>OW052248.1:9894786-11094786 GCA_932526585.2 Philonthus cognatus
TGGCGTCGGTGTCGCGATCGGGATTTTTGTCCAGCGGTGTAGTGCGGGACGTCGAGGCGGCTACTCTGGCAACCTTGATGCTCGGCGAGACTTCAGGAACGACGACGGAACGGCTAGCGTCGGCGTCGGGCAAGGTTTCCTGGAGTCGGTGGGTTGCTGGCCTGGTCTCGATCCATCAGCAGCAACGAACGCTACACTGGACCATCGTTGTGGCGTCGAGGCGACTGCGCTGGCAATCGGGTTCTCGGCGTCGGTGTCTAAAAACAGGAACGACGGCTGACGTCGGCGTCGGTTTGTTTTCTGTTGTTGGTTTCTTCTTCGCCAGACGTCTGGCGTCGGCGTCGGTCACAGCTTCTTGGCTCAGATAGAAGAGTCGAGGAACGGTAGTTCCTCCTGAATCCACATGCTGTCCCCTGTATAGCACAAGAGTGCCTGCCTTCCTGGATGTCGTCCCCCGGTATTTATGCCACGAAAAATGGCTTGGAGAAGGGATGTTTTGAGGACTACGTGACCATTGGCAAAGAATTCGCTAGAAAGTAATAATTGCAGACAAGATAATTACTTTCAGTGAACTCTAAAATTTAAACAACCGTTAAGCTGCAATTTGAAAGAAGTATAGAAATTTATAATCTCTCTTGTTTCAAATTGCAACGGTGGTCCGCATGGGCACGGTTCGAACCGCGGGAGATAATCCTTTGGACCGGGCAATTAGTTAATTGTTGGTTGCGAACTCATTTTAAATAAAAGAAGAATTGTAAATGTTATTTACAATTCTTGTTGCCGGAGATTGATATAATCCCCGGTAACATATATAAGTAGTCGTATTTTACAGGTATGTCAAATTTAATTTAAAAAAAAGACAGTGTTTTGTATGATAAACTTGACCATATGAATCTTCGAAATTTTTATTATTTTCGAAAAATCTCATATTGAATTTGAATTAAAAGCACATGGTTTGTTACACTTAATTCTTAATTTCTCTAACAAGTTTCGACTTATCGTCATTCTCAACGAATATTGTACAGAAAATAAATACACACGGCAAAAAAACGCACCATCTGAAAATGCATTAAAAATACTGATTTTTTAAACCGCCTTAACTCGGTTGCTTTTGGTTGAAAATGGACGAATCTTCGAGTTCTAGACGGTCTGAAGTTTTCTTTTTAAGAGCATGTAAGTTAATCTGACGCCAAGTTTATTGCCCCCCTTGCACCCTCTGATGTAAAAAATTCTCAAACTCTGCCAAGGTACACTGGGTGAAAAAAAAATCTTGAACTCAACTCACCACCCACGAAATCAAATTCATTCATTTTCGTTTTAAGCGCGCAAAAAATCGATTGTCTGCGACGATTTTCTGCGCGCTTGAGAGGAAAATGAATGGTTTTGATTTTGTGGGTGGTGAGTTGAGTCCAGAATTTTTTTCCACCCGGTGCACCTTGTTATGTTATGGGTCGTGTGGCCTCTGGGCATTCCGAAATTACCCCGGCCTGAAAGATCTTTTGTAATTATTACTGACCTACTTGAGTCCCTCAACATCTCGACCTCTTGCGTAGTCTACAATAACTTGAGGGTTAATGTGTACCATGTAATCAGGCTTTAAAGTGACCGATGACAGGTAGTTTCCTCTTTGAAGGGACAGGGTAGAGCATTCACTGCTGCTCTGCTGTTTCTTGTGCCTCGTTGCGGAATCTGCAATTGGCATCAGTTGTCTAAGGCATCTTAGTGAGGTGGGATTTCAGAGAACAGTGTCTTACGGCAGAGAAGGCGATAAACTGCCTCAAGCCAGGTGTGTTTCTCAGGTGAGCACTTTTGGCTTCCCACTCCTGGATCATTCCCTTGATGCGGACTGTAGTTATTTCAGTATAGGCTTTTGGTCCAACAAATGGAGTTTTGGAGCCTTATTTGGCAAGGCTGTCGGCAATTTTATTACCTTTGATCCCTGCATGACCTGGAACCTAAAGCCATTTAACTCCGCTGTTCCTGGCCAGCTTCTTTAAGGATAGTTTGCACTCCCAGGCAGATTTAGACTTACATATACGTGATTTTATTGCCATTAATGCAGCCTGACTGTCTGAACATATGCATATCCTCTTTTAGTTGTAGACCCTTTCTAAACATAATTGGGCGCATGTGTTCAAGGACTCGATTTCTGCCTGAAACATCATCTCAAGGCCCTCGATAACTCGAACTGAGGGCCAGTGATACCGATTCCGACTTGATTTTCAGTTTCAGATCCATCAGTGAATCAAACTATCGAGGAGCCATGTAACTGCTTCACTTTCTCTGCAACATCCTGGCGGCCTTGGATAGCCACTTCAATCGTTGTATCGAAGTCGTAGACAGTTAACATGTAGTCTTTGGGCATGTATACCGCTCTTTCGCACGCAGTGCGGAGGATTTTTAGGTGCCCATTAAAACGTCCATATTTTGGAGTATCTGTCTGGATTATTCTTAAGGCGTTTAAAGCAGCTTTCCTTTTCACTTGCAGATGCAGAGGTGTGAGGTTTAGCATAGCCTCCATTGCTCCAGTAGGGCAAGTGCTCATAGCCGAAACATGCCATCCTTTGAACCTTGCTGAGCTTTGTTTGGGTTGTACTCTCCATTGTTTTTGTCCGCCAGACAACGGAACCATAAGTGATTATTGGTGTTATCACCGTTATGAAAATCCAATATGTGCAAAATATGCAAAATAATCTACGGCAAGCCCATGTTGTCGCTACTGCATTGGCGGTGATGTCTACATGGGTTTTCCAGTTTAGCCTCTGATCAAAAGTGAGGCCGAGATATTTAACTGTGTTGGAAAACCCAATGCGTTCCATTCATCGTTGGCGTCTTAAGATTTAACTTTCTTCGCCCTGTAAATGCAACAATTACAGTCTTATTGGGGTTGATGTTAAGCCCCTTCTGCACGCACTATGTACTTACTTTTCGAAAGGCTATCTGCATACGGTTAGACACCGTGTCGTCATGCTTTCCCCTTAGTATGATGACGATGTTGTCAGCATAGCCTTGTATATCAAATCCATCGTTGGATAACACTGACATTAGTTTATTGACAACTAGTGACCACAGCCGGGGCGATAGAATCCCGCCTTGTAGGCACCCCTTTACCGCGAACACAGCTGCCGACTCATCATCAGTAGACAGTGCGATCCTACGACCTCTGAGCATAACTTGGATCCATGTGGATGTGGAGGCATCAATTCCTCTTGCTAGTGTGGCCGTGCCTATATATTCATAGGAGGTGTTGTCAAAAGCTCCTTTAATATCCAAGAATGTACATATGGCCACTTCTTTGCTTGCGATGCTCTTCTCTATCACGCCTATTAGTGTATGAAGGGCATTTGTTGTTGATTTGCCTGTTTGATAGACAAATTGGTTTTTGTGAAGGGGAAAGGACTGGAGTATTATTCCTCTGATATTTCTATCAATGATTTTCTCCATCGATTTTAGGAGAAAAGAGATAGAGCTTATAGGGCGATATGACTTAGGCTTGTCATTTTGGCGTTTGCCAGCCTTTGGTACACACACCACCACCACCTCCCTCCATCGCTTGGGAATATACCCAAGAGAGTAGCTAGCTCTGAATATTTAAGTGAGATTGTTACGTTAATTTTTGGTAAAACGAATAATTAATATTCAATTTATTCTAATTCTAAGGAATTAACATAGGCAATTTTATTTTCGCATTTAAATTTAAATATTGGAATTTTTTGCGATTGATTTTGTTCTATTGTATTCGGTGTCGCGGAGGAGTTTTTACACTGCGCTCTGTCCCGTCCATTTTTAACTCTTCAGGCGTATACGTTTCACACGTCCAGTTCGACACGCGTAAATTAAGATTAATAAATTATAAACCGTTGTGGTTTCCTCAAGAGGGATTCGTATTTGTCTTAATTTCAAAAGTGAATTATTTGGCAAATAATAATTTACTACGCTATAAGCGGAGAGAAAAAGCGTGCCGTTCTAGAAAACCTCACTTTCACCTAGAGGTAAGCATTGTTCTTCTTATCAGTATATTTCTAATTCGTAGGGATGTTCTTAGGTTTTTAATTGTGGTTGTTATACAATCATACATTTCGATTGATGTACTTTTGGTCCGGTTCGATTCGAATTCCATTTTGACCGTGGTTGCTGATAAGCAGTGGAGATCACGTGGGAGATTCTAGTTCCGGATTCCGAAAGAAAAAGATTCTGGTTCGGGAAAGGGAGAAGTCGTAGCTGTCCTTCGTCCGTCTTATCTGTCTTACCCGTGTTATTCGTTTGGTTTCAACCCCTTGGACTCGAGTGAAATTTGATAAGTACATTTTTTTTGTATTTACATAAAGATTTTTTTTTTGTTTAAATTTAAAACTTCGAATTCTAATGATAAATTCTACAATTAATTATTTGGGTATATATGCATAACGTGTTTTGTAAATTGTTCGAATGAGAATTTAAAAAGAGGAAAAAAAAAATTAAATAATAACGTAAAGAATTATTTTTGTTGTTGTTGATGTTCAATATTTACATTAATATTAATTTAATTGGGAAACTTTGATTTTGAAAAATAATAATTAATTCTCACTTTATACTTTGCATTTCAATTTATAATTTTTTTTGTTTGAAAAAAAAAATAATAATAAAAGAATAGATAATTCTTGCCGTTTAAGTAATATTTAAACGTGTATTTTAATGTCATTACAGATAATTCAATATTTTTAATTTATGCTTTGAATTTAAATTTATTATGTTTATTTCGGTTTGAGTTTGTATGTTTTTGTAAGGGTATATATAGCTATATTTATCTACCGAGGTTTGTAATTAATTTGAATGAATTACGAAAATTATTTTTGGTATTATTCCATATTTTATTTAAAATTAATAGTTTATTTTTTTAAATTCAATTCGTTTCTTTCATATATTAAATTGAAATATATATATATATATTTTTTTGTGTTGTTCGATCTACAGGAAATAAAATAGTTTATTATATTTCATTTATGCATTTTACTTATGGGGAATTGAATATATGTATTAGTAAAATCTGGGTTCGTGATTTTCCTTTATGTTTAGCTACCATGCCGCCCGTAATCACGTGGCGCCTTTTTTGTTAAATCTTTGATTTGAAAACCCCCCCTTCTTCACTGGGTTAGTTTGGCCGAGCGGTAAGTACACAGTAGCTAAAAAGTAGCGTCGCATATTTTGGCGCCCAACGTGGGGCCCCTTTTCTTCAAGATAAGCATATTTTTTTTGTCTTTGATGATTTTTTTTTTTGAAAATATTTTCGAAAGGTTCTTTTACTTTGTATTAGGATACTTTTGTTTGAAATTAGTTTTATAAGGGGTTGCTAAAGAAATCTTCAGACGGACGCGGGAGTATCCGAGTTTTTTTTTGTAGTTGTACTTTTTGTCGATAATTATTTTAATATATTTTTTTTTGTATAGTTCATATTTTACGTGGGTTCGATTAGAATTAGACAAAATAGATTCAAAAATGCAAGTAAATAGATTGGTTCAAGATGAACTTAATTACGAATTAGCAATTAGAGGCGTGACCGAACAATTGACTGTTGAATCTCAACGTAAAATGTTACGTAATTTACTAAACTTAGAGAAATGTCCAAGTTTTGTAAAACCAACCTATCCATTTAACTTTATAGATGAAGAGGATGCAATTTCCGGAAAAATTACTGAAATTCAAAATCTTGTAAATGATTTTTCAGATTCAGATAAATCACCTTTATATTTAAAAATATCTTCAAAGTTAGCTCATATTTTTAATAGAGTAAACAGATCTAAACCTAGTAATAGCAAAGAGAAATCGAAACGTTCAAACTTTGTAGTTAAAATTGTTACTGGTAGTTCTGATTTAAAAAGTAAAGCTAAACAATTTAAATTAAATTCAACTGTAAACAATAGTTCTGTTTTAAATATGTCATCCATAAATATTAACCTACCGAATATTTTATCAGTTCAATCTTCGTCTTCCGACACTTCCGATAATGAAAATGAAAATGAGACATGTACAATTAAAGCTGTACCAGTTCGTCAATGGGGATTAACTTTTTCTGGGGAATCAAAAGAAATGAGTTTAAATGCATTTCTTGAAAGAGTCGAAGAACTTAGAATAGCACGAAATTTACCATTAAGTAATCTTTTTATGTCAGCTATAGATTTATTTGTGGGTAAAGCTCTTATATGGTATAGGGCGAATAGAAAGTCATTTGTAAATTGGAACGAGTTAGTAACCGGATTACGTGAACAGTTTCAACCTCCGTTCTATGACGAACAATTATTTGATGAAATTAAATTGCGTACCCAAGGACCAACTGAGTCTATCGGAATATTCATTTCAGTCATGCAAAACTTATTTAGCCGTCTTTCTGTTCAAATACCGGAATGTACACAATTAAAAATTTTGTTGAAAAATTTGTTACCTTCTTACCAAATGCATTTAAGTCTAGTGGATATTACATCCATTGCAGAATTGTTGAGGTTAGGTAGAAAAATTGAGTCTAGTCAAAATTTAATTCAAACTTATACACCCCCACCGAAACGATCAGTTGTATTAGAACCGGACTTAGCTTACATTCATACAGAGAGTACTTCTAAATGTAACTCAGTTGATATTAAACACAAGTCACCTAGTAACAAAACGTGTTGGAATTGTCAAAAGACTGGACACTTAAAGAAAGATTGCCCTGATAAAAATATAAATAAACTTTATTGTTATAATTGCGGGAAAAATGGTTTTCAAAATTAAACTGCCCTAACTGTAATCGTAACAATCAATTGGGAAACGGGAATTAGAGACATCTAACCGAGTGGTGAGCTCTAATAATTTAATCTCGGTAACGTCATTTTCTGGTTTAAGTGATCAGATGAAATTTTGTCTTGATTTTATTTTAACAAATGTTCGTGATGACGAACGTCCATTTTTAAATGTCACAGTATTTGGAAAATCATTATTAGCTTTGTTAGATTCTGGAGCTTCTAGAACGATCATAGGAGGAGAAGGTTGGAAAATTTTAGAACCACTTAATTTAACAATTCATAGTACTAGTTTGTCACATTGTACAGTTGCTAATGGAGAGTCTTGTAAAATTTTAGGAATGGTTAATTTACCAATTTGTGTAGTAGGTTCTACTGTTGTGTTAGAAGTTTTAATTATTCCTTCGATTTCACAATGTTTAATTTTAGGCGTAGATTTTTGGAAACGCGTAGGGATTGTACCTAATTTAAGGAATAATTCATGGAAATTCGGTACAGGTAACGAAATATTAGTTAATGCAATTAATACTATTTCTGATTTTTCTGCTGAGCAAGTCAAAGAACTTAATTCGTTATTAGATAGTCATTTTGATAGAATCGTTAATAATTCTTTAGGATGTACCACATTAGTGGAACACGTAATTAAATCCAATGCTGACCCGATTAAACAGCGACATTATCCTCTTTCTCCAACCCTACAAAAAGTTAATGAAGAGTTAGATTTTATGCTAGAGAATGATATTGTGGAACCATCTAAATCTCCATGGTCTTCACCGGTAGTTTTAGTTAGGAAAAAGGATAATAGTTATAGATTTTGTGTTGACTATCGAAAAGTAAACAGCGTTACTGAAAAAGATGCATATCCTCTCCCATACATTTCACAGATTTTAGATAGGCTTCGTGATGCTAGAGTTTTGAGTAGTTTAGATATTCGATCGGCATACTGGCAAATACCTGTAAAAGAGGAATCTCGTCCGATAACTGCGTTCACAGTTCCGAATAGAGGTCTTTTTCAATTTAAAAGAATGCCGTTTGGTCTGCACAATTCACCAGCAACGTTTCAGCGATTGATAGATAGAATAATAGGTCCCGACTTAGAACCTTTTTGCTTTGCTTATCTAGATGACATAATTATCGTAACTCCTACTGTAGAGAAACATCTGGAGGTATTGCGAAAAGTTCTATTTCGATTAAATGAAGCAGGACTTACTTTGCGAAGGGATAAGTGTCATTTTTGTCGCCAGGAATTAAAATACTTAGGGTATGTGGTAAACAGAAATGGGTTATTAGTTGATCCTGATAAAGTAGCAGCTATCCTTGATCTATCTATTCCTTCTTGTGTTAGTGAAGTACGTCGTTTTATTGGTATGGCTAGCTGGTATAGACGATTCATACCAAACTTTTCTTCTATTATTAACCCGATTACTAATTTAACTAAGAAACATGTCAAGTTTTTATGGTCTTGGGAATGTCATAATGCGTTTATCAATATCAGAGATTGTTTAGTGAAGGCACCAATACTGTCTTGTCCTGATTTTAATTTAAAGTTCGTAGTACAGACTGATGCCAGTGAATATGGTCTCGGTGCTGTTCTCACGCAAATTCATTCCGATGGCGATCACGTGATTAGTTATATTAGCTGTTCTCTTAAAAAGTCAGAAAAAAATTATTCCACAACTGAAAAAGAATGTTTAGCTGTACTCTGGGCAATAGAAAAATTTCGTCCATACATTGAAGAGACACATTTTACCGTTATTACAGACCATTATTCATTAATCTGGTTAAATAGATTACAGAGTCCTTCAGGTAGATTAGCTAGATGGAGTTTGAGGTTACAGCAATACGATTTCGACATTATTCACCGTAAGGGAAAGGAAAATATTGTCCCTGACTTTTTATCCCGTGCTGTGCCTAAAGTTGAAGTTATTTCTGAGAATTTTATTGTCGATGACGACTGGTATATTAAATTTAAAAATAAAGTGATTGCTAATGCTAAGAAATATTCAAATTATCGCGTTGAGGGTGATAGAATATTTAAATATGTAAAATCAAATCTTTCATTGCTATTATCGGATTCTGATTGTTGGAAATTAGTAGTTCCTAAAAATCAAAGAGTTTCCTTAATTAAATTACATCATGATAGTCCTACTTCTGGACATACCGGCGTGTATAAAACTTTTCACAGAATGTCAAATCATTATTATTGGCCTAAAATGCGGTACGATATTGCTAAGTATATTTCAAAATGTAAAATTTGTATTGGTTACAAACCAGAGCAAAAAGCTCCGATTGGACATATGGTTAGCCGTGTTGATGTAGAACGTCCTTGGCAAGTGATTAGTATGGATTTGATGGGTCCACTACCAAGGTCATCTAGTGGCTATGTTTTCATATTAGTTGTTTGCGATACTTTCAGCAAATTTTGTGTTACATTTCCTTTAAGAACTGCTACTGGTTCTGCGATAACAAAATGTGTTGAAGATCATATTATCTTAATGTTTGGAGCACCATCTAAAATAATAGTTGATAACGGAGTACAATTCAGGTCTCGAGAGTTTAATAATTTGGCTAAGTCATACGACGTGACAATATGTTACACAGCTAATTATCACCCACAAGCAAACCCTACTGAGCGTGTAAATCGCGTTATTAAAACTATGTTAGCTTCTTACGTAACAGATAATCAAAGGGTTTGGGATAAAGTTTTGCAAAAAGTAACTTGTTGTATACGTTCATCTAAACATGAAGTAACAGGCTTTACTCCTTACTTCATTAACTTTGGCAGAGAAATTACCTTATCTGGGGAACCTCGCAAAATACCTAATGTAGATGTTAAGAAATTTGATCCTATAGTTCGCTCACAAGAAATTCAAAACTTGTATTCAGATGTTAAAGTAAAGTTGTTGAAGGCTATCGATAAAGGAACACGTCATTATAATTTACGACGACGTTCAGTACAGTTTTCGGTTGGTCAGGAGGTCTGGAGAAGAAATTTTGTTCTCTCAAATGCTACTAAATATTTCAATGCGAAGTTAGCACCCAAGTTTATTGGTCCGTTTTTAATCCACAAAAAGTTATCTCCGTGGACTTATGAATTAAAAAATAAAGAAGATGGTCAGTTACGAGGTTGTTGGCACGCAAAAGATTTAAAGTCAATGCCTATTGATGATTAGATAATTTTGTTAATGCTATAGACTGTGTTAAAGGTCGTGTTTGTTATTTTTGTTTTAGTTTTCTTCTGTTTGTAAGAAAATTTTGAGCAAATTTTCTTTACCGGGAAAGAGGGGAAATATGTTACGTTAATTTTTGGTAAAACGAATAATTAATATTCAATTTATTCTAATTCTAAGGAATTAACATAGGGAATTTTATTTTCGCATTTAAATTTAAATATTGGAATTTTTTGCGATTGATTTTGTTCTATTGTATTCGGTGTCGCGGAGGAGTTTTTACACTGCGCTCTGTCCCGTCCATTTTTAACTCTTCAGGCGTATACGTTTCACACGTCCAGTTCGACACGCGTAAATTAAGATTAATAAATTATAAACCGTTGTGGTTTCCTCAAGAGGGATTCGTATTTGTCTTAATTTCAAAAGTGAATTATTTGGCAAATAATAATTTACTACGCTATAAGCGGAGAGAAAAAGCGTGCCGTTCTAGAAAACCTCACTTTCACCTAGAGGTAAGCATTGTTCTTCTTATCAGTATATTTCTAATTCGTAGGGATGTTCTTAGGTTTTTAATTGTGGTTGTTTTACAATCATACATTTCGATTGATGTACTTTTGGTCCGGTTCGATTCGAATTCCATTTTGACCGTGGTTGCTGATAAGCAGTGGAGATCACGTGGGAGATTCTAGTTCCGGATTCCGAAAGAAAAAGATTCTGGTTCGGGAAAGGGAGAAGTCGTAGCTGTCCTTCGTCCGTCTTATCTGTCTTACCCGTGTTATTCGTTTGGTTTCAACCCCTTGGACTCGAGTGAAATTTGATAAGTACATTTTTTTTTGTATTTACATAAAGATTTTTTGTTTTGTTTAAATTTAAAACTTCGAATTCTAATGATAAATTCTACAATTAATTATTTGGGTATATATGCATAACGTGTTTTGTAAATTGTTCGAATGAGAATTTAAAAAGAGGAAAAAAAAAATTAAATAATAACGTAAAGAATTATTTTTTGTTGTTGTTGATGTTCAATATTTACATTAATATTAATTTAATTGGGAAAATTTGATTTTGAAAAATAATAATTAATTCTCACTTTATACTTTGCATTTCAATTTATATTTTTTTTTTGTTTGAAAAAAAAATAATAATAAAAGAATAGATAATTCTTGCCGTTTAAGGAATATTTAAACGTGTATTTTAAAGTCATTACAGATAATTCAATATTTTTAATTTATGCTTTGAATTTAAATTTATTATGTTTATTTCGGTTTGAGTTTGTATGCTTTTTGTAAGGGTATATATAGCTATATTTATCTACCGAGGTTTGTAATTAATTTGAATGAATTACGAAAATTATTTTTGGTATTATTCCATATTTTACTTAAAATTAATAGTTTATTTTTTTTAATTCAATTCGTTTCTTTCATATATTAAATTGAAATATATATATATAAATTTTTTTGTGTTGTTCGATCTACAGGAAATAAAATAGTTTATTATATTTCATTTATGCATTTTACTTATGGGGAATTGAACATATGTATTAGTAAAATCTGGGTTCGTGATTTTCCTTTATGTTTAGCTACCTTGCCGCCCGTAATCACGTGGCGCCCTTTTTGTTAAATCTTTGATTTGAAAACCCCCCCTTCTTCACTGGGTTAGTTTGGCCGAGCGGTAAGTACACAGTAGCTAGAAAGTAGCGTCGCAAGATGTGGCATTAATTCCTTTCACCCCCTTTTGCAGAAGGGTCGGAGAAATGCCATCTACACCCGCGGATTTGAACAGCTTGAAACCGTTGATCGCCCATGTTATTATGTTTGGGGCGAAGATTCTTTTTGCCAGTTTTTTGCATTCTCTGGTAGAGTGTTCTTCTGCCTCAAAGCCAACGGCAGGTAAGTCTTCTCTATTCATTTCATGGGACCCAGGAAAGTAAGCTTCTAGGAGTACTCTAGACTTTCTTCTAGGGTTCCAGTGTATTCGCCATTAGGGTTTTTTAGTAGTCCAATGCCGTTCGTGTGATCCTTTACAAGTACTTTTTAGAGGTGCTGTGCGGGAGGTAGATCATCTATCCCCTCACAGAAAGTCCTTCAAGTTTTCCTTTTGGATTTTATGAGTTCTTTATTGTACTCCATAAGGGCCTTTTTATACTCCTCTCTCATCTATCCCCTCACAGAAAGTCCTTCAAGTTTTCGTTTTGGATTTTATGAGCTCTTTATTGTACTCCATAAGGGCCTTTCTATACTTGTCTCTCATCTGCCTCTTACAGAAAGCCCTTCAAGTTTTCCTTTTGGATTATATGAGTTCTTTATTGTACTCCATAAGGCGCTCACTATCGGGAGGCTTTAGCCCTATTAAAAGTACGCCTTGTTTTGGCTTTTAGGCTAGCGAGTTCATTGTTCTACCAGGGCACCTCTCTAACGATAGCCCTTTGCTATAATAGACAACTACTTTCGTAAGCGATGTTAATTACATCGTGTAATTATGTCGATGCTATTTCTAGCTGCTCGACTGTTTCGATGGGATTCAGTGGCCCCGCAAGTTCCGACGTAAGGCGCTCTTAGTAGGCCTCCCAGTCGGTATTTTTGTGGTTTCTGAAACTATTGATATGATTGCTACCACTATCAATGTCAAACTGTATATGCTGATGGTCTGATAGTGAGACGTAATCTGAGACGTGCCAGTTTGTTATGAACTGGCTTATGTAATTGTCAGCTAGTGAGTTGTCTAATACTTCCTTTCTAACTGATCTGATAAAAGTTGCACCTTGGCTAAGTTTATCATTTTTTAATATCAGGAACATTTTATTTTTTTAGAAGGGTGGCAGAGGGTGCAATCAACTTGGTGTCGGATTACCTTACATGCCCTAAAAGGAAAAAACTTCGAACAGAACTCAAAGATTCATCCATTTTCGACCAAAAGCAACCGAGTTATAGTGGTTTGAAAAATCGGTATTTTTCTGCATTTTCAAGTGATGTGGGTTTTTTTGCAGAGTACAATTACATTCACAGTTATATAAATTATCATGTGGTAATAGCAGTAAGAATGGGGGAGTGCCAGATGTCTTGGCACTCATTTGCCACGTTTTTTTCGCTGTGTCATTAAATGATCAATGAGAACCAAATAAAAGTTATACTTGAAGATTTTGATGATTTTGTTTTTCTATTTTATATGCTTTCTAGTTTCTGTGTACGAAATATTGAGGAGACCGTCCTTATACATATTATCATTATTATTACGAATCACATTAGTTTTCAATGTTTTTTTAAATATAAAATTAATTTTATATTTAACATTTAAATTCACTTTTAACATTTAAAGTTTTACCCACTGTAGCTAATTCTCCTGTTAATCTATAAGTATCCGAGGTAAAGTCTTATATTTTAATCGAATCTATTGTGCTAACACAGAGACGTTTTGTTTAGCCTGCAATATCGCCCGATTTAACTGCTTCCGATGTTTTCTTTAGGGCAATTTAAAGTCTAAAGTTTACCATAGACGTCCTTAAACGCTTTAGGAGCTGAAAAACGTAATTTAGGAAGACATAATATTATTAAATGCAAACGAAAATTTACTTCAGCGCGTTAAGTTTAATTTTCGAGGCAGATTGCAGCAATACATAGAAGCGGGTAGTGGACATCTTACAGATGTAATATTTGGATATTAATAGTATTGTTGTGAACGTTACTTAATATAGTTTTAATTTCTTCCAAAATGTGTTTACATTTCTTCATTCAATCTTCTACAGCAAGCTATCAAAAACCATTCAATTCAATTGCCAGACCCTGTATAATTGCTACGAGCCAAATTTTCAGGCTTTTATAAACTCAACATTTTTTCCTCATTCTTAATTAAGGAGTGAAAAGACTCGTAAGAAGCTTTAAATTGAACTTAATAACACCACTAACTAAACAAAAATCTCTGTATAAATATTTAAAATAATTTTGTTGTATGTTTGTATTTCTTATAATTTCAGAAAGTTTTCATGCGGGATTTTATATAATGTATTTTAAACTATATATCCAAAAAGAAGTATATAGCAAGCTATTCAAATTGAAATACAAACTCGCCTAAAAGTTATGTTAAGCTGTATTACATCATATATATCATCAAAGCAAGTGGGCTCAAGCACTGTATTTTCTCATAAAAATACTATCCCATTGTGCGCGTTTGTATTTTTTTTTCGGCGAGATTTCGGGTAACAGAAGGATGTACGAAACGGCGAGGTGGCTTAACTCGTAAGAGGACTCGTTTCGGGCACTTTTCATTCAGAATCAGCATCCCGTCTCGTCCCGAACCGTCCCAACCCATCCTATCCCGTGTTACAAGCAGCCGCTACGCGCGCTGAATAAAAATCACGCGCCGATATTCTATTGACAACGTTTATATCGTTTTTGGAATTTTAATATCGGTAATGCCCCGGCCCAAATTCAGAATTAATAACAAAACTGCGCGTTTCGCGCTTGGATTACCCATTGCCTAGATATTACGTTTCGTTCGTGTATATTTTTTGTCCGGTGTTTGTTTATGCTTCTCTCTCTCTCTTGCTTTGTCTGTGCCGGGTATGTGGGTCCGAAATTAATATTAAAATTTCAGCGAAACTTGTGCAAAAGTTTATTACACATTAAACCGGGGCAAGTTGTGAAATCGCTAAAATCAATGCGATAAAGTTTTGTGCAGAAATAGAACTTTGGGAAATGTATACTTTTATTTAGCTTATTTTGCAGATGTTTTCATAATAGGATTTTCACTAACTATGTTATTGGATATATTGCTAATTAACTTTTAAGTACATTAGTGTAAACAGGCGGGCACACAGATGTTTGTTTTAGGGTGGGAGCCTCACGCGTCTTGAAGGGGGTCCATCCCGGTCTTATGAGGAAGGGGGGGATCACGCTTTGTCTAAACTAAACGCGAAATGTCTGTTGCTCACGGACATAGTCCGAATTAAAACATAACTTTAGGTTTTGTTCGCATGAGTTTAGATAAGTCCTAACATGCTAAGTGTCATACTAATGTCAAATTTGTAAAGTTGTAATAACAGAAGTTCAACGTTAATCGAAGTTATTAAAAATATAAAAACATTGTGCTTTATTTTGATGCTCGCAAAATAATAAAGAAATCAAAACCAATAAACAATTTGTAAGGAAATATTAATTTCTCTATTTTTTATATAAAAAAACAACAACAAAATTGAGCCGATTAAGATACAGGAGCTATGTTAAATGTTGGGACTAAATTATGAAAAATACGAGACATTTTCCCGTTTTTTCCGAAATTATACAATAAATCGATCAAACAAAACAAACCAAAAGAAATACTGGAAAACATCACTTTGTTTTATAAACAAAGTGACAAATTATTTATAACGAGTATATTTTAAACTTTACTTTAAATTAGTGTTTTATACGCGTGGCGCATGAAGTAAAATTTCGAGTTTAGAAAAGCCTGAAAATTTGGATTTGTCGCTTCGACCGCGCGCCTCGGCAAATCCAAATTTTCAGGCTTTTCTCAACTCGATATTGTACATCATGCTTAATCTGGGAGTGGAAATACTCATTATAAGTTTTAAATTGAACGCTTTTATAATTAACTTGTAAAAAAAATCTTCTTCTCATAATTAAAAGTGATTTATTATTAACTAATCCAGTTTTGTTTGATAATATTTGAAATAAAACTTATGCCTATAATTATTTACTTTTTAAATCAATTAGTTTTATTTTAATTTTATTATGCAAGGTTTATTATAAAAGCGTTTAATTTTGAACTTTTAACCAGTGTTTCCAATGCCAGATTAAGCATGAAGTAAAATTTTGAGTTTAGAAAAGCCTAAAAATTTGGATTTGGCAGGGTGCGCGAGGGGAGCGAGTCGCACTCCGGCAAGTCTAAATTTTCAGGCTTTTCTAAACTCGAAATTTTACTTCATGCGCCACGCGTATAAAACACTGATTTCAAGTGAAGTTTAAAATATATTTCTTATAGATAATCTGTCACTTTGTTTATGAAACAAAATTATGTTTTTCAGTACTTATTTTTTTCAATGTAAAATCTTGCAACGCATTTTGTCTAATAGCCCTTAGATACAACGCATTTTGTCTAGACTATGTGCGAAATGACAGACGAATGCAATGCATTTTGTCAGTATTTTCTGTTTTGTTTGCAACATATACATTGACATCCTACAATTTAGTTAGTGTAGGGGGCGGGGGGGGAATCAAGCCCACGAGCCACTGCCCTGGGTGCGCGCCTGATTGTACCATATATGTATTAATATATTCTGCAACGAATCAGTTACTAAAATAATTTGCCTTTTTGGTATTCTCAGTATAATTACAGAATTGCCGTATTTCTTCTCAACTTCTTTTTAATAAATATTTTTGAGGTTTACATCGTATCTTCTTAAAATTTGCTTTATTTCACATTGTTTCTTGAAAAATTCATCATTACATTGCTACTGCCTTTGTAATTTCTCGAATGTGTCTTTTCAGTGTCTTCTTTAAAATATTTTCAATGGTGCCTCCTCTATGTATTCTTCAATCTTCTTAGTACCTATCAACATCTTTCACTATCTCTTTATTGATTGCAGCATATTCAGTGTATTTTCAGTGCTTTTCAGCATCAACAGTGTCTCCTTAGTACTTTTCAGCCAGTGTATGTCTTATTATTGTCTTGTCCAGCGGCCATTATTGTCTACATTTGAAAATTGTGGAAAATAAATCAATCCAACTAAATTCAGCTTTCAGCGCTTGTATCAAACACAATTTTTAAGCATCGGAAGAGTGCTTCGAGAGAATTAAAAATATTGCAAATGCTCCAATTTTGAAAGTGCAACGATTGGTTGGACGAAATAAATATTTGTAAAATATATTAACTTCAGATTAAATATAATCATTATATTTTAACTTTACTTTAAAACATTGTTTTATACGAGTGGCGCATGAAATAAAATTTCGAGTTTAGAGAACCCTGAAACTTTGGTTTGGTCGCCTAGCTTCGCGGATTTTATTTCGTCATATCTACGTTTCAGTGAATATTCAGCAATCTTCCGCGCATGTATATAATACTCATTTCGCATATAGTAGCAAAAAGCTTGATCACCAAATAAAAAAAAATGATCATCAGCGTTATAAGTAACTTATTGTTGATTCATTCGAATACGTATAAGTGTAGATGTTATTTTATGTCGTTCGTTGTTGACCTAAAGTTATACGAATTTCAAGGAAATACTAGTACAAATTAGACGTTATATTTATTTATATTTCATTGTTTTTACACTATATGTAATTTAATTAATTATTTTACAAACATATTTTCTAACAAAGTATTTACTTGCTAAAATACACGTGAGTATGTAACACAGCAGCTTATTACAAATTATTAGTTTCCGTATTAGAGGTTTACCATTGAGATCTCGCCATTAGCAATCCAAACCAAATTTTCAAGCTTTTCTAAACTCGAAATTTTACTTCATGCTTAATCTAGGAGTGGAAAACACTCGTTTAAACGTTCATATTAAACTGTTTTAAAAAAGTGTATTAATTTGTTTAGTTATCAAAAAGAATCCTGTGCGTATACTTAAAAGAAAAATTCTTTGTATATGTCCCGATTTACGGTTCATGCATTTCCGGGATTTTTAGCTTTTATAAAAAAGTCGATTTAAAGCTTTTAACTAGTTTTTTCACTTCTTAGTTGAATATGAAGTAAAATGTCGAGTTTTGAAACACCTCAAAATTTGTATTGGTCGCATAGCGAAACTGAGCAACTAATCCAAATTTTCAGGCTTTTTCAAACTAGAAACTTCATGCGCCACGCGTATAAAGCACTGATTTAAAGTGAAGTTTAAAATATACTGCTTAAGTTTGATCTCAGGGTAATAAATATTTCAAAAGTTTATTTTATAGCACCAAATCTTCTAAAATTCAGATTTTTGTTTTTTAATAATAATTACACATTTCAATAAAAATTACTCAATCTTTTAAAACGCAAGATTTGGTTAGACGTAATAAATATGTGTAAAATGTTTTGACCCATTAAGCACCATTAATGCAATGACGCAATATTATAATTGTTTTTGTTAATTAAATTACTCGAATAATTAAAGTAAAGTGGTGCATAAAAATATCTGCTAACAATTTTAAATTCACCACTATCTAAAAAACATATTAAAATGTGGCACCGTTACGTCGATGATATACCAGTTGGTTTCCAGGGTACAGATAGACAACTAAATCAATTTTTAGATTTTATTAATAACCTCCATCCAAGAATAAAATTCACAGTAGAAACTGAAATTAACAACAACATAAAATACCTAGAAATATCTATTACAAAAATAATTAACAAATTAATTTTCGACATTTTCAGAAAACTAACATTTACCGACTCAGTAATTCCTATCCACTCCAGACATCCCTATAAACACAAAATAGCTTCGTTCAATTCTATGATCAAACGAGCCTTTCAAATTCCTTTACCAGAAAGTTCATTTAAAAAAGAGGTTGACCTGATTAGGGCTATAGCCATTAACAATGGCTATGGGCATGATTTGGTTGACAAACTTATAAAAAAACATAAATTTTCAAAAATTAAACATATATTATATGTCGGTATCCCATATAAAGTAGACAATTTAAACTACAAATCAATCACTTATTTTGGCAATGTTAGTTTCCAAATTAAAAATATTTAAAAAATGCATAACATATAAGTAGCGTTCAAACCTTTTTTCAAAATTAACAATTATATATTTAATAACCAAACCAAAATAGATGTAAGCAATAGATCAGGAATTTATAAATTAACTTGTACAGATTGTCAAGGAGTTTACATCGGTCAATCTGGAACATTTCCGGTCTTTTCGGTTGAGACAGTGTGATAAGTCGTCTTTTGCAAAACATCTGTTAGATGAAAACCATACTTTTGGAAAGGATGTACATTCCATCATACAATATGCCGAAAAGGGTCGGAAGATGAATCTCCTAGAAGCATTTGAAATACACAAAGGTTGACCTAGTGTATACCCCCATTTTTACAGCCGTTTTGTAATTTGTAATTTGTTTGTGTTTTTCTCTAACCATTTTGTATATATACCTGTTTTGTAAGTACAAGGTTCAAAACTTAAAATTGATCGCTTTTATAAAATCCATAAAAATAACTTGAAAAATACGGATTGTACGAAAAATCGTGCCCAGACCAAAAATTAATAGTACCTAAGGGGGCTTTATCCTATTCTAAATTCAGCTCCCTGCTCAACTCCCGGTAGGTGGGGCGGGGGGCAACTTTGAAATTTCAAATAAGAACCCACATTTTCTATTAAAGATTCGGATTTTACGGAAAAAATGCATACGTTTTTAATGATACATTATTTTCATTTAAAACAAATGGCGCTGTAATCTCATAAACTAAATGTAACATAAATAAAAAGTTAGTGGCGTCTCGCCAGTCTTCATCAGGGTTCTTAATTAAATGAAATGCTCAAAATTATGCTCTTGAAGTTCCATGCAGTTGTTGACTCGTGCTACTAATTTCTATACACATCTCATAAGCATGTTATCGCGAGTAGTAGGTGTTTCTTTATAAACTGCATCTTTTAAGTAACCATACAAGAAAAAAATCAGGGGAGGTAAGGTCTGGCGATCTGGCTGGCCAGTTCATCGGTCCTGATCTACCGATCCAGCGATTATTGTAATCCCGATCTAATACCTCGCGTGCTACTAACGAATAATGTGCTAGGCAGCCATCATGTTAAAACCATATGTTTTGCCTCACATCTAAACTTACTTCTTCTAGCAACCTTGGTAGTACTTCTTTAAGAACGTATCGTTACCGTTAAAATTGCCGACAATAAAATATGGTCCGATAACTTTATTACCAATTATTCTACACCAAACATTAATTGACCAAGGACGCTGATGATTAACTTCACGAATCCAATGTGGGTTTTTTACATTCCCGTAATACATATTATGGCGGTCAACATCACCGTGGTTTGAAAATCTGGATTCATCAGGAAATAACACACGAGCAAAAAAGTTCGGATTTACTTATATTCTCTCAACTGCCCATTGACAATACGTCAGTAGGTTTTGAAAGTCATGGTCAGTTAATTCCTGGTGTAAGCACACATGATACGGATGAAATTTATTAGATTTGAGAATTCTCCAAACACTCATAGCAGGAATTGCAGATTGATGCGAAATTGTGCGGATACTTACATGTAGATTACGCATTCTTTTGTGCGGTACACTTCCGTCAGTAGAACATTGATAAACCACTCTAACGAAAGAAGAACGTAATCGTACTTCGTACTCGTACTCAGCATACAAATTGATAGCTTCGTCGAAATTTCGCCTGCATTCGCCATAAATGAAAATCATTTCAATTTTTTTCTTGCATCCATGAGAAGAGAATGACAATGACAATGTGTGACGTACAATATTTGTGCTAAGCTAGCTTTCCAGCTATCTCGGGATTTGTACAAAATGTACAAAATATGTTGGACATCTTACAAATACAAATTAAAATTAAAAAATGTATTAATTTTTTAATTTAAATTAAAATTACATTTTATTATGAATTAAAATAAGGTCTCAATGAGAACTTTGTATTTTGTGCGTAGAATCTGAATCTTTAATAAAACAAGGGGGTTCCTATTTGACATTTCAAAGTTGCCCCACCTACTGGGGGCGGTGCAGGGGGCTGAATTTAGAACAGGATGATGCCCCCTTTGGTACTATTAATTTTTGGTCCGGGAACGTTTTTTTCGTACGATGAGTATTTTCCGAGTTATTTTGATTTGTCAGGTTAAATGGTACACCCGGTATAAAAAGAAGTTCAGAGTTTTACTTAAAATCAACTTTTAGAGTTAATTCTATAATTGTTCGGCCGCTAATAGGTTAATACGAGCTAAGTATATTTTGTAATCTCCTTTAAATTCAAAAGAAACATTCCCTGTATATTGTTTATTATTATATATTGAGTATTGTAAAATAACTTTACGCCACATCCTAATTTTTAGTATAAAACTTAGTCTAAACTTGCACGAGTTGTTTTAAATTTTGAATTATTTAATGAAAACAATACCAACGTTGAATAATAGCACCTTCCCCGCCCATATTCTCAAACACTAAACAGCCGGGCGAGCATAACAAACTCGGTTTAAAGTAAAAGCTCTCAGAGTCTCTTAAACGAAGTTAATTTTAAAACGCAACTAAAGTTGGCTAGGAGGCGGGAGGGCGCGCTCCGAGCAAACGAGGGGGGTAGTTATTTTTATAGGGGCGAAGTTGTAGTTAAGGGTGTCGACGGTGGCGGGACATTCCGGGGGTAACGAGGCGGGGTAGAGCGCCATCTGCTCGAAAGGTTACAACGAAATCTGGACGCTGGTCTTTGTTCCCTTTTACCCGGGTCCTAATGCCCGACCCGGCGCCCATTTATTCAAACCATAAACGCGTCTTGAGGTGTTAATTTGTTAGGCGCCTCTTCTTAATCCAATAATGGGAGGGCTAATCCGGGTCGGACAAAGCCGACGATTTACAATAACGGAATTGCTGACCTACGGTTATTGTAGTCAGGACCATTATATATCACTTAACTATTGTTTAATATCTCCGCTAGTTCTACATTCATTATTCTTGATCATGAATCAATGCATTAATTTGTTAGGTATTCAACTTTAATTAAAGCACATCTAAAATTGGCATTTCTCGACTTGGTAATTAACAACCCTTTTCATTATTTGATTGAACTTTAAATCAAGTAGCTTGAAACTAAGAAAGTGGTGAATTCTAACCAGGAGCGGTTCCAAAAGCAATTTTGTGTAGAAAATTATATTTTAAAGAGAGTTTTAAGATGTATTTTAAATTCTATTAATCAAGTACTCGTTTGGAATTTTCCATTTTTGATGATTTAGTAATTTTTTACATTTTTGTCAACTTATTATTAAATTTAAATATGTGTGCTAATCTGAAAGATTTTATTTAAAATAGTATTAATTATTCTATATTTGTGATTTTCGTTAAATCTTAACACACAGGGATATTTTTTAAGTACTTTCACATAGTCTACACAGGATGTCCGTATTTCGACAGATTACACAGGATCTCAGTTATTTGAAGAGATAGAAAGTCGGTTAAATTGCGGCAAAGTTGCGTATTTTAGGGCCTAACAATAATCTAAAAACAATTTTGAAATATTTTTTTTGTGTTCGAGATATCAACAAAAATTTGATTTTTTAAAAAATCGTTTTTAAATTTTCTTTGAAATCTACTGAATCTAGACATTTAGAACTTTGACAATATACAGGCACTTTTTAATGAGGAATCTAATAGCATATTTTTTAAGATAACTCTAACATTTACCCGGGGACCATAGCCAACTTTTGTTTTTCTTATGAGGGCCATTTTGTATTTTCATATTTTTTGAAAGAAATTTTTTTTCTGAACTCAGTGATGTATCACAATCATATTTTATTTTCGATTTTATATTTAAAATTATAATATTTTCTTTTTTGCAAACAGTGCCTTGGAAACAATGACGTCAAATCTATTAATCAATAACATCTTGACAGTAGTCAATCATTGTTAGTAGTCAAAATGAATTAATAACTGTCAATCTTTTGTATTAATAATAATACCAATCGATTATCACACAAAACATAAAGTATAATAATGTAAATCAGTGGTTACTACGCGTGGCGCATGAAGTAAAACTTCGAGTTTAGACGATCTACGCGTGGCTTTTCTAAACTTAAAATTTTACTTCATGCTTAGTCTGGGAGTGGAAGACACTTGTTAATTTAAAATACATCACAACTGTTAAAATATGTATCGTAACTGTCACAAAAAAATCATTATAGTTCAATTCAAACTCGTGTCAAGTTGGCACGTTTGGTTAAATCTCGGCTTACGCCGACTTATGTCAACTATCATTATAGTTCAAATGTTGGCTACCGCCTACTTATGTCAACTGTTATTATAGTACAAATGTTGGCTAGCGCCGACTTATGTCGATTGTCATAATAGTCCAAATGTCGGCCAACGCTGTCTTATGACTAACGTAAGATTTTGTCTAGTTATGTCTCTATGGATTATATTTCGACTATTCTGGTATTATGACTGTAAGTCACTTAGTTAGGTATCTTTTAACTTATTAGTATTTTTTCATTAATTCACTATATTGACTGTATTTGATATAGTGATTTAAGTGACTTACAATCATAACATCACAATAGCCGAAATACAGTCCATAGAGAGACATAATCGGACAAAATCCTAGCATAGTCAAAAGACAGTTAATCAAGCCACTTACCGTCACAATAGTCAAAACACGGTCAATAAATATATAATGACAAAATCTTATGATAGTCCAAAGACAGCCAAGCAATTTATTAGGATTCAAAATGTCACACCAGTATTTCGTTTAGAAGCAAATCACTACACTACACTACAGTAATCAGCTGAATTCTTGTCTTTAGGAGTGACATGTAAACTCTTACTACCCGAACCTAACATTTAACATCACAAATAGAACCGATCAAATTCTCTAACACATGCAAACGGTACAATTTTCAGTAAGCAAACTTTTTAAGTCTTTATAGAGATATTACACTGTTCGACTGGAAAGGCTTATAAGATATTGTAGATGTCAACAATGAATGTGACTTTTTCTACGAGCGTATTTACTCTATATTTAATAAGCATGCTCTTCTAACTACAAATAAGCCAAATAATCAAGCAAATACTCCTTGAATTATTGCCAAAATAAAAGAACAATTAAAACAAAAAAACAAGTACCGTAAACTATTTTATTCATTTGTCACAGCATAAAATTTAATATCATAACTTAAGAAAATAATGTAAACATAATATCACCAGTGCACATTCTGAATATGTTAAACTTAATGAGGAGAGAATAGCACAAGAACCGAACCTAATATTTAACTACATAAACAATAAAAAAAACTCAACTCGTATTTCTGAAGAGATGTCATATAATAATCTAAATATTACTGAACCAGAGAAGATTGTAGAGTGTTTTGGGGACTTCTTCAGCAGAACGTACTCGTCCGCTTCCTCCTAAGTAGTTGCTGACAGAAACTACAATTTACTTGGCGATTACTCCATCAGTTGTAGTAAAGTTAAACTACATTTACGCCGCCTGAATTCCAAACTTACCGCCGGCGCTGACCTAATTCCCGAAATCGTTATAAGAGATAGTTCAGAGGTACCATGAGAACCGTTTTTATTCATATATGATAATATTTTACTGAATATTTGGACAGAACAACATGGTTTCTTTAAAAAAAGATCTACCAGTACGAACCTGTGTAATTTGACACAAGTAGCAGTAGAAGCCATGAATTCCGGTAAACAAGTGGACGTGATATTTCTAAGGCATTTGATAAACTCAATCATAATATATTAGTTAACCGTGTTTACGATTTCAATATTAGTCAAAATATTACTAATACTGTAATATCATACTTAAGTAACTGGAAATATTCTGTTGAAGTAAATGGTTTACGTTCATATTGGCGTAGAGATCCAACTTCGGGCCTCTTTTATTCATGTAATATTTCGATAATGTGTGTAAAAATCTGAAATATGCGGATGATTTTAAAATCTTTATTATTGTTGAAAACGACAGAGATTGTATTAATCTTCAAGCAGATATAAATAAAATATACGAGTAGTGTAACTCAAATAAATTGGTTTTAAATGTATCTAAATCTTCAGTAATGTCGTTTTCGCGTAAAATAAATACAATATGATTTAATTATACAATAAATTCGATTATAATAAGTCGCAGCACGGAGATGAAAGATCCAAGGGTCACATTTGATAATTCTTTAAGTTTTAATGTGCATATTAATAATGTTGTACAAGATTGCTTCTAATTATAGGGAAATTGTAAATCGTTCCGAAATATTAATGTCTTAAAGACCCTTCACTTATATATTAAGCAAACTAACATATTGTTCGGTTATATGGTCACCTATGTATTAGAAATATATAAATTTACTCGAGAGCGTGAAAAAACTATTTCTTCGGTAGCTATACTATCTAAAGTATAGAGTATATCTGTACGATATTCTGTATTGAATTTTAAAAAAATATATGATTATTTTGATAGGTTCCTAATTTATCGCGAAAAAACTTAAAATAGTGATTTTCGAAAAAAAATTAATATCTTTCCTGCCATTGGCGGTATTTCCATCAAACTTGACAACTGCATATTTTGTAACCCTCTGTATCGATTGGCGTCACCTGAAATATTCTAGGTACTTTATATTTCGAGTTACGATATTTAACTTTTTTATTTCTTATGACAGCCATATTGGATGTTCACACTTTTAGGTAGAATAAAAGAATAGCTTTTCAAAATGGTAATACACATAACCTCTGATTTAAAAAAAACGGTAGAATGTAAATATTTGCTTAAATCGCGAATGCTTTGAAAAACAATTAAAAGAATAATTAAAGTGACAGTTGGTAGTGCGTGTTTTTTTCTTATGGCCGCCATTTTGGATATTAACATCCTTAGAAAGAAAACAAAATATTTTTTTCAAAATAGTAACAACTTCATATTTTTAAATCTGCCAACATTTTAATTATGGAAGTTTAACCAGACAAAAAATAATCCAAAGGATTTAAGCAAGGCGAACGTGGCGGCCAACGAACAGGACCAAACGTGCCGAGCCATTACATTCATTTTTAAATTTCTACAGGTTTTTTTTGGAAATCAGAGGTTATGTGTGTTACCAAGCAATTTTTTTGGTCTACTTAAAACTGTGAAAATCCAATATGCTGTCATAAAAAATTAAAAAGTTTAATATCGTAAAACAAAATCTAGAGTAGCTAGAATATTTTTATTTTTGCGCCATTCGATACAGAAGGTTCAAAAATATACAGTTGACAAGTTTAATGAAAATACCGCCCATGGCAGGAAAGATTTTTTTTTAAAGTAAAATTTTTAGTTTATTAGCAATAAATCAGGAACCTATTAAATAATCATACTTTTCATTCAGATTCTTAATCGCCATTAAAATTAGCTACTATTTTCTAATTTAAGCGACCTCGTGTATCTTATCGTTTCTAAGATACCAATGGTGAGCGTCGACATATTCACCACCCTGTACATTTCCTTATGCTATTTGTATAAATTAATACATATTTCAATTGACAATACCAATTTCTTATCCTACTTTCAATTTTGTGTGGCTAGACTGACTTTAGCGAAATGGACGAACATTTACCTACTCCATTCTAAATAGTAATTCACCAATTTATAGGTTATTACGTTTATACAATGAATACCAATATGCAACTGACATATTCAATCCTTCACTTAAAACATTTTTAAATGAGTTATTATCTGTATTAAAATAATTATTTCTGTTGTTATTTCTTATATTTTTATTTTATTTCTACTTATGTATAAGCGTATTAATCTTAGTTCTAGTTTTAAGTCGTTTATATATAATAAATGTATTGTAATCTACCTGCAATAGGACGTCTAGTCGCTTGGGTTTTGAGTAAATAAATAAATAAATAAATTATGGGTCCTAGGAGTTGTCAAATAAGTATTACTCAACTGTTTCCAAGGCGCAATAAACAAAAGATTAAAATTTAACATATAAAATGTACAATAAGTTATAAGTGTGATACATCATTAAATTCAGAAAAAAATATTTTTCTAAAATCTCAAAAATCCAAAATGGCGCCCATAAGAAAAACAAAAGTTGGCTAAGGTCCCTGGGTAAATGTTATAGTTGTCAAAAAAAGTTACTAGATTTTAATAGTTTTTGAATAAAAAAATAATAACGAAATTTCAAAAAATTTGTCATTTGACCATATCTCAAAAACGAAAGAAGATACTTCAAATTCGTTTAGATTATTATTAGGCCCTAAAATACGCAACTTTGTCCAAATTTAACCGACTCTCTATCTCTTAAAATAACCGAGATCCCCATACATTCTGTTCAAATCTGGGCACCCTGTATAAACATTTGTAAAATTAATGAACATTTGATCCAAACTAAGCAGTATATTTTGAACTTCACTTTAAATTAGTGTTTTATACGCGTCGCCACGCATATAAAACACAGATTTAAAGTGCACTTCAAAATACACCTTTTTGACCGTCACGGCCAAGATTATTAAAAAACGTTTTTTTTTTTTCATTTTAATTGAAACAAACAGTTTTTTTTAAAGTGTTTTATACGCGTGGCGCATGAAGTAAAATTCAGAGTTTAGAAAAGCCCAGAAAATTTGTCTCGGGTCGCTGCGCGACCCTAGACAAATTTTTACAGGGCTTTTCTAAACTCGAAATTTTACTTCATGCTTAGTCTGGGAGTGGAAACACTCGTTTAAATAAAGACAACCTTATACAAGACTGTCTCAGTTTTAACCAAGTCGACCATATACAGTAATGACTTAGATTTTGGCGTCATGTGAGGATTTCCGCTCGTGATAAGGTCGGCTCGGTTTAAATCGAGACAACCTTACACAGTAATGATCTTGGTTTTGACGTCACGTACGGATTTCCTCGCGTGACGGCATCAAGCAAGGTGTGTAAGTAAGTTTCTCTTGATTTAAACCGAGCCGACCTTATATTGTTTAATTACCTTGATTGTTGACGCCATGTGAGAACTTCCACGCGTGACGTCAGCAATCAAGGTGGTTAGTGTATAAGGTTGTCTTAATTTAAAACAGTGTTTAAAACATTAACTATTATAAACATGTTTAAATCGTGTTTAAAACATGTTTAAAACACATTTAAAACGTGTTTAAAACAGATCATACAGGGAGGGCATTTGTATTTTAAGTATACATGTCCCGATAATTACAGCGTTTTTTAAATTTGCGGGAATTCGTTCTTTCAAAGCGGTTAATTTGGGGCTTTTAACGAGTCTTTTCCACTCCCATACTAAGCATGAAGTAAAATTTCGAGTTTAGAAAAGCCTAAGAATTTAGATTGGCCGCGTAGCGAAGCGGAGCGGCCAATCCAAATTAGGTTTTTCTAAACTCGAAATTTTACTTCATGCGCCACGCTTAAAAACACTGATTTACAACGAAGTTAAGAAAACACACACATATGACAACAATTATAGGCAACCTAATATACGTTAGAGTTATTAGGTTGCCTATAATCACTGTTTTAAACAATTTGTTTAGCGCAGAATTTGATTCACGTTTTATTCACATCTACATATTAGATTGCTAAAGTCGTATATTTTGAACTTTACGATATTTCAGTGTTTTATACGCTTGGCGCATGAAGTAAAATTTCGAGTTTAGGAAAGCCTAATTTTCAGGCTTTTCTAAACTCGAAAGTTTACTTCATGCTTAGTCTGGCAGTGGAAAATCCTTGTTTAAAGATTCAAATTGAAGTCTTTTAGAAAAGTAACGAATGTCGTAAAATTTACAGTGTATTCATACGTATACCGGAAAGATAAATTCCCTGTATTTAAAAATCACATTTATGCACACACAGTTGTGATAATTTATTGTAATAAAATGTTAAGTTTAATAATGTAATTTGAAATATCTTCAACAATATAGTTTAAATTCAAAATTGTAAACAAAAAATCTTAATATAATAAATATAATTTAGCAAATTTAAGATAATAAAAAAAAACGTTTTAAACAAATTTAACGTTTAAAACATATTTTAAACAAATTTAAGATTTGAAACATGTTTAAAACAAAACCGTTTAAAACACGACGGCAGTTTTTAAAACACTACTTCAAAATAATAACATAATACATACTACAAATGTTTATTATTTTCTAATATACTTTTACACGTATTGTAGTAACTTTCGGATTTTGAAACATTATCTTTTTCATATTTAAACGTTAGTTCAATGACGATAAAATAGTATTATAAACATAGAACATTTTTTTCTACCATTCGCGCCTCATTCTAACAGACTAAATAAATAATTACTAAAATAAAAATAATAATCATACTGAACATTTGAAACATATTATTAAATTCTATGAACACAACAATGTGTGCCATCAATTTGGCGTGTGGAATATTTATTTATTTTCGGCTTTTGTAACAAACTGATCGCAATGTTTATTTTCGCCGTGTACGCGTATAGTTTATTAGGTGTACAAACAGAGGATTGTTATATTAGCCATCCCATCCGACATCCTGTATTATTACGTTTTGACATAAATAATTTTATCGCGGTTTAGCGATTGTAGTTACAAACGCGCGCGCTAATTCGGGATATTGTATTTGTTTAGTATAAACCAAATTTAAAATTACCACTGATGATGCTGACGACGATTGCTGCGGTGCACCAGTTTCAGTTTATTCAATGGTAACGCGATATTTTGTATTTGATACGTTCAAAATTTAATTTAATCAAACTATTTTATTTTATTGTCTTTAATAATCACGTATGTTATGTTATAGAAAACACGATGTTTTGTATTTAATATAGAGACATTTTAATTTAATAAAAAAATTATTTTATTGTAATAAATAATCATATCTGTTATGCTATAGAAATTCTCGAGTTTCAATTAAATATGTAATTTTCAACATCAGCAAAAACGAAAAAATCAAACCAAATTTTCAGGCTTTTCTAAACTCAAAATTTTATTTCATGCTAAATCGAGGAGTTTAAACGATTGTCAGGAATTTCAAATTGATCTTTTGCAAAAGCAACGAATTACTGAAAATGTACAGAGTGCACATTAGGATATTTATACTTCAAAGAAAAAATGCACTAAAGGTTGGCTAAAATATGATTTTAAATCTCTTAATACGCAATTAAACAATCGACAGTGATAGAATTTTTTTTTTAATATAAATTAGATTAGGCTTTGAATTTCAAATTAGATTAGCACTACTATAGTCAACACATTACCATTTTACCGTGACGTCACAAAAAAACAAAATAAAGCGACAAAAGCGCATGTCTGTGCCCATTTTATTTATACATCTGTCAGTGAGAAGAAAGTAACATATAATTAGAAAAATAGAAAGTTATCGACATTCGTTGTTTTATAAAAGAGTTAAATTTAAGCTTTAAACGAGTGTTTTCCACTCCCAGGTTAAGCATGAAGTAAAATTTCGAGTTTATAGAAGCCTCAAAATTTGGATAAAGTATAGTTGTAAAAGATGTTCGGATGCAGGAAAGTGCCCTCTATCCGAATTGAACAAAAAATATGTATGGTGTCAATTGATAAAATAAAGTTGACTATCGCTACTTTGACAGTTATCGTATTATCAATTCGGTAACACCATTAAATAAAGAATTTTCTGCCGGTTATAAATATTATGGTTTGTTATATCTTACCCTTAAAACAAAATAGTTAGAAGGGGTGGAATACTACACTGCATAACCCTGTATACTACAGCACAAAATAATATGCAAAAATTATTTTCATTTTACTGATATTTTATTTTAATTATTTATGTTCTACAATATTCTTTCGTATGTTTCATTCTAGAAGGAGTCCTTAAGATGCTAAAAATGTTTAGTAATTTAGATTCAGTTGAAAAAATATTTGCAAATAACCATTTTTAAATACATAGTACTGACATATTTAACCTAATCTAAATCACTTCTATCTAGCGTAACTTTTGGAGTTGTTATTTAACCCAACCTTACCTAAATCACTCCAATCTAAACAAACTCATGGAATAACTTAACCCTCTAACCTAGCTGTGGAACTCTTATCTAACTTAAGTGGATAGATAGAATTGCTGTCTGACCCACTCTATAACTGTCGCAACTGTTATAGAACCTAACCTAGATCAATAAAATCTATCTTAACTTATATAATTAGCATCTAACATAACGTAAATACATTAAAAGTGCGATTCTTTTCGCCATCTACAACAAGTTAGTCTTACAAAGACTATATGAAACACTCATTGGAACAACTACTTCCCGGGCTAATAGTAGTTGTTTCAATGAGTGTTTGATATAGTCTTTGTAAGACTAACTTGTTGTAGATTGCGAAAAGAATCGCACTTTTAATGTTTGAAGTATTCTGCAACCAAGAATTGGCAATTTAATTTATAATAACGTAAATAGTCAAGAGTTAGGTTAGATGGCAAGTTTTCAAGTTAGGTTTGATAAAAGTTTTATCAGTTAGATTAGAATAAATGTATTCTAATCTGACGGCCAACATATTTAGTCAAATAATAATTTGACCTAAAACGATTTCAATCATTAGTTGATTGATGATTGATTACTCATCAATCATTGATTGATGATTGATTACTCATCAATCAACAAAATATATTTATGATTTATGACAAGAATGGTTAATATTGACTAAAAAATCAAAATTTGTCATTAGTCTTAGTCATCAATCGACTTAAAATGCCTAAGTCTGAATTCATGTACCGCCTTCACTGCCTTGTTTTCAACACAGCTTATTTTTTATACGTGTAGTAAAAATAATTAATTCAATTTTCTTATTTTTACAGTATGATTTTTAACACTAGATTTCCTGTTGCAACATTTATTCATATTTTCCACACCGAAGTTCTGACTGTAAAAATTACCCATAATTCAACCACCTGAATTCCTGTTTCGCCTCTTTCATAATAAACAATTATTTTGAAACATCCAGTATGTCACAAGTAAAGACCGACAAACGCGCGCTCGTTTTTTAAATTTTATTTCATTCCATGTGCTTTTTTTTTTCGAGTATAACCGATTACCTGTCATTGTTTAAAATTTTCGCCACACTGAACAACAACAGGAGTTAATTTTCCACATTTGAGAGCGGTGTGCAAGAGCACTATTGTTTCGTAATGTAGCAATTTGAAACTTCTGGTACGGACACGCAACGTAGGAAGAGTTTGAAGAGAGTTATTGTGTATTTCCAGCATGCAAAAATTCCAAACTTGATTCCGCCGGCGGCAACATCGATTATCATGAGAATAGAAAGTATTTTGCTGTGTGTGTATATGTATGTGTATTTCACGGTCTGCAATTTTCTGGTTTTCGTGAATTTACACTATTTGCACAGATAAATGGAGGAAAATAAAGTTAACTGGCTTACACTTGTTTTCATGAACATTTAATACTAGCATTTTTTTCAATCCATGCGATTTTCTACTGTAAAATTAATTACGTCTGATTCAAAGCTGAGACAAATCCTCAAAAAAGAATCAGAATTACGAATCCGAGTCACCTAATATCATTTGAATTACGAATACTCAAATAAGGGATTTACAGGAGAAAATTGATTCATATCAAAGATTCAATTCCTCTTTTTCGAATCACTGATGCAACTACTTTAAAATTTCATTTGAAATTATTATTTGCAACCATTAAAATTTATAATATCACCATCAGTTTTATTAACAAAAATGTTCTAACCTACTTATTTATTATTAACAAGAAACATCGGTAATAACAGATTAAATATCTGATTTTGTGTTATTTTACTTAAGTTAAATCAGTGTTGTATACGCGTGGCGCATGAAGTAAAATTTCGAGTTTAGAAAAAAAAGCCTGAAAATTTGAATTTGCCAGGGCGCGACTCACTTTGCTCGCGCGCCCCGGCAAATCCAAATTTTCAGGCTTATCTAAACTCGAAATTTTACTTCATGCTTAACAAGGAGTGGATAACACTCGTTAAAACAATATTTTTCCAACTAGCATTTTTTACTCGTTGTTAAGCGTGAAGTAAAATTCCGAGTATAGAGAAGCCTGAAAAACCGGAACATTGCTGTTGTACCCATTTTACTAAAAATGTATAATTGTTTTAACTGTTTTACCAGTATATGCTAATTTGTATGATTTGTTTTCCACGAATTATTTTATTTATTCCGTAATAGTTTAGATAATTTTCAATATTTTATTATTTTTTGTTGCAAATTCTATAAATAATATTAACTTTGTATTTATTTAAAATATTTTTGTTAAAATTAATAAAACTAGCAATCTAGTTTGTACTGAATTTAATAACATTTTTTACGAATTTCATGAAACTTCCCAATTTTTGTAAACCAATTTTTAAATACCTATGCTGATTGTTATTTTTAGTTTTACTTCATGCTTTATCGGGGATTCGAAAACACTCGAGAGAATAATATTATAATATAATATATTTACTATAGATTTACCTTTTTAAATTTAAAAATTTAAACATTTTAACAATACAACAGAAATATCTGGGTAATAATAATAATGTATAATAATTAAAAAAACTGCAATTACTAATAACAAGACATGATTATAAAACAAATACAAATTGTTACAGTTTAATTTTAATTAAATATTGAACGCTTTAAAAAATATTAACCCCCGAAAGAAAGAATACAAGTGAATGGTTTTGTTTTTAGTTAAGTGTTTATTTGATATGATTTTTCTAGAAAATTTAAGTTTTTTCTTTACTTGAAACCAGATTTTGATTAAATTATCAAAAATTGTTAAAACATTATTTGTTTTTTTATTTTCTTAACAATCTCTAATAACTTTATGAAAATCTGGTTTCTCATGATTTTTATAGTTTAAATTAGCTTTTGGATTTTGTAGTTTTGTTTACATTTTTTTTTTTTTTATTATAAAACAAGATTAAATTGCTGTAATTTTTGTGTAATGATGAGAGTAGTACTCTAAAAAATATAATTTTAATTTGTCAAGAATAAACATTAGAAATTGACAATGTACAGAGAACTGGATGATTTCAAAAATACGAGAAAAAAATAATACAAAATTAGAAATATGTAAAGAAATTATTATTATTATTCTTACAATTTTACACAAATGACACATTCGTGAATGGAATAATGTTGAGGATTCAACACAAGATTGCTTTCCAAGTTTAGAAATTGTTCGTTAATTGTAAAGACCTTTGACTCAGTTAAGAATATTACAAAATATAATTATACATCGTATCCAATTGTTTATTACAAAAACTAGACTTGTACAAAAATTAAAAATCTGTTGGTTATATAATTAGGGAAATATCTTTACAACTTTAAAATTATCAAAAACAAAAGTTGAATAAACTGACATTACTTGAAAAAATCGTTCTTTAAAAGTATAGAAAAAATATCATAATTTTTTATTAAATTATTTTTTAATATAAATATCGTACACGTGTCAAGAAAGTATGGTATCAAGGTGTACAGAGAATTGTTCTTTCAAGTATACATATATATTGTCCTAGGATAGTTGGAATATTTTTTTATTTTCAACTTTATGAGAACATTTTACTCCATATACAATAGTCTATCTGTTTTTACAATAGGATGTAACTATTATTTAGAAGTCTAACGTATACAGGCTGTTAATAAAATATTTAAAACTTCTAACGAATATTCCCACTCCTTGATTATGCATGAAGCAAAATTTCGAGTGTAGAAAAGCCTGAAAATTGGGATTGGTCGCTCCGCGATAATTAATATTTATTATAATATTAAACGCAAAGACTATATTATGAAATCCATCCACTATAATTATTTATTTTATAATTTTTCAACAACAACAAAAAAACGTTGAAAATAAGAAATTGATTATTATCTAGAGAGGGTATACACTTCTTGATTAATCGTGAGGTATATATTTCGAGTTTAGAAAAGCCTAAACTCGAAATATTGACTTCATGGGCCACGCGTGTAAAACAATAATTTATAGTGAAGTTCAAAATATACTACTTAAGTTTGACCTTACGTTGATAAATATTATAAATGGTAATTTTATTTAACCAAATGTTTCAAAACTCAAGCGTCCTAAGCAAACTCAAGCATTATATTTCGAAGTTTAGAAAAATCTGAAAATTGACTTGTTAGAAGCTTTAAAATGAAAACTTTTATAAAAACAACGAATGTCTGAAAACGTACATCGAAAAATATATACCTAAAATAAAAACTCTCTATATGAAAATTTAATTGAATGGTAATTATCAATAAATCAATAAAAATGCATGAACATCGTCTGAATATAGTGAAAAAATAAAAAATACTATATTCACAATATTAAAAATAACAATAATCATGATTATTGTTAATTTTAATATTGTGAATATAGTATTTTTTTTTTCATTATATTCAGACGATGTTCGTGCATTTTTATTGATTTATTGATAATTACCATTCAATTAAATTTTCATATTCTCTCTCTAAATTCTTGTTTAATAAAAACACTGATAAAATATTTTCTTTTTGTTCTAATTTTAACAGCTAATATAACGAGTGATTAACCCATTATCGGTTGAGCAATTGTGGAGTTAACTATAAAAGTAGATTTTCTACACTTCTTTTAATGATTTCTATAAACGACTTATTATATTACATACTGATAATTTTTCTTTTGAATATAAATACAAAATGTATACGCTGTAAATGTTCAGGCATTTGTCGATTTTACACCAGCATTTAATTTAAAGTTTTTAAAAGTGTTTCCACTCAGAGATTAAGCATGAAGTAAAATTTTGAGTTTAGAAAAGGCTCAACGTTTAGATCCAAATTCAGGCTTTTCTAAACTCGAAATTTTACTTTATGCGCCACGCGTATAAAATACTGACACAACGTGAAGTAAGAAATGCACTATAAATTACTTTTTTATAGTTAGTAATAATTAAAATATTCAATTAACAAAATATCTCTTTACATAATTTCAAGTCAGGTAAAATAATACAACAGATTAAATTAACTCATTTAGTAATTAATAAAAAAAAAATAATAATGTTGCGTTATTGAATCGACTGCGCCTAAAGGGTTAAATTGAAACCCTTAATACAGTGTGTCCTAAGGCATATGTTTCCTTTGATTAGCCCTAGGCATATCTGTTCAATATCTAATAATCTGAAAATGGTGAATGCGCCGGAGAAGACGCTATATAGCAGATAGGAAATTCTATTGTCTATCCTTGTTTACGCCTGTTAAATATTTGAAACAGCAAAAACGGAAAGAATTTCAAAGGAGAATTAGTATGTGATACATTTAACAAAGGATTGAAATTCAAGCACGAATAGAATTCCCCAATTGTAATTACTTAAGATCGTATGATTACATTTTTGATTAACATTTTGAAGAGTCTATTGTTACCATCAGGTAATATTTGTGCTAAATATCAACGTAGCTAAATTCGATGTTGTCAAACCTTATTCGTTAAGTAGATTAATTAACTACCGAATCGCTAAAATTGAGGATATCAAAAGGTGTTTATTCAAATATTCTTTAGAATTATTTTTTACCCTAATTAATTATTTAGTTAACCACACCTTATCGAATGTTTTAATCGAAGAGAAATCATACGACCCAATCAAATTAAGAATAAACAACACAAAATTAAGAATAAACAATTTCATGTTTGTCTAAGTTGTTTGATGTCTTTTGTTATTTACCATCTTTATTAAGTGATATTTATCTGTGATAGATATTTCTACTTATGACTAGCAACATTAACTGTGATATTTTGTTTATGTGAGTCTATTATCGAATATTTTTATATTTATTATATTCGTCCACATACACATTTAATGCATTTTATATAATCGGATAAGCAACATTAATTTAACCTTAGCCATTGAACCGTTTGGTGTTAGCGATTCAGGTTATCCCTTTGTAAAACATATTTCTCATATATATATATATATATTTTTTTTTTTTGATATTATTTTGTTTATACATTAATTTTGGTTATACTTAGTAACGTAATGAGTATGATGTGTTACTATATACAACTAATTGTGTTAATTTCAATTGTAAAAAAGGTGAATTCCGTAAATAAAGAATAATAATAATAATAAATTTGGGACTAAACATACTTTAGTTAAGAAATACGATGTCCTCTAAATTTGCACAATTGGTTAATTTTTAATGCTGCTATCAATGAACACATGTCTGTCCAAATATAACAAATTTTCGCTTATAAAGGTAGATATATTATTTTGTAAACCGAGTTTTGACTTTAGGGACCTGAAACATATTATTCAAAAAATACACGTAAAAACGAGACACGTAAACAATATGTCTCTCATATACACAAATATATTTCCAATACTTTAAATTTAGAATATATAGATATAAAACATGTTAAATTATTATTGATTCCGTTATTTTTGTAAAATTATTTAAACTCGTTATTTCTTGAATACTAATTGAGTCCTAATATTGATTTCTTACTTTGAGGTTGATTAATCCCAATTTGATTGTGTTTAAACTAACAGCCATGTTTTAAGTTAAAAATTAAAATTGATTTTTCACTTTGATGTTGTTTAATCCCAATTTGATTGTGTTAAAACTAACAGCCATGTTTTAAATCAAAAATTAAAATTGTTTAATTCTATTTGATATTAATTAGTGTCAGTTTAAAGTTAAAAAAATATAAGTAAAACTCTATTAAACAAATTTAATTTTGTAGCAAACGACTCCCAAAAGATATTAAAAATGACAAAACGTACAGTACAGTAATATAGTAAGTTACTGGATCTGTAAGTATTATTTTTCGTTGAGCGCGATTTTACTTAAGATCGGTAAGTTTCAGCAAGATAAAAATAAATAATATTATATTCTTTTTAATTTTCAAACAGTTATAATAGAATATTTATGTTTCAGTGCTATCTAATTTTCCTTTTCCCTTTAATTAAAATGTAAATTAAATCATAACCAAACACGATGAACATATTTGTCGTGTACACATGTGTGACTTAATTAAGAAATAATCGAATAACTCACATGTAACGCAAATATTATCCATATGCTCCCCGTGGCCTTTTTCGGGTAGGGCGAGGGGGAGAGTACGGTATACCACCGAAGGGTGACTAAAATGAGGACCCTTCATACGCTCGTTTGATTTGGTGAGATGTAAGCAAACTGCAGGCGGAGTTTTCCCGATGACTCAACCCTTGTTAGCAAAACGCGTGTTTCAGACACTAATCCCACGGCTTTATTTGTTATTTAAATTAGAAATAAACGTAGATTGCACCACGAGGAAGGACGCTCGCATTTTTTTGCGCAACTACGACAAACCCTTTTCTAGTCCTCTATTTTCGAGCTCTGGCTAATTCGGTGTAATTAAACGTGCATCCTTGTTTTCATACTAGTGAATTATAGAAAGGATTAATGTTTGTTTTTTTTTGCTAATTTGAAAATTACAAATGCATATCAAATTAATTCTATGTATTTTTTGCTTAATTGAAATTGAATCGGCGAAAACTAGAAGAAACTAACTAACCAAAATTTCAAAACTAACATCTCTCTACAATGGTCTTTTGAAACTATTTTCCATTGTTTAGTAATAAAAAAAACTAACATATATTGTGCAGTGAGTTAGAACATCACATACAAAAAAAGGTTTGGCGAAGAAAGAAACTAAGCGACGTAATTTTAATTTTAATACCAATTGACGTGTGACGTACATTATACATTCTAACCAACAAATATCATCAATTTTCTTAAAGATTTGTTAGTAGTTTATGTTGATAATTATAAGGTTAATCATTATGGAAAGTGACGAAGATCACGTCGAGAGCCTTAAAAAGGAAAAAACGAGCTAGAAATCCGGATATGTGGAAGTGCAACATTCGGAAAGCTTAAAGGAGAACAGGACATGGCTTTAAAAAAATACACTATTTCAGAGATCTATTTTCTATTGTATTGTTCAACAAAACTTTCTGGTAAACTTTTGTGAACTTCAGATACCACTTCAGTTGGCAGCTGCAAAGTAAATACACATAACACATAAAAAGCTAATCAGTAGCAGTAAGTAAAACAATTACTTGCAAACAGGAGTGTTTGCAGGTAATTGTGTTACTTACTGCTACTGATTAGTTTTTTTATGTGGTATGTGTATTTACTTTGCAGCTGCAAATTGAAGTGTTATCTCAAATTCACGGAAGTTGACCAGAAAGCTTTTGTTGAACCAATTTCATGCATTTGATGCTAAAAATAAACAAGACCTACACCTGCAACGTGTAATTGAATGATCTTATATTAAACGTAAATGAGGAGCCATTCAGAAGTAAGAGGCTAGTTTCACTTTATTTGTCCTCATCAAAAATACACATACTAGGTATGTCGACACGCTTTTATAAACCTGCATGGTACTTCGCAAAAACGCGTATGTCGAATTTGTACTCTACTAAGGTTAAATATTACCCCTAGAGACAAAAAAAGGATGATACAACGTTAAATCTCATGTTATTTCTTGTGAAACGTGTACAAAGCTTTATGATCAAATTATGTCTTTTTCCACTAAAACCACTCATTACGGTAGTACACAATTAAATTATTTGGTTGTCAGACTTAATTTCAAGACAATGTATAATTTGTTTAAAATAAAATATCCGGAAACCAAACTTAAATATGAGTTTTATGTAAAATATTGCAAAGAAAACTTCAAGTTGACATTTGGTTGAGATGTCTGCTCTGTATGCGAAGAATTAGAGATTAAGCTAAAGAATCCGCACTTAGCACAGAATGCAAAGTTAGCCTTTCAAGGTTAACTTTAAGCTCACAAGAGACGAAGCAAAACAAATTATAATTAATTACTGTGTACTCAGACTGTGCATACTTTAGACCTTCTCTCCAATTCATGCACTGGATAAAATATGAAGCAATTTGACAATTTTATCCAAAGATTTCCGACACGAGGACATTCGTTTTTGGATTGTCATATGACCTTTAGTCTCTTTAAGCAACGCATAATAAAATCGATCGTGTATATCATTCAATGGACTATGTTAAGCTGATAGCTAATACCAAATCGAATATTACCGTGACAGTTGTGCAGACCAAAGACATAAAAGACTTCAACAAGTGGTGATTTAAAAAGACTACTATGTGAGTAGAATCTTTCGGCAGAGCTGTTCCCAAAAATGATAAACAGAGTTTTGCACCGGCATCATTCGTGGAGTATAAATATCTTGCATCGGGTAATCTAAGGACATCAGAAGAAACAGTTTTTGATACATAACGTGCTTTTTTCATTGAATCAGCGTTTAAAATATTACCAATTAAAAATATGTTTAAAACACGTTTAAAACGTGTTTAAAACAGAACATACAAAGCATTTTTCTTTTAAGTATACATATCCCGATAATTACAGCGTTTTTTAAATATGCGAGAATTCGTTGTTTCAAAGCAGTTAATTTGAGGCCTTTAACGAGTGTATTTCACTCCTAGACTAAGCATAAAGTAAAATTTAGAGTTTAGAAAAGCCTAAGAATTTGGATTGGCCAATACAAATTAGACTTTTCTAAACTTGAAATTTTACTTCATGCGCCACACTTAAAAACACTGATTTACAGTGAAGTTCAAAAAACACTCACATTCAACAACGATTATAGGCAACCTAATATACGTTAGAGTTATTGGGTTGTCTATAATCACTGTTATAAACAATTTGTTCAACGCAGAATTTGACTCACGTTTTATTCACATCTACATATTAGATTATTAAAGCGGTATATTTTAAACTCTACGATATTTCAGTGCTTTATACATATGGCGCATGAAGTAAAATTTCGAGTTTAGAAAAGCCTAATTTGGATTGGCCGCTCCGGTTCGCTACACGGCCAATCCAAATTTTCAGGCTTTTCTAAACTCGAAATTTTACATTATGCTTAGTCTGGGAGTGGACAACCCTCGTTTTAAGATTCAAATTAAAATCTTAAAAAAAAAACAACGAATGTCGTAAAATTTACAGTGTATGCACTTTCTGAAAGAAAAATTCTCTGTATTTTAAAATAACATTTATGCACAGACAGTTGTGATATTTTATTGTAAAAAAATGTTGTGTTTAATAATATAATTTGAAATATCTTGAACAATTTAACTAACATTTAAAAACGTAAACAAAAAATCTTAATGAAGTAGTGTAAAATATATTTTAGCAAATTTAAGATAATAAAAAAACGTTTTAAGCAAATTAAATGCTAAAAACATGTTTCAAACAAATTTAAGATTTAATTCATGTTTAAAATAAAACCGTTTAAAACACGACGGGTGTTTTTAAACATGTTTAAAACACTGCCTTAAAACAAAGTATTTTAAACATAATAACCCTGATATTGGAGGACTTGAAAAACATACTTTCAATCTAAAGCAACCAGGAGGAATACCTGAGGCATCAGATATTTTTAATCAGTCAAATCCTGCATTTCCTGAAGGAAAAGTCCCAATCACCTAGCATAAAGGAAATGCTGTAAGAGACTTACTAAAGTATATTCGTGAAGAAAATAATGCAAGCCGTAAATTTTATGAAAATTATTTAACATGGCTCACCACTAATACCGAAGAAAACTAAAAAAAATGTGACTCTTGTTTTGATCTTACTATAGTAGTATAAATTAAAAATGATTGTATTATAAAATGTATTTTAAGTGTTAAATTATCGTTATTTAAATATGTGTTTGTTCAGATATTTTAGTTTGGTATTTAAAGGAACTAACTAAGTCTTCTTTTTTCTAAATGACAAAGTTATTATGATCGTAATTTAAGTGTTCTTAAGGTATACACCATTTATGTTATATGTCAGTACAGTGTAAATGAATTGCGGTTAAAATTTTAATACTCATGTTGTTCGGTTTTTGTAATTTGCTAACTTTAATGGATTTAGTGCCTTTTAATTGTCACCAACTCAATTATAAATTACAGTAGGTGCCATTTTTTTGTGCGGTTGCCCAGTATGTTAATCGAATGATGGAATAAATTTGAGGTTATGGTAAACTATGTGTTAACAGTTATAGTCAACACATTACCTTTCTATCCTGACGTCATGAACTTTTTTCTTTGTACAATTAATGGAGGTTCGTTGAAACAGAAAACATACAATTGTTTGTCATGTCGATATTTAAATTAAAGCTTGCATAATTATTTTGACAAGTGTCATGTAAGTACCTACACTTGTCAAAATAATTAAAAATGCCACGATTTAGCGAACAAGCTCAAACACTTACTTTTAGTGTTTCAAAGTTCTTTGAAAATGAAAAGAATCAAGTTTCTTAAGAGTAAGAGTGTGTTAGTTCGTAAAATGTATTATTAAAGTCATCATATGTGCTGTAAATCTTTAGATATTTGTTGTTTTTATGAAAGAGATCAATTTAAAGCTTTAAACGAGTGTTTTTCACTCCCATGTTAAACATAAAGTAAAATTTCGAGATTAGAAATGGCTGAAAACCAAAACCAAATTTTCAGGCTTTTCTAAATTCCAATTTCCTTCATGCGTTACGCGTATAAACACTGAAATATTGCGAAGATCACAGTATGCTATTAAAGGAGTATGCTTAAGATAAATTTGGAATTACACCCGTTTTTTTATACGCGTGGCGCATAAAGTAAAATTTCGAGTTAACAAAAGCCTGCAAATTATGAATAATTAAACAAACTATTTCATTAAGTGTTTAATTCTTGAAGGTGGGTCGTTTAAGAAATTTCTTTTGAAAAAAAAATAGGCACTAATGAACATACAAAAATTGTTATTTTGGTAAATCCTCATATTTTTATTCCGTAGACATATGATTTTTTTATAAAATAAACCGATTTATTTTTTTTTATCTAAGAGTATAGTTGACATAAGTATGCGGATATAAAAAAGTGCCCCCTATCCGAATTGAACAAAAAATAGGTATGGTGTCATTTGAGAAAGAAAGTTAACTATTGCTACCTTGACAGTTGTCAAGGCCATCAATTAGAGAATTTTCAGTCGTTTACAAATATATAAGTTTGTTATACTTTACTATCAAAATAAAGAAGTTAGAAGGGGGTGGAACACCAAACTAAATCAAACTATATGTATTAAACTAAATGTTAAAAATAAAAATATTTTTTTGTGGGGAAAATAGCAAAATTTTATAAGAGACAAAAAATACGTAAAATTGAATGATCTTTCAGAAAAAAAGTATTCCTTATGATTTGACCTGTTGAATAAAGAGATTTAGGTATCTTAAGAAGTCGATGGTCCTAGTTTGACCACTTACTTTAAACGTAGGATAAAGAAACATATCGCAAAAAGTGCATGGTATCAATGTAATTAAATGTGCCAAATTTGGTTTTCTTACCTAATTCCAAAATAAAAATATTTGAAAAATAATGAAAAAAAAATAATATCTTTGAGGCCTCGTAGATAGCTTAGGAACCACTTTTGGATAGAGATAAGTTTAGTTAAATCGTCTTATTTTGTTTCAGAGAATATGTGGTAGAGCGTTGTACAGACCATTCGGGCACACCCTGTATATAACATTTAAACAAACTGTTTTTTAAATGTAATAACTAATAATTTGTTTTGCAAATATAGAAACTAAAAACATATTGAAAACTTTTTATTTAAATATGTAAATTACAGAATAAAAGACACTTCCAAATAAAGTTCGATATTTATAGAACGAGTGTTTTCACTGCTTAGTTAAGCATGAAGTAAAAGTTCTAGTAAAGAATAGTCTAAACATTTAGTTGGTTGCGTTAAATATTAGAAACTATACGAGCATTTAGTTTTCTCAAATAAAAAAACCGTTTTAACAAATTGTTTACCTTTTATAACAAACAATCAATAATTAATAGATTTACTAAAATTCTACATTAGGTGTTTGTACTAAGCACAATTTTTTAGTTACAAATAAGTTTTTGTAACTTAACGGTAATGCAAATTTTATCCCTAATCAAATAATTTTTAAAGAAATTACATTTATGAAGATTTTAAAACGTAGAGAAGTAAGTCAAAATTGAAACATTCATACTTTTCTGAGAAAACAGATTGAAAATTAATTGATACTAAAAAAATGCTTCTAAACAAATACTTTGTATTAAATAAGTAGAGCTTAGATTTCTGTGTTTGTGTGTTTAGTTAGAAATCTAAGCTCTACTTATTTGATACAAAATATTTGTTTGGAAGCAATTCTTGTTTAGTTAGAAATCCGAGCTCTACTTATTTTATACAAAATATATATTTTTGGAAGCAATTTTTGTTACGGGTGTGAAGTTAGCAATAGATCCAGCAATAGATTTTAAAAAAATCATATCTCGGAAAAAACAAAAACAAATTAAATGAAATTTGAAGATATACCCTTCAAATAGCCTAAATTATTACCCCAAGAAGTATAAAACCCTTAACTTTTACCCTTCATATTTTTTCACCCCTTCCAAAAATATGTTATGATTTTTTTTTAATTTGGCAATATTTCATAAAGTTGCTTTTTAACTCAAAACATCTCTATAATACCTTCTTTTGATAAGTGAAATCAAAAAAACGTTTCGACACCCCGTTCGCCACTAAACTATTGTTTTACCCTAAGATTTCAAAAATTAATATCTCAGAGAAAAAAAAAATACAAATCGAATAAAATTTAAAATACACGATAAGAGATGTCTAAGTTATCACCAAAAAAAATTAACCCTTAATTTTTACCTATAATATTTTTTCACCCCTTCCAAAAATGTAATCAATTTTTTTCTACTTTGGCAATGTTCCATAAAATTCATTTTTATCTCAAAATATCTCTATTCTACCCTCTTTTAATACACCTAATCAAAAAAACGTTTCGTCACCCTGTTCACCCCTAAAATATTTTCTTTACCCCGTGAATATGGAAATCAATATTTCCGAGAAAGCAAAATCAAATCAAACAAAATATTACTAAGGAATACATCTTAATTAATAGCACAAAGAAGATCAACCCCTAAAATTACCCTTTCATTTTTTCTTGTCTTTAAATGTAATATATATATATTTTTATAAATTCACAATCTTCTTAAATGTTGATATGTATCATATATTATTTCTTTTATCATGAGTGTGTTTACTCTAATAAGCAAAGGTAAAAAAAAAGTGCCAGGCACTTTACCCCCATATAATAAAATAATAATCTCCTGCTCGTCGTATGGATTTATATGCGTATGGAATTATGTGCAACGATTTAAACATTATTTTTTCTGAATTTGGCAAAAGGCCATAGATAAATACAAATTGTTATTTTTATCATTAATGTGTGTACTTTCATAATCAAAAGTCAAAAAAACGTTTGGAGCACTTTTTCACATTAATGATAAAAATATCAATTTTTATTTATCTATGGCCCTTTGCTAAATTCGGAAAAAATAATGTTTAATTTGTTGCATATGGATCCATACACGACGAGCGGAAGATAATTTTTTTTTTGGGGGGTAAAAAAGTGCTCCAAACGACTTTTGATTATGAAAGTACACACATTAATGATAAGAATAACAATTTTTATTTATCTATGGCTCTTTGCCAAATTCGAAAAAAATAATGTTTAATTTATTGCATATAGAACCATACGTGACGAGCGGGAGATTTTTTTTTTTCGGGGGTAGAAAAGTGCTCCAAACGTTTTTTTGACTATTGATTATGAAACTACACACATTAATGATAAGAATAACAATTTTTATTTATCTATGGCTCTTTGCCAAATATGGAAAAAATAATGTTTAATTTATTGCATATAGATCCATACGTGACGAGCGGGAGATTTTATTTTTGTTCGGGGGTGAAAAAGTGCTCCAAACGTTTTTTTGACTTTTGATTATGAAAGTACACACATTCATGATAAGAATAACAATTTTTATTTATCTATGGCTCTTTGCCAAATTCGAAAAAAATAATGTTTAATTTATTGCATATAGATCCATACGTGACGAGCGGGAGATTTTTTTTTTTTTCGTGGGTGGAAAAGTGCTCCAAACGTTTTTTTACTTTTGATTATGAAACTACACACATTAATGATAAGAATAACAATTTTTATTTATCTATGGCTCTTTGCCAAATTCGAAAAAAATAATGTTTAATTTATTGCATATAGATCCATACGTGACGAGCGGGAGATTTTTTTTTTTCGGGGGTGGAAAAGTGCTCCAAACGTTTTTTTGACTTTTGATTATGAAAGTACACACATTAATGATAAGAATAACAATTTTTATTTATCTATGGCTCTTTGCCAAATTCGAAAAAAATAATGTTTAATTTATTGCATATAGATCCATACGTGACGAGCGGGAGATTTTTATTTTTCGGGGGTGGAAAAGTGCTCCAAACGTTTTTTTGACTTTTGATTATGAAAGTACATACATTAATGATAAGAATAACAATTTTTATTTATCTATGGCTCTTTGCCAAATTCGGAAAAAATAATGTTTAATTTATTGCATATAGATCCATACGTGACGAGCGGGAGATTTTTTTTTTTTTCGGGGGTGAAAAAGTGCTCCAAACGTTTTTTTGACTTTTGATTATGAAAGTACACACATTAATGATAAGAATAACAATTTTTATTTATCTATGGCTCTTTGCCAAATATGGAGAAAATAATGTTTAATTTATTGCATATAGATCCATACGTGACGAGCGGGAGATTTTTTTTTTTTTTCGGGGGTGGAAAAGTGCTCCAAACGTTTTTTTGACTTTTGATTATGAAAGTACACACATTAATGATACGAATAACAATTTTTATTTATCTATGGCTGTTTGCCAAATTCGGAAAAAATAATGTTTAATTTATTGCATATAGATCCATACGTGACGAGCGGGAGATTTTTTTTTTCGGGGGTGGAAAAGTGCTCCAAACGTTTTTTTGACTTTTGATTATGAAAGTACACACATTAATGATAAGAATAACAATTTTTATTTATCTATGGCTCTTTGCCAAATATGGAAAAAATAATGTTTAATTTATTGCATATAGATCCATACGTGACGAGCGGGAGATTTTATTTTTGTTCGGGGGTGAAAAAGTGCTCCAAACGTTTTTTTGACTTTTGATTATGAAAGTACATACATTAATGATAAGAATAACAATGTTTATTTATCTATGGCTCTTTGCCAAATTCGGAAAAAATAATGTTTAATTTATTGCATATAGATCCATACGTGACGAGCGGGAGATTTTTTTTTTCGGGGGTGAAAAAGTGCTCCAAACGTTTTTTTGACTTTTGATTATGAAAGTACACACATTAATGATAAGAATAACAATTTTTATTTATCTATGGCTCTTTGCCAAATATGGAAAAAATAATGTTTAATTTATTGCATATAGATCCATACGTGACGAGCGGGAGATTTTTTTTTTCGGGGGTGGAAAAGTGCTCCAAACGTTTTTTTGACTTTTGATTATAAAAGTACACACATTAATGATAAGAATTACAATTTTTATTTATCTATGGCTCTTTGCCAAATTCGGAAAAAATAATGTTTAATTTATTGCATATAGATCCATACGTGACGAGCGGGAGATTTTTTTTTTCGGGGGTGGAAAAGTGCTCCAAACGTTTTTTTGACTTTTGATTATAAAAGTACACACATTAATGATAAGAATTACAATTTTTATTTATCTATGGCTCTTTGCTAAATATGGAGAAAATAATGTTTAATTTATTGCATATAGATCCATACGTGCCGAGCGGGAGATTTTTTTTTTTTTCGGGGGTGGAAAAGTGCTCCAAACGTTTTTTTGACTTTTGATTATGAAACTACACACATTAATGATAAGAATAACAATTTTTATTTATCTATGGCTCTTTGCCAAATTCGAAAAAAATAATGTTTAATTTATTGCATATAGATCCATACGTGACGAGCGGGAGATTTTTTTTTCGGGGGTGGAAAAGTACTCCAAACGTTTTTTTGACTTTTGATTATGAAAGTACACACATTAATGATAAGAATAACAATTTTTATTTATCTATGGCTCTTTGCCAAATATGGAAAAAATAATGTTTAATTTATTGCATATAGATCCATACGTGACGAGCGGGAGATTTTATTTTTGTTCGGGGGTGAAAAAGTGCTCCAAACGTTTTTTTGACTTTTGATTATGAAAGTATATACATTAATGATAAGAATAACAATTTTTATTTATCTATGGCTCTTTGCCAAATTCGGAAAAAATAATGTTTAATTTATTGCATATAGATCCATACGTGACGAGCGGGAGATTTTTTTTTTCGGGGGTGAAAAAGTGCTCCAAACGTTTTTTTGACTTTTGATTATGAAAGTACACACAATAATGATAAGAATAACAATTTTTATTTATCTATGGCTCTTTGCCAAATATGGAGAAAATAATGTTTAATTTATTGCATCTAGATCCATACGTGACGAGCGGGAGATTTTTTTTTTTCGGGGGTGGAAAAGTGCTCCAAACGTTTTTTTGACTTTTGATTATGAAAGTACACACATTAATGATACAAATAACAATTTTTATTTATCTATGGCTCTTTGCCAAATTCGGAAAAAATAATGTTTAATTTATTGCATATAGATCCATACGTGACGAGCGGGAGATTTTTTTTTTCGGGGGTGGAAAAGTGCTCCAAACGTTTTTTTGACTTTTGATTATGAAAGTACACACATTAATGATAAGAATAACAATTTTTATTTATCTATGGCTCTTTGCCAAATATGGAAAAAATAATGTTTAATTTATTGCATATAGATCCATACGTGACGAGCGGGAGATTTTATTTTTGTTCGGGGGTGAAAAAGTGCTCCAAACGTTTTTTTGACTTTTGATTATGAAAGTACATACATTAATGATAAGAATAACAATGTTTATTTATCTATGGCTCTTTGCCAAATTCGGAAAAAATAATGTTTAATTTATTGCATATAGATCCATACGTGACGAGCGGGAGATTTTTTTTTTCGGGGGTGAAAAAGTGCTCCAAACGTTTTTTTGACTTTTGATTATGAAAGTACACACATTAATGATAAGAATAACAATTTTTATTTATCTATGGCTCTTTGCCAAATATGGAAAAAATAATGTTTAATTTATTGCATATAGATCCATACGTGACGAGCGGGAGATTTTATTTTTGTTCGGGGGTGAAAAAGTGCTCCAAACGTTTTTTTGACTTTTGATTATGAAAGTACATACATTAATGATAAGAATAACAATTTTTATTTATCTATGGCTCTTTGCCAAATTCGGAAAAAATAATGTTTAATTTATTGCATATAGATCCATACGTGACGAGCGGGAGATTTTTTTTTCGGAGGTGAAAAAGTGCTCCAAACGTTTTTTTGACTTTTGATTATGAAAGTACACACATTAATGATAAGAATAACAATTTTTATTTATCTATGGCTCTTTGCCAAATATGGAGAAAATAATGTTTAATTTATTGCATATAGATCCATACGTGACGAGCGGGAGATTTTTTTTCTTTCGGGGGTGGAAAAGTGCTCCAAACGTTTTTTTGACTTTTGATTATGAAAGTACACACATTAATGATACGAATAACAATTTTTATTTATCTATGGCTCTTTGCCAAATTCGGAAAAAATAATGTTTAATTTATTGCATATAGATCCATACGTGACGAGCGGGAGATTTTTTTTTTTCGGGGGTGGAAAAGTGCTCCAAACGTTTTTTTGACTTTTGATTATAAAAGTACACACATTAATGATAAGAATTACAATTTTTATTTATCTATGGCTCTTTGCTAAATATGGAGAAAATAATGTTTAATTTATTGCATATAGATCCATACGTGCCGAGCGGGAGATTTTTTTTTTCGGGGGTGGAAAAGTGCTCCAAACGTTTTTTTGACTTTTGATTATGAAAGTACACACATTAATGATAAGAATAACAATTTTTATTTATCTATGGCTCTTTGCCAAATATGGAGAAAATAATGTTTAATTTATTGCATATAGATCCATACGTGCCGAGCGGGAGATTTTTTTTTTTTTTTCGGGGGTGGAAAAGTGCTCCAAACGTTTTTTTGACTTTTGATTATGAAACTACATACATTAATGATAAGAATAACAATTTTTATTTATCTATGGCTCTTTGCCAAATATGGAAAAAATAATGTTTAATTTATTGCATATAGATCCATACGTGACGAGCGGGTGATTTTATTTTTGTTCGGGGGTGAAAAAGTGCTCCAAACGTTTTTTTGACTTTTGATTATGAAAGTACACACATTAATGATAAGAATAACAATTTTTATTTATCTATGGCTCTTTGCCAAATTCGAAAAAAATAATGTTTAATTTATTGCATATAGATCCATACGTGACGAGCGGGAGATTTTTTTTTTTCGGGGGTGGAAAAGTGCTCCAAATGTTTTTTTGACTTTTGATTATGAAAGAACACACATTACCGATAAGAATAACAATTTTTATTTATCTATGGCTCTTTGCCAAATTCGGAAAAAATATTGTTTAATTTATTGCATATAGATCCATACGTGACGAGCGGGAGATTTTTCTTTCGGGTGTGGAATAGGGCTCCAAACGTTTTTTTGACTTTTGATTATGAAAGTACACACATTAATGATAAGAATAACAATTTTTATTTATCTATGGCCCTTTGCCAAATTCGGAAAAAATAATGTTTAACTTATTGCATATAGATCCATACGTGACGAGCGGGAGATTTTTTTTTTTCGGGGGTGGAAAAGTGCTCCGAACGTTTTTTTTACTTTTGATTATGAAAGTACACACATTAATGATAAGAATAACAATTTTTATTTATTTATGGCCCTTTGCCAAATTCAGAAAAAATAATGTTTAAATCGTTGCACATAATTCCATACGCATATAAATCCATACGACGAGCAGGAGATTATTATTTTATTATATGGGGGTAAAGTGCCTGACACTTTTTTTTTACTTTTGCTTATTAGAGTAAACACACTCATGATAAAAAGAAATAATATATGATACATATCAACATTTAAGATGATTGTGAATTTAAAAAAATATATATATTACATTTAAAGACAAGAAAAAATGAAAGGGTAATTTTAGGGGTTGATCTTCTTTGTGCTATTATTTAAGATGTATTCCTTAGTAATATTTTGTTTGATTTGATTTTGCTTTCTCGGAAATATTGATTTCCATATTCACGGGGTAAAGAAAATATTTTAGGGGTGAACAGGGTGACGAAACGTTTTTTTGATTAGGTATATTAAAAGAGGGTAGAATTGAGATATTTTGAGATAAAAATGAATTTTATGGAACATTGCCAAAGTAGAAAAAAATTGATTACGTTTTTAGAAGGGGTGAAAAAATATTATAGGTAAAAATTATGGCTCAATTTTTTTTGGGTGATAACTTAGACATCTCTTATCGTGTATTTTAAATTTTATTCGTTTTGTATTTTTTTTTCTCTGAGAAATTAATTTTTGAAATCTTAGGGTAAAACAATAGTTTAGTGGCGAACGGGGTGTCGAAACGTTTTTTTGATTTCACTTATCAAAAGAAGGTATTATAGAGATGTTTTGAGCTCAAAAGTAACTTTATGAAATATTGCCAAATTAAAAAAAAATCATAACATATTCTTGGAAGGGGTGAAAAAATATGAAGGGTAAAAGTTAAGGGTTTTATATTTCTTGGGGTAATAATCTAGGCTATTTGAAGGGTATATCTTTAATTTCATTTAATTTGCTTTTGTTTTTTCCGAGATATGATTTTTTTAAAATCTATTGCTGGATCTATTGCTAACTTCACACCCGTATTTTTGTTTGGTTGGAAATCCAAGCTCTACTTATTTAATACAAAATATTTGTTTGAACGGAATTTTTTTAGTATTAATTAATTTTTAATCTGTTTTGTCAGAAAAGTATGCTTATGCTAAAAATTAAAAGCATCAACATGAATTAATGAAATGTGTACGAATTATAATAGAAAGTTGAATCATTTGGCATTAACATTGTTTTTGCTTTTTCGTTATTTTTTCGAATATTTTCGGTTGCATTTATTGGTGCTAAATATTAAATTATTGACAATTATTATCATTTGTACGATCAAAACACGAAATATAAATTTATTTATGTAGTTCAGTGGTTCTCAAACTTTTTCGGTCCTTCTAAAGCATTTCATATTTTACTTAGCTACAAGATAAAATCAAGTCGTAGATTTATTATACTTTGTGACGCCGATTTTTTTTTACTTTGCTCATGTACTTTTTCTCTGGTTTTACATATTTAATGTTCGCCCCTTATCACGATATGTACAGGGTGTTTGGAATTAAGTGCGCACCATTACTAACATTCCTATAATTTTTATTGACAATTACAATGGTCAAATCAGAGAAACAATTGAACGTCGTATTTCTAAGATATTAAGAAAATAAACTTTTTTGAATGGAATACCCTGTACGTTTTATTACCGAACAATATAAAACATTATTCTTGGCAAAAAAGGTTATAATACATCATTAATTTTTAATAACAACAATTAATAAGAAAGTTATTTACGTATTTATGTTTTGTTCAATATGATCAAGAAGCCCTAAAAACACAAGATGATTCTAACAAATTACCAAACCAAAATCTGTTTATTATATCTGTCACTAAAACTCTCTTGTGCAATTTTGCATATTTTAGCGATTCTTTGTTTTATTAAAGTAGTTAAGTATAGTAATATATGAATAACTTACTTATTTATGATTTGTTTTTAATGACGATCTTCTGTATCATTCAAAAAACATGTTTATTTTCTGAACATCTTAAAAATACGACGCTCAATTGTTTTTGTAATTTGACTATTGTGATTGTAATAAACTTCTAACTACTTTGTTTATTTAATCGACTCTGTAGCGTAAATAATAACAAAGTTAGCAATAGTGCGCACTTAATTCTAAACACCCTCTATATATACAGGGTGTCCACAGATTCATTCCCAACATGGGAATCTCCGTTATTATAAGAGATAAAAATTTGGTTAAATGAGATGAAATACTCCTTAGCTGAAATTGTACTAAACCCCATAAACAAGTTTGATTTTTTTACGTAGTTCGGGCGCTATAGCGAAAGAGGGGAATTTTTTATTTTTTTATTTTCTGTTATAGCTCATTTATTTTTAGAGAAAGTCGAGTTTAATTTGCATTTTCTTAAGTTACTTTTTTAATAGGAATTTTGAAAATTGTTATCATATTTGAGTTATGATGGTCATCATTGTTTTTTCCTATGAGGCTCATAGTTGGCTATAGTACCATTGCAAAGAGATTTGTTTTCGCTTTTCAGAAATGTGTCATTTGTTACGTCTAACATAAAAACGAATGGTAAAAAAACAAAATAGAATATTTTAATACTGACTAAAAACAACTCAATAACAAACATTTATTTTAAAACATTTATTTATTTGACATACGCTGATTAAAAAATATTTAGACTTTACATGAAATAAAGGTAAAATAAGGAGTTACAAAAGATGTTCAAACACGCCCTGTCTTAAGAATTTATCTGTGAAGACCCTGTATACCTAAAATAATACTTTTTTACATAGTATAATGTTTTTTATGTTTAAATTGGTTATTTTTAAAGCGCCCTTTTCAGTTTTTTTGTGCTTATAAATCCGAGCTCTATAGATAAGCAATAATTTGAACAGTAGCACATTTTTGTGTTTTAAGAATTGCTTCATATTCCTTACAAAAAATATTTAAATCAATGTTTCGCAATATTGAGTAACGATAGAAAATCATTGGATTGGATTAACTAAAATTTTGACGTAATTCAATCTGTAAAAAAAATGTAAGGTAGAGTCAGTGCGTAATGTGAAATCTCTGATTTTTAGCAACATTAAAAAACACAACATAATTTTTAAGATATTTAAAATATTTAAGAAAACGGATTTAAAAATAAAGGGGCTTTATTTTAAGTTGACGTTGATTTTTGTAACTTAAAAATTGTGGCTAGTACAAGTGCTCGAAGCTTATACTTTCTTTAAAAACAATGTCTTTAGTATATAGTAATTTAAACGTCTTAAAAATATTTTTATAACGAAAATAAGTAGCTTACCTTATTTCTAACGGTAAAGAAAAGTTGTTTTTTTTATTAAACATTTCACTGAAAATTACAAAAAACCACATACATTAACAATATAAGAAACAATCTGGGCTATTTATTTTACCTAAAAAAAAATGCGACATAACGTTTTTCACTTTTATAAACATTACCAATTCTGAGCATTTTACTATTAAGGTGTCTCAGTATTATCCTCACGAGTGTCTTCCACTCCCCGATTAAGCATCAAGTAAAATTTTGAGTTTAGAAAAGCCTGATTGACAAATCAAAATTTTCAGGCTTTTCTAAACTTGAAATTTTACTTCATGCGCCACGCGTGTAAGCACTCATTCATTGTGAAGTTCAAAATATGTACTACCTGTTATATGAGATAATTTAAACTAATTGACAAATTGTGATAGTTTGGAAATTTATCTCGATAATTCCATTCCAACCTAAAATCATGCATATTTGCTAACAAACAAAATCGCAGAAGTAAAAATGCAAGTGGATATTTTAAAATTATCGTATGTAATACCACAAGAGGTTGGTTTTGGCCGGATATTTTTTTATTTAGACGAGTGCGTGGTTGCCTAGCAATTTTAACGAGAGAAAACTTGGATGACAAAAACACGAGAGCGAAGCTCGAGTGTTTTTGTCTATACAAGTTTTCTCGAGTAAAATTGGAAAACCACGCACGAGTTATTAAATGAAAAAATATTCTCCCAAAACCAAACCTCGAGTGGTATTTGATAAGATAATTCCATGACAAAGGTGTATTGTCATTCTAAAATCTGTCATCCGCTCTTGCAGCGTTGCCAATGTCCTATTAAATTTCTTTTAGTTTGTAGAAACGTTTCGCGCAAGAATAATTTATATTCAATGCATTAGTAATAATTAATCAGTTACGCATTTTTAAATTAAACAGCAAACCGCTATTAGAAAGTGAGGATTATTTTTTCTCTTTATTGGGTCCAAATTGACGATTTACTTTTTTTGGTATTTAGCGGCACTGTTAAATTTATATTACTTATAATTTCCTCCTTGGAAATTGTTCCGAAACGATTTGTGTGACAATTATGCATTACGTAGTGATTTGACGGATTGAACTTAACGTCACTAATTCAGCGCGATCGTACAGTCGTTGGCATGGAGAACGTAAATAAGATAATTTTAAAATATCCACTTGCATTTTTGGTTCTGCGATTTTGTTTGTTAGCAAATATGCATGATTTTAAGTTGGAATGGAATTATCTTATTTACATTCTCCATGCAACGACTGTACGATCGCGCTGAATTAGTGACGTTAAGTTCAATCCGTCAAATCACTACGTAATGCATAATTGTCAAATTTTAGAATGACAATACACCTTTGTCATGGAATTATCTTATCAAATACCACTCGAGGTTTAGTTTTGGGAGGATATTTTTTCATTTAATAACTCGTGCGTGGTTTTCCAATTTTACTCGAGAAAACTTGTATAGACAAAAACACTCGAGCTTCGCTCTCGTGTTTTTGTCATGCAAGTTTTCTCTCGTTAAAATTGCTAGGCAACCACGCACTCGTCTAAATAAAAAAATATCCGGCCAAAACCAACCTCTTGTGGTATTACATACGACTATTTCCTTTAAAAAATGTCTACCAATCATATTACGAGAATTCATTTTCATTGCCCAATCACAATTAAATTTCAGCGAAAATTGCATAGTAGGTGTTCTACGAAAAATTACAGCGAAAATTGCACTGTTGTGACCTGTGATCTTTCAAAATTAATCGTTCGAAAGTTTTTCTTTTAAAAGAATCTGGAAAGTATTGAGAATAATTTATGCGACTATTTCCAGAAATAAAAATAAGGTTTTTAATTAATCTAACATATTACTAAAATTGGAACCATTTACATTAGTACAATTAAAAACGCAATTATTATAAATTGTGGAATTATTTGTTGATGTAGATGCAGTTGCTTGTATTGTGTTGTGTGTTTCTTGATTAGACAAAGACTCTGAAACATCAACTGCCTTACTGCTGTCCTCCTCTAAATAGCCTTCGCCTCTCATTTTCTTAATTATCTGTTGGTGATGTTCTTTATCCAATTGAAGGTAAGGTTTAATTGAGTTGGTGCTTGAATGACCAGTAATTTTAAGCAACTGTTGTTCACCTACTCCCTCCTTGGCTAAATTAGATACAGCTGTTGATCGTACTGAGTGATTCGTAATTTTTGTTGTTACAGTATTGAGACCAATTTATTTTGCAGTATTTAGAGTCCACTTTGAAATTTCGTTTCTGCCAACTGGGGCATCCTTATACCAATTATTATTTATTTGCCAATATGGATTTGCTGTTAAGAAAAAAACGATTGCTTTTTACATGTTGTCGTTTTTCTATAAACTTAATATATAATCTTACAGGACACAAATTCAGATTAGTTTCATTAGGAATTAACCATTTTGATTCGGCACAGCGTTTACTTCCCCCTTGTGCAGTTTTTTCAAAAATTGGGTTATATTCAATCCTTTTGGTTTTGTTTCCCAAATTATCCAATTATTCATGAAAATAATTTGGTAAGCACTTATCTCCTTCACCTCCCCTCCAAGCTAATTCATATGACAGCATATAAAAAACCTTTTTCTGGAGACCGTCTGGGGTATCCTCATCGCAAAAATTTACAAGTTTTTTAAATTCATCATGAGTTAGGGAGGCTGATCTCTGCTTGCGTTTTGAAGGCATCACTTGTAACTCCTTTCTTTTTAAATTTCGTGTCTCCCTCGCTTCTTTGTATTCTTTTGCTTGAAACGGATCAATCTTGCGCCCATATTGCTTATAATATTTGTCCATTAATATTTTAGCTGTTGTATTCCATATTGTCTTGACTGTCATTTCTTTATAGTCGTCTCCATTTTGCTTCCTCGTGTTATATGCCCAGTCTTTGAGCATTTCTGCCAAGAAAGCATCTGAAGTTTTTTGATCTAACTCGTATTTTCTTTCATCACAGAATGTCATAAATTGTCTCTAAACGAACTCTTTACTCTTTCTTGTATTTTCGGATGAATTTTTCTCGATATTTTTCGATATATCTTTCGAAGAAAAACTTCCGAAGCGATTCATGTTGACACATTAAGTGACACTGATTGATAATTAATATTTTAAATAATACGTCAACTTGATTAAAAATCGTATTTTTCAGGAAATAGTCTATTAAATACATTTCGTGCATTAAAAAATTTAGTACTCAAAGCTCGTTGCCTTTAAGAAACTACATTCGTTCATTTTGATTGTGATTTGACTGAAAAAGTGCCCTCGACGCTTCGCGTCTCGGGCACTTTTTGTCAAATCACAATAAAAATGGACTCATGCAGTTTCTAGGCAACGGCTTTTCGTGCAAAATTTTTGATCATTTTTAATGCACTTAATATATTACTATTGATAATCATAATCTTGTCATTTCAAAATCACTGAATTAACATAATAAAATTGTTATCCTTTCTTATTATACAGGGCGAGCATTTTCGATGGTTTCTTCAAGTAAAGTGCCATTTACGTAAATGATAGACAAAAACTAATTAACACTTCCAGAGCTCTTTTTGCAGCTTGTTTCACGCGCCTAATCAAAATTTGCCTATCTTCAATTGTTTTCGAGTTATACGTCAAAGCTCGAAATTTAGCAATGTTAGAGTATTGAAATAACTTCTTTATTTAAAAAGAAATTAACATGCGGTAAGAACTTTCTTAAGGCACTTTTTTTAAGTAGAATACGTTGACCATATCAGATTGTGTTTAAAGTTAAACGTTTAAGAGATATGACATACAGTTTTATTATTTTAAATACAAATTATAGTTTACCATGACTTTAGTTGATTATGTATTTTGTAATCTTTGCAGAAATATGGTTAGCGTAATTTACTTAAAAAGGTTCATAATACAGTTTTTACCGCATATCAATTTCTTTTTAAATAAAGAAGATATTTCATTCATAAAAAGATAAAGTATCTCTTGTGCCGAATGCAATGAATCTAGAAATGGGGTTCTATTCTGATTGGTGATAAGTTTGGCAATCGATAATTTTTTTGATATAGAGTAAAATGACATAATTTTCTTGAGAGATATCATAGAAAATGCTGCACCCTGTATATCTAACTTATTCCACTTTTCTATTATTTGCTTTTAGTTTTTACGGAATTACTCTATTTTCCATTTCTTGCCATTTTCTATTTTTACTCTAAATGTTTATATAAATAACAGTGTTAAAAAACATTAATTACTTTTACAACAGAAATTCTATTGTACAAAATATTAATTAATTTTGCAATATTTTATACAACAAGAAATCTGCTCTTCAAAATATCGACTAATTTGCGTATATTGTCCTGAAATTCATGAAAGATATTATTCCGGTTCGTAAATGTTATGTGTAAGGGAAAAATATATGTCACGTAAAATATTTGAGTACTCTCACACATGTGTACACACATTGCGTTTATTTGATTAGAGCTAATTGTTGTGCGCGTGTGGCTCGCCCCAGATGCAACCGCTTTGTAAATAAAGGGCTTCCGTTTCGCGCCCGGCCGCCGTTGGCGAATTCATAAACACTGCACCCGCATAAAGTTCAATTAAATTATGGTTTAGTGCCCGTCCGAACGAACCATTGTGACCCCAGCCGGCCGACGTGTCATTACCGATGATGGTCTTGGCAGAGGAGAGTGCGAGAGGCCAGCTGGCGGCTCAGCTGTTAACCGAATATCCGGCCTTTTTCGTACCGCTCCTTTTCCCATTTACAAATCATCCGCAATTTGGGTTTTAATAATGGCACCAGGAGGAAGCCGCAAATTATCCTTGCGGACCGTCTCGAATCGATGTTAAAGAGATTTCAACGTGACGGGCCACTAAATTGATTTTTATTTTTAGTTAATTTACAATACAGCTTTTTATAGTTTAAATATTTATTCCAGGCGACAAAAATGTACAGGGTTGTTCAGAATGAAGAAACAGATTATAAACATTTATTTCTTCCAAATTACAATAGATAGAAATACAATTCCAACGTTCCTGAAAAGAGAAAAGTTCAATTTTTTAGGCATTCAATATGAGCACTATGTGTTATACGACAAATATCAAAACATTGGCTAATTTTTTGCCACACACAAATCAGCTGGTCTCTAGTTATCGAATTCAGAGTTCATAGGGGGGATAAAAACACGGTCTTTTACGTAACCCCACATAAAAATCACAAGGAGTGAGGTCTGGACAAACAACATGACAAGCAACCGCGAAAATGTGGCCGTAGTTAGAGCTTTTGCCTGTACTGTTTAAATTTTAAACTTTTGTCTATCCACCAACGTTGGAATTATGGTTCTACCTTTTGTATTTTAGAAGAAATAAATGATTGAAATCTGTTCATTCCTTTTGAATAACTCTGTATTTAAAAATAGCCAACAATTGAAAAATGCCCGATATCTTCTAAACTAATGAAGTTGGCCATGATCTGTTAATGTCATTATTAATATCTCAGAAAAAGAAGTCATGACGTGTATATCAAAAGTTTTTTAACTCTTCTACCGAGATACCCTATGAAAGCATCGAATTTACGCCACCCTGTAAATTCACATTTGTTTAACACTCTTTTGTAACCTAAATATAAAACAATTTAAGTTGAAATTCTCCAAAGTATTCAAAAACAGGAAATGACGACATCCCAGCCCAAGCAGTAATCTCTCCTTATTACGAAAAGGAGAGGATAATAACGGGATAATAACCCGTGCATTGTACAAACGCCGAACAAAGAACAAGGCGTGACATCCGTCACACGTCTTGGGTCGCATCGTCGTCGTATCAAATTATTCAGCAACGCGAAATTGAAAATTACTGTTTTAAGTAAGTCAACGTGACCTTCCGTTATTCTAATTCGTTTGCAGAAACTGGGGGAAAAAATAGTTTCTCCACTTAGCCGGGCAATCAGAGCGCGGGTGCGCGCGCTAGTTAAATATCTTCAGGAAGTGATACGGTTTTTGATTTTGTTTCGCCACTGTTTTTTTTTTTATTGTTCTTTCTTTCTTTTAAATACGGTTATTATGTGGATTGAAGAGGAATGGGATTTTTTTATTAGAAACGCTTTCATTATTTATGTTGTCGGTGTGATATTATTCAAGCGGAATATAAAATTCCAATTGTTTGTTGGAAATAAAAACATGCATGTAGAAAGTAAACACGTCTTTTGATTGCAGAAAATGTATGTTTTTCTGCACTTTTCGAATGCGCTGAACGCTTTTTTATAAATAGACTATAATGAATAATTTGATCATCGGTGACATCTCCTATGAAAATGATGCCATTTTACTCTATATCAGAAAAGTTATCGATATATATTTAACATATTTATTGCCAAATAACATTACATTTTACAATATTTATGGGTGTCACTGTCAAATGGCTATCGACCAGAGGTCTTTCCGGCTGGATTAGTTATTCGGTCCAACGTCAGTCATTATTGAGTGAATGTGTGAAATGATGAAATAATGTTAAATGTTGTCATTGGTAGTTTTTTGTATTTAAGAAGTATGAAGGGATTTCTGTTGAAACAGTATAGGGATAGAATTTGGTAGTTGTAGAGGTGTTTAGACAATTTTTCGAATAGGAATTGAAGGCGTTCATCTATAGGGATTATAAGAGTAGTATCATAGAGGAATTGATTAGAGGAATTATGTAGTAGATTTAAGGGGTGACGGAGTTTGCTAAGGATTCTTAGAGAAGCTCGCTCGTTAACCTAGATATCGTATAGTGTGGGGTTTTGGGATGACGAAAATAGGATGGATCCATAATCTATTAGGGGACAGCATATCATTTTATAAATTAAAACTGCTGTTTTAATTTTTATACCAGCTTGTTTATATGTCATACTTATAAAGAATTTTGCCCGTGTAGTTACTTTATTTTTCACATGCATGCTTTTTGAAGGTAAGCTTGTGGTCGAAAGTAAGCCCAAGGTATTTTATGTGAGGGGAAGGGTGTATAGGGTTTTGAGATACGGAGATAATGAATGGGTTTTTTTACGATATGGCATAAGGAGTTGTGACTTTCGGGGAATCATTTTTATTCTCCATATTGCGAACCCGTGTTCGAGGGTGTCAAGAGTTCGGAGAGCTTTGGGTAGGGTAGGAGCATGAGAAACAAGGGCGGTATCATCGGCGAACCGTTGAATATATTTAGTAGGATTGAAGTATTTTGGATCGGGATGATAAATGTCGAAACAAAAGATATTGTATTTTTGTATTTTTCAAACTCTAAATTATACAGTCATTTTTTCTACTTATCGGGATGAATTCAGTGTTTCTAACGAGCGATTGCACTCTTTGGTTAAGCATAAACTAAAATTTCGAGTGTAGAAAACTAGATTGGTCGCAATTAGGCCTATGGTTGTAATTTACCGGATATGTGTTTTAGTAATAACTTTTTTTAGAGTACAAAAGCTAAATAAACGTGTCAACTCAAACATTAATATTAAAAGCAGTTGGACAATGAGCACTATAAATCTTTCCTTTAAAATAGTAAATAAGTAATTAAACTGAAGTTTCTGCAAGATCAGTTTTTAATTTAATATTCAAACGGAGCCTGATTTTTTTCATTAGTATCTGCAATATTAAACATATCTTTATTATACACGTTGTCCTCTGATATTTTGAATATAGGTAATGTAATGTGTTTGTCGGCCCTGCAAATTTGTTCTTTTCGATTATTATAATATGTCGCCATGATAGTTACTGCAAAATTTATGTCAGTTTGACTCAGATAGCTTAAAATTTGATACACTTTAGTGAAGGTAATTTTTCTTTTAAAAATGTTAACAGAGGAACTTTAATTTTTAAATGGATTTATGAAGGTTTAGGTTTTGGCATACGATGTGACAGTTAACACCAGTTAGGTCTTCCATGTTATACATTTGTTTGAGGAAATTGACCCTGTAAGTACGCAAAGAAATGGAGGCCTTAAAGTAAAGAAGATGAAATGAGAAAAATGATGGTTTGCAATATGATGACAGAAGATGACACTTTATCGACAAGAGCCCTTGCAGAAAATCTATAAATTTGTACCGGAAAATCTTTCGATATAAGAAGTCGGGAATCTAAATGGCCAAAAGTATTTGGAACTGCTTCAAAGCCATGTGATACCAGCAATACAAGGCTTACAAAATATTGATATGGCTTAAATCTGGCACCTGCGCGACGGATGTTGTGCTTATAATGCGGCTAGAGAATATTTAAACCAAATATTTTCCGCATTATAACCATCAAAAGAGACATCCACGATCTCTTGATTTGTCCTTAAATGATTTTTTTCTTTGGGGCCAAATAAAGCAAACAATGTATACTCATCAGAATCAAAGAGCTAACTAACAACGTGGATGACCTCAGATTAAAAATATTCTACTGCTTAAGGGGAATATAACAGTGGTCTGAAATTTAATGTCAGGTTTATTTAAAAACTAAAGATCCTAGAAAGTTGAAATTTTGACAGCGTATATTAAGCTCAATTATCTAGTAAAATATCGAAGTACTTTTTTTTAACAATTTGCTTTCAGAGGTATGAAAAAATTAATGTTAGATTTTTCAAAATTAAAAAAAATATTCCCATATCTTACTAGTATAGTATATACTAGTAAGATATGGGAATATTTTTTTTAATTTTGAAAAATCTAACATTAATTTTTTCATACCTCTGAAAGCAAAAAGGAATATAATGTGAACATTTCATAAGGATGCGATAGCTCATGCCCGAGTCAGGTTAAAATAAAAATCTTAAAAAATAAGACCGTAAAATACCGCCGCCTTGCGGATCTTCTCTTAGTTGAACGCGTTGTACACTCATCTGCACAATTATTGGAGGGGCGAGCAGCATGCGGCCAGCGTTTATCCCTGGGCCGGTGAACGCTGCGCGGCTTCGCGTTTGTTTTTATTTTCTTTTCTCAATCATAGTTAACAAAAACGGCTCGCGTCGTTAGCATTTATTCTCGTAAAATTAATATTTCGCAATTATAATCGATATTTTATTGTACTAGTGTTTTATTTTTATGCTTTCTGACTACTAATGGAATAAGTATTTTTGTATACTGCATGTTCACTAATATAGAAAATACGAAATGTTTCACTAATTTAAATAAAGATGTGTAATATACCTTTAATATTGGCTTTCCTAATTATTTGACAGTGTCGGTATTATTAAATTATTTTTAAAGTGTTTTAAGCTGATTAATAAGCAGAAGCAATCGAATAACAATCAGTCTTGTTAAAATCATTATTTCGTCTTAAATCTTTCGTTGTTAAAACAGTTGTTAAATGCCATTAAACTCCTCGCAATAAAACTATTAAAGTAAATTGTAAAGTTTCTAGCAATCGGACCTATTTGAACCAACTGCGACTTCATCAACGAATCAATGATATCAAAACTATAAGAATAGTGAGAATAACGTCACCAATATGACGTTGTCGTAGATTAATGTTACAAATCAACTAATTTTTACTGAGCACAGGTAATATATGTTTGACGAATGTTTACAAAAATGTAGGGTTTAACTGCGTGCATATTCATTGTTAATTATTTTAGAAAAAATAGAACTATAATAATAATAAGGTAGTTATTATAATGCATTTCAAATAACAAGCTTCTTGCTCAACATTGCACCGAACCCAATATATTTTATTTCAAATTTGGCTGATTTATGATGAGTCATATTTTGATAGTAAGTAAATAAGGAATAAATGAATTGTAATTGAATGTTATTGCAATCCTCTATTTATACACATCATCATTTTGTAAACCCTGTACTAATGATAAAAAAAAAAAAACAGGGCAGCTGTCTGTTTAATTATTTTCAATCTATTATTTATTTGTTGCATTCATAAAAACTAGAATATTGGATAAAATAAAAATTGAAATTCTCCCCAAAATCTGGGGTATTTACCCAATTTGGCAGAGGTCAAATTAATACACATTATTTTCATGGCAATAGCAGTTATCAAAGATAATATTCCTATATAAAAAATATCATTGCAAATCCTATGTTCCGTTTTTTTCATATACAGAGAGTTTTATATAACACCGAACATGTTCATCCAATACAATTTTGACACCTTTATTTTTTAAGTTATGTGTAAATTGGGTTGCCTCTATGACCATTAAAAACTGTAGCCAATCAATCGCAATTAATGCCTCAACTTGTACACACAGGGAGTTTTTCTTTCAAGTATACATGTGAGAATTACACAGTATATGTCGTAAATCTTTAGATACTTGTTGTTAAAAAAATAATTTGAAACTTGAAATGAGTGTGTTCCACTCCCAGACTAAGCATGAAGTAAAATTTCGAGTTTAGAAAAGCCTGAAAATTTGGTTTGGTCGCGTAGCGCGGAGCGGCCAAACCATATGTTCAGGCTTTTCTAAACTCGAAATTTTACTTCATGCGCCACCGGTACAAAACACTGACAAATTACGAAGTTTAAAACACACCGATAAACTTTCTATTGCATCAGTGTTTGGTACCGGTGGCGCATGAAGAAAAATTTCGAGTTTAGAAAAGCCTGAAAATTTGGTTTGGCCGCTCCGCGCTTCGCGCTACGCGACCAAACCAAATTTTCAGGCTTTTCTAAACTCGAAATTTTACTTCATGCTTAGCCTGGGCGTGGAAAACACTCGTTTAAAGCTTCAAATTAAATTCTTTTAATAAACCTAGCATCGGCAAATGTTCAACGTATGCTTCTGTATACTTAAAAGACAAATTCTCGTTTTGAAAATGTTCGGTGTTACATAAAACTCTCTGTATATCCGGCATATAAATATTCACAAGGAACTTATGAACATGAATTATTTTACTATTATATTTTTAAGAAATAATCTCTAATTTAATAAAATAAAACACATAGTTTGTTCAGCTGTCGAAACTGGAGTCTTAAAAGTAAAAATAATGTGTTATAATGACAAGAATAAGAATCATCGGTTTTGTAAATACCGAAAAATAACACAGGATCGCTTTCTAACGAATTGAAAACAATACATAGCTTGTATGTATTATCAGCGTGTTTAAATAATACGAATCGACGCTTTCCTTCGATCCGTCTTTTTCTATACACTTTTTTTTCGTCTATTCCACGCGACGCGAGACCCTATCCGTTCATGACAAGGAGCAATGCACAGTGAACTGCCGCTTTTCTCTCTGACTGTATTCGCCCCACTTGTCCTGTAAATTTGGCATCGGATAAGCTACTCTAAACTATGTGGGTCTTTCCAACACGATCGGCGTGTTACACTGCGATAATCCCCTTAAGTAAAATATTTTGAACTTTACCTAAAATCAGTGTTTTATACGCATAGCGCATGAAGTAAAATTTCGAGTTTAGGAAAGCCTGGTTTGGTCGCATTTTTTTCTAAATTCGATATTTAACTTCATGCTTAATCTGGGAGTGGAAAACACTCAACACTCAAACAAACGATTATCGGAAAAGTTTGAGCTCATGCATACATGTATGCAAATTCAAAAGGAAAATTCCTAGTAAGTTTACCAAATTTTAGTGCCAAAATTGATTGCTGTTCCTATGTTTCTTTGATAATTAAACATTTGTTAGTGAAGCTTTTTAATATGAATCGCTATACGAACGCCGAGATAACCGATATGCATTTCATGTATGGACTTGCAACTGGGAATTCGATAGAGGCTAGGCGGTTGTACAGTGAACACTTTCCCAATCGTTATGTTCCTAATATGAAAACCTTCATCAAACAAGCACATTCAAGGGCTTCATCAAACAAGCTCATTTCAACATTATAGAGAATCAGGAAGGCCAAATTGAAAGAAAATGTGCCAACATGGTAGAGGAAGAGCCAGGTACTTCTACCAGAAAAATTGCAAATGTGTTCAATGCAAGTAATGGGACTATATAGAAAATTTTGCAGCAATAGTTCTTGCATCCATACCACATTCAATGCGTTCAGGCACTTATTCCTGCTGATTTTCCTCCACGTATTGCATTTTATTAATGGCTCCTGCATACATTGGTTTATATCCCTAAACTATTGGTGCTGATTTTTTTACCGATAAAGCAAATTTTCCAAGAAATGCCATTACCAATTTCCATAATAACCAAGTGTCGGCTGATGCCAACCCACACGCTGTACTAAAAGATCGTTTCCTACATCAATTTTAATTAACCTTTAGGGTTGGAATTGACTTGCTAATCGGACCAGTATTTCAACTAAGAACACATAACGGTGAGGTGTATCGACATTTTTTGGAAGAATCACAATCTGCACTTTTAGAGGATGTACCATTGCTAATAAAGATGCACCATTGCTAAAGATTTTAGTGTGGTTGCCCTGTGTTTTTTCAAGAGAACAAATGACGATTGTTGGATTGGCAGAGGTGGACCTTACTTAAGGCCAGTTCGATCTCCAGACTTAAATCTCTTAGATTTATTCCTATGGGGGTCATTTAAAGACATTAGTGTACACTATTCCAGTGCAAAATGAAGAGGCTTTGAAAACCATGATAACTGATGGGTGCAATGAAATAAGAAATACCTCTGTTGTTTTTGAACAAGTTCGGCAGTCAATGAGGAGAAGATTAAATGCATGCTTCCTAGGTGTGGGAGCCGTTTTCCTTCAGCAGTTTTTGTAATTCTTGAATCTTGAGAGTATAAAAGTAGTGTTTCTTTGTGAAAATCTTTTATCGTCATTCGCAACGAAGCGTCTTTCCGAAAATCACCCGAGTATTTAAACATCTTAAAATAGCCCAAGGAATAACCCGTTAAGTTTGAGCCCCATGTTTAGAGAACACCCTGTATATTTATTCCAGATTTTTGAAAGTACACCTTTTTAAAACTCTTAATTAATTAACAAGTCATCGTACTTCACGTACGATGACTTGTTAGTTTAGCATTCTCTGTTGGCACTTACATTTTACTGTACAGGGTAATAACTCAAATTCGATGTTTTGTAGGGTATCTCGGTAACCCGAATAGTTAAACAAAATCTTAAATTGTGTAGTGTAAATTTTGTTATTAACTTAATTTTAAGCAACTTAATATACATACACAATACAGGGTGTCTACGCTAAACCGTTCGTTAAAAGTTTATGGGGTTGCCGTTGCAATAGAAATTTGAAAAAATCCTAGTCATATGGTTAAATCAGTTATCGTCATGTGAAATATTTTCAACTTTATATCACTTCCGGTTGCACCGGAAGTATCACCAAATTTATTATTTTAAGTAGAGAACCATATAAATTAGTAATTTTTGAATTTCTCGTTTAAATTGCAACATATTTTATTCGATTATATGTACACTTATCTCTTGTAGCTATCAAGAAAAAAAAAATGTTTCTAAAATGTTGACCTCTAAAGGGCATCTTGATATCTGTCTGTAACTTCTCTTAAGAATAAGATAAAAATATGATTTATATCTCTACCTGTACCTAGAGGATTCCTCCATGAGTGAATTAATTGGAAATGAATAAAATATATTGCAATTTAAACGACGAATCCTAAAAATCACTAATATATAGGGTGTACCATTTAAAATAACAAATTTGGTGTTACTTCCGGTGGAACCGAAAGTGATATAAAGTTGAAAATATTCCACATGAGGAGAACTGATTCAACCGTATGACAAGGATTTTGTTTTAATTTTTAGTGCAACGGTAACCCCATAAACTTTTAACGAACGGTTTAGCGTAGACACCCTGTATACATTACGAAATAATTAAATTAATATTGAATTTCCCTATTCAATTCGTTGCCTACTATTAGATAGCTTAATATACACGTTAAATAATACGATTATGAAAAGAATGCGAAACTGTATTAGTGATAAGGGTGATTTACACTTGTGTGAGAAAGTTTGGTTTAAGAAAAATGCGCGATAATTACGGGTAACACCGCCTGAAAGTGGCGCACATTAATCGAACGCTTACTTTGATTGCCCTTCACACGCGACAAAGACCCCTAACTAAATCGAAGCAATATCTTCAGAGTTTTCGACATTAACCGAAGCCGCGGAATGCAAATTCACGTTACGCACGCACTAATAACCCCGCGCACCCTTTAATAGAGCAATCCTCGACTAAAAGACGTTCACCTTAATAAACAATCCGCTTTATTGCAGAACCACATAGAGGGATTTTTTTACGTATAAATATCCCCATTTGTAAGTTTTTAGAAATTAGATGTTTTCTAAAATAGTTAAATTAGAAGCTTCTGACAAGTATTTCCACTTCCTGATTAAGCATGAAGTAAAAACTAAATTTTCAGGCATTTCTAAACTAGAAACTTAACTTCTTGCGACACGCGTAAAATCCACTCATATCAATTGAAGTTCAAAACATACTTTTTAAGAATACTGTTTAAGAAGTATTTTTTAATCTTAACGATATTTCAGTGGTTTATACGCGCGGCGCATGAAGTAAAATTTCGAGTTTAGAAAAGTCTGAACATTTGGTTTGATCGCTCCACTTCGCTACGCGACCAAACCAAATTTCCATGCTGTACTAAACTCGAAATTTTACTTCATGCTTAATCAAGGAGTGGAAACACTCGTTCGAAGCAATAAAATAAGCGCTATTCGAAAACAACGAATGCCTGATAATTTACAATGTATTTGGAATGTATACTTAAAAGAAAAATTCCCTGTGTTATTATTCGAGTGTAACAAAATATATTAAAAGTTGCCTAGACGCGTGAAAACAAGAATTTCAATCGAAAAACGAGGTGCATGTGGATGCAAGATGCCGGGGGATTATTAGACCGTGCTTCCTCGGATTTTCTGGTTTCGTAGTCGTCGGGCGAGACTACCTTTGCTCTCGTTTCTCTTTTAACAATGCCAATCTGCTTCCAGTACCGACCATTACTTACTTTTGACAGGCTTTATTTAAGAGATTTAACCGTAAATCAATTACAGACACTTTAAAGCAGATTATGATTTTCTTTATTGGTAATACAGAATAAAATAAAATGCTAGAATATGCCTTAAGATAGATAACATTGACTAGCAATGGTGTAACTACATACAGGGATTTTTTTTGAGTATACATATTCCTATATATTAGGCAGAAAGACGATTCAATTAGACAGAAGTTTCCATTTTTTAATACAAAATTAACCTACGTTGACAAATTTCAACAAGCCTTATTTGTTATTTTAATATGGCTAAATAAGTCATAATTGTCAGCATCTTATTATTTAGAAAGATAGCATGCTAAAATTTCAAATAAACCCAAAATAACATCCGAGAAATACAACAGAATTGACACATTTTATAGAAGGTTTCATTTTAATGGTACGATATCAATGTTCAATTTTATTTATTACATTTTTATTAAAAAAGTAAAAATGTAATATGTTGTTGATTTTCAAGATTGTTAAGTAAATAGATGAAGCGACGTGATCGAAAATCAGAAAATAATATAAATTAGATATAAATACAAAAATGTCATGTGATTAGCAACAAAAAAAACATACGTAAATTGATAAAATAAAAAAATAATGCAATTAACAGAAATGGTAAACAATATAAAACATAGCCTCAAACCCCACCCTTTATAATCTCCTCCACGTTTTATGCATTTCTCGAAACCCTAATATCACTCCCAAACGTAAACGTTTTACCTCTACAATTCATGATTTCATTTCATCATTACATAACCCTAGTGATCACGACAATTAAATTCATTTGACTAGACAATGGACGACATTAGCAATCAAGACATTTCCTACACAATAACTGAGAAGGACAGAACTCTATAATTCCAGGCAGAAAGACCAACGGTCGATAGCCAATTGGCAAATTATTTAACTTTTACTTTATTTAATTGTAATTTATTTTTGTACTATTACTATTACCAAAATTTGCCAATAAAGATTTATATATATATATATATATATATATATATATATATATATAAAACATAATAAATGGATGTCCTTTTTTCTAAGACTACAATAAAATTGGTAATTTCTTAGCAATTTCTGTTACTACAAAAAACAATATTGATGGTGATAGTACTTTTCTCAATGTAAGATACTTGAAATCAATAGCTTTCACCTACCTTGTTTTTAAACATTTTTTTCTTATTCCTGTTAAACTTTGTTCGTAACCCTCACTTTTGTGTTCTCAAAATTTTCCACAAAATATTAATCATGACAAAGTCAAACTAACGTCATTTACAGCAATAGCTTACTTAGTCAGAGTAATTAATTCGTAAAATTTACAAATTTGAAAAAAATAATAATAAACCAACTAAAAGAGCTACGACATAAAGTAAATATGCATTATATACCAATTTTTCGATTATATACATCTTTTCTTAACAAGATTTTTTTACATGATCAATATTACAGAAAAATAAAAAAAATCTAAGAGTAAACTACCACTTCCGGTTTCCGCCTTTTTACCAAAAGTTGATCGAATACTACTATTGTAATAAAAAGCTTAATTTTATAGTATCATCTTAACAGCCTAATCGGTTTAGACTTTATCGTGGCGACAGAATTATAGGACCGAATTACAGGACCTAAAAATGGATATATCCACTAACATTTTTTATTTGAAAGTTTTCGCAGAAACAATACGTTCTATTTGTTTTGCATATGGGGAAAAGTAAAAAATAGTAGGGTTATTTCTTAGAATTTCAAAACAAATCGAAAATATATTTTGTAATAATTCGACCCTAGGTATTGTACAAATTTATAATTTGTATTATTGTTTATGTTGTTTTGTGTGTGTAGTAACCCTTTTATTTATTTACCAGGTTCGTTGTTTGTGTCAATATGCATTATCGTAAATACTGTGTCTTTCTTCCCTTTTAATTTATTTAGGAGGATGTGTGGACAAAAAATTAAACAGGATATGAGCTTAACGTATGCAAAGTTTATTGACCTTTTATGACATTTGTAATGAATTGGTATGTCTTATATTATTTATATTCACAAAATACATTATCAACGTTTATGCTTAGAAGTCATGTGCATTCAGTTAAACTCAAAAAATGTATGACTCTACTTGTGGGAGCAAAATTAACTAGCCCCTGCATTTGCATTACGAGATGGGAAACCCACAAAAACCATCCCGGAGTTAGCATCACACACTCGACACACTTGCGATTAGTTAGTGGGACAATTTCTCACATCGGCCCTATACATCAATCGCCATACATTCTCGATTAATTAGTGGAACGACCTTTCACCTCGGTCGACTCATAATCGAATTCTTTTTTTTTTTGTGATTAGTTAGTAGGACACTTAGCGCAATACTAACTCGGATCGGCCTAACACATCAATCGACTGGGTCGATTAGTTAGTAGGACATACCTCGTTTTCTCGCTCAATTCGGCCTTACACATCAACCACCATACACTCCTCATTCGTGTGGTTAGTTAGTAGGACACTTAGCGCAATACTAACTCGGATTGGCCTTACACATCAATCGACTAGGTCGATTAGTTAGTAGGACATACCTCGTTTTCTCGCTCAATTCGGCCTTACACATCAACCACCATACATCCCTCATTCTCCCCCCCCCCATCTTCCCCCTTTTCCAGATGTTTAAATTATTTCGCTGGTTTGGTTTGTTTGATTTTAACTTAGTCGGTTTGATGTAGAATTAATATTACTCTTACGTGATAGTTTCTCTCACGTTGTTATCCTTAACTCCATTTTCAATACATCACTTAACTCTTTTTTATCAACATTACTTCACTAACTTACATCCCACTGAAACTTACCATTCTCAACTGTACCCATTTACATTCAAATACTGACTGTCCTCGTTCCCGTCCCAAAACTAACTGATTTTTAGAATCGTTTCTTTGCTGCTCTCAAAGTTCTCCTCTCCCTGATTTTGTTGCGTAGACTTTATCTTCTACCATATATGGTCACAAAACCCATCCCTTTCTGACGTCAACGTAATTTCCCTGACTTTGCACACTTGTTGTGATTGCTTTCGTTAAACCCTGAACTGAATCTTTCTGTATGTCTTAGCATTGCAATTTACCTATTACAATTCTAAAACTGTGCAAGATATAATTCAAATTAATAATGCAAAAATGAAAATGAGCCACACTGTATAATATTTGTTATTTTGTTTATTTCTCGGAAAAAAATAGAGCATATTTTAAATTTCAGCTTGTTATCTTTGTAATAAACAAAGTTATAGCAAAAATAATGTTTGACAATATATACTAATTTTCGCCATATTTAATAACGAATAAAGTTAGTTGAAATCTGTTACCGTAGTTTTATTTTTTATCAAAAATGGAAACTTTTGTCTAATTTAATCCTCTTCCTATCTCTAATAGTTTACGAGATCCCAATAGTGAGCACAATAAAACAAAAGAACGGTATCCGCTTTCGAGTATTTTCAATTATAATGTGGTATGATACAGAATAATTCATATAAATATAGAAACATCTGTATTCAGACAATACAATATACCTTACAAAAATGTATATACCTATCATACATGTTAGTGTTAGTCAGTCCGGGCTATCGACCAAGGGTCTTTCGGCCCTGAATAATTCATAATTTATATTCTTTATTTCCTTAATAGACAAAAGCCTATTTACAAAGAAAACGAAAAAAAAACAAAGAAAAAGAAGAGGGTGCTTCTATATGATACAAAAATAATTTTTAAAAATAACAATATTAAGAATAAGAATAAAATAACATACTTTCTTGCTTATCATTATCATTATGAAATCAACACGTTTCCTTAACGATAAGTCTTAATCAACTCAGACCCACGCGCATTTCCGCTTATAATCCCATCGAATGTTAGCATAATCTAAGATGCAATTCCTGCCGTTTGAAGCTCAGGAATTTGCAGATATCCACACACACATGTGCATAAAGTGCCGTGCTGCGCTGGCAAATGTCTCCAATCTCATTTAGTGAGTGTTTGTGATTGGAGGGGTTTGGCTATGGCTGTGCCTCATCAGTGCATTTCAGCGACGTTTCACTTGAGAGAATTTACGTGTGTGTGTTTGTGTGTGTGTGTGTAGCACTCCTTTCAAATTATCCCTCTACCTTTCCACTCTGCCCTTTCAATCACTAAAAAAAGCCTAAATTAAAGGTTTCAATTATTCAGGGCACAAAGAATTCTCAATTCGGGGATTTGATGATGCCAGTATTTGTTGATTCCATACGGGTGAAAAGACAAGTGACCGCTGTTTGTACCCTGATGACTTTATTGCGGTTTTCCGATGACCGCAAGCTGTGCTCAATCAAATGGAATGGAAATCATTTTATTGTGAGAGGAAATATAAATAATGCTATTAGTGTTTTAATACAAATAAATTATAATAATTTTGATATAATTTATTTTATGATTTTAATAAATAAAAGAACAAAAGCCTCTTCTGGTTATAAACAAAAAAAACACTTTTTAAATATACAATTGAAGCGACTAATAGACAATTTTTTAAGTGATGCACGTTAACATGTCACAAATAATATATTTTGAATTATTATTAGAAGAATAAAATATTGTCATAAATATTTTTTGTTCTTTATCAATAAATCAATTTTATATTTATATTGATGTCAGATTGAGCCAGAGTTGAGCATTTTTTTAATAAAATTGATAACTAAGACTAATGACTAATTTTGCATTTTTTACTCATAACTAATGAAATATTTGTTGGTCATAAGTCATGAAATTATTTTGTTGAATAATAACTTATCAATCATCAGGTAATCAATTAATGAATAAAATAATCGTTAGTCATGACTAATTATTTGACTACATTTGTTGGCCATGTTCTCAATCTGAGAAAATGAGAAATAATATAGAGGTATGTTTAATGTTTATTTACGAAAATTCCATTTACATACATAATGCTTAATACTAACAATTAAGTTAAAAGTAATAAATAAGTTAAAATTTAAAATTTCAAACAATATACAAATAGAACAAACAAAACAGATTAAAACGTCTCTAAAACGAGAATTTACTAATTTGCCTCACGGAGACGCGATTTGAGTTTTTTTTTTTTTTGTCAATGATAGCAAAGTCAATGTTCGCGGAGTTGCAGTGCGCGCAACTCTTGCCATACCAATTTTTTCCCGTAGTTCGTTCTGTGAAATGGTACGTTGAAGAGGTCGAAGGAGCGCAAATCCCTGCTAGGCACATTGATTTAAAATTGGCCCAGAAGGTAAGGGCAGTTGATCTAACTATGTAATAGATTAAAGCCTAGCATAACATCTGCACTTCTTCGTCTCTGCTCCAACGTATCAATTCCCACATCCCTTAGAATTTCATGGTAGGAACCAGAAAGTAATGTATACCCAACAAAGGGTATACATTTATGCTGGACCCTTTCAAGTAAATCCATAATCAGACCTGCTATAGGGATTCCATACCTTGCAACAATACTCCAAATGCGGTCTCACATGAGTAGAATATAATGTAAGTAGACTTCTGATGTAAGTGAACTCTTTGGTGTTTCATCTTATAAAACCTAGCATACGATGAGCTTTTGACGATATATTAGTTAGATGCGAGTTGAAATTCCACTGTTGAGTCAATGTAACGCCTAAGTCTCTGACCGTACAGACACCCAACAACTGTGTGTTATTTATGTAATAATTCCTCACAGCAGTTGCTCTTCTCTTAAAAAAAGAAATAGCGTTACATTTCCCCAAGTTCAGTGTCATGTCATTTATTACACACTAAGACTGGAATTTGACCAAATCATCTTGTAATAACAATGCCGAATTATCAGATTTTTTTATATATCATTAGCAAATAACAGGCATTCTGCATGATAGAAGCAAACGATGATATCAATTATGAATGTGTTGAACAGACGAAGCCCTAGGTGTGACCCTTGAGGAACCCCAGAAGTTACTCCTATGTCAGATGATAAAACACTACCAATTCGTATGCCTGAGTCCTCCCGGTCAGGTATGGATGGATCCATTTAAGCTTCTCCCCACAAATTCCAACAAGCTCCAGTTTCCGAAGCAAGATGTCATGCCTAATGGTGCCGAAGGCCCTAAAAAATCTGTATAGACGAAGTCAACCTCATACCCTCTCTCCAAGGCAGACACAATATAGTGATTATAAGATAGTAGGTTAGATGAGGTGGAACAACAACCGCCTTTAAAACCATGTTGCTTCTCAGACAAACCCTTTGACAGAGGGATGTTATTAATTTCTCAAATATTTTGAGGAATATGGTACAAGCCACTCTTAAAAATAGGTGTTATTAAGGCGTACTTTTGTAGTTTGGGGAAACAACCGGAGTGGAGTGATTGATTAAATAGTAGCCAAATAGGCCGACTAAGTGGAAAGGAACACCATTTTAGAATAATAGATGGTAACCTATCAGGACCAGTACAGCACGAATTATTTAATTTATCAAGTTCTTGAAGAACATCGGAAATCTTAACGTTCGAGCATCTATTAAGATAAATATAATTGAAAGATGTATTACAAAATTCTCTGGATGATCGGTTCGAGGTATATATGTGAGCAGGATCTTTATACACTGATCCAAAATAGTTTGCGAACAAATCAGCAATTTGGTACATATTATTAACTAATATACCGTCATGGTCAAACGAGCTAGGAAAAGTTGAGCTTGTTCTTCTTACATTTACGTAATTCCAGAACAGTTTTGGAGAACTTTGCAATGATTGGATAATTTATAGTACATGGTTCTATCAAAGGGGGAAATTTAGGTGTTGCCTTCTGGGAGACAACCACCCCGATTTTGAAAAATTTATATTGAATTATTGACCTTGTTCTCTAAATCGGATCACCCTCGATTACCTAGCAGCTCGTAGGCAGGTTATGAGAATTGAAATAGTTCTTTAAATAAAAGAGAACGATTTCAAAATCATTTACAATAGTAATTATTAAAAATAAACAAGAGTTGACAATTACAGAAATATATATACAAATAATACAAACAAAAACTATCACCTTACGCGACGCGACTCTTACGTTATTTGTTTGATTTAAAACAAAAATAATATTATAACAACACTCGGATTTCGGATGACCGCACGATTCAGAAGACTGATACCGATTACTGTCCTCCCCCTGAACCATCAGTTTCGATAACCACCCTCTCCCTTCCCATGATCGTTGCTAGGTGGGATGTGGGAGATGGAAGTGGTTAAGGCTCCTGCCTCTGGTTGGTCCAGCGGTTAGGGGTGACATGCGCAAGTCTATTGCGTTCACTCATTTTGCGCGCCCTGGCGCATGCGGATCATCCAATCCGAATTCCTAGTTGAATTGTCGGTATTTCCCTTTATGCAAATTCCAAGTAGCCGGGCAGTAAATACCGTCTCTCCCTAATCTGGAGGGCGGTACTCGACGGTGAGCCTTTCGTGACCAAATCTGTCTTGCTATTGTTTTGGTCACGAACTGCCGTAATGGTGAAAATTTCCCGGCTTAGGGCCGCTACTTGGAATTTTGCATTTTACGACCTAAACGAGATTTGCGCCGCGTAAGGCAATAAAATCAAAAATTCTAAAACCTACAAATGAAATAAAAATGACTAATCCTATAATTACAAATATTTACAAAACCCGAACGATCAGTGTAGTTAGACGAACTTAGTTCATTTCATAATAAATGATTATGAAAGTGAATTTAAAAATGATTAATAAAAATTATGTGGGGTCCGTTGTTATCGCGAAATGAAATTAAACTATACAAATCGCCGAAATAATCATAGTTGCGGCGTTTCCGGTAAAACGCCGGTAACAGTTCCTATAGCAAATCTTAGAAAAAATCTTACATTGTAAACTTGTTGATCTAAATAGCTAAATATTCTCTAATACGTTGGGTGTATAAAAATGTATAATGGAATACAACACTGAATAGAATAGATTTACATTAAAATCGGTATCATTGTTGGAAAACAAACTGTCCCAAGAGATAATAATAATTTGTTTAACAATAGAATTTCAATTGCAACTAGGCTCAGATATTTTTAAATAATCAATATCTAAAGTAATGGCCTGATGGTGATTGTCGCAATTTACTAGGTTAACCACGGACCCTAAGACAAAATAATGACGAGCAAGGAATGAATCTAAGAATATTAAATCTAAAGTACAGAATTAGAATTTGTTACATTATTCACGCATTGAAAATTGAATGAACTGAATGTTTCAGCGATTACTTGTACAGAGTCCTGAAAGGATTCCGTTGTTATTATATTGTTAAAAAATTCCCAAGACACAATTGGAACATTGTAACTACTCATAATGCACGTGTGATGGTCAGGTAAGTAGTCGGTGAGTTCCTGAACCAAACTAGCAAGATCATCATAACACGAAACGAGACCAATAGGTGGAATATAAATTCCACCAATGAGTAACTTTAAATGATCAACAGTAACTGAAATATACAGTTTCTTTTGAATTTTCGCTACGCATTGTACCATAAAAGGGTTGGATTTTCTCGATACCATTGGTGTCGCTGTCGCTGCAAAAAATAGTATACCCATAAAAGCCCAGCTCCGCATCAGCAATATCTTCAGTTAGCTAGGTTTAAGAAAATACAAGTTTATCAAATTCCCCAAAAAAAGCAGACGTTCGGAGTTCATTCAGATTCGTCACCTCCGGACATTCTGATTATAGATTTTTAAGAGACTAGTATCAGAGGATTCAGATTTCCCAGTATTAATTAAATCAGTTTGTTTTCTGATAAAAAATCTCCAGTTTTGGAATTACTTTTTTCTTTATAATTTGATTTGTGGCGTCTTAAATTGGTAAATGAGACGATAAATTAACTGGCCATTTATCGGGCTGAAGAAAGCGATCAATATCACATTCATTAATTTCAACCTTAAAGGAGCCGTACAAGTTATTGTCAGACCAAGAGTTTACGTTAGTTATCTCAGTTTTATCCTTTCAAAAAAATCAGAACACCAAGAATTTATTGCACGACTTTAATAAAATTTACACAATTTGATCACGTAAACGAACTGTATCGACGATCAAAAAATCAACTTGAAAAACAAAAAAACAAATGAATAAAAATTAATAATGTGTTGGGCCTCCAGGATTTCCCAAACACTCATTAACACGTCGAGGCATGCTAGAAATCAGGCTGTCAATATCGACTTGGGGTATTTCATTCCAAACTTCGATAATTTGACCTCTAAGTTCCATTACAGTGTTAGCGGGGCGCTGTAAGTTACTTATTCTAACACCTATCATATCCCAAACATGTTCTATTGGCGATAGATCTGGAGAACGAGATGGCCAAGGTAACAAATTGATTTCGGCACTATCAAAAAATTGTCTTGTAATGGCCGCTGTGTGAGGTCGAGCATTATCTTGCTGAAAAATGGGGTTCTGCAAACCATTTACATAGGGCACTAACACTGGCCGTAAAATGTTGTCAATATACCGAATCGCGTTAAGACTTGCTTCTAAAAAAACTAGAGGAGACCGACTACCATATGCTATCGCCCCCCAAACCATAACTCCCTGTGTAAGAGCCGTATGTCTTTCAACAGCAAATTGTAAAATTCTGCGTTCACCGCGTCGACGTCTCACTCTTCTGCGACCATCATGAGCCCATAAACAGAACCGAGACTCATCGCTGAAGATAATGTTATTCCATTCATGGGTCCGATGTTGTCTTTCCCTGCACCAATCAAGTCTTGCTCTGCGATGCTGCGGAGTAAGAGGTAGACACAATTGTGGACGGTAGGATCTTATACCAAAACTGCGTATTCTTCTGTAAACAGTAGCCATGGATACTCTTTGGCCATTTAGAGCCAACCAGTCATTTCCCAATGCCCGCGACGTTGTAAATCTATCCCTTAAAGTTGTAAGACGAAGAGCTCGATCTTCACGCTCAGTGGTGCTTCTTGGACGTCCTGATCCAAGTCTACGTCGATTCTCCCCAGCTTTGGACCATCTAGACCAGCAGCGTACGATCACCGATACACTACGGCCTACCCTTTCAGCAATAGCACGAACCGAAAAACCCGCTTCTCGCATTCCAATAATGCGACCCCTTTCAAATTCACTTAGATGATGATATTGTGCACGCCGACGAACACGGGGCATCTTTTTATGTTTTACAAACTGAAACGTCAAACTACTCAGAGGCTACTTGGATATTAGAAGCAATTACATTAAAAAATCAGCAGCTCTTCATAATGGTGAAATCAAGGAAAAATACCATTAAATAGTAACCAAAACAATTGATTTTTTGATCATCGATGCAGTTCATTTACATGATCAAATTCTGTAAATTTCATTAAAATCGTGCAATAAATACTTTGTGTTCTGATTTTTTTGAAAGGCAGTATATTTATTAAGTTTATCAACGGTTGTTCCTGGGGCACAGTTTTGTAATTTAATGTGTATGTAATTTAAAAAAAAACACTATTTATTTCGAATGCTCAAATTTAAGTATTTTAAAACTAAAAATGTCACTGTTTTCAGAAACGTATATGCTTCATCTGCATTTGCTGTAAATTAACATTCGTTGTTTTTAATAGAATTTAATTTGAAGCTAATTACGAGTGTTTTTCACTCCCAGATTAAGCATGAAGTAAAATTCCGAGTTTAGAAAAGCCTGAAAATTTGAGTTGGTCGCGTAACGAAGCGGAGTGTTTATTTTGACTATTGTGACATTATGTTTTTTACATTTCTGTGTTTTCTGTAAAGTTATTTGTTTGTATTTATATTAATATTTTATCTCATAATGATTTTACTTCGTATTTTTTACTTCTTTTATACTGATTTTACTTTGTATTTTGTCATTTATAACTATTATATGTAAAATTATTACTGACTTGTGTAAAACTTTAACAGTTATTAGCACCAATAAATATATTCTGTATTATGACTGTAAGTCATGTAGTTGACTGTCTTTTGACTATGATTGGATTTTGCCATGAAAGCTTTATATTTACTGTTTTTTCTATTGTAACATTATAACCGTAAGTCACTTGATTGGCTTTCTTTTAACTTATTATAAATAATTTGGCTTTTTTTTGTCTATGCTAGGATTTTATCATAAAATGTCTTTATCGATCTATTTTGACAACTGTGACATTATAAGTGTAAGTCGCTAGGTCAACTGTTTTTTGATTATGCTAGGATTTTGTCATTTTATGTTTCTTTCCACTTTAATATTTCGACTATTGTGATATTATAAGTAAGTCACTAGGTTACTGTATTTCAACTTATTCGGATTTTGTCATTAATTCACTGTATTTTTACTATTGCAATATTATGACTGTAAGTCACTTGCTTTTCTCTCATTTGATTATAATATGACTTTGTCATTAAATCACTATATCGACTGTATTTTCACCGTTGTGACTTTATGACTAAAAGTCAGTGTATTGATTAATATTAGTCTATCGTGTCACCTTGACCTAAGACAATGATAGTCGGTATTTAGTTCATTGTGTCAACTTGACCTGAGTCGCCATCAGCCGACATTAGTCTATCCTGTCATCTTGAAATGACATTTAGTCCAATGTATCAAACTTGACACTAATTGGCGTCAGCCAAAGTTTGGACTATTGTCAATTTGAGTCAACTAATACTTGAAATATATTATTAGATGGTTATGTTATTGTTTTGCTTTATGACACTTGCGACACACATTTTGATAGTTGTGACATATTTTAAACTAACGAGTGTCTTCCACTCCCAGACTGAGCATGAAGTAAAATTTTCACGGAGTTTTTCTAAACTCGAAATTTTACTTCATGCGCCACGCGTATAAACCACTAATATAAAGTAAAGTTGAAAATATATACTGCTGAGATGTGATAGATATTTATTATCAAATAGCGAGGAAATGCAAAAAATATTTATTATGTTTTATAAATGTGATAATAATAATAAAAGTAGAACAAATGTAATTTGAGACACTTTTCCATATTCTCAATATTTAAATCATCATATATATATAACGAGGACAGTGCTATGATGAACACGTAACCTTTTTTTTTAATATGAAATACAAACATTTCAAAAATTAAAACAATCACTTGGAGCTGAACCGAAAACCGCAAAGAACCGTTATTTTTTTCGGAATGAATACCGGAACCAAACCGATATATATATTTTATTAATTGAACCGGAACAAACACCGGAACGGTTCGAAGCCCTGTATAAAACACTGATTTAAAGTAAGGTTCAAAATATTCTGCTTAGTTTTGATCAATAGTTTATTAATTTTATTAATGTTTATATGGAATATTTGAAAGTATACTCAAAAGAAAAAAAAAACAAAAATCACAAATTAGGAACAATTGACAAAAATGTATACATTTACCAAATCCACAAAAATATCAAATTCTAAACGAGTAATTAATTAGTCGAATGTAACCAACATTTTAAAACTGTCTTTGAAAGATAATTGCCACCCAAAAAATGTTCTTGAATCCGCTCAAGGTAGAAACACATGTTAGATGTTTCAAACTAAACGCGTTTCAATAACAATGAATACCTGAAAATATACAAAGTTCTGTTTGCTGCATTAGTACAGTAATGCAATTTATTAGATAAGTGGGCTTTTACTTCTATAAAACAGTGTTAAAATTGGGCATTCTGTCAGATTTTGTTTGATAAAAGAGTTGGAAAAGTATGTAGCTTGAAAAAAAACCAACAATTTCATACGCGTGTGCGTGAGTTAAATCGTCCGATAATGAAGGGTTGTTGCTGGCAATAATAAATCGGAAGGGGAATAGAGAGTCAGAGATGTCAAATGGTTGAGAATGCAATCAATAGTCATCGGCCCTAATTTATTTAAACGCGGCGATCATTTTTATCCCACGCTTGATTTACCATGGCTGCTCTGGATACCGACGCTATATATTTCCTTTCTACAATTGCTTTTTCGGAATAATCAATTTCACCCCGAGCACCGAAAGCTTAATGTGATGATTTGTGATCTGCGACTTATTTTATCCATTATCCATTATTCGCCGCAACCCCGAAAATATCGACTGTTCCATTAATGAACCGGCTCGATTTTTTTTCCCCGCGAATCGTTTGAATATGTGTTAAATGCGGTGTATGAAAAGAGTTGTAGTGTGGACTGCATGAATATGATATAAAGGATGTAATATAGAATGGGCGAGGGTGGATATAATCTGACAGGCAGCAGGAGTGGATGGAGAGTATCGGCCTCTCTCGCACAGCCCACAGTCGGTTTTTGTGGTGTCGGCTGCGGCAAACGAGCAAGTAATGTTCGCGCTGCGCATCTTCTCACAGGACCTGAGACCACTAATGTGATATTTATGAGTCTTTATCGGATACAAGGGCTCCTTTTCCACCTCTCCAGCGCACCCAAATATCCACCATTACATTACGTAAATTACACATTTTTACCTAGCCCTTTTTTTCTTCTTTTTCTTCTTCATCTCGCAAACGACTATCCGCTGAAACTGTTACATATTCCCTACCAAGAGTTCGATGGGATAGATTATCTTAACAGGCAAAGACAGGAAATATGTAAAATTATCGCCGTTGCAAAGTACTTCTTTAAAAACTCCGGACAACAGTTGAAATCTTGTTAATAAAAATTTGTGTTCGTATTTTTTTTATTTTTCTCTAAAGTTTCTATCTGTGAAATTAATTTAAATCCAGAGTGAGCATTAGTTGCCCAAATTTTTAGTCATCATTAAAACTAATGACTAAATTAGTCATGAATAATGTAGTCATCACTAATTTACTCATTAGCCATATATCGTTGATTACTGAGACACTTAATTTTTGAAAATCCATGATTACTTTAATAAATGAATAAATAAAATATTTCTGATTTTCTACTTGATGTATTTATTTTCACTACAATTGTTTCGCCGCGCTGTGTATTCTTCAGTCATATGTTATTAATAGTCTGTCGTAGTGGCATAGATCCCCCCTGATTTAGGGGGCGGGGGGCATGAAAATAAGAAAATAAAATAAAAGTCTATATTTCTGTTAGCTATTTATTTTGTTATAATTTTTATTTTATTTTTGTATACATCTACGCAACGCCGCAGTAAGGAATAATATTGTAATATTCAATTAGCACTCAACTTGACAGTCATAATAAATGTCATGTGTCATTATATTAAATGTCGACTAATGTTAAATATCACTATTGACACATGCTAATGTTTATTGTCGACGCCGACTTGCGTCAAAGAAAGGTCAAATGTCGAAAATGTGCACAAAGCACAAATAGGTATTAATTACTATGTAAAAACTGACGTGATATGTCAAAACTTCTCTTGAAAAGGCAGAAACACGAAAAAATTGTTGAAAACCGATAACAAAAACAACAAGAATTTTTGTGAACCACTATTAACAGTTGACATATTTAACAGATTGACGACCATTTTACCACTTGTTTGTATTTCTATTTTCATAGTTTTTACAATTTCACTAACACACAAATATCAGGATGCTGACGATTAATATAAAATTGGTATATTTTTAATGTTAGTTCATATTTTCTTTTGTATTTTATAAGATTTTTGTTGTTATTGACGCGACAGTGGAAGCTGTCATGAAATAGACAGTCAATATAATATAAGGTCAGTATAGTCAAATGACCCTCAATACCTAATGTAACTATGGACATACTGTGTTTAAGCGCCACGTATTATTTATTGATCTCAGTATTATTATGTACTCCTAGTTTTTTTGTTTTGTTTACTTTTTGTTTAGTGTTAAGCGCGATATGTATTTATTGTAACCTATACAAATCATTATTTTCTTGTTATACATTTTTTTGTAATGTTGTAATAAAGAGAAATCCGTAAATAAATATCCTCAATTTACGAGTTTTTATAGATTTTCTGTGACGCGATAGTTTTGGAAAGTCTTTGACAATTAAAATATCGTGTTTTTATTGTGACAGTTATGACATATTTTGACGATAATATTTGTTGATAATTGGGTGGTCTGACTGCAAAACTTGTCATCGTGAGGGAAGGTACCCCACGCTGATTTTCAACTAGTTCAGGTTGGTTTCGGTTTCGGTTACAGTGCCGGAACTAGGGCGTGGCGACGGTGACATTTGCCACAGGCGCATCAATCGTAGGGGCGCAGCGCCACACAGTGGCCAATTTGCCAAAAAGCGGAAAAACGTAATATCTTTTGGCGTAATGATTGTATTGACTTTCGGCTAATAGCGTTTTATTCATAAGGAAAAAACTACAATGAGAATCATCAAACCACGTGGTACACATTTTGTTGTTTAAAAGGCAGCAATTGCCGAAAGCGGCCGTCGAAAGTCATCGATCCAGGGGAGTTTCGTAGTTCACGAAAGAGAGATTAACAAATGTAAGTTAATATATCTCAATATTATCTAGATGGGGCGCAAAGGTGTTGAATAATTACGGCCCCATTGCGCCCAAAAATACGACCTGCATGATGGAATATAATAACAATAATAGTAACATTTATTGTTATTATATTCCATTATGTTAATGCATTGTGATTTGATTGCAGTAATGTCACGACTAGGGAAGTTCCGATTCCAAAAAATATCGATATTGAGTATTGATTATATCGTATATCAAAGTATCGATATGATATACCATCGTAATGAAAAGTATCGATATTCAAAATATCGATACTTTTCGATACCAGATATTTTAGATTTAATATTTATTATTATTTAATATTTAAAATTCATTTTTAAAAGACCCTCACCTAGGATAAATAATATTCTCAGGAATAGCTTAATGACGGTTATGAAATTATTAAAATTGACCATGTGCAAACAAACAAAAAATATAATAAGTCAATGTTTTATACGCATGGTGCATGAAGTAAAATTTCGAGTTTAGAAAAGCCCCGTGACAAATTTCCTACGCGGGTCTTTTCTAAACTCGAAATTTTACTTCATGCTTAATCTGGGATTGTAAAACACTCGTAAGAATTTCTAAAGAACTTGAAATTGAATTGTCTAGAGAAAATCACAACTAAATGACTGAATAATTATGGAGTTTACGGCTGATATCATAATCATAATTAAAATCATAACGATACTAAACCCAGAACTGTTGACATTTCATCATAATCATGATAAATTGTCAAGAACTTGAAAATTACCGAAATCGTGAAGAATTTATGAAATTTTTTTAAATACATAATTTAACTCACGTAAAGCATCAAGATTTAAAAAATAAACTAATAACTTCTGGGATTTGCTACATTTTCATTCATTTTAAATACTCCGCGAGTACAAGCCAGTTTTTTGCCACGGGCACCAGAGAACCTAGTTTCAGCCCTGTTCGGTTATAACTAACTTTTGAAACACAGATGCTGTGGAAAATTCTTGAAGAGAGTTAAGGGCTAATTAGGTATTAAGGTATCATGCAAACTGTAGAGGATAACAGTATGGATTTAGGTAATTAGGATTGGGGTGGTATAAATCGGAGCAATATATGTTGTGTGATAGGAGTAATCATGAAGAACCAACCTTGATGAACATCTTGTTCAGGATAGAATGAAAAGGATACGTTTTGTCGTATGCGGATTTGTAGTTCCCGATTGAGGACGAAATTTTGGATTATGTTGATAAGATGGTTGGGTATGGTAACGATATTGCATTTATATAAAAAGTTTTGTTGCCAAACGGAATCGAAGGCCTTAGATATATCTAGTAATAGGATGGCAAATTTGTTACATTATAGATGCGTTGTTTGGCAGTTGTATGTAATAACATGTTACGTCACGAGAATGGTATGCAGTATTCCGTGAGTATGTTATTGCCATACCACTCGATACTTTACGATACTTTACATACCCCCTAACAAAATAAACAATAAGCATGAAAGAATAACTTATTTATTCAAACATTTTTGATAGTATTAATCAAAGAAAATTAATTTTGGTTGTGCGGTTGTGTCATTTGGTTGTGTGTAACAGCTATTACGTGCATATGTAGGTAATGTCAATCATACGCGTCAAGATGACAGTGTGGTATGATGCGGTTACTAGATAGGGCGTAGATAAAAATAGTTAAGGGTAGGGTTGTGGAGCGATTTATAAGGAATCCTTGTTGGTAGATAAGGATATGGGGTAATATACTGCCCACCAAAAATATGTGAACATCCAGTAAACGTGAATATATTTTAACGAAATTTTCAGGAAACGGGTATTCGTGTATTTCTGTCTATCTTAGCCACCATCAAGAAATTCCAGCACTACTGCGTTTCACAAGATTACCAACAATACGAATTAATAATTCAACTTCTCGTAGACCGTAAGGATTTTTAGGTATTAAAAAAGGTAAGTAATTGTCAAAGGAAACGTCGTTTGTCATTTTGTATACGTTTTTAAAAATATCTGTAAATATTTCTGAAATGTTTTTGTGTGTTGTTTGTTTGTTATTTGTTACCTGATAGATAATTTCAGAAATAGTCGGTAATTTCAATGATAGTTTTGTAAGGTTTATATTTACTGAGTTTTTTTTTAAATTTCTGTCCAATATTATTTTTCATTGAAGGTCATTGATATTGTTGCATGTTTATAGCCTTTTGTGTGTTTTATATTCAATTAGGAGTTTTTATGTCATTGTTTAGTCTGTTGAATGTCAATTTAATTTGATCGTCCTTTATCTAAAGTCCCGGTATAGTTGTCTCTTGTATTTTGTTAGTTTAAACTTAAACAAAATTGGAGTGGGAGAGAAAATGTGTTAAGTGTTTTTTTTTTGCAGTGTTTATATTGACGACTCCTATAGTTATTACGTTATTGTAAAGGGATGTGTTAGTAAATATTGTCTTCGATTGCAGAGAAAAGATGTATATACACTAAGAATAAATGAATTTAAAAGAATAAGAATTTCAGGTTTGCATGTACACAATCATTGAGACTATTGTTTATTCGAGATGGATAAGCTTTCCCTAGAGAACTAGAGGGGGGGTTAATATAGAGGCGCCATCTCGATGCTTTTGGTTGTACGCTAAGGCAGAAATAATTAAATAGATGGATGGATAACTAATTACGGAAGGAGATGTTGGGGATTTTGTTTCTACCATCATATTGCTTTGGCCCGGATTATTGGAGAAATGTTGATGATTTTTTTAGTTTTGATTATTTTATTAATTTCAGTTATTTTTTGCTCATACTTGTTGAATAAAGTGAACAAAATAAATATCAACAATATCTTGAATTTACTGTAACTTGTTTCAACTTTTATGAGGTTTTAACTGCGAAGCGACCAAACCAAGTTTTCTAAACTCGAAATTTTACTTCGTGAGCCACGCGTGTTAAACACTTATTTAAAGCGATTGAAATTCCACCAACCCCTTATGTTTAATCCCCTCGTGAATACATTCTATCAATGTTTACTATTTACTAATATACTTATACACCTTTTGTTGTAACTGTTACACTTTAAGATATTATCTTTTTTATATTTAATCGTCATTTCAATAGTTTTATAAATACATAACTATTTTTTCGTTTCATTTCTTATCGTGTGAATTTGAATTAGTTGCTTCGCTTCGCTTAGCGAACAATCAAAATGTTCAGACTTTTCTAGACTATTATAAATTCTTCACCTAAAAAAGCAACAACGTTATGAAAGAATTGTCGTAAAATACACAAAAATAATGTTGAAAATAAGTGCCCTATTAAGTAATCGTGGTTTTTCAAAAATTGCCTCTACTATATACGATAAGAGTTATGATATTTTAATCCTTCCGCTGTTGTAATAAAAAGTTGATCATTAACAAATTATTTAATCAACATTTATAGAAGCGCTGAATTTGTTAGAAAAGGTGGCGGTGTAATGTAATTAAAAATGTTGGAAACCTATGCTCCAGATTTAAAGAAAAATGCAATGGAATATAGACTGCATTCGCAAATGTCGCAACGCTTGGACGTTGAAATTCTCAAATTCAATACATCACTCCGTACTTTCTGCTCCGCATGTATGTACTTTGCAAAGTGATACTTTATCTGATTGCGAAATCTTGAACTATAGTGGGGCACACGAGCTCAATGTCTGCGAGAGTCGAAATAAGAACAGAAAAAATATAAATGCGAGAAGCGTTTTGCCGGAAAAAGGAGTCAATCGAGCGAAACGGTACAACGGAAAGGATTCTTATTCCCTTGGATAACTAAATGTTTAGAAACTGAGATTTTCACATGGGTTAAAATAAATAGAGATTTATTTGTTCGTCACTTTTACATATTTAACTCAAAAAAAAAACTTTAATGGAACTTTCAATACCAGGGATGGGCATCGTCAACAATGTCACGTCGACAATGTCTTTGTCGACGCATCGAACTTTACATTGACGTCGACTATTTGTACGACGTGCCTGACGTCGACAGTGTCGACAATGGTTTTGATTAGTATTACATTTGAACTATTGAGCCTAATGCGATGCAATTTTGTCAGATAGCTTGGTAGTTAATAGAGTATCCAAAACTCTTAAAATCAACCAAAACCGCAACATATACAATATAATAACATAAACTTTAAATAGTATTGCTGACATTGTCGACATTGTTGACGTTCTCGACATTTTCAACGTTGTCGACTATTAAAGTCGACGCGTTGAGGCCCATCCCTGTACAAATGAATTTATTTAAAATAGTCTAACCACTGATCTAACTAACGTAACCTAACCTAACTTAAAAAACTATTACCTTACCAACAACTAAAACATGTATTTATCCAAACATACACACAGACAATAAACCAAAGATAAAAGATACGTATTGGAATAACTCTAAATAAGAATTTGATTCCCGTTTCCCTTCGGCTAGTTTTGTATAAAATGGGAAACCATTTCCGTCAACAATTCAGATTTATACGGTGTGTTCAGGAACGCGGAGGCGCTATTGTAACCCCACTGGATGGAAGGGAGAAGGGGAAAAAGAGGAAAAAAATACAGGGAGAAATCCTTTCAGTATTCTATTTGAGTGAAATAAGACACATTCCGGGCCGTGTAGAAGGACCCCCCTAACTAGGCAGTTACACATAAATCGTCGGATATTTCTTTTAAGACACTTGTCTCCGCTGATAAAATACGCATACCGATTTCCTCTATTGCGCGATTTAAATTCAAAAAACGGCAAAAAGAGACATAGAAAATGGGCGAGGGAATAATTTTTAAAGCAGTTTTGATTAATTCAAAAATTTAAAATAAGACGAAGGAAGTTATTACTTGAACCAGTTTAACTCCTTGGCTGTTGTACGAGTCAAATACAATACACACTATCATGTAAAATTTGGGTTGATCGCTCAGTCTAATTTTCAGGCATTTATAAACTCGAAATGTTACTTCATGCTTAATAACGGATTGAAAGTGTTTGACTCATGTATGATCATTTTAATTTAAAATAAGACGAAGGAAGTTAAAAGGCAAATTACAATAAAATATAATGTAAACTAGATCCTGGGGTTCACCAAATTATTTAGTATGCGACAATTAAAAGTAACACAAATAAGACAATTAACTTTGTTTGTATAACTGAGGATTTTATTGTGACTATAGTTTCGACAACTATAACTTGTCATTATCAAACATAAAGTAATTTAAAACAAACAATTCGTCAGGTATATATACGAAAAAATTACGGTTACAAAACGGCTTTGAAAATGGGGGTGTATATTAGGTCAAGCTGGTCGTTTATTACGGGAATTTCCGGATTAGCGCGTGCACTGTGAATTTCCAGAGACTCCAGGAGGTCCATCTTACGACCCTTTTCGGCTAAATGTATTATTGACAGTACATCCTCGCCAAAAGTATGATTGTTTTCAATCATATGTCTAGCGAATGCTAGCGAATGCTAAGATGCTCCTTGAGTCTGATTTTAAAATAACGACCAAATTGACCAATATACACTCCTTTCACAATTAGAAAGACTGTTATTCCTTACTTCACTTTTTATAAAAAGTGAAGTAAGGAATAACAGTCTTTCTATTTGTGATTAATCACTTCACGTAAACTCGAAACAATACAGTTATACATTCCTTTACAATCGCTACAAGTTAGTTTATATATCCCTGATCTGTGAGCACTGGGTATTTTTGTTTTCGGATTAAAAATACTGTATCTAATTTTTGTAAAAGGTTTAAAGGCTATTGAAATGTTATGTTTAGATAAAATGCTTTTAATTTGTAATGAGATGTCACCAAAGTAGGTAAGGGATCTGCATATTTGTTCTTTTTTAGATGTGTCCTTGCCTGCATATATAAACTTAGTTACTTTTTTCATTCTATATTTATTAATCAATGAGTCTATTAATGCTGAAGTATAGCCATTTGAAATGGCTATACATTTTATTAAAAAAATTTCAAATGGACGGAGCTCCTCCACACTCTACGAATGAGGTAACGCGGTTTTTGAACCACCATTTTCTTCGTCGGTGGATAGGAAGATATGGTCCCATATCTTGGCCTGCACGTTCGCCCGACCTTTCTCCAAATGATTTTTTTCTATGGGGGTATATGAAAACAAAAATGTATAGTGATATTCCAATTAAAAATGTGAAAGATCTTCAAAGTACGGTTAGTATGTGAAGAAATGAATCCAATGAATTTTTTAAGAAATGCCAAGAATAATTTTATCATCGTCTAGCATATTGCTTAGAGCGCGAAGGAGGTTATTTTGAAATGTTATTATAAATATTACTTGTTTCTAATAAACTATATTCTTTAACCTATTGGCTAAGTATTTAATGAAAGGTGAATAGTAGAATTATTTATTTGGTTCTTTTAAATTACTCTTTATGCCTTCTTTAAGTATTTTACTGGTTAAAAATATAACAAAGGTTGATATGCATTCTATTGAACCAAAATATCCATAAAACAACATGTTGCACTTGACATAACAATTGACAGAATTAATTAATTTTTCACAGGAAGAGTGTAAATTGGGTTGACTATATTACTATTACAAATCGTAGCCAATCACATCGCACTCAATACTGTGATGCGTCCCAGTACACATCGAACATAGGAAAATTAACATTGAGTACATTTTAGCATGTTCGGTGTTACATAAAACTCTCTGTATGCAGGCAAGGACACATCTAAAAAAGAACAAATATTCAGATCCCTTACCTACTTTGGTGACATCTCATTACTAATTAAAAGCAATTTATCTAAACATAACATTTCAATAGCCTTTAAACCTTTTACAAAAATTAGATACAGTATTTTTAATCCGAAAACAAAAATACCCAGGGCTCACAGATCAGGGATATATAAACTAACTTGTGGCGATTGTAATGGAGTGTATGTATATTGGTCAATCTGGTCGTAATTTTAAAATCAGACCCAAGGAGCATCTTAGCACTTTTCGGCTTAATTTGATTGACAAGTCGTCATTCGCTAGACATATACTCAATGACATTAGAAGCGTAACACCCAGAAGGAGTTATTATTTTAACTTGATTTTTTGCCAGTATGGTGGTCTTACATCAAGAATAAAATGATTACATTTTCAAGAAATTTTATTAAAAAACAATCTAAAAAAATTAATAATGTGTTTGGCGACCCCTTTGCTGTATACACTCCTGTAGACGTCTGGGCATCGACAAAATGAGATGGTCGATGTCTTCTTGAGGCATCTCGTTCCAAGCAACTTGAATTTCATCGATCAACTGTGCTAGAGTCTGTGGAGGATGGTGCAAAGAGAATATTCTTCTTCCCATGATATCCCACACATGTTCAATGGGATTTAAATCCGGCGAACGGGGCGGCCACGCCAAAACATTAACACCAGCTTCATTAAGAAAGTTCATAGTTCGACGAGCAATATGGGGACGTGCGTTATCTTGTTGAAAAAGTACGTCTGGGCGGCCATCTAAATAAAACAACAAAGTCGGTCGTATGACGTCTTCAACATAACGCGCAGCTGTCATACTGCCTCGAATGAATACAAGAGGTGATCGACTACCATAAGCAATAGCCCCCCAAACCATTACTCCAGCAGTCCTGTGTACATGCCTCTCAATAGCAAACCTAAGATCAGGTCGTTCTCCACGGTAGCGTCGTACCCTTCTACGGCCATCATGCGTGCCTAGACAAAATCGTGATTCATCGCTGAATACGACATCGTGCCATTCTGCCTGCCAATGCTGCCGTTCTCTGCACCAGTCCAACCTTTGGCGACAGTGTCTCGCTGTTAAAGGAAGCACTAATCTTGGACGGTACGAAAGAAGCCCAAAGGATTGAATGCGGCGATATAAGGTTCGCATACTAACGGGCCTACCTTCTTCTCCAATCCATTGATCACCGATTTGACGCGTAGTAGCGAAACGGTCTCGCAGGGCTATTTGTCTTAAGCGCCGATCTTGACGTTCTGTGGTACGCCTTGGTTGACCAATTGGTCTTCTTCTTGCTCCTCTACCTTCTTCTGTCCATACCTGATACACACGTATTACAGTTGCTGCAGTGGAATCAATACGGCAGGCAATTTCGCGAACTTAACACACTCAACGGAAATACGAAAACTAAAAACATCTGTACTAAACAGCTCATATAAATAGTTTTATCAAAAAATAAAAAGTGATTTTTTTTTTCACAATAAATATAAAAGGCACAAGGTTGAAATTGTTATCAATGTTTGCTTTAAATATAGTCACTCTGTTGCTAAAATATGAATTCAAAAAAATCATTCCTTCTTGGTGTTACGCTTCTAATGTCATTGAGTATATGATTGAAAACAATCATACTTTTGGCGAGGATGTACTGTCAATAATACATTTAGCCGAAAAGGGTCGTAAGATGGAGTCTCTGGAAATTCACAGAGCACGCGCTAATCCGGAAATTCCCGTAATAAACGACCAGCTTGACCTAATATACACCCCCATTTTTAAAGCCGTTTTGTAACCGTAATTTTTTCGTATATATACCTGACGAATTGTTTGTTTTAAATTACTTTATGTTTTATAATGACAAGTTAAAGTTGTCAATAAAATCCTCAGTTATACAATCAAAGTTAATTGTCTTATTTGTGTAAATAATGATGTATAGCGAAGTAGAAGCCTCCACAGTGAACAGTTTAATCAAAAGTAACTTTTATTGGTCTTATACTAACTTGATTTTTTTATTTTCTAAAACTAACTTGATTTTTTTATTTTTTACTTATCGCGTTGAGTTAAGTAATAAATAAAAAAAATCAAGTACGCTCAATATAGTTTTAAACCAATAAAAGTTACTTTTGATTGATAGGCATTGAAAGAACTAAGAATTTGAATAAATCTGTGTAAGATACAAGTAAAATCATTTGAGTAATCTACAACTAATCTGTAGATTACGAATTGTATTGCACTTAAAATATTTTTTTAAATATTTTATTACCAAATCATTTTATTTATATTTAATTAATTATTTTATTATTTGAGTTGCTTTTTAAATCTTTAGTGAATACACTTTATAAGGAAGTTTTACTGAAAAAAGAAGATAGACAGACAATACGAGATGGTAATTTCGGGATCGGTTTAAATACGCAAGTTCTTAATGATCATCCGGGGATTTAGTCTGCGAGAGGGAGAATTATTAAATTACTTAATTAAGTTTATAACTGTCGTATTAAGTGGGCGAAGAAATTTATAAACAAGGACAGTAATGTAGAATGTACAACATATGGTAATTAAAATGTCTGATTCGCATTCATATAAAGTTGCCGAATTAAATAAAGCATATCAAAAGAAATTAATGAAGGCTCTAAATTTGATTTGACCAACCAACGTGTTTTTGAATCAGTGTAAAAAAAGAGAAAGAGAAAGTGTCAGAAATTGAATTCGTATAATATTAGAATATAAAAATATACGTGCATTTTAATTCAATTAAGTTTTGATTTCAAAGCGTTGGAGTACAATAAAAATAATTGGCAGAAAATCGTAAATAACAAAAATTACTGAAACGGTAGCAGTATTTAAAATGGGATAACGGATTTCGGAAAAATTAATTAAAAATCATGAATACTTAATCAATACAATAGAATCAATATTATTTTATTGAAGTCCTTAATATCATTCTAAATAATGATTAAGCATGAAGTAAAATTTCAAGTTTAGAAATGTATAAAAATTTGGATTTGCGGCAAATCTAAATAAAACACTGATAATAATAATAAAAAATGCCTTTATTTATCATTGAGAACAAAATACAGAAAAAAAAAATCGAAGTTCAGTCAGCTTAACATGTTACTGATCTTTTACTTAACCTACAAAAAATTAAAAATAAATATAAATGCAACATGTGAGATATAAAATACAACCATATTTCGACGTCAGTAATCTTGAATTAATTTATAATTTCGTAATTTCAGAGCCCATCCCGTATAGCATGAATAGCACCTGTGCTTCGGCGGCGATATAAGTCCCCGGAACCTAACATTGACGTTGCGAATATCAGTCCAAAACACAATTCTACCATATAGATACTGATTTACGAAAATTAATTATCTTATAGTATAGTAAACAATAATGAAGAATTCTTCGATTAGCCATATTCAGCCAGTTTAGTTTAGTGCATTTACCTGAAATATGATCAAATTTGTATATTCCTAGGACAAGTCGTATACAAGAATTTGTAACTTTTCTGTATACGATTTATTGTTATACTATCTAAACAGGCACGAGAAGTTGAAATGGCTCAGCACTAGTGTCACAGAGAAGTCGTTTTTTGTTTATACTTAGAATTTTTCGATTTGCATATATCATTCTTAGATTACTGTAAGCTCTAGAGATACATTTACTGACATAAGATTTAAAGCGTAGATCGGAGTCGATAACTAAGCCTAAGTTACGCACCGAGTCTACAAAAGGTATAGCTGTATTGTTCAATTTCAGTGAAAGTAAACCTTTAGCAGCGCTGAATATTTTCTTTGGGCCGAACAGCATAGCTGAAGTTTTGCTAGGGTTAATCAGTAAGGCGTGTTTCTGGGAAGCTGTTAAAATATAAGTTGGGTCAAGATTTAACTTTTAATTTGCTGTCAATATGACATTAAAGGGAAAGGGGTAGGGTAGTTAGGTATCGTATAAGCTTAGAATTTATCCTTGAAGAACACCGGCATTCATCTCTGATACATCCGACGTCATGTTGTCAATTTTGACCTGTTGCTGGCGGCCATACATAAAACTACTTATAAGTATTAGTGCATTTCATTCTATACCAATGTACTTTATTTTTGCTAATAATACATCATGAATAATTGTTTCGTATGCTTTACTGTAATCAATAAGGATTAAACAAGAGAGTAATCCTCTGTCAGTTGCATTGATAATATCATCAGTGACATTCAGTAAAGCAGTAGAGCAGCTATAGTTTGTTCTATATCCCGATTGATTCGTGGGCAGGATACAATGAGACTCTACAAACGAAGTCAGTTGGTCTTTTATTATAGATTGGAGAATTTTAGATAAGACAGGTAAAATACTAATTGGCATTAGATCTTCCAGGTTTTTAGGATTTTCTATATTGGGTACTAAAATAACTAAAATAATTAATAAAATACCCATTTCACGATATTGTAAGAGTGGAGTTACAGGTGTGGAATAAAACGCGCCCCAAGTTTGCCTTTAACCAAAAAGCCCTTTTAGATCTCTCCACGCCCACCTGTGAGCGATACCGCCCCCGTTGGGAACCACTGCTCTAGTATGTCTAACATTTTGATGTAATTCATCTGTCATTTTTATTATTCTTCTGAGGAAAAGTCAGATATTTTCATTAAATTAAATTAATACAGTATTTTTTTTTACTTTTGAGAGTCTAATATAGGGTTATTTGAAACGAAGGAACAGATTTCAAACAATTATTTCTTTTAAACTAGAAAAAGGTAGAACCATAATTCCAACGTGTCTGAACAGACAAAAGTTAAAAATTTAAACAGTCCAGGCAGAAGTTCCAACCACGGCCACATTGGCGCTGTTACTTGTCATGTTGATTGTCTTTATTAAAATGGCGACACAACAAAAAAAGCATTTTGTGTGCTGCAATTAGCAAAACTAGAGTTCATTATTGAAGTTCAACGTGCTTTTCGCCGTCAGTTTAATAAACAATCGGCTCGTCATGACCAGATTTACCAGTGGCATCGAAAATTCGTAGACGAATTGCAAACAGAAAAGCACGGGATGTCCATGCACATCGAATGAAAATGTCGATCGTATTCGTACAGTATAAGAAAAGGAGCCCAAAACCTCTCTTGAAAATATGCTACATCGAATTGTTGAAGCTGTGAATTCAATAACTAGAAACCAGCTGATTCGTATGTAGCAAGAAATAAGCCACCGTTTTAATATTTCTCGTATAACACATAGTGGTCATATTGAATGCATAAGAACTGAACTATTCTTGGAATTGTGTTTCTATCTGTTGTAGTTTGGAAGAAATAAATGTTTGAAACCAGATTAAGTCAAAACGTAATTTTCTTTCTGTGTGTAACGAAGTCTAATAATTTCATGTAGTTAAGTCTATATTATTTTCTAAATCTCTGGAGTTTAATTTATTCAAGCTCATACTTTATTGTCATTCTTCAACTCTGGAGAGTCTAATTTAGATGTTTTAAATCCATGTAGTAGATTTTGTCTTTTCAACTGTGGAGAGTCAAATTTATGTGATTTTTTTTCATGTAAACAACACATAAAAAATAACATAAATTTTACTCTCCACTGTTTCCCTTGTTTCAACTTTGCAGAGTAATATTTGGATGTGATTTAAATTCATGTGTTTTTCTTTTAAGGTCTAGTATTTTCATATGATTTAAGTCGATGCTTTCTATCCTTTCCTTTTAATTTTTAAGAGTAAAAAATGTTTATGTATTTCAAATCCTGGTATTATTTTCTTTTTTCAACCCTAAAAGGTCTAATATTTTGATGTGATTAAGTGTGCGCAGAGCCCGAGGGCTAATGGTTTGGTGTGATAGTGGATGTACGCAACAACATATCATCAGTGCTGCATTAGATGATGATGGTGATGGCTTTGTGTAAACTGCTATGGCTTTCAATTAGGGCTAGTTCCGTCAACAAATAATTATTTGCCTCATATATAGTGCTGCACTGTAATGCATTATTCATTTTCTACGAATTAATAAGTAGTTTTAACAAAGTTTAGTCTGTTTGTTTAGTTTATAGGTACAATTTATTTTATAGCATATTTATTATTAGCAATATATAACTTTCAACTTGGGATTTGTTTAAGAAATATTCAAATGAGAGAAGTTTTCCTATAGAATAGAAATCTAATTAACAAATTATTTTATCGGTGCCGAAGATTGTAAATAACGGGTATTCGATAAAAAAAAAACGCCATAACTCTTGTATTTATTAACCGAGTTTATTGAACTAAAAACCAAAGTCAATAGCTGTTTGGATACTCAAAAATGACATGAATAATGATTTTTTTCAATATTAACTTTATTCCCAAATAATAGCCTACTTAAAATGTTTAACCGTCTGCCTATATTTTTTTTTATTTTATTACATTAGACATTATTTTTCTAAATCCAATAACGCTCAATTTTGTATTTTTGTTTAATGTTTTGGACGATTTTTTTAAATCTTTTTTTCAAAATTATATTTTTTTAAAATTATAATTAGTGTGCCTTGTAAAAAAAGTAAAATGCCATTTATTCTGAGGTTATGCCATTAATCATAACGAAACAACAAATAAGTACCAACGTTACAACTTAATGTAGAATAAAAGTAAAGAAAAAATGTAAATATTTTGTTATTTCAATATTTCGATTATAACTCACTTTTTTAAGTGTATTTTTATCTTTACAACATTTAAGTGTTTTATACGCGTGGCGCATGAAGTAAAATTTGGAGTTTAGAAAAGCCCCGTGAAAATTTGTCTCGGGTCGCTGGCGCGACCCTCGACAAATTTACTACGCGGGGCTTTCCTAAACTCGAAATTTTACTTCATACTTAGTCTAGGAGTGGAAACACTCGTTCGAGCTTTAAATTTAACTCTTTTATAAAATCGACGTATGTAATATAATAAATCATTCATTGAAATCATAGAAAAAGATGTGAAATTTTACCTAAAATAAACTTTTATAGTTAACTTTGTAAGTTCCTCGGTTCTTAATGGGTTAGCATTCTATTCCTGAGAAAAACAGTATTTATTAAATATTAAAGTTGCATTTATCATAATAACAAACTGTGAATAAATCGACAAAAATCTAGAAATATCGAAAATCTCGACATGTTGAAATAGCTTGACGGTCCACTCCCAGACTAAGCATGAAGTAAAATTTCGAGTTTAAAAAAGCCCCTCGTAGAAAATTTATCGAGGGCCGCGCAGCGACTCGAGACAAGTTTTCACGGGGCTTTTCTAAACTCGAAATTTTACTTCATACGCCACGCGTATAAAACACTGAAATATTGTAAAGTTTAAAAAATACTAGCCTTTATTTTAATCGGTTGGTTGACAAATTGTGTTTAATCTTCTAATCTGATTATACATACTAATTCTACTTTATAAATTTTGTTTCAAGGCACACTACATTTATTGCCAAAAAAATCATGTAAACAAGATTTATCATACATTTTTTCTAGCATAAAATTAACATGTCGAGCATAATTGGATTCAGAAAAACAATGTCCAATATAATAAAATAAGAAAAGTATATGCAGCCATTTAAACATTTAAAGCTGACTTTTATTTGGCAATGAAGTTAATTTTGAAAAAATATATAATTAGTGTCAATTTATGGTATTGAAACTGCCATTGACTTTGTTTTTTTAGTTCATTCAAATCGATCAATAAATAACAGAATTATGGCGTTGGGCGTTTTTTATCGAACACAGAATATTGCATCAGAAAACACCTATGTTTTTTTTTGTGGATAAAGTTATTTCGATCATTATTTTTTTCTGAAATATTTAAGTATATATAAATATTAAGAAAGAAAGGGTAAATGTTGTATAAAAGTTGAAAATAAGTTGTCTGTACGTCCGTTAGTCCTTTTACTCTTACGCGAAGGGGTAACACGATGTATGTGACAGCTCACTCTGAAGTTGGCACCCTGAATGGGCCCTCTAGCTGTAGGTACGTGTTTTATAGAGTGCTAAATAACACGCGCCCCGCACACTCTCAAACACCGACCCCGAAATTCTTTTTCGCTCCTCTTCATATGTTACCGCTCTTATTTATCGATTCGCCCCAGCCGCCGTTGACCCGAAAATATCGCCATATTTGCCTTTCGCCGAACATAAAATGAGCGCGCAGTTAAACAAGTCCTTGTTTGTCGGAGACAGTTTCCTGTAAATTGCTGCCGGCTACGTGCGCTAAGCGCAAATTGTTGCTGAAAGTGAGACAACTTCAGACCTGCATTTCCGTGATATATCAAACTGCATTACTCTGCTACAACGTTAATGCAATTTCTCATATTTACTATAATCATTTTCTTGTTTCGGGATTTTCTATTCATTTCATTTATTAAATGTAACAACTTTTATTACTAACTTTAACATTTATAATAAATAGTTAATAATTGTTAAAATGCGATTTTTTTTACAATCTACAAATAACTGTAACACATTATAAAACTTTAAATAATGCGATAATTTCCACAATCCAGAACTAATTTGTCTTATACAAAAAACTTAAAATGAAAACTCTAACACTTTCTTCACAATATTTTTTTAACAGAATTTTATTTTTGCTAGATGAACATTTTGTCTTACAGAGACTAATTCAAACACTCATTGAAACAACTATTTCACGAGCTGATACCCCGACGGACATTGGATTATACAATAAGTGTTTGCTGTTACATACGACACCCTACTCTACGTAAATGTGTATGTACTGTTTTGTTATTTTTTATTAAACAATATCTAAAAAATATTTAAATTTTATCTCAGTGTTTTACACGCGTGGCGCATGAAGTAAAATTTCGAGTTTAGAAAAGCCTAAAAATTAGGGTTGGCCAAATCAAATTTTCAAGCTTTTCTAAACTCTAAATTTTACTTCATGTTTAATCTGGGAGTGGAGCACTCATTTGAAAGTTTAAATTGGACGCTTAACGATATAGTTTTATATAAATTTCATAACAAAGTTAATACTTGTGTTTCGAGTATGAAGTCTGTAGTTTTTCTGGGTAGCTTCTAAATTTAGAACTTAATGTCCTTGTAAACACAACAAATGTAAATTTGTAGTGTTTACAAGGAATAGATAAAATGAAAGTCAGATTACAATTAAAAATGCACGGTATCCAATTTACGAAAATGTTAAATCTTAGGATTCATTCTGGAAAGGAAAGTAAATTGGAGTATAAATATCAATAATATCATTACGTGATGTGAACAATCACTAAATATCTCACCCATCAGTTCTTTTTACGCTGTATAAAAATTTGATTAGATCGAGAATGGGTTATGGCTGTATTTTATACGATTCATCTTCTAATAAATTACTACGTTTATTAGACCGACTTCAGTATAAAGCATTTTTTAATCGTTTTTCTTACTACCGTTAGGTGTAAGGAGTTTTATTAAGTGTCTGTTTCTATATTTGCCTCTTCACGTTTTTATGTCTTGAGTTAAGGTTTTGATCTCCATCCAGTCAATTTCCTTTCTTTCCGCATCTTCTCTGATTCTGTTATTCTATGTTTTTCTCGGTCTTTCCCGGTAATTTCCTCCTTGCACTCTAATTTCATATATTCTTCTTGCTATTCTATCCTCTTTCATGAGGCACACATGTCCGAACCATCTTAGTTGTCCTTCTACCTTTCATTAATAGGATTTATCTGCTGGTTTTGTCTCTACGTCTTATTTCTCATTCTATTTCTTCTGGTTTTATTTTTAATTTTCCTTAAGAAACTCATATCAATTGCATTTATTTTCGTTTTGTGTTTTTCTGTCATGGCCCATGTTTCGCTACTATATATTATTGTAGGTCTTATAACTTTGTTCACTAGTCCTGCTTTCATTTTTTTGTTTGTTATTTCTCTCCTCCGAAAGAACTTCGTCTTTATCATATTGAATATTTTTCCTGCTTTTCCTAGTCTATCATTTATTTCGTTGTCTATCTTCCCATTATTTTCTATTATTGTTTCTATATACTTGTAACTTTCTACCTGTTTGATCTGTTTCTATGTAATTTGTTTTCTCTATTATTATTATTTTGGTCTTGTCTATCTTTATCTTTATATTTATTTCTGGTAATGCCTTGTCGAGTAGTTCTATGTTATGCTGTAAGTCTTTCTTTGTCTCTGCCAGTATCGCCATATCATCTGCGAACATTTCATTTCATCATTTGTGTTTTTTCCATTTTCCAGTATCCCAAATTCAGTGTCTTTATTTTCTTCTTAGCTTTCTTTATGGCTTCATCTAGTACCACTATAAATAGTAGCGGACTTATAACACATCCTTGTTTTACTCCTCTCTTTGTCTCAAACTCTCTTGACTCTTCATTATTTGTTCTAACTACATTTTTGTTATTTTTTTACATAGCTTTAACTACTTCTATTCTCCTTGTGTCCATTCCTCTATGTTTCAGCACTGTTCATATGTTTTCTCTTCTCACTCGGGTAAACGCCTTTTCCAGATCTATAAAACAAAGATGTATCTCCCTTTCCTTATTTATGTTTTTCGCTGACTTGTCTTAGTGTTAATATCAGGTCTTAAGTGCTTTTTCCTCTTCTGAAGCCACATTGCGTTTCTTCTACAGTTTCTTCAATCTGGTCTCTAATTATTTTTTCCATTATTCTTGCTAGGATCTTTCCTGGGACGCTTGATAGTGTTATTCCCCTATAATTTCTACAGTTTTGTTTTTTCTCCTGACTTGTATATTAGTAAGATTTTTCCTGTATTCCATTCTGTTGGTACTTTTATATTCTTTGCGATGTCATTCATGAGTTGTGTTAACTGCTTCATACCTTCTTCGTTCATATATTTAATCATTTCGGGTGTTATGTCATCTTTTCCCGGTGCTTTTCCTTTTAACTTGTGTATTGCTTATATTACTTAATTTTCTTGTATTTTTTCTGTTTCTGGTAATTGTATTACTTCTTTTAGTATTTTTTTTTTGGTATTTATTTTCGGTTTCACTTTTGTATTGATACCTTTAGTGGGTTTCTTCTTATTTTTGTTGTGCAGTCTCCTATCCGTTGTGTTTTTGTAATTTTCTTTCGGTTGTGCTCATTCTTATTATAGTCTTATTAGTGTTTATTGGTAGGTCGTAGTTTATAATTTGGGGAATTAGTTTTTTGTTTCTACTTCTATCAAGGCTTTTTCTTTGTCAATCCATTTTTATACTGTGTTGGTAATAATAATTTTTTGGTATCCGGTCTTAACATTTTGTCCCTTACTTCTTTCCTCTTGAGCGATACTTCGGATTTCTCTTTGAACTTCTCTTTCTTTTCTTGTAAGTTCGTTATCAATATAGATTTTCTTATCTTTTAGCGCCTTTTTATTTTTCACATCTTTTTTAATATCCCATGATTCAATTTTTGCTATTATCATTTTAGATGCTGTTTCTCTCTTTGTTTTATAAACAGTTTGTATTATTTGGTTCTACATTCAGCTCTTTAAATATTAACTCAGTTACCTTCCCAGTTAAATCGTTTCCTTCTATTTTCAGACCTTTTATTACAATGTTGTTCCTTAGTTTTTCTTTTTCTGTCTTATCTATTACACTTCCCAATTTTTTCCAATTTTTTTTTTAATAAATATAATGACATAAATACTGTAAAAAAAGCGCCAGCACTTAGTTTATCTTATGCAGAAGTTAAAAAATATGATAATGTTATTGAAACTTCAGATATACGAGTATGCAGGGGTATGCGTAATATATAATGTTTCATACTATCTGTCAACGCCTGATGTAGATTATCCTACAAACCCTTTGCTTGCATAAGATACCTTTCACACAATAATAGGTTCTTTCGACAATCACGAAGAAATTTACAAAGTCTAGAAATGAAGCAGGAATATGCGGAAGTGCTTTAAATAACGAAAATTACGATTATATTTCATAATATCAACTCTCTAATATTGCTTCAATATACTGTGCAAAACTTTTCGCAATTAAATGTGCAGTCAATTACATTCAACAACAAGAAAATCATGGAAAATATCATAAAGGAATTAATTTTTAAAAGGGTCGGATCAAATTAAGCTTGAAGTGAAATTTCGAAAGTCCTGAAAATTTGGATTTGCAGGCGCACGAGCGAAGCGGGTCGCGCCTGCAAATCCAAATGTTCATGCTTGTCTAAACTCGAAATTTCGCTTCATGCGCCACGCGTATAAAACACTGATTTAAAATAAAGTTCAAAATATACTTCATCTATAACAATAATCGATTACAAGATAACATAAAGATTTATTTTGTCGATGTTTTTCTATGATTCAAATTCAAAAAGTTAACTAAAACTGACAAAAGTGATCAACATAAAGACTTATTTTGTTAATGTTTTTCTATGATTCAAATTTAGAAAGTGAACTAAAACCGACAAAAGTAATCAACATTAAAGAACATTCAATCATTAATATGTATGTACAAATAAGTCTAATACCCACTTGCACCGACTCTGAGCAACTTTGCGAATAACCATGATTAACTTTAATCGACGAATTTCTGTTGCACCATGGGCTGATATACTAATCAGCCACCATAAAGAAATAATGAATATAGCAAGCGTTTTTATAAGAAATTCTAGGAAACATAGTTTCTTTTTTAGTATTTTTTTCGTCGTACTATTGTGAACAGCGGAAACAAATGCGCGGGATTTATAAATGATAAATATTTCTATATTTAAAGTGATTGTAACTTTATATATCGCACATTAGCTTATTAAAAAAGCACAATAGGTGCTTTGGGAGTTGAAATAAATAAATGAAAATCAAAAAAAAAACACTAATAAACAATACATAATTTCACAAAAATAAACGTGGTAAAGTTATTGAGTTGGATTCTCGACGCATGCTCGAAATTTTAATCGGTCGAAATGGGATGATTAACCCTTTCAGCCCTGGAATCTTTGTGGTACCGAAAAAATGTTCTGTACACTGCATATTATTTATTATTATCTCAGATATACAGAGAGTTTTTTTAAGTTTACATATCTCAATATACTGTATATGTTGTAAATCTACAGATTTCCTTGTTTTTACAAATATTTTAAATTGAACTTTCAAACGAGTGTTTTTCACTTCCAAAATAAGCATGAGGTAAAATTCCAAGTCTAGAAAAGCCTGAAAATATAATTTGGTCGCGTAGCGTTACCCGAACAAACCAAATTTTCAGGCTTTTCTCAACTCGAAATTTTACTTCATGCGCCACGCGTACTAAACACTGCTTTGATGTGATGTTCGCAGTACACGTTTTTAGCATACTGCTTTAGTAGAATATTTTAAACTTCACCTAAAATCAGTGTTTTATACGCATAGCGCATAAAGTAAAATTTCGAGTTTAGACCAAACCAAATTTTCAGTCTTTTCTAAACTCGAAATTTTACTTCATGCTTAATCTGAGAATGGAAAACACTCGTTTAAAACTTCAAATCCAACTATTTTAAAAAACAAACGACTATCGGAAAAGTTACAGGTCATGCATACGTGTATTTATATTTAAAAGAAAAATTCCCAGTATGTTTACCAACTTTTCGTGGTGGCAAATGCCACCGTCAAGGCCGAAAGGGTTAACTATTTCAGGTTATTAAGGGACTTTAGCCATGATTAAGTTGCGGTGCAAGCCAATTTCCAACTTAATCGTGATTAACTTTTTAGCCATGATTAAGTACCTGCCGTACAAGTGGGCATAAGAATGCCAATTTTGACATCATTCTGCGATATGTTATGTATATATTAAGGTTTCTTAGGTTTTAGACTAAATTTGGGATAGTTTTTGTCTTGTTCCCCACTTCTTTCGTCTCCTTCAACATTAAAAAATAATTAGAGATATAAAAAATTATTTTAGAAATCATTCTACTACGTAGTTTTAAAATGACAAAAGTGCTTTTTAAGTTAATAAATATTGACATTGGGTAAACTTAAACAGTTGTATTATTCCATGTTTTTATTTTCAGTTGCCTGACACGTGTTTTGATCCGTTACGATCATTTTTAGAGCTAAATGTTAAAGTTTTAACTTTGAAAATGATCGTAACGGATCGAAGCACGTGTCAGACAACTAAAAATAAAAACATGGAACAATACAAGTGTTAAACTTTACCCAATGTGACAATCTGGTTCCATCAAGAAAGTAGCAGCACAAGTATCGAATATATAAAATATTCATTTGATAACATTCCCTTTTGGGCATATAGAGAAGCTATTGAAAAATAAATGATCTTATATTCTTAAAAATAACCAATTCAATTTATTTCCTGAAAGAAAAAAATGTTAATATCTGAAAGAGAGCTTGTGAACTCCTTCATATCTCGAAATTTAATTAAAACTCTAAACAAACACATCGACTGCAAATTGAAATAGTTTCGCGAGAAAACCCAGGGGCGGAAATTAACAAGAAACGAGGGGTGAAATAAAAACAAAACCTCCGCCTCGCCTCGAAGGTGAGCCGGATTTCTCTTATTTCTCTTTACTTTTTTGTTGTTGTTTATTTTTTTAGTGGAAAAGAGCGGAAACGGTCAAGAATGGAGGAGCACCATCTCGGACGCGGCCAGGTGAGCAGGCCTTCAACCGACAAATTGATGTGAAAACATAACGCTCTGTCCGTGGAAAGAAGCGAATTAACCGTAAAACGCGCCTTCCTGTCGCTATCTATTAAAATCCGATTCAATCCTAAAAATGGGAGAATAATTGAGGAAATCAGAAAAAAATTACACAAGGCGAACTCAAAAAAAAAACAAGAAATCCGGCGGTTTTCCGCTTTCTTGAAATGTATCTACATAAGTATAATCTTATTTTTATTAAATTGTCGCGAAAATAAACATTTTAAAATAACGTAAGCGTAAATTCAACGAGCATATAATGATAGCTATTAATCACGAGAACGAGGTTTGCCGAACGAGCCGAAGGCGAGTGGAGCAAGTCGTTCGAATGATTAATAGCCATTATATGTGAGTTATACACTATACTTTGTTCACGACAACAACACTATGTAACACAACATGTATTCTATATATTTATTAAATACGCGTCAGTCTTAATGGTCGGTTTTATTTTATAATAATTTGACAGATAAATGATGACAGATTGCGGAACTTAGATTTGAATGTGAAATGGGGTTAATTCCACTTTAACACAAATATGAACAATCGTTTAGCAATAAATAATACTCACACAGTCTACCCATTCGCCTAAGTTACATAGAAACACGCTCTTTGCACAAAAAAACGAACTATTCCGTTTCGATGGAGTTTTCACGGTGTTAACGTTTGTTCCGCTTTAAAAAAACACTCGCGACGGATAGAAGCACAATTGTTTAACCGATTTGTGAATGATGTATGTTTACAAACGCGTTTTACGCGGGTTACACTAGTGAGAACGGTGGAGATGTTGACGCGTTACTTCGTACTTTAACAAAATGACGTCGACGACGTCATCACCACGATAGTTAAATGTAAGACAAAAGAAGCTGATTTGATATGCACAGCGCTGTTACTGCATGGCGGCAAAAATCTAACTAGGCAATTATTTATATTCGTGCTAAAAAAATACATTTATCACGCAAATCCCCTGTAAAATGTACTTGAGTGTTAAATGCAACCCAGTTATGCTGCCCACATAATTAAATAATTCACATATTATAAGATTGCCATGAACAAACTTTTGTATTGCTGGGCCCCACGAATAATGAACCAGTCGTTTCGTTCGGAGTCCTAAAGATACTAGTACTTCGGTAATGTAATTGACTGGTAAATTATCCGTAAACCGGTATACACCCTGTTTTTTGATTATTATTAGGCCCTAAAATATGCAACTTGGCCCCAATTTAAGTGACTCTCTATCTCTTCAAATAACCGAGATCCCCATATATTCTGTCGAAATACGGGCACCCTGTACAAGAAGACTACACTTGAACCCGGCATTATCCAGTTTTTTTTTGGAGAAAATCACTTCCAGCCTTATTAACAGACGCTAGCATACAGCTTTAACCCGGTTTTAAGGATAATATTAATATTTGTGTATTAATGAAACATTTTTGTAGATGATTATTGTTGGTTAATAACTAATAATTTAATAGCATGATGCGCCTTGTTTAAAAGCACCTCAAAGCCTATAACATAATAGGGTTATTTAGAATTTATTTAATTATAATGATATACAAGGTGCCCGTTTTTCGAACTGCTCTATGGGAATTTCATTTATTTAAAGAGATAGAGACTTGGTTAGATGGAAGAAAAGTCGCATATTTTAGTGCTTACTAATGATCGGCTTTCTTAGTAAAATATCTTAGATTGTTTCGATATAAGTGGAAAAAAACTGATATTTTGGATATTTAAAAATTGTCCATACCGCCGCTGGTTTTATACAAAACTCGTAAAAGCAGTCTTAGAGCAAATGTTTACGACTAGACTTATGAATCAAGTTATAAATCTGAAGAGCGATTCATTTTTGTTTTGTTATAGGCGCATATGCAGAAATGCATATCATTGAACAGCAGTTTTTCGCTGATTTCAATGATTTGCCACATGTTGACTTTGCAAAATGTTTTGTTTTTATGGTATATTGCAATGAACCATTTGTTTTGCGTAAGAAAATTAATTATAAAAAAGCCATAAGCCAAAAGCATATCGTTAAAATCAGAATTAAAATGAATTTCAATGTTGTCCTTATCTTTGTACGTTTCCATAGAGATACAAAAATTGAGTGTAGAAAACACAAACTAATTTTTAGTTGTTTTTTTTTTTTATTATATCGAAACAATTAAATATATTTCAAATATAAATTCAGATTATTAATAAGCAGTAAAATACGCAACTTGCCACAATTTAAGCGATTCTCTATCTCTATAAATAAGCGAGATGGATTTACATATCTATCTAATGCGCCTGGTGCATTAGGTAAAATTTCGAGTTTACAAAAATTTTGATAAATAAATTTTATTTAAATAACTCAGCACAAGAAACACATTTTCTAAAGATAAACAAAAACAATGTAACATTATCTCTAAATTACTCCAAATGTAACTAGAGTGAAGTTAAAATACATGAAAACACGATGCATTTTATCAATCGTGCAGAAATAACTAATAGCATGCAAATTATTGATATAACATATTGGGCCAGGTTTGGTGGTTTGCACTTAGTATAATATGTTGAAATATGATGACTTCAGTTATCCTAGCAGGAAATGAACAAAAAAATACATATACAATTTGAGCAGATATATTGAAGATAGTAATTTTTGATTATTTGATGATATGAAGATGATGATTATAATATGTATGTTAATTACATTTTATAGATCTTAAATGTTAGTTTAAAGATTATTGATATTTAATTTGAATTTATATACAGCTATTGAAAATGTTGTGCTTCTCTCCATACTTCTCAAAATATTGTGTATATTGTATGTAAACCGGAAGGTACTCCTAACTTTAAGGTAAACTATATTGTGGAATCTATACAAAACTTATCTGAAGTATAAAGTTAAATAAAACACTGTAGATTGTAAGATGCTTACTTAAATTTAAGCTGAAATTAAACTTCTCAAAAAGTTGGTTTTAAAGTTTAAAATATTTAACTCTAAATCCGCTGATTTAAACTAGGTAATTTATAGTTTAGATAACAAATATAATAACAAGTAAAAAAAGCAATTATAATTCAGGGATTTTAACCCAGGACTTAAACTTTGCAACCATGGAACTAATCAGTTAAACCAACGAGGAGACATAAAATAACGAAAATTGCGCCTATACATGAGTAATTATTGTGAAAGTTACAAAATTTATAATATTTTTTTTTTAATATGACCAATCAAATTTGACATTTCCAAAAATGTATTGGTGTTATGCAGGTTCTGTAGTTTAGATTAGGACAAGATTAATTACATGTTATGTTGTAACTTCTAATTTTTAGGTTATGTGAAGAAAAATCTGACAGTAATATGGCAATTCAATTAACTTATAAAATAGATAATTCATTGAACCAAGATTAAGATTACAAATGTACCCATCGCCGCCTCAAATGATTTGTATCTACTACCAATTTAATAAAGTCTGTCCGAGGATCAAGTAAATGCTTTATGTTCAGGAAATGATGGGCTGATTTTGTTCAATTGCGTTATTCTTAGATGTTTGATAAAGATATAGTTGTAGTTGACAATATACTATTAAACTTTGCCCCCTGCTTTTGTATTTACACCAATCAATCATTTATAAAATCTATATCACTTTCGCTTTTAAGTAATGACGTATTACTATAGCTTGATAATTTAGTACTAAGTGAAGAATTAGATTCTGTATCGGATTCTCCGCCTAATGAAATAATTACAGGTGGTATGTTATCTACACTAATCGTGCCCATAAGTTTATCCAATATTCTTTTATTAATGTGTTGCAGTGATGTATATTTTTCTTCAAAATTTCTGCTGAACACACAGTAAGAGATTCTCTCCATACATCTTGAACATTCGTTTTTGAGGAAGGTCTTGAATTAACGATTTTATTGTAAAAGTTCTTAGACTGCCCCAATTCAATAGGGTTATTTTGACAGTGGTAAGGCGGCAATCTAAAAACTTCATGTCCATGTCTGTTCAGTAGAGTGTCTATCAGATATTTTTTGTCTTGTCAGAATGGTTCAATAAGATTATAAAGTTGTTTTCTAGTCATTGTTCTATCAAAAGTTATATCATGGAGTCAGCCAATCCTGAATTTCATTCTTCTTAGAAGCAAATGCTGGTGGCTTATTCAAGACCATAGAATGGTAGGGAGCATTATTCATTATCACCAAATATTTTTCATTGAATTGTTTCAAAGCAGAAAGTAACTGACTCTCTGTCCATTTTAAAAATACTTGCCCCTTTAAAGTCTTGTAGTAGTCTCTGTCATTGTTGCTTGAATCCAGTAATAAGGCACACCCTGGTAAGAATCCTAAAGCAGAACCCGCATTTAAAATAGTAAATCTTTTTCCCTCCCCTTTGACTTTTTTCGATTGCTTTTTTTATCAGACTCATGTCGCCACTGCCTAAAATGATCACTACCGTTTTGGTTAATCCAGGTCCCGTCAAGAAAAATGAAATTTAGTTTGTTTTCTGCTTTTAAATACTGCAGATACTTTTTAAAAATTTAATCCTTAATATTTGTGCATTTTCTGTTCGCATAAAATGTTTCTCTTATTGATTTTTTGGTATTTATAGCTCATACTTTTAAAAACTTCATACAATGTTGCCCGAGATCCTGCGAATTCGAGTTGTTGTTTTGCATAATTTAGTGAATCGTTTGAATTAAAATATTTTTTCCTTGAATTATAAACCTAAATTTGTTTTTGTAAATCTTTTTTAAATTAGTAGCTCCAAAGTTCCTCATTTTTCTTATTATTTCTTCATTTAGTAGTTGATACATTTTTGTATCCAGTCTTCAAGATATTATGTACTTCACTTTTAGAAACATAATAAGCAAATAATCTTCGTATAATATTCACTAATTAAAGCACGCAAGTACCTGTAACTTGCGTGCTTACCGAAAAAAAAAATCTGCCACCGACTTTACAATATCCGTCTTTTTTATTTCATTTTCATTCACATGTTCAAATTTTGAATAAGTTCTAAATATATATCGTTTAGTTGCAACTTGTAACGTTTTCTTTTTTAAAACTCTCTGCATCGTGACAGTTTATTTGACAAATTATGATTAATATGTCACGTTGATAATCACTTACTAATATCTCAAAGTACGTCGCTGATTCTAACCACTAAGAAATCTAAGCACGATTAAAGAATTATGCAACCACTAAACTTTGAAGTAGGTTAACCCATAATACAACATTTGAGGAGTGGAAAAGGGGGAGGAGGAGGAGGAGAGAATAAAAAAAAAAATAGTAGTGAAACAAACCAAGTGACTTTTATTTAATTATCAACATAAAAAATAACTAGACAATAGATTTTAATACAATTTATAAAGATTGTTGAAAGCTGAATAAACTTTGTTTTAACGTTAAAAAAATTAATATCTAATTACTGAAAGTGACAACAAGGAAAATGTTGAACGAAAGAAAATCCAGATTTTATAGATATAGACAAAAAAATATAAGAAATGCATCCTTCAAAGTTGTACATTTAAACAAAAAAGGGTTTCTTCTAATAGAATCCTAAAACAAATCAAAAATGCTTTAGGTTTTTATGAAGCTTACAGAAAATATTAAGAATTAGATATCATTTCCTTCAACGGTATGAAGCTGTAAATTCATTAACTAGAAGCAACATTTCATATGCTGAAATTAACTAAAACGGAAAATTTGTGGATTAGATAAGAGCACAAAATATGTGTTTTCTTTTCTTTTAATAACACGAAGAATGCACAAGGAAGTTTTCTTTGAATTATACATATTACGATGTATTATACGAGGCTTATACACTAAACTTAGCTCATTGTACAATAGCGTCTGTACACACAATTTTGACTTAATTTTACTTACAGAAACTTGGTTAAGCTCTAATGTAAGTGATAGCGAACTATTTAATAATCACTATAAAGTATTTAGAACTGATCGCGACACAGCTCTAACGGGCCGGTCAAAAGGAGGCGGTGTACTTCTTGCGGCCAAGCAGTCCACTAATATAGAAATTCTATCTTCTGAACACATCAAGTCCCAATTTAATATTATTGATTTATTAATATGTAAATACAAAATTAATTCTAATTGGTTGTATATAGTCTTAATTTATATACACTGGCGAAAGAAATTAACGCATCACATTAATTTTTTTAATTTAAAAATAAAGTTTTGATGTTTAAGAACAAAAAAAATAACAACAAAACCAACTGAACTATAATAATAATAATAATTTTCTTTCATTAATGACTAAAATAATGTCATAAATATAAAGAGGAAAAGTTAACATGTGATTATATGACTTAATATCTAGTGTTTCCTCCTCTTGCTCGAATAACTGCCTGACAGCGACGGCTCATACTGTTAATTAATGATCCAATTTCATCCTGGTTAATATCTTCCCAAATTTCCTGCAATCTTTGTCCAAGCTCTTGTTGATTGCTTGGACGCCGAGGAAGTGCTCTAAGGCGTCTGTCCATCGCGTCCCATAGGTGTTCGATCGGATTAAGATCGGGACTCCTGGCTGGCCATTGCATTGTGTTGATACCCACTAGGTCAAGGTACTGTTGTACAATTCGGGCACTGTGTGGTTTTGCATTGTCATGCATAAACAGGAAATCGTTTCCTCCAAAGGGAGCAAAAGGCATTACGGATGGTTCTAAAATGTTTGCAATATAAGACGCTGCCGTGATGCTTCCTCTTGGTATGACCACCAACTCCGTACGAGCCTCTAAAGTGATACCACCCCACACCATAACAGAGCCTCACCAAACATAACAGTCGGAACAATGTTACACTGCGCATAACGTTCATCTGGCCGTCTGTACACATGCATTCGTCTGTCACTGCCGTAAAGACAAAATCTGGACTCGTCGCTAAACATAACATTAGCCCAATCGGCCTGTAACCAGTTTACATGTTCTTGCGCAAATGTTAGCCTGGCTCTGCGATGGTCTGCGGTTAATTGTGGTCCTTTTGCCGCAGTTTTCGGAGTTTAATTAAAACCACGTAACCTTTTTCTGATGGTAACGGAACTTACATGAACATTGTGGATCTCTGCGAGCATATTTTGTAGCTTAGGAGCCGTAATAAACCGTTCGCGTAACGTCTGCATCATTAAAAAACGGTCTTGAACAGCAGTTGTGGCCCTTTTTCTCCCTTGTCCTGGCCTTCTTGAGTATGCCTGAGTTTCCCGATGTCTCTTCAAGACACGGGATACGGTCGATTGATTAACACCAAGACGCTGACTGATGTAACGCTGACTCCTACCTTCTTCTGCAAGTGTATCCACAATCACAGCTTCTTCACTGCTTAAATTAAGATTCGGACGTCTATCCATATTCATTCTTCACTATTTAGCACTTAATTTTAACAATTACTTGAAAACAAACTCAAAAAGAAATTTTATATGAACCTTGCTTACAGTCAGAATAATGAAAAGTGCTTCATTTTATTTATTGACAGAAGACCATGAGAACAAAAGACAAAACACAACATGTAAAACAGCATGCTTGATAAGATTTCTTATTGTAAAAATATGTTTGTGTTCAAAGAAAACTCGATTCCAAGATATCAAAAAAATCATAAATGATGCGTTAATTTCTTTCGCCAGTGTACCACCTGATATATTAACTTCTGACAAAAAAGTATTTTTTGATCTTTTAATGGAAATAAATTTTAATGACAATCCTGTACTTCTTGTTGGCGATTTCAATTGTCCATTACTGATGTCAAGTAATGGGAACTTATCTGATAAAGCTCTCATTATCTCAAATTTTTCTACTTTCCTAGGTCTCCATCAATATAATAATATTAATAACTGTGTCGGGAACATCTTAGACCTAATTTACTCTAACAGTGAATGTTTTATAGAAAGAACAATTGATCCCCTGGTTCCAGAGGACTCATGTCACCCCGCTATTATATTTTCATTAAAATTATCTTCTATGTTGTCTCCTATTAACAGTAATGCTACTAAACTTAATTTTAAACGGGGAGATTATTAATCTTTTTATTCGCATTTATGCACTATCGATTGGAATTTTATTTCAAGTTATACTGATGTCAATTTAGCCATAGGCGAATTTTATTTAGTTATAAACAGTGCATTTTCGAAGTATTCCTACGTTTAAATTAAGAGAAAAACGTAAATACCCTCTATGGTTTAACAATGAAATTATCCACCTTATTAAAGACAAAAATAATCTTAGAAAAAAATCTAAGGCAAACCCATCATCCTTAACGGCATTTAAGAAAGTAAGGGCACTCGTTAAAACAAAAATGTTTTCCGCCTATAGAAATTATATCACACATATAGAGTGTCAACTCACCACTAATCCTAAACAATTCTGGTCTTATATCAATTCTAAAAAATCCAATCCATCGCGCATTCCATCAAAACTAGTATATGAAAATGAGACTTATGAAACACCCGAAGATATTGCCAATGGATTTCGTGATTACTTTGAATCAGTTTTTATACCACCCTCTGATACTGATACTGACACAACCACTATAGACCCCAGTAATATTCCCTTCTTCTTTTTCACTCCCACATCTGAAAAAACTGTCTACACTCTATTAAAAAAAACTACCGAATAAATACTCCGCAGGTTATGATGGGCTACCAGCATTTTTCCTAAAAGATTGTGCTACTGTTTTATGCCAACCGCTAACTCTCATTTTCAACTTGTCTATGAGGACTTCAGTATTTCCCAACAAAATAAAAATTGCATCAATTTGTCCCATGCCTAAAATGTCTAATAATCTCAGTAATGTAACAAATTATCGTCCTATTGCCATACTACCCCATATTGCAAAAATATTTGAACGAACAATATATGATCAAATTAATGCTCATGTGTCTCGGTATATATCACAGCAACAGCATGGTTTTGTTTCAAATCGATCCACTGTAACTAATTTATCTAATATTACACATGAAATAGCGGAATGTCTTGACTCAAAGGGTCAAATTGATGTAATTTACACGGACATGTCGAAGGCTTTTGACAGAGTTGATCATGAACTGTTATTAGCTAAACTTGATTCCTTTGGGTTTGGTAAAAGTGCATCCACACTTATTGGTTCCTATCTTAAAAATCGCCGAATCACATGCTACCTTAAATAGTTTCAAATCCGACTCATACTTTCCACGTTCTGGTGTGCCGTAAGGCTCTATCTTGGGTCCATTGCTTTTTAATTTATTTATAAAGGATCTTTCGAAATTGTTGACATGTAAACATCAATTATATGCTGACGATCTAAAAATTTACTCAACAATTGGTACCCTTGATGATTGCCTTCACTTGCAGAACTCACTGGATAGTATCTCGAACTGGTGCACTGTTAATAAACTGAACTTAAATAGTGATAAATGTAAATTCATGTCTTTCACAAAAAAATCCAAACCCATTGTATTTTCGTATCTAGTTAATAATAAAACCCTCAAGCAAGTCAAATTCTGTAAAGATTTAGGTGTTATCTCCGATAATAATTTCACATTCAATCCCCATGTACAGTTCCTCACAAAGAGCGCATTTAGAGCACTAGGTTTTATACTTCCGAACTCAGCCAACTTACGTGATCTTAGTGCTTTAAAGGCGTTATTTAACGCTTACGTTCGGTCCAAGTTGGAATATGCGTCCTTAATATGGTTTCCACAGAATCAACAGCAGATACGGCTTGTTGAAGGGGTTCAACGAACATTTCTCAAATTTCTCTACTTTAAAAGTGAAGATTGCTACCCTATTAGAGGGTATAATCATATGTGGTTGATTGAGAAATTTAACGTTGAATTACTTCACTGCCGACGCCTCAATGCATCGTTTTTTTGCACAAGCTAATGCGTCACAAGATAGACTGTTCTTGCCTATTGCAACTGGTGGGACTGCATATTCCAACTTTTATCAGTAGGCATAAACCTACATTTAGCATTAGCTCATTTCGGAATAACTTTGGATCAATATCACCCGTAAACATTGTCTGTAACATATTCAATAGTTTGCCTGCCACTTGTGACATATTTCATGACTCATTAGAATCAATTTTGCTTTGTGTTAATTGTTAATTTAATATGTAACTTAAAAGTTAACATTTTATTGTCTAGGTTTATCATTTATTTTTTTATTATTATTTGTTAAGTATCATATTCTATTATATTATTGTACATATTGCCGTGTAATGAGGATTTTTCCTGTTGGGTAATAAATATTATTATTATTATGATTATTATTATTACATGCTCAAAGTATTTAGGCATTCGTTGATTTAAAAAAACCGTTCAATTAAAGTTTTTATATATAGAGTGTTTCCAGTCCCAGATTAAGCGTGAATTAAATTTCGAGTTTAAAAAATCCTGAAAATTTGGTTTGGTCGCGTAGCTTATACGAACATGAAACCTGAAAATTTGGTTTGGTCGCTCCAAACCAAATTTTTTAGGTTTTTCTAAACTCGAAATTTTACTTCATGCACCACGCGTACAAAACGCTCAAATATCAGTAAGTTCAAAGTGCAAGTTTTTTTTTCTTTCAATTAAATATACGCAGTAAGTTTTGAATTTCAGATAAATCAGCGTTTTATCCTTTATACGAAAATCTCAAAAAGCAGTCGTTCATTAAAAATGTTTCTGAAATTAATTAATACAATAATTTTCAGATAATTGCGCACAAGACCCCCAAAACACAGGTCTTGTGCGTAATTATCTGAAAATTATTGTGGTTATTAATTTCAGAATAATTTTTAATAAATATTTGCTTTTTGAGATTTTATTATATATCCGTTATTTCTTTATAAACCAATCTTAATTTAATCATAAATTAATCTAAAATTAATTAATACAATAATTGTCAGATAAAAGTACTTCAACAAAATACAATCCTTAATTCCTTTATAAAAAAAACTTAATTTAGCAATAGTACAAAACAGCAATCATGCACCATAAATTAATCCAAAATTAATTAATACATAATCACTATCGATCGAACCCTTTATACATTTTTTTCCCTAGTGGACAGCACAGAGTGTGACCATGGGGGTTCTCCGGTTCAATCCCCCTCCCGCTGAAACCGCCAGAGACAAGAAACCCTTTAGGGGCAGGGTAGTTTAAGGACCCCCGGAGGGTTTAGGTGTAGTGGCCGCGATTGTGAACCGATCTTGCTTGATGTATAATATCAATTTAACTTTTAAATGATATGCAAAAAGTTGGAAGCTGGAAAGTAGGAAAGCCCCTTCGGTAATGGGAAACGCAATTTTTTTCCTGCTGCGATATTTTATTGATCACGCGTATGAAACTGATTTAACGGAAATTAATTTAGGATGTGTGTATGCAAACAAAAAAGTAATTGAAGTACAGGATTAGGAGAAAATTATATTTGTGTAGGCTAAAAGACCATTGAAGTTAAGTGAATATAGTAATTATTTTGGTTGATCGAAATGTCGCTTATGTAGTTATTGAAAATCTATATTTACATGTCAAAAGAGATATAAATATTGTAGATTCGCACCCAGGAATGGATCCAGGGTGCATTTTTTATGGGGAGGGGGCAATTTTCGTTTAAAGACAGTTTTAAAATTTAGGTTAAATTCCACTAATCAATAGCCAACTCGTTTGGAATTTTATATTTTTGTTGATTTTGTAAATTTTTGTCAACTTCTTTTAATTTTCAAAGTTATGAAGTTTTTGTAAAATTTTATGATTTGTGTTGGTTTTGGTGATTTTATTTAAAACAGTAATAATTACATAAAATGTATAATTCTTGTTAAATATTGACATATAGAAATGTTTTCTTGAATACATTCACATACTCCATATGAAAATCTTAAACTTCAATTTCAATGAGCGTTGTATACGCGTGGCGCATGAAGTAAACCAAATTTTCAGGCTTTTCTAAATTTGGAATTTTACTTCATGCTTAATCTGGGATTTTAAACACTCGTTCAAGTTTTGGCAAATCCAAATCTTCATGCTTTTCTAAACTCGAAATTTTTCTTCGAGCTTAATCAAGTAGTGTAAAGCATTTTTACAAGTTTTAAACTGATCAATTATATAATTTCGTTGTTAAACATATATCTTTTAAATAATGCTATTAAGGGTAAATGATATGCGTGATATACATAACACAATATGAGTAGATGGGTAATTGTAATGAATATAAATTTGATAATACGCGTGGCCCACTGTCGTGTACTGAAGGGGAGAAAATCCGCAGAGAGATAAAAAAAACTGCACGTTAAATATGTATGAGGAGGTAATTTCATGGCTTATGACTGTATATGAAAGGCAATTATGCACTGATATCAAAAATGCCGAGGTCGTAAAGCCGCATCAATAGGGGCAATCTTCAACACGTTTAAATTTATTTGAAGCTGAATTACAATCTGATTTCATTTAATCAACAGTAATCGAAGTGTATTCATTCAATTTTGATTAAACATAAATATTTCAAATTTAAAGCAATTTGACGCTTCTTTTAGTTTGAAAAACTTTAAACATAATATATATATAATCAAGATAAAGTTCATATAAACTGCAAACAATAAGTCTTAATTATTGAGACTACTAAGACAATAAATATCGATTGAAGCAACTACTCCCCGTGCAAATCCACCGCCCGGTATTGATTTATACAATGTAATATTTAAAATCTTATTTGATTTGTTACAACGCAATATCATGATATATCTAACATATATCCTAACCTACTAACAAATAAAAATAAAAAGTGAAAGGACTTATTACAAGAAAATATAAAAAAAACTAAATCTGTTTCCTTTTATAGATCGAAAATCAAAATCATTTCTTGATGATGATCAGCCATAAATAAGTCCCAAAAAATAAAATTGTTAGATTTAAATAACCTATAAATATTGACGTCATCATCAAATTCTCAAATTTAAATGTATACCAGTGACGGCTCGCAAGAATTTTTATGTACAAGGCTATTCCATGCTTCCTGAGCCTTCACGAGATTCTCAAAGTTTAACCATTCAATCGTTTCATATGCGTTATTATTCTATATTAATTTACAGAAAATCCTGCAATTTCAGCAGAATGACTAGTTTGAAGATTATTTGGCAGTGTTTGCAATCCTTCTATCTCAAACGTCTTCTTCATTAGCTTATTTTCATTAAAAGTACAGCGGGCAACGTCGACTTCCGCTTACGTCCGTGACAAATTTTGACCCTTCTTGTTACGATTCATTTAATCTTGCTAGTTCGAATTTTGTCAGTTTTTTATCAGTTTGTATTATTTCCCGCCTTTCTATGTTTTTGTGTTTCTGTGTTATTTTCATGTTATTATTTTTTCATTTTTACGTTTATTGAGTACGCCGACATGTACCTACATATATGGTGTAGGGTTTCTATAATAGAAATGCACAAATGGCAAAACTAGAATATCAAGCACGTATTCAAAATCAGAGGCATCCTTCTACAAATGTATTTCGAAGGCTGGAACAACGACAAGGTAAAACGAGTATGCTTATCCCCAAAAATGCGAACAGTGGTCGGCCATGGTAGATGCGCACATTACAACTTGAAGAGCAAGTTCTAGGTGCAATAGGAGAAGATCCCGCCGTAAGTACCCGAGAGTTTGCTGCCACATTAGATATCCCCAGTAACAAAACCGTTCATTTGGTCTTACAGAAAGAAAGAAAGAAATAAAACCTTCTATATCAATATCATCTCACGAAGGTGTAACCCCTTTATAATAATATATGACATATACTGAATACATTTCTGCAACACCATTGTAAATAGAATTTGTGGCGACAATGGATTCACGAGACGTATTCTTTGGAGCGATGAGAGTATGTTTAACAGAGATGGAGTCTAACAAACACAGCAGTCTGTTGTAGGACCAAATTACATACCACATCGTCTTTATGCAAATAACAACACCAATATTCTGGAACAAATTATTGATGATACATGCATGATGAAGCCTGTGCTCATTTTGCCCGAATTGTAAGATACTGGCTGGACGAGCGATGCCCAAACAATTGGATTGATAGCGCTGGTCCTATCATTTGACCTCCGAGATCACCCGATCTCAATCCATTAGATTTTTTTGTTTAGGGCTTCATTAAAGAACAAGTTTACGCTATGCCTCCAGAAAATTCTAATTAAGTTATAAACAGAATTAACGCGGCGGTACTGGAAATTATACCACCAGAAATAGTGAAGCGAGTAATGAATACGATACAAAAGAGATTGCAACTGTGCTTAGAAGTAGATGGGTTACATTTTGAACAAAATAAATGAATGATGCTGTATCATTAGAATACAGAAAAAAAAAAACGCCGCAGTACTGCAATTAACATAAATCACTCAACTACGACAATCCAGACGCTTCGCCAATACCTTCTAGACTACTTCCAAAAGAGACACATTTACAAAGCCATATTCTACCATTAATACTCTTCTAAAGCAACCCACATAACTTATCATGAGATTAGTGGAAAAAAAACATGACAGCCCGTAAATGCCATGTTGTCAAATGTCCATTTCTTTTAAATACCTCCTGATGGTGTATGAAGCATCATACAACATTTTTGAGTGGACATTTTCTATTCAGATTATTATGTAGAATATCGCCACGTGTAGATTATCCGCCAATTCATATACACCCGATATAATTTAGTAAAAATCACAATAACAATTTTTTAAATTTATTATGGAAAGAGGAAAAGCATGCATGCATAGTCCTACATTACACTTGCATTGTGTTCGAACCGCACTTGATTTTTTGGCATGTGCTTGTCCGGCGCATCTTCTACGTTTTGAATCTGGTACGAAGGGTATGTTTTCATGTACCCTACTAAAGATTGAAGACATGGCAGAACGTCCAGCTCCTTTTAGATTAGATTGGTATTTGGTTAGATAGCATTGAACAATTTCTCTTCTAAATTTGAGTTGTGACACGTTTCCATTGCCTTTCCTAGCAAGGATCCAAGCATTTTGAATACTTGTATCAATCAGCCATGCAAATATAGTCCACCACCATATTTTCCCTTTAAGGTCTATTGTATATACATTTATATTGGCGTTCATTTGATGTGTGCCACCCATGAAATTGTTATATTTGCCAATAACTTTTGGTCGTGGAATAGAGATTTTCTTGTTCTCCGCAGCAGAGTATCTGTTGGCATTTGATATTGGTTAAACACTATGAATATTTGACGCTACCGTCACCACTAAATTATCTTTTTACCTCGTAATTATTAGACAATTATCTTCTGAAATGGCATGGTCGTAGGAACCACATTTTTAATTAGGCAATTTTTTGGAACGCGATATTCAAGTATTGTACCCATGGCACCAAAATTGTTCTGTCATATATAATAATAAATTTGGTGATGTGAAAAGGTTGTCAAAAAGGTTGTCAAAACAAAAGTGGTAGGGTTTTTTCGGGGCCAAGTTGATTTATTAATTGTATCAGCGGTGGAGATGCTTTTCCGTAAAACTTTTGGTTATCTGGATTTGAATTTGGTATGGCACCTTGGTAAACTTCAAAATTTGCTAAATATCCAGATTTTGAATTTATACACCATACTTTATAGCCAAACCGTATTGGTTTACCACGAATGTACTGCTTACATCCATGGCATCCGAAATATTCGATCATGTTCTCATCATAGTCCAGTTCTTTTTCTGAAACAAAATGTTTAATAAATCGCATTCGTAGCATCTCCATTAGGGGTCGTAATTTCCCCATCTTACCAGTTTTATCTATTTGTGTGTTGTCGGCACAATGTAAAACACGCATTATTTATTAAAATCTGTCTGGTTGCAATGCTTTATAGACCAATATGTTTTTCTCCAAAGTTCCAAAACATTCTTCTTGATGGCAGAACACAATATCCTGATATGATAAGAATACCCAAAAAAGCATTTCATTGCATCGTAAGAAATATTTGGGTTTTGACAGTTTATATGTAAAGCCAATTTTATGCTTTTTTCTACAAAAAAAATTATGATGTCATCAATAAATAGCTCAAAAATATCAACAGCATTCAGCTTTTTTATAGCCAGAATAATCATTTTCAGGAAATAATAATTAGAATTTATTTATATCGGTGTTCTTTTTTTCACAAATAAACGTGTTGTCTTTTATTTTTATTCTTGAGCTCGAAGGAACATCGCCATCGGAATCATCACTTTCTTCAGGTTGGCTGTAACTGCTAACACTTCAGCTTGGAGCTGTTTTCCGGGCAGATTATCTAATAAGCCACCTTCATCTTTATCCGCCGAATCTTCATCAGATACTTCACCTGCTTCAGGCGATATAACATACATTTTCTCTATAGGACCATCTTCCCAAAACTCAGCAGATTCAAATAAATCGGCAATATCTTGAACGGTAAAACTACAAAGGGTACCTCCGGTTAAGTATGGTAAAATGCCCCTATCGTTTGATTTTTAAATTTACCTTTTTAGAGGGTGTCTTAAGGTGTAAAAATAAGATCCCAATGGTTCTTGGTCCATGATTTCCCCTCCACCCCTCGCAAGGTCAAGAAAGTGTTTTTTTCGGAATAAATTTGTTTTCTTGATTTCTATTAATAATTAAGATATCGAAAAATTCATGAGTATAGGTGCCCTAAATACCCTTCTGTGTCATTTTTTTGAAGATCATGCATCGACTTTTCATTGCCTATTACCCCATGTAACCCGGTTGTTTACCTCAGCATCATATTTTCTTAGGAAAAATCTACAAAATTATGCTTTAAAATATATTAATATTATCCCGCGCCATCTTCAAAAATCAATTTTTCAAGATTTTTCAGGGTTTTTACTATTTTTCATGGAATTGCCTGTATATATCTCAAAAATATATAGCATTTTAAGAAAGCATTTTTAAACACAAACATTTTGTTTTTTTTTATATCTCTGTAGCTTAAATATTGGCCGAGATATCACATTTTTAAGTTTTTCGAACGTTTCGTTTTAATCATCAAAGCGACGATAAACGTTCTGTTCTACATAAAAATTTATTGTTTGGTGTTTTATAAGGCATTTTATTAAAAATAAGGAATTTAAATTATTAAAATTACAAAAATATTAAAAGATAAAGGAATGTAGAATGCACTTTAATATTTAGATTTCAATATTTGTATACTATAATCTCATAACACCATAATAAAGGGTCCTTATAATACGACATTGGGATAACACAATCCCGATATGCACCAGAATGCGTCGGGACGTTGTTAGCATAGAATGACAAGTGCGCACGTATTTTTAGTTTTTGAAGTGTATATCTTTATTTTATTATTATAAAAAAGACCATTATTGACATAATAATACATTACATCTACACTAATCGCTACCCCCTCTCTTCCTCCTGCTTTCCCTCTCTTCCACCAACTTCTCCACCGTCTTTAGCCCGGCCCCATCCTCTTTCATCCATTCCCTCATTCTTCAATTCCCTCTTACTCCCACCTATTCCTCCTTTACCCCCTCGCACTCCTCCGCCAAATGACTCCACGTATCCCTCCCCCGCTCACACATTACACACTTCCTATACTCTTCCCCCATCCACACCTTCCTTTCTCTCTCCCCTGACATACACCTCACCCTCGCCAGCACAACCCTTTCCTCCCTACTCCATCCCCCCTCCACAAAATAACTCGGCATTATCCCATGCACCTGCCAACTCCCGTACCTATCGTTGTATTCACTCCTCTCTACACACCCCTGTCTTTCTTGTGTTTCCACCTCCTTCTCCTTTACCGCCGCATCCACCTTCACCCTATTCCCCAGCCAGTCCATCACCCACCCTCTCATACATTCTCCTTCTCTCGCTCCTCCATCTACCCGCTCTCCCATTCACGCACGTCACCCACACCGCCTTCACCAATCTCTCTTCCTCCAGATCCCATAACTCATCTCATACCTAGCCATTTTAACAATTTCCTAACCCTTTAGTTTCTCTGTATTTAAGTATCATAATCCTTATTGTGATCATTATTAAATAGTTTATTTAAATAAAATAGTGAGTTATTTTTAACACACTTATATTTTTTCAAAGGTAACCACAATTTTTGTAAATTATATATATCGGGTGGCGGATAATCTACACGTGGTGATATTCTTCGTAAAATGTTAAGCAAATATTCTTAATTCTAAAATGTTGTACCATGCTTCCTAAGCCTCCACGAGGTCCTCAAAGTTTGAACATTCAATCGTTTCATATGAGTTATTATTCGATATTAATTTACAGAAAACCCTGCAATTTCGGTAGAATGACTAGTTTGAAGATTATTTGCCAGTGTGTGCAATCTTTCTATCTCAAACGTCCGTTTCTAACACTTCTTCATTAGCTTATTTTTATATAAAGTACAGCCGGCAACGTCGAATTTCGTTTACTTCAGTGACAAATTTTGACACTTACTGTTACGAATTCATTTAAACTTGCTAGTTCCAATTTTGTGCTAATTCTGTTTTTCTCGTTATTATCGGTATTAGTATTAGTTCCCGCCTTTCAATGTTTTTGTGTTTCTGTGTTATTTTCGTGTTATTGTTTTGTTCATTTTTACGATTGTTGAGTACGCCGACATGTAGATATATGGTGTACGGTTTCTGTAATAGAAATGCCCAAATGGAAAACTAGAATATCGAGCGTTTTCAAAATCGGAGGCATTCTTCTACAAATGTATTTCGAAGGCTTGGATCAACGGCTAGGTGAAACGAGTATGCTTGTCCCCAAAAATGCGAAAAGTGGTCGACTACGGCAGAGGCGCACACTACAACTTGAAAAGCAAGTTCTAGGTGCAACAGGAGAAGATCCCACCGTAAGTACCCGAAAATTTGCTGCCACATTAGATATCCCAAGATAATTCATGGTCCTACAAGAAGACCTTCTATGTTCTGAGAAGGTTAAAAACAAGGTTAAAAACAGAATTGAAGCGGCGGTACTGGAAATTTCACCACTAGAAATACTGGAGCGAGTAATGAATACGATACAAAAGAGATTGCAACTGTGGTTAGAAGCAAATGGATTTCTTTCGAACAAAATAAATGAATTATGCTGTATCATTAAAAGAAGAAAAAATGCCGCAGTACTACAGTCAACATAAATCACTCAACTACGACAATCCAGATGCTTCGCCAATACCTTCTAGACTACTTCCAAAAGAGACTGTTTGCGACACATTTACTAAGCCCCACTCTACCATTAATAATTACTCTTCTGATGCAACCCACGTCTCTAATAAGATTAATGAAAAACATGGCAGCCCGTAAATGCGACGTTGCCAAATGTCCATTTCTTTTAAATGCCTTCTGATGGTATATAAAGCATGATACGAAATTTTTGCGTCGACATTTTCTATTCAGAATTTTATGTAAAATATCGTCATGTGTAAAAATTTTAAGATATATGAGCAATTCCAGGAAAAATAATAAAAAAACCCTAAAAAATCTTGAAAAATTGATTTTTGAAGATGACGCGGGAAAATATTAATATATCTTAAGGCATATTTTTGTACATTTTTGCTAAGAAAATATGATGCTGTGGTAAACAACCAGGTTACATGGGGTAATAGGTAATGAAAAACCGATTTTAAACGTTTATTACCTAAATGACCTTGAATGATCTTGAAAAAAATTACACAGAAGGGTATATACGTCACCTATACACATGAATTCGATATCTTAATTATTGACAGAAATCAAGAAAAAAAATAATTCCGGAGAAAACACTTTCCTGATCTTGTGAAGGGGGGTGGGGAGATCATGGACCAAGAACCAGTGGGATCTTATTTTTACACCTTAAGACACCCTCTTAAAAGGTAAATTAAAAAATCAAACGATAGGGGCATTTTACCATACTTAACCGGAGGTACCTTTTAACGACATACCTTATTAGCCTAGCGTAACATAAATAGCACGGCGACGTAAAGTATAAGGTACAAAATAACAACATTTCAAAATAGCAAAACAATACTATGTTTTCAAGGTATAAACTAACTATTAGCTGACAATCTCAAATTAATGTTTAAAAAAGCAAAGAATAACAAATATATATATTTACAACTTTCTAGAACTTATTTTTAATCGCACACGTAAATCGCAATGGTGAATAAACGTTTACTCCGCTTACAGCTTAGGACAAAACTGGTTTTTAACATTAGAATCAAATAGGCAACCAAATTCACATATATAATGCACTAAAAATATACCTTTAGGGGCAGTATATTATTTTTTTATTATAAATTGTTAATGTAAGTTAATTTCGTGTCTTGTATGGCACGCTTGGTATTAATGGGTTAATATATTTATTACGTTATGATCACTTATATAGCCTTTTACTTGTATAGTCCGCGAAGCGGAGCAACCAAACCCAATTTTCAGGCTTTTCTAAACTCGAAATCTTACTTCATGCGCCACGCATATAAAATACTGACTCGTGTTGTTGTGAAGTTAGAAATACACTGAAAACATGTTTTTTTTTTAATAAGACATAATCGAAATATTTGAATAACAAAATATTTACATTTTTGTATACATATTCTTAAGTCAAATAATACAATGTATTAAATTAATGTATTTGGTAACTTAAAAATAATAATAATGTTACGTTATTGCATCAATTTAATAGGTTAATGGCCATACAAATCACTTTAAAAATTGAATTTTAAAATTGACATCAGGTTTGCGTAAAACATAATGTAACTGTTAAACAGAATTCACTGTTTTTTCTTAATTAATTCTTTATGCCTATTTATAAAGAAAAAAAATTAACATCCTTTAAAACACTACTTTTTTCTTATAAATCTCATATTAAAATAATCTCTCAACTATACTGATTAAACTTTAAATGTGTTAAAATGATGCACAAATCCTCCAGGAAAAGTTGCATAAACGAAACGATGTAACAAACGCTGTTCTAAAGGAAAAAAAGCTTCCATATTTATTTCTCTTCCTCGGTGCGTCTTTTATTTGTAATAGCCCCGAGGAAATATCTCTGGGAAAATATGAATTCCCCATATTATTGTAGGCGGCAACGTGATATTGTTTCTCCTAAAACCTAAATATGTAACGTTTTCGTTATTTTTTTTCTCTCCATTTTCTTTTTACCGTTAATGCGAAAGCTTTGAGTGAAAATATTGAATATATATAATCCTCGCATAAATAAGGCATATTTTGTAAAGAATTATTTAAATAAAATGAACAAGAAATTTAAAATTGTTGTCAATTCATACTTCAATGACCAATATTGTTATTATATCATATGTTTAATACAAAAAAACCTCTAAATTGCAATGGAAAATATTGTATGTTGGCAACTCTAAAATTATATACATATTTATTATGTCTGACGTTTTATATGTTAATTCCTAGAATGTGTAGCTAACTTAAATTTAAAAAAAAAGATGAGATCATGGCAACTCTCGAGGATTTTTCTATTGAAAATACGATATCATGTATAATTTCACTATATTGAATTGTCAGTAAACATGTTATTGTTAAATATACATAATCTTATAAAGAGTTATATGTTTTTATAATCCTTAATCCTCAAATAATATTTATTTTTCCTTGCGTACAGAAAACTGAAAATAAACTTATCCCGAGATTTATAATTTCCCAACAATGAACCTTTTCCATTCATCAACTCTCGCACGAACACAGGTAGATTTATTTTACTGAAATCTCCGTCATCAATGGCTGATATTTGTCGCTACTTCTTTGTCGCCCATTTAGTTTGGGTGAAACCGTAAAACTTTTTTCTCTGGGTTAGAACCGAGCCGCGAAGGAAGTTGTGCATAAAGTATTCGAACAACTGAATGGGCTTACGGTTAATTCTTTCCATTCATAATCTCATTTCTTCAAAATTTTCTAATGGGCGGATGTTCGAAAACTTGCAAATTGGGCGCACCGGGCTCAAATCCGATTAGGATCAATTGTTGTTGAATGCAGAAGAAAAGAAAAGAAATAAAATAAATGCTATGGTTTCATAATAAAGGATTTGCTTATTGTTATTGTATGTTTTTTTTTCTTCAGATTTTAACACAGCTTTAAACATGTCTCTACGAATATTTGTGGATTCTAGGAATGTTTTCTATTTTTATTAAAATCAGTGGCGTAACTAGCAATTTTGGTCCTCTTTGAAAAGCTTATTTTGAGACCCCCCAATATAACGGGTATAACACAAAACAAGCTCAGCCTCTTTAGTTTATTTTTGTTATCTAAGATATCAATTTGAAATTTGGAAGGTTTATGTAAATTTATATATTGTATCCGAAAACAAACAAATATACAGAATGTTCCATTTCAAGTTAAAAAATAAAAGAAACCGGAAGAGTAACAAAAGTTTCATGATCACCACTAAGCTCCATTTTGTATTTAGTAAAAATCACTAATGATGACCCTTTTTTGAGTTCACAGTGTCAAAATTCATAAAAAAATCGTGCTGTGTCACATCTAGAAATATATATATATTTTTATTATTTATAGCTATAGTAAATAAGTTATATTATTATTATAAAATAAATAAGTAAAATTATTTATTTATTAATGTATATTATTTATATAAAATAAATCAATAATATTATTTATTTACATTAGCGATTTTTTTGCGCACGTGTTGCCAACTCAGTGAATAATCAGCTAGATCTGGCGGATTTTAAATCGAAATTGCGGCAAAAATATAATTCTAATGATTAGGGGATTGTTTACGGATTTTTTTTGTTACATATTTTTCAGTTGGCAATGGTTGATAAATACATCCCTTTAAAAAAAGTATTTAAATGTTTTTTATTTATTTTACTTATTTACTTATCCATCGCCTTTTATGGAACCTAAAAGTTCAAGTTTGACTGAATATATTCTGGCAGGATTATTAAAAAAAAAACGTTGTTTTTTTTTTCATTTTTATTAAAACAAACAGTTTTTTTTTTTCGAAACGTGTTTTTTCTTCTTCAAGAAAAAATGGTTTAAAACATTAACAATTAAAGACATCTTTAAAACGTGTTTATAACATGTTTTAATCTTGTTTTAAACATAACCAGCCCCATAAATAGACCTTAGCATACAGCTTTAACAGTTCTCAGGATGATATTGACATTTCCGGATTAAGAAAACGTTTTAGTAGATTACTATTGTTAGTTTACAACAAATAATTAAACAGCTCTAGTTTAAGTCTTATGCATAACCTCAACTATCATAACAAAATCATAAATGTAAAAAAAAATCATAAATGTATAAACCTTATCAGTATGTATTTAACTTCACTTACAATCGGTGTTTTATATACGTGGCGCATGAAGTAAAATTTCGAGTTTAGAAAAGCCTGAAAATTTGGTTTGGCCGAGTAGCGCTACGCGCTATGCGTCCAGACCAAATTTAATTTTTAGGCTATTCTAAACTCAAAATTTTACTTCATGCGCCAAGCGCGTAAAACGCTAATTTATCCCGAAGTTAAAAAACATACACAAATTCCATTAAATAGTTCTAAGAAATTTCTCCATGATTTTGTGAAAATTATAAGTTTTGACGAATGTTTCAACAAACTATCGTTTTTCTTCAAGAAAAAAGATAACCGCGAAAAAACTCGAGGATAGAAAAATTTTCCAAAATTTTATTATCTAAAACTATCATTCTACCGATTTTTCTTAATTCCATGTATGTGACTGTTATTAATTGTTTTTTTTAATTACTTTATTGATTATTATTATTATGTAACAGTAAATAAAAATATATACAAGTTAAAACATGCTTATTATTAATCATATTTGTTAGTGTTGCATTTCTTTTGTTAGAATTGCATTTCTTCATACCTATACAATAGAACTCATTCGACAAAAGCAGTAGGTAAGAACGGGGAAAAACACCTATCTACGAAATCTGTAATGAATGTTGGGGTTCCTCAGGGAAGCATATTGGGACCACTATTATTTATAATTTTTGTTAACGACCTTGGAGATGCAGTAAGTAATATGGATAACAGCGAAATCACCAGTTATGCCGATGACACTAATGTCATAATAAAAGCAAACACAATTATGGAATTAACTGATCTTAGTAGTCATACAAAAAAACTTATTAATGTCTGGCTAGAGGGCAACAAATTAGTGCTAAATGAAAGTAAAACAAACATTATTTTATTTAGCAATAGTGCTAGTGAAGAATACTTTACGATTGACGGCACTCAATACAAATTAAAAAATCATTCAAAATCACTAGGTATTACAATAGATAACAGGCTAAATTTTAAAGAACATATGACGACTACATGCAATAGATTAGCGAAAAGCATATATGGATTACGAATTCGGCGTAAATAACTAACTCTGACATTTGTAAAATTTTTTATTACAGCAATATATATACGGTACTACAATATGGAATCATTTTCTGGGGAGGAATTAATGCAAACCTACAAAAAGTGTTTCTTCTGCAAAAGCGTGCCATTCGAATTTTAAAAAAGATGCAATTAAACGAATCGTGCAGAGACGTTTTTAAACGTGAACGGTTGCTAACGGTCCCTGCTTTGTACATATACAAATGTGTCATATTTCTGCTAAAACACAATAATTACTTTATTGACTTTAAGATGAAAAACAACTACTGTACAAGACAAAAAAATATATATGTAATCCCTAAGCACAGGCTTGCGGTATATGAAAAGAGTGTACTCTACGCTTCCATTAAAATTTAGAACAGAGTGCCACTATTTATCAAGGAATCCCAATCTTTAAAACAGCTAAAAAACAGCTATTTAAATACTTATGTGATCTGGAACCATATACCGTCATGATTTTCCTAAACAATTAGATATCTTTTGCCTATGATTTACTCAAAATATTATGATTACCTTACTATACCTCTGACACCATTTAAAGTTCTTATCATGTACATCGGCTGACTATATTACACATAATCTGTATTTGTATATATTGTATTACGTGTATCTGGTGAACTTTAAAATAAAGAAATATTATTATTATTATTATTAAGATCCAATATTTTGAGTGACGTATTTGATAAATTTTGCTTTTAAAATTAAAAGTGCGATTCATTTCGCAATTTACAACAAGTTAGTCTTACAAAGACTATATAAAACACTCATTAAAACAACTACTTCCCGGGCTAATATCCCGACGGACATTGAATTATACAACATGTGTTTGCTGTTATATACAGTAACCTACTGCAAATGTAACAATTTGGGTCAAATTATTTAGACCATCTATAGACGCGTTTCGAGATTTATCTCTCATCAGTATAGCTTTGCCATTCCCTCTAAATAATTTGACACCTTAGACTGGCGGTCACGTTACCGTTCAAACATAAGTATAAATGAAATTGCCAATTCTTGGTTGCAGAATACTTCAAACATTAAAAGTGCGATTCTTTTCGCAATCTACAACAAGTTAGTCTTACAAAGACTTTATCAAACACTCATTGAAACAACTACTTCCGGGGCTAGTAATAAGACTAACTTGTTGTAGCCTGAAAATTTGGTTTAGTAGCGGAGTCCGATTGTAACTATTCAAATATTAAATTAATGTTTATTTATTTGCAAATAATCTCTCTAAGTTATATAAAAATTTAAAGTTTTGGCGATTCTTGTTTATTAATATATTATTAGTCCTGCTTTAGCAGTTTAATTTTAATACTGCTTTAGCCATATATTTTTTATTTAAAAATATTTCAGTGTTTCATACGCGTGGCGCATGAAGTAAAATTTCGAGTTTAGAAAAGCCTGAAAGTTTGGTTTGGTCGCTCCGCTTTTCTAAACTCAAAATTTTACTTCATGCTTAATCTGGGAGTGGAAATAACTCGTTTAAAGCTCCAAACTAAACTCTTTTAATTTATAAAATCTTAATATCTCAAACAAAATTTTCACCCGGGCAATAATTCAAGCAAAAAAAGGACCCCGTGCGTAAATGTTCTCAAAGGGTGGACACAAAAAAAAAACGGGGGCGGAGAAAAACAATACAACAGGCAAATGTATGTCGCGAGTGCGAAAAGAAAGAGGATGGAGAGGAAAAAAAAGGTGTATGTGATTGATGTAAATTAAATAAGAACCTTTCAGTACATAAATTGCACTATATCGGAGGGTTGTCGAATGGAGGAGGGTCGATAATAAGATCTTTCAATTCTCATTAGGGCTCTCTATCCCCCAGACAGAGAGGCAAATCAGATTTTTGGCGGATATAACTGCCTGACATTTTCTGGAGCTGGTGGGTGGGAAAAAAATGCGGTCACGTAACTTTGACACAAGAACAAAAGAAGAATTCATACCGAAGTTTTCGTATTCTGGTTTTACATACAGGAAAGTTTTGTATTAGTGAAATCACTCACTCACTAAACACTATGCTAAACATTTATGCTGCATTTTTATAAAACGCTAAAAAGTTTGATAAAAAATATTCAAGAAGAAATCGGGAAGTAATAGTAGATTGTTTGACAAGTTTTGAAAGCTTTATATTGAATGCGAATACCAAAGGTATGAGTATGCAATGCAGCTTTCAAAACGTGTTTAACACTGCTTTTCCTACGACCAAACTGAAAATTGGGCAAAAATACAAATAAATACATACACGCTCGTAAACGCTCGCACAGTCCAGACGTTTGAATTGAGCTCTATAATTCTAAGTTAAATCAAAGCACCGATTTTATAAATGTCGAGTATGGAGTCGGAATCAGAAACCGATGACGGGGAAGGCACGTTCATAAAAAAACCGAAAGGTCGTGGCAGACCCAAAAAAATTAACATTGACGATGACAGCGGCTCTGCATCAGGATCAAGCGTAAGCACACGTATACGTAAATTATCACAGTCAGGCGACTAGAGCAAAAACTCTAAAATCTTCCGATTTCTATCTCTTTCCTAAAATGTTGGAGGGTAAGGGGAAAGAGACCGAGCACTCAAGGGTTAATCCACTATGAACACCAACCGCATTTTTTGGGTGTCAATGACAACCCGATATTAGCAGGTATAGATCTTCCAGCGCTATATGAAAAAAATGACTTCAAATTTACAATAAATTTTTATACTTTTATAACACCATAAACCATAATCCTCAATAAAAGTATCCCTCAGCAAACAGCTTATTGCATGCTCGGCCGTGAGTCGGCTGCATAATTTCAGGTCCGTATTAGAACATTTCATTCCAATGACTGACGTAGATATGTAAAAATGCACATTCGGTGGTATTCTCTATCGAAAACGTTAAATTTACCGTTTGACAGCAGAGTTAAATCTAGTCTAAAATAAAGGGAAATCAATAATAATAAATAAACACTCAGGATTGCAGAAACGTGCTCAGATATTTTTAAAGATTTTTTGTTTTGAAAATACAGCACTTCAAAGTGAGGCGCCTCACTTTTTGAAATGGATGTAGGTATTTTTACATGTTTGATGGTTTGATAAATCACACAATTTAATATTAGTTAATGTTAAAAGAGCATAAATGTTTTGAACTTTTCATTCTTACACTTAAATGAACTCGGTTAAACAATCAACATTTTTAATCTCAACATCTCTGAACATTTTTTCTTCCGCTGTTTGCCTCGCGCCCCGGGGACAACACACCTTTTAGCGGCCCTGTTCATTTCGGTCATGAATTTTCTATGCAAATCATCTGGCCAGCGCAGGTTAGTTTTATTGCGGTTATGGTCATAAACCCCCAATTATCATTTACAAGTTAACCGCAAACTGAAGTCATTTTTTTCATATAGCGCTGGAACTACTATAGTAAGAAGTCCATGTTTTCAGCCGGCGCGTGGCGTTATCTTTTGTCCGGTTTGAGGTGGTTTTGATAGGAAGATTTATTTGATATTTATGAAATTATTTAAAATGTAATTATAATTAATACGACATTTGTAAAATAAAGTCGAAAATTATGTCTACTTGTAAAATTTTAGGTCAATAAATTTTTTTAAAACGTATCTGACGTTTGCATCACATCTACGCGTTATATATTTTTAACGTTACTGCAAATCAGTGGTTTATACGCGTGGCGCATGAAGTAAAATTTCGAGTTTAGAAAAGCCCCGTGAAAATTTGTCTCGGGTCGCTGCGCGACCCGAGACAAATTTTCTACGCGGGGCTTTTCTAAACTCGAAATTTTACTTCATGCTTAGTCTGGGAGTAGAAGACACTTGTTAGTTTAAAATACATCACAAAAAACTACATCATGGTAAAATATATATCGTTGGATGGCCGTCCTTAGGGGTGATATGTAAGCAAATTATGGGTCTTAGGAGTTGTCAAATAAGTGAGTTACTTGACTGTTTCTAAGGCACTCTTTACAAAAAACAAAAGATTAACATTTTACATATAAAATTTACAGGGTGAGCGAAACTTGATGTCTCTGCTCTATTATTAGAAAAGGAAAAACAGTAGAAAAAATCTGAAAAAAGGTTCAAAATGGGATTGAGTAAGTTCCATTTTAATCCAAAATTGCATATTTTTTTAAATATTGAAACTGAAGTAATGACGCCATCGAAAAATTTGTACCCAGATACATACCTATAATTTTAGATATTCCAAAAGAGCTAATTTTTCTGAATAAACTTTGTAGAGAAAAAAATTTGCTATCCTCTTTCGTTTCGCAAACTTAAAAAAAAGTATTATGAAAAATTCACAATTGTCACGACTTAAACAAGTAGCCTTTGGAAGCAAATAACAAAGCTGCATTTGTCAATAATTACACTAATGGTTGACAAATATTGTTTTGTTGTCATTTGATTTTAGATTTCAGATTTTTTCTATCGTTATTCTTTTCATAAATAGTTCACGTCGTTATTTTAAATGTACATTACATATGAGACTATTAAAATGAATAAAGATGGTTAGTTTTCTTCTGGATTTCAATTTGCGCTATAAATTGACAATTTTAATAGTCATATGTAATTTACATTTAGGTTGACGACGTGAACGCCATCTACTGCCAATAGTCTTGTCTATTGTACGCACAAAATGACAATTATAAATGTCAATTGATTGTGCATTTTAAAATCCAGTAGAAAACTGAACATCTATAACTATTTTAGTAGTCATGTGTAATTTACATATAAATTAAACATTTGAACACCATCTGCTGTCAATTTTTGAGTAGTGCTATTGACAGTAGATAGTGTTCACGTCGTTAATACAAAAATAATGTATATGTTCATTACAGCACTTTTTCCGTCATTTAAAGAATTGATGATTGTCGTACAAAACGTATTTCACTTGCTAATTGGTTAGTTATGGACCATTTAACATTAAATCAGCGTTTTATACGCGTCGCGCATAAAGCAAAATTACCAGTTTAGAAAAGCCTAATTTGTCTCAGTCGCTCTGCTGCGCTACGCCCGAGCCAAATGTTCAGGCTTTTCTAAACTCAAAATTTTTCTTCATGCTTAATCTGGGATTGGAAACACTCGTTAGATGATCAATCATAACCAGCTTTGTTATGTTTAAAACACTTTGTTTTAAAACAGTGTTTTAAACATGTTTAAAAACAGCCGTCGTGTATTAAACGAAACCGTTTTTAAACATGTTTTAAATCTTAAATTTGTTTAAAACATGTTATAAACGTTGTATTTGTTTTAAACCGTTTTTTTATTATCTTAGCTGCTAAAAATAAATATTTGCTAAATTATATTTTATATTAATTCATTACAATTTTTTGTTTGTTTTTAAATTTTAGCTAAATTGTTTAAGATATTTCAAATTACATTATCAAACAAAACATTTTATTACAATAAAACTGTGTGTGCATAAATGTGGTTTTTAAATACAGGGATTTTTTCTATCAGGTATACATAAGTATACACTGTATTTTTTTTGACGTTCGTTGTGTTTTGTTTAAGATTTTAATTTGAATTTTTAAACGAGGGTTTTCCACTCCCAGACTAAGCATGAAGTAAAATTTCGAGTTTAGAAAAGCCTGAAAATTTGGATTGGCCGCGTAGCGAAGCGGAGCGGACAATCCAAATTAGGCTTTTCTAAACTCGAAATTTTACTTCATACGCCACGCGTATAAAACACTGAAATATCGTAAAGTTTAAAATATACGGCTTTAGCAATCTAAGATAGAAATGTGGATAAAACGTGAGTCAAATTCTGCGCTGACAAAATTGTTTAAAGCAGTGTTTATAGGCAACCTAATAACTCTAACGTATATTAGGTTGCTTATAACCGTTGTTGTAAGTGTGTGTTTTTTTAACTTCTCTGTAAATCAGTGTTTTAAAGCGTGGCGCATGAAGTAAAATTTCGAGTTTAGAAAAGCCTAATTTGGATTGGCCGCTCCGCTTCGCTACGCGGCCAATCCAAATTCTTAGGCTTTTCTAAACTCGAAATTTTACTTCATGCTTAGTCTGGGAGTGAAAACACTTGTTTAAAGCCTTAAATTAACCGCATTAAAACAACGATTTCCCACAACTTTAAAAAACGCTGTAATTATCGGGATATGTACACAAAAGAAAAATGCCCCGTATATTCTGTTTTAAACACGTTTTAAACGTGTTTTAAACATGTTTTAAACACGTTTTAAAGCCAGATCATAACCTTATTTTGCATTTTTTCTATTGCTAGATTAGCGTGCTCTATTTAATCAATTTGATTAAAATGTAACCAAATAATACCATTGCATAACATATTGATTAATGAGTTAAATTGTTGGAATCATCAAATGAACATGAACGACCGTTTAAAACACTTTTCAAATAGAAAAAAGGGAAACTACCTGCTATTCTAACAGATAAAGTCATAAATTGTAACATCAACACACCATAAATTGTGGTTTCTTTTTTTCCATTATACTCCCGCGCTTACAGAGGGTGTCTCTCTTCAAAATTTGCTGGTTTAGATATTTTGGAGAGGCCCTACAGTCAGTCTCTCAAATCCCAAAAACACACCAAACACACCAAACACGTTCACAAACCCAAACACAACATCCGCAACCACACTCTCCACAACAGCAATCCCACGCACAAACAATAGCCCCACAAACACAAGCACAACCAACACACTCACAAAAAAACTTGCCGCAAACACACACACTGCCTCATGAAGCATCACGTCCGTTATCTACACAATCAAAAAAATACAACCTCACATACAATTTCACAACGGCAAAAGAAGTTGCTCGTCTAGAGGTAGTAGCAACCTGGATAAAATTTAAATACAATACATACAACACAGAAATAAATATACATTGAGTATGCAATGCAGCTTTCAAAGCGTGTTTAACACTGCTTTTCCTACGACCAAACTGAAAATTGGGCAAAAATACTAATAAATAAAGTTGATTAATTCACAATGTTTATGACATATATGTGTTCTAAAGAGTTTAATTAATAGGAATAACAGTTTTTTAACACAAAAATGTAATATTAAAAGAAACGTTAAATTTGATTATGCTTTTATAAAAAAGTTTAATTACAAAATAAACTCACAATGTCAAATCAAAATAGACACTTATTATAAAACATAATAGAATTACTGGTTATTTAACTTGATAGTTCACATATAGACCACGAAAGTATCGGCTATTTATACGTTTTAAATTCTCTCATAGAATTGTCTTCTTTAAAGTATAATAACTTTCTAAGTTGACGATAAATCTTAGCAAAAAAGCGTCTGCGTCTAATCTGAAGTATGCAGAAATATAATTTATGAAATATAATTTTGTTTAAGGTAGACGCGTAATTTTGATACCTTTATTTTATTTTTGTCCATTTTCGGGGTTACGGTTATACTGTGCGGCGTTAATTGTTCTTTGTCACTACTTATTTTATTTTAATAAATTTGACACTGACGTCCTCAAACGTCTTTATTTTGAAAACTAGTTTTGAAAATTCAATTTTCAAAACTATCAATACTTGTCAAAATACAAATATACAATTGACATCTTTCAATGCACAGGTATAGCGACGAAATGTCTGTTTTCGGGAGCGGTCGTAGGAAAAATAAGTTACAATAAAACACTTTTTACTTTGTTTGTATAACATTTTTTATTGAATGTGGCTGCAGTTTCGACAAATTTAGCTTGTCATAATGAAACATGAATTTCATGTTTGATAATGACAAGCCAAATTTGTAGAAACTGCAGTCACATTCAATAAAAAGTGTTATACAAACAAAGTAAAAAGTGTTTTAATCTGAAAGTAACATGTATAACGAAGTAGAAGCCTCCAAAATACAGAATTTAAAATAAATTAATTAATTAATTCGACTAGTAAGTACGAATAAATTAAACGTAACTAATATCAATAAATGAAACAATAGCAGTGACATTTGCGAGAATCTCCGTGTCTGCCCCCCGCCCACTTTTCCAAAGATATAAAGTTGCAAATACTGCGAGATTGTTCAAAGTTGGCGTTCGCACACAAAAGACGAGGTGGGGGTGGGTGAGGGAAGGGGGAGGAATCGCAATGCGCTGGAAATTATTAGTTTCAGCCGAAGAAGAGTAGCGAGGGAAGGGGGGCGTAAAATGATAAATTGATGTTTTGACCTCTTCGCCATCCCCACACATAATACTAAATTGCTTCCAAATTTACGACAACCCTAATTAGCTCCAGATTCTTCCATCTCGAAAAACATAAATTTTCAATTATCCCCTATGATACACACTCATTTTTTTCCGTTCAATTGATTAATATATTTATCGGAATGACAATTTTTTTTGTGTGTGTCATAAATAATCTATTTTTTGCGAAGCACAAAAAATACGGAGTGTCTCACCGAAACTTTACATTAAAAGCATACAGACTTTTAATTTTTTAATGAATTTATTTGTAATGAAAATATTTTCAGGATTATACCGGAAGTCATCCACGCTGCGAAAAAAAAAAAATCAACAAGTAACAGAACAGCAAAATATAACAGTTTTCGAGATATTCGACATTTGTTCTTTCCCCATATGTAAAACAAGAGAAAAGTATTGTTTTTGCGACAGTTTTGAAGTCAAAAATGTCATTGAATATATCCATTTTGAGGTTCGTTGAGTTGATTAGGACCATTTTTGAAAAACGTCTATCTATCCTTCTGTAATTCTGTCGCGACGATAAAGTTTAAACCAATTGAGCTGTTAAGATGACACTATAAACTTAAGCTTTTTATTACAATAGTAGTAACCGATCAACTTTTGGTGAAAATACGGAAACCGGAAGTGCTATTTTACTCTTAATTTTTTTTGATTATTCTTTAATATTGATCATATAAAGAAATCTTGCTAAGAAAAGTTGTAGATAATCGAAAAATTTGCATTTAATGCGTATTAACTTTATGACGCAGTTCTTTTAGTTTTTTTTTTAACTTGTTTTATTTTGACATTTACAGAGCTAGTACAAAAATATGTATTTATATGATAAAGTAACAATATTTACATCATCTCTGTAATGGTCCATTGTGTCCATCCCTCGGTCCTCGGCTCGTGATGCATGGGTCGAACCCGATCCCGGGCTATCGGTATTGAAGGATATCTGGTTGTTGGTCTTCCATTAGTTTCCTTATTATATTTCATTATTTATCAGTTTGTTTTTTATTTTGAGTTTGAACGGAAATAATTTCAGTGTTTTTATATGTGTTGATAATTTGTTGTATTTGTGTATTATGTCCGTTGTCAGGTGTTGCGTGTATTTTTTTGTTTTGAATTTGTCAGTTCGGAGGTCTGATTTTCGTCTAGTTTTGTAATTGTGTACTTGTTTGTTTGTTTTGAATTTAATTCTTGTTTTAATTAGGTTATGGTGTATTTTATATAATAGCAATAGGTTGTTATATACAATTATTTTTTCTATATCTATTTCTCCTGTGCATTCGTATAGGTATTTAGTAGTTGTCTTTTTGTGGAGTATGTATATTATTTTTAAGATTTTGTTTTGTTGTCATTAGATTTTTGCTTTATTTTCCTTGGTTGTATTTCCCCATATGGCTGATAGGTAATTAATATTTGAAGTGAATAATGCATTGTAAACTGCTTTTTTCCTATTTTCTGGAATGTATTTTCTGATTTTCTACAGGGCCGCTATAGTGGTCGAATTCTTTTTGATTATTTTGTTTATGTGGTCGTCCCATCTTAGGTTGTTTGTTATTTTTAGTCCTAGATATTCTGTGTTGTCAATTTCTTATATATTTTTTCCATTTATTTTAATTGTCAGGTTTGTGTGTTGTTTTTTTGTCTGGAATTTCATGAAGATGGTTTTTTCTTCATGAATCGTCAATAAATTGTTGTAAAACCATTGTTCAAGCTTTGATATATCTGTTTTAATTTTTTTCTCGACTTCGTCTTGATCGTCTTCTATGTATATCATACATGTATCGTCGGCATATATAAAAGGTGTTCGAAGTAAGTTTTGTTCCATCATATCATTAACATATATAATATACAGGATTGGTGGTAGGTTTCCTCCCTGTGGTATTCCGTATTTTGCATATTTGGGCGTACTTCGGGTGTCGTTTATTCTCGTAATTTGTGGTCTTTCGTTAATGTAGGATTGTATTCGTTTTAGTTCGGTGTTTTTTATTCCCATTGCGCTTAATTTTTCTATTAGTTTTGGTTTCGATATTGTATCAAATGCTTTCTTCATGTCGATAAAGATCGCTACTACTATTTTCTTCTTATTTTATTAAAATTGTTTAAAAGATGTGAATTTTTCGAATTAATTACTTTGAATAAGTGAGCTATTGCTATTAATTTGACGTAAAACGAGGCTTACGAACAAAGTTTAACAGGAATGAGAAGAAACATTTGTTCAAAAATAAGGTAGGTGAAAGCTATTGATTTCAGTTATCTAACAAGGGGGAAAGTACTATGATAGACATATCGATTTTATTTAAATAGTATATTTTTACATATTCTGACGCAGAATTCTATTGTGCATTGATCTATACTACAAGCATTTCCTATACTGATCTTCATTTGTGTTTAAGATATTTTTACTTAAATGAATGTTTTTAAAAAGAAACAACTAATTATTATTTCTTTTTTGCGTGCTCAAAAATATTATGAGGTCACTAGTATTTGCGGTGTGACGTCATCGGCAGATTTTTTTAAATGGAACCCGATTTGTTTTTATTTTGCAACTTTTATAGATCTCGTAAATTACTTTACAGACCCTTATTTTGAAAAATACGTGTTATTTATTTTTTTAAATGTTCAACTTGATCTTTTGTGCTTGCTTTTTCATGGTATTTTACTTACTGTGGATCTTGAATTTAAGTCTCAAACTTGTTAACATGTTAAATATTAAATAAAACAATAAATTTGGAGTGTGCGATTTTTTTTTAAATATTTATTAGAACAATTGTGAATTTTGTGCGGATCTATATCACAATTTTGTCTATCTCGTTAGATTAAATGACGCGTATTTTAAATAAAAATGTGACTGGAAAGAGAATTATGAGCTCTACAAAATTTCAGTGATAATGAAAAACGAATTTCATTTTATGAAAATCGATGACGTCACACGTCAAACAGTACTGACGTCACAGTATTTTTGAGCGCCCAAAAAAGGGCACATTAATGAACAAAAATCGATCTATTTCAGCGGTTTTATGAAAACCGGTTGAGTTCGATTTATGTTTAATATTCCATACTTAACTCGCACTCTGTATATATACGCTTTTATATCCCTTATACCCTTTCGGGTGTGGTTTCTTCACTCAATTTTGTTGACGAATTCTTTCCATTTGTTCCTTTCTCTAGCTGTTCTCGTTGCCTGCTGGTAGTTAGTATTATTTCCTGTTAAATATTTCCTCGATAAAGTCTTTCTATATTTAATGTGGTCTTCTTCTTTTCTTCTTTTTTATGTCCTTCGTCTTCCATATTACTTTACTTTGCCTGTTTTCTGGCATTCTTATAAGATGTCCAAACCATGCAAGTTGTCGTTTCTCTATAGCGGTTTCGGAGGTGTTTATTTTAAAGTTAGTCGTAATTTGTTAATTTCTTATCCTATCTAATCTACTAACTCCTTTTATGTTCCTAAGATGTCTCATTTGGAATGCTTGTACTTTACTAAGTAGTCTCTTATTTAAGGTCCACGTTTCGCTTCCGTATGACAGTATAGGTCTGTGTATAACTCTAAACATTGCCATCTTAGTTTTTTTTCTTTTAAGTATTAATTGTTACTCAACACGTCTTTACTTATAGCCTGGTAACTTTTATTTGCTTCTGTAACTCTGCTATTTATTTTATCTTCTAGTTCCCCTTTATGGTGTATACCTCTACTTAGATACTTGAAGGTTTCCACTTGTTCAATATTTGGTCTATTTAATATTATATTCGTTATTTTTTTTTCCTACGACCGCACCTGAAAACAAACATATCGTCGCAATACCTTTGCGTTGAAAGTTGTCAATTGTATATTTGTATTTTGACAAGAGATGTCACGATTGAAAATGTAATTTTCAAAACTAATTTTTAAAGTGAAATCATCAAACTTCAGTGAAAAAATTATTAAAATAAAATGAGTAGTGATGAATAACAATTAACGCCGCCGCTGTTTGGTCGTAGGAAAAGCAGAGTATTAAGCACGTTCTGAAAGCTACATTGCATGTTCATACCTTGCATTTACGAGCCCGCAGGGATAGGCAATCGCATGCAAACCGAAGCTTTCAAAACTTGTCAAATAATCTACTATTGTTTTCCTATTACCATTATTTTTATTATTTACATTTATGATCATTTTGTCTTTTTCATTTCGTCGTTCCATATATTTATAATGTTTTGTAGGTTTATTATTTACATTTCTGATCATTTTGCTTTTTCATTTCGTCGTTCCATACATTTATGTTGTTCTGGAGGTCCTTTTCGCTTTTTGCAATTATGGCCTGATAGTCGGCGAAAGCACATTCTACTATCTTGACTACATTTATTTTGCTGTATTCTATTTGTACTGGTATCGTCTTATGTGTGATCGTATTCATAATGTTGTCTAGAAAAATAATAAATAGCAAGGACTTAATGTTCCTCCTTGCCGTAATTCTTGTGTGGTAATAAATTCTTTTCTGAGTTACCTGTTCTTATTATCACTGCATATTACCAATCTTCCGGTATTATACCTGCTTTCCATATTAGATTTAGGATTTTTTGTAGCCATATTATTTCCTTGTCCACCGTGTGTTTTAACTGTTCTGGCTTAATGTTGTCATGTCCTGCGGATTTGTTCGTCACTTTCCGCTTCATGGTTGATGTTATGATTTTCCTCTGATAGTTCTTTAAAGTGTTCTTTCCACCTCTTTATTATATTGTTTTCTTCTTTTAATAATGTGCCCTGCTTGTCGTTGTTTTAGTGATATTTGTTTTTCTTTTCTGCAGCGTTTTATTGTTTTGTAGAAGTTCTTTTGGTTATAACATACTTATGTTTATATTTTGTACCACTTATGATAATTCTTTGACATTTTATTTATGATAGATATGATATTTTTAGACATTTACGAAAAATAATTATTGTTTTAATAACTTTCATCATTTCAAGTTCTAGCAGATTCTTTGAACTTGGCTTTATATTTTTGCACAAAAATGAAATTCTACAATTGTATTAATATCATTTTTCGATCACAATTTATAATAACTTTTATAATATCTGGAATAAGAAAAAAATAATTTTGTTAAGAAATAAAAATGAAGATTACACTGGTCGGCATGAAAATCGGCCCTGACACCATTCCTGCTGATTCTTATGTAAAATGACCTCTTGAATCCGAATATGACCCCCGTTTTCCCCCATCACCCACCGTTTTCGGGGGAGGCCCCCCCACCTATTTTTATCACTTTTCGATAATTTGGAGAGATGAAAAGGATTATTTTAGCCTTTACGTTTCTTCTGAGGGGCTAGAGAGGTGAAAAGTTCCAAAACATGAACATTTGTAGCAAGGAGGTAGATTTGGGGGGGGGGGATTCGATTTTTCTGGGAGTGGAAAACACTCGTTTAAATCTACAAATTTAACTCTTAATAAAACAACAAATATCTAAAGATTTAAAGAAAATAAGCTGAATTTGGAATTGGTTAGTATTCCAAATTCAGCTTATTTTCGAAATTTTACTTCATGCTTAGTATTCCAAATTCAGCTTGTTTTCTTTAAATCTTTACATATTTGTTGTTCTATTAAATGAGTTAAATTAGTAGCTTTAAGCGAGTGTTTTCCACTCCCAGACTAAGCATGAAGTAAAATTTCGAGTTTAGAAAAGCCCCGTGAAAATTTGTATAAAACACTGATTTCAAGTGAGGTTCAAATATACATACATTTCACAACATTTTTGTGTTTTATACGCGTGGCGCATGAAGTAAAATTTCGAGTTTAGAAAAGTCCAGAAAATTTGTCTCGGGTCGCTGCGCGACCCTCGACAAATTTTCACGGGACTTTTCTAAACTCGAAATTTTACTTCATGCTTAGTCTGGGAGTGGAAAACACTCGTTTAAAGCTACAAATTGAACTCTTTTAATAAAACAACACATATACAGGGAGAGGCAGAAAAAGCTATCCGATTTCAAATCCCTTTTTCTCAGAAGAGGGAACAGGTAGAGTAGTGGGGTAAAAACCGTTAGAAAGCCGGTTTTATGCCATTTGTCATTAGTCAACATGCCTTGGTCTGGTGAACATCGTGCTTTTGTTATTGAGCGGTTTATCGAAAACGGCGGTTCGATAACACTGGTCGGCATGAAAATCGGCCCTGACACCATTCCTGCTGATTCTTATGTAAAATGACCTCCTGAATCCGAATATGACCCCCGTTTTCCCCCATCACCCACCGTTTTCGGGGGAGGCCCCCCCACCTATTTTTATCACTTTTCGATAATTTGGAGGGATGAAAAGGATTATTTTAGCCTTTACGTTTCTTCTGAGGGGCTAGAGAGGTGAAAAGTTCCAAATCATGAACATTTGTAGCAAGGAAGTAGATTTGGGGGGGGGGGGGATTTGCCCCCTTAAATTGTAAAAGAATCCTTAAAAATGATCGATTTTTCCGTTTTTTTCGCAGTTTTTTCACTTATTTTCTACATATTCCAGCTTCCATCCTCCCTCATTCTCCCCCAAACAATAAAAATATATAGCAACAACATATAGCAACAATAATAAAAATATATAGCAACAATAATAAAAATATATAGCAACAGTTCGGAAGATTCACTGTACCACGCTGGCGCTCTCAATACCTCGCGCGCACAGGTTTGCCCAGGAATTTTCATTTTTATTTATTATTCTTTACAGCTAAAATAATCCTTTTCACTCCTCCAATGGATGGGGGAAACGGGGGGAGTATTGAGAGCGCCAGCGTGGTACAGTGAATCTTCCGAACTGTTGCTATATATTTTTATTATTGTTGCTATATATTTTTATTATTATTGCTATATATTTTTATTATTGTTGCTATATATTGTTGCAATATATTTTTATTATTTGGGGGTGTTTGGGGGAGGATGAGGGGGAATGGAAGCTGGAATATGTAGAAAATAAGTGAAAAAACTGTGAAAAAAACGGAAAAAATTGATCATTTTTAATGATTCTTTTACAATTTAAGGGAGCAATTCCCCCCCCCCCCCCCAAATCTACCTCCTTGCTACAAATGTTCATACTTTGGAACTTTTCACCTCTCTAGCCCCTCAGAAGAAATGTAAAGGCTAAAATTATCCATTTCATCCCTCCAAATTATCGAAAAGTGATAAAAATAGGTGGGGGCCTCCCCCGAAAACGGTGGGTGATGGGGGAAAACGGAGGTCATTCAGGAGGTCATTTTACATAAGAATCAGCAGGAATTGTGTCAGGGCTCGAAAAAAAAATTTTTTTGCAAACCAGTGTTATTTAAAATATATAGAAAACATATAACTTTTTTGTACTACTTTATTGTTATTTTTTATTTTTTCCAACAAAATTACAATTGTTCTTAATTATAACAGTTAACATAAAAAAGTAAAGTTTTTTCTTTATATCAAAACTTTTGTAATAAATAATTCTTACAATTTTGATATATTTTATCAACTTTAACGAGATTTTAAGATTTTACATTTATTTCTATTGATAAGAAGAAAGTTCAAAAATTAATATTGTTATTATTTCATTTGATAAAGTAATGTGTAATTAGTTTTGATGTTAATAATAAATTTAAAAATGACTACTAAAATGTAATTTTTGTTTTTAATTATCTATTATTATAAATACAATCAGATAACACTTCTTTACAGACCAATTGTTCAATGTCCATGTTATCCTAAAGTCTACACTGTAAAGTTTCAGGCGTTATTATAAAATGTTCAATTTAAAGCTTCAAACGAGGGTTTTCAATCCTTAGTTAAGCATGAAGTAAAATTTCGAGTTTAAAAAAGCCTAAAAATTTGGTTTTAATAATAAAGACAATTTTATTGAAACCTCATATTAATTTCACTAATTTCTTTTAAATGAAAATATCTTGAAAACAAAAAAAGGTAGGTATAAAGATAGCTCAATGCAGAATTGAATTTTGCACAAGAATACGTAAAAATATATTTGGTATTTTATTTAAAAGAATCGTAGTATGATGTCTTCAGGCTGACTAAATGTGGTAAAAAAAAGTGAACACTCTGTATTCTAATACTCCAAAACCAAATCACTATTGGATATCTTCGGGTATTGATTTTTGCTAGCTAACATCGCATCCGTTCGAAATTCATTTGTTTGGAGATTCGAATTAAAGTAAATCATGAAAAGACACTAATTGTTTTTAAAATGTCAATGTAGAAAGTAAAATGTTACAATGATTTTTTTTGCAGAATTTTACGTAGAATTTAAATTTGCAATAACAAATACAGTACTCCATTTAAAATAAGAAAATTGAAAATGTTTTTATTGAAAAAAGCATGGTTGATCACATAATTGCTCAAAATTTCATTAAAAGTCTGAAACTTTTGATGTGCGGTTTCGGTGGAACACCGGTATTGCCGGTAAACCGTATCTATTCTTTATTTTTTGTATGCTTTAATAATCCTATCTCAGTATAAATTAGCTCTTATTTATGCTTGATTATTATATATAATAGGTTTAATTAGCTCCGGTGAAACAATGAGGGAGTGGAAGAGTTAATACGGGAAGTGCTTCTTTAATTCCACAATCGAGTCATTGTTATCTCTGGTTAATTAACCCTCCTCAAATTTTATCACGCATCTATTGTTTAAGTTTGCCGAGTTTTATACGTAATTACACACAATAGGTCAACAGCGAAATTAATAGTATAGACAAATTTATCCCTTGTTCAAACACAAAGTAATAATACTAAATTCTGATAGATACAGACACTATGCTTACTCAGATAGGTAACTTTCAAAACCTTGTTGTATATTAAACTATTTTTTTAGTTGAATAACATTCATTTTTAAAAGAATTATTTAAATCTCTTTTGAACTTTATAAAACAATAAAATATAATTCCGTAATTAAAATATATTATTGAGGATTATTGTAAAATTCTTTGCTAAACATTGTTGAAATTCCAATATAAACAAATATAAACAGGGAATTTTTGTTTTAAGTATAAAGATGCTTACGCTGTAAACTGTTCTAACAAGTGTTTCCACTCCCAGGTTAAGCATGAAGTAAAATTTCGAGTTTAGATAAGCCTGAAAATGGAAATTTTCAGTCTTTTAAAAAGTTTTACTTCATGCGCCACGCGTATAAAACAATGATTTGTTGTGAAATAAAAAATATATTGCTAAATCTGTGTTAAGAATATACTACTAAATCAGTTTAAATAATATACTGGTTAAGCAAGATTATAAATATATTGTTAAACGAGAATATTTTGAATTTCACAATAATTCAGTATTTTATACGCGTGGCGCATGAAGTAAAATTTCGAGTTTAAAATAGCCTGAAAATTTGGTTTGGCCGTTGCGCTTCGCGGAGTGACCAAACCAAATTTTCAGGCTTTTCTAAACTCGAAATTTTACTTCATGCTTAACCTGGGAGTGGAAACACTCTTTAAAAGCTTTACATCAGGATATGTTTACGTAAAAAAAAATCCCCATTATATTAAATCCTTGTGTGACGGTAAAATTCTTGAAATGATATGCGTCATAGTTATTGTCATAATTGTGAATTCTCTGTGGGTGGATGGCTGATATGTATTCAACCTACACGTCCATTAAGAATGGGAAAAAAGGAAGGTATTTTTCTACCTGTGTGTTTGTGTGTGTTTGTGTGGATGTGTCTGGCATCCGCAGCGCCAGAAATGACCGAATGAATGGGCACTCCTCTTCGCGTCCCAAGATTGGTCTTTCTACACGTGTAGGTAGTTTACTCATCCTGTCTCTTGCCTCACACAGACTCGAAATGCATTCCGACGCGTTTGGAAAACCCGAGCTGTTCAATCCATTCATTCGCTAAGAAGGAAACTATTGAATCGATTGCGGAATTCTAAAGTCCCTGTTTGCTAAAGAAAATTATAAAGATTTTTAATGGTGCTTACTATTTACTCAAATTTATTTCCCTCACTTAGAATGTTATGGTTGTAATGGGTCAATAGGGGTCATGTGCAAGTATTTTTTTTGATGAAAAAATTATCCAAGAAAATAATATCAGCAAAATCAATTAAATCAATTAAAGAATTAAATCGATAAATAATTTTGTATAAGAGAAATAACGACCGCAGCATCGCCTGCCTTAAAATAACAAACAAGTTCGGGCGCGTGAGAAGATGCTGATACGCAAGGAAAATTGGGCTCAAGGTTTAACCAAGCGCAAACACAACGAGCTTTCGAAGTCGTGGGAATTACGTGACGTCAGGGATGGGTGGTATTTTATAACCATATATGGTCTGCGCGAAATCTTCCATCTCCACGATCGGGTGGGAAAGAGAAGTTATAAAAGCGGTGCGGAGCGGAAAACAGGAGAGTGAAGAGACAGTCGGGAGTCAAGAGACAGTTCGGAAGAAGAACATCACGAAAAGCACCACAAGTTCCAAATCACAGAGGGAAATAAGAATAACACAATAAAAATCAAAATTATATAACAAATTTAAAAAAACTATACAACAAAAAAGAATACAAAACAGTTAACGGGTGTGGTCGAGCTGTGCGTGGGAAACGGAGAAGTGTTCCCGCTAGTTAATTGCCTGAAAACAATTAACGGGTGTGGTCGTCCCGAGTTAGTACTGCAGAGTTATGTTACCGATAGTTAAAAGCACAAAAGCAATTGACGTGTGTGGTCGAGCTGTGCGTGGAAAACGGAGGAGTGTTCTCGCTAGTTAATTGCTGATCACAATTAACGGGTGTGGTCGTCCCGAGTTAGTACTGCAGAGTTATGTTCCCGCTAGTTATTAGCACAAAAAAGCAGTTGACGGGTGTGGTCGAGCTGTGCGTGGAAAACGGAGGAGTGTTCCCGCTAGTTAATTGCCTGAAAACAATTAACAGGTGTGGTCGTCCCGAGTTAGTACTGCAGAGCTATGTTCCCGCTAGTTAATAAAACAAAAGCAATTGACGGGTGTGGTCGAGCTGTGCGTGGAAAACGGAGGAGTGTTCCCGCTAGTTAATTGCCTGAAAACAGTTAACGGGTGTGGTCGTCCCGAGTTAGTACTGCAGAGTTATGTTCCCGCTAGTTAATAGCACAAAAGCAGTTGACGGGTGTGGTCGAGCTGTGCGTGGAAAACGGAGGAGTGTTCTCGCTAGTTAATTGCCTGAAAACAATTAACGGGTGTGGTCGTCCCGAGTTAGTACTGCAGAGTTATGCTCCCGCTAGTTAATAGCACAAAAACAATTGACGGGTGTGGTCGAACTGTGCGTGGAAAACGGAGGAGTGTTCCCGCTAGTTAATTGCTGATCACAATTAACGGGTGTGGACGTCCCGAGTTAGTACTGCAGAGTTATGTTCCCGCTAGTTAATCACACAAAACAATCAACGGATGACGTCGGGCTCTGCTTGCTAAACGGAGGAGTGTTCTCGCTGATTAGTTGTCTGGTAAGCTCCGGGATGGTTTTTGTGGGTTTCCCATGTCGTAATGCAAATGCAGAGGTTATTTAATTTTGCTCCCACAAGTAGAGTCATATACTTTTTGAGTTTAACTAAAATGCTCATGGCTTCTAAGTACAAACGAAAATAAAGTATTTTGAGAATATAAATAATATAAGAAACACAAATTAATTAGAGATGTCATAATTGAGGTCAATAAAATTTGCCTCCGTTAAACTCACATCCTGTTTTATTTATTGTCCACACATATTTCTGGTCATTAAAAGGGAAGAAAGTCACAGTATTTACGATAATGCATATTGACACAAACAGCGAATCTGTTAAATAAATTAAAAGGGTTACTACATAGACAACACAACGTAAATAAAACACAAATTATAAATTTGTATAATACCTAGGGTCGAATCATTACATGGTGAGAAACTGTAATCTCGGGATAGGCTTTATGTTTAGGGTGACCGAAAAAAATCCCTACTGTAAAAAAACTCACTAAAAACAACAACACAAGAAATAAATGGCTAAGAAGACCGTGGGGTTATTTCCGAATGGGATCTTTTCTTCGTGAGATTTTTTTCTCGTGGGGTAATTTTCTTATAACTGTATTTCCTGGTGGGGTTATTTCCGTGTGGGTTTAACACGGAAATAACCCCACGAGGAAATATAGCTGTGTGAAAACTACCCCACGAGAAAAAAATCCAACGAGAAAAAAACGCACCAGGAAATGACTCCACGATGTTTTTCTGTAAGCAGATATCCTTTGCGTTTGACTGTTGTTACGTTAGGTTGGAATTGATTTATTGACATATGTTAAGTTGGGTTAACATTTGCTAGGTTGTTAAGTTGACTTAAACGTGGTAATGAATATCCTTTCGACATGTGGTCAATCTAGTTTAAGTCAACAACATATATCAACTGATTGTTAGGTTAGGTTGACATTTCCTAAGTTATGTTAAGTTGACCAAAGCTAGGTTATGAAATGTGGCACTTTAAGGACGCTTTTATATGGATGTTTTGAACGCGAAGCGGAACGGGAGCGGGCGCAAGCGTTTGCGTTTTAACACATAGGTTTATATGAGACTTCCAAGACGGACGGATGCGAGGCGGAGAAAACGCCAGTACCCGTCCGTCTAGGAACTCTCATATAAACCCATGTGTTAAAACGCAAACGCTTGCGCCCGCTCCCGTTCCGCCTCGCGTTCAACACGTCCATGTAAGAGCGCCATAAGTGAACAGCATACAGGCAACTTTTCTTTGAAATATACATGCCTCGATATATATATATATATATATATATATATATATATATATATATTGTAAATTTTTAGACATTCATTGTTTTTGAAGTGTTCAGTTCAGTTCAGTTCAACCTTCGTTAGAATAATAGTAGTGAAGCAAACAGTGGCAGGTCATTAGAATTTTTATTGATAGGGCTACAGCCATAAACATGCAGATATTTTAAGTAGTAAGAAGTAAAATTTCGAGTTTAGAATAACTTGAAAATTTGGTTTGCTCGCTTCACAATTTATAATATAAAAATAATTAATGTATTTTTATAAAAACATGTTTATTTTTGTGTGCTCTTTTCAATAAAAATTCCAAAAAAGAATTTATAATCTTTTAAAATGATTCGTTATGCTTTTATTTATTATGTAGTTTTTGTTTCAGCCTAATATAGGCTTCATCTGGCCGGAGAGTCATCCCATTTTAAGATAAAAATAAATTATCTCAAAATTGAGATGACTATACAATAAAGTTTGTATTACTATAATTAAAACAATAGTATATCATGGCAAGGGTTTGCTAGTTTTTAATGATCTGCAAGAGGTGCCACATGCAGCAACCATATCTTGAAATTAGGTTATACCCTCCACTTGCCTACTTGTGTCTATTATTAACTAAAAACAACACTTACTTTATCCACTAAAGATTTACGAATTATAGTCTAGTAATAATTAACATGACTTGCAACTCAGAATCACCCAAAATATAGTATTTATCTGACTTAGAAAATGTAAACAAAGATCATGTGTAGTGCACTAAGCGAACATGTAATCAATCCATTACACTTTCCGTACCTCAGATGTTGGCACGCTGAGAACGGTCGTATACTTTATCTAATATATACTTAATCTATGGAATTAAATAATAAATCAACTGAATAGGATGGAAAGCCGTGTTTACTTAATTTTATTGCTAGTAAAGATAAATTCACTATAGCGTATGCGCTTTCAATACATACAAAAATTGCATATCAATGATTAATGTGCCAACTGCATCCTGCGTTAAGAACAGACAATCGTTGATAAGGAAGTAGCGGTTTCTCGGAGCAAATAGCCACATTTTCAATAACATTTTTCTGCCGAGCTAAAAGAAATCGGAGCATTAAACATTAAAAATTATATCAACATTCCACTACAAAATTTTAAAAAATCATATACAAAACGAGCACAGTGTAAATCGACAAAAATTATGAAAATTGACTAAAATTTTGATGATCAATTTTCGACCATTAAATGAACGAAAAGCAAGATAAAAACAGAAAATCTTACATACACACATCTTGAAAATTCTTAATTTCTGCTATAGAAATCAATACATTTTTTTTGAATGGAAAAAAGGCATTGTAGTATGTATACCTAAACCTCACAATCATGCCTAATACATCACAAACTACTATCCCATCACTCTGCTCCCAGTTATCGCAAAACTATTTGAATCCCTCCTTAAACGATAACTCCTAAGTTCTGTACAAGCCTCAATCCCAGATTATCAATTCGGCTTTATGCCAAAAAATCAACTACCTTACCTACTACGATTCTCACATCCAACCTGCAAACCAAAAATCTTGAAGGCCAGTCGTCGGCTGTTGTCTTTCTAGATATAATAAAAAGTTCCTTCTCAACATTCCACGAAACCTAATTAACCTAATCCAACAATTTTTAAATGATCGATCCTGTCAAGTTAGATTCCGCTAATCCAAATCCTCTCCGTTTAACCTAGAACAAAGTGTTCCCCAAGGATCTCCTCTATCTCCGCTACTATATAATATATACTGTAATTTAACGAATGAAGCACTAATAACCTTTCTTCACACTTTTTGAAGCACAAAAAGTGTGAAGAAAGGTTATTAGTGCTTCATTCCTTAAATTAATTTGATCTTCACGTAACTCACAATCAATTTATTTAATATATACTGTCATGACATTTATCACCCCGATCCATCATTCTTTGAACTAAATCTATACCTTCTACAATTTGCTGACGACACTGCCATGATCTCCCACTCATCCAATTTCAAATCATCCCTAAAAGGCCTTCAAAACTCCATCAAATCCCTACAAACCTGGTTTGCCAAATGGCGCATAGAAATTAATACGTCCAAGTCAAAATTCTTTATCCCATACCACAAAATCACCCAAAATTATCCTAAAAAAAATCTATAACTCTCACATCACCCCAAATTGTACCTGTAAATACCTAGGTATCCTTTTCTATTCCAAACTCTCCTTCAAACCTCACGCCATATTAATCAAAAGCAAAGTCAAAACAAGGGCCCGTCATTTTTGTTCCTTAACGTTCAAAAACCAAGGCAAATCTACGAAAACTGCCGTAAACATTTACAAGTCAATAGGCCGTCCCTTGTTAGACTATGGCTTAATCCTTTTACCCAATGTCACAATACCACTTCGTAGTAGCCAAAAGATCCACCCTCCGAACCATCACTAAAATCCGTCATCCTAACAATCCTCTTCATAATCCATCAAATGAACAGTTATATGAACTAACCCAAATAACCCCTATCACGCAACGTACACTAGACATAAGCGGAAAATTCTCCAGAAATCCTATTAAATTAAATTAAATTAAACACTTCCATCTTCCACAAGTATTGTATCTCTCGTAACCTAGAAATTCCACTCAAATTTAAATATCCGACAATAACCTTACATCAATTCATTAGTTCGCATCATCTCGACAGTTGGCATAATTTTCTACACATCTTTTAATCATTTTTCAAAACGGCAAACAGACCAATGGTCGATAGCCGAGACAGGGACGTACTAACACATTAATGGGATTGTAAATATTTGTACAAATAAGTAATGTAACTGTAAATAGTATGCCTAAATAAAGATGATGTATATATCTTAAATACCGTGAAAAGGGCCTTTTATAAATTTTGACTATCAACATTCAAATTAAACGTACAGAATTTTGATTTAAAATGTATATAATATTTTGTTGATTTTTATTTAATAATATACGTTTAAAGATATTTTTAATAGATTGTAAAAACAGTCTATCTGTCAAAATACGGCAAATGTCAAATGTGAAATATGAAATCTCACTATCAAATGTCAAATGTGAGATTATTGTTTTATGCGGGTGGCGCATGACGTAAAATTTCGAGTTTAGAAAAGCCCCAAAAATGTTTTCTTGGGGCTTTTCTAAACTCGAAATTTTACTTCATGCTTAGTCTGGGAATGAAAAAACTTCTTTTGTCAATATATAAAATGTTGATGATATTTTCAATATTTGGAGATTTTCATCAGGTTTTCGATATTTCCAGATTTTTGTCGATGTATAAAATGTTTACGAAATTTTCAATATTTCGTGATTTTCAAAATACATAAAATTTTATAAACATTTCATGAGATTTTCAGTATTTTGTGAATTTTGTTAATTTATAAAATTTTCATAAAATTTTCAACATTCCGAGATTTTCGTCGATTTATAAAATGTTGATGAAATTTTCGATATTTCAACATTTTTTGATAACATTTTCATAAGATTTTCGATATTTCGAGATTTTTGTCAATTATATAAAAAAAAATATGTAAGAATTACAATCAATTCGTAATTTATCAAATTATTTGATCAAATGTTTACATTAGATGACATTTTTGATACGTAGCCAAGGGAAGTGGGGGAAAATTAACAAAAAATTATGAAAATTTAGAATGAAATTTGAAAAGGTCAAAGAAAATCTTGAAAATTCATGAATCTCTAAAAATTGGAACCCGGTGACTTATGGCATTGACGATACAAACATTTACGTAAATTGACAGAAATTATAGAAACTGATAAACCATCAATATTTAGTTGATTGATGAAAAATTTGGATATAGTCACAATAGTGTACATTTTTCAGAATAATAGTTGGAGTCCGAACATTTATGTGTTAGGGCTCGTACTTTACCCAATTTCATGATTTACATTTTAATTAATTGAAAATACAATAGTTAAAAATGAATTTGTGACAAAAATGTACGATAAATAAGTAAAAGAATAAATAATTTAAAAAAAATGTTTTTAAGCTTAAAATTTGCAAATTACTTTTTCCAAAATAAAATTCTTTAAAATTGTAAATAGTGGTACTTCTCTATTACCATGCATTTTTATTCTTAATGTTTTTTCGATTTATTTGTCGAAAAATATATTACAATTTATTTTCTAGCAGTAATTCAGAAACACAACAGTACAAAGCCGTAGCCACAAGGGTGCAGGATATGGAGGTTCAAACCTCCCAGAAATTTTTAAAATGTTAAATTTTTGTATGTAAAAGCGTCCTGGTAAAAGCAAAACAAATATTTTTACCATTAACAATCCCCCCCCCCCCCCCCCCGAAATTTTATAACCCTCTCTGAAATGTATTTCTGGCTACCGCATTGCCACGGTATATTTATAATTGTAATATGTATATTTTAAATAGTTAAATTATTTTTTTCAAATGTTGTTTTAGTTTATATTAAAACTGTTATACACCTTTGTTGTAAAATATTATCACCGTAAGAGTGGTCATATTGTATCTTCTATTATGTTTCTCAACATTTTATCGCCATATTCGAAATCAGCATACACGAACACCCATGTATAATAATTTTCATCTAAATATAAGAAAATTTGAGATTATGAATCCATAGTGCCCCGCGCCGAGCCTTTGTGCCGTCTTCGAGAAGTTTGAGCTTTAAATGGAACTTACGGAAACCATATTGATATTTTTGAAAAAATCTTTTTGATTCTACGCACCAGGCTATTCTGTTTTTTCTTTTTATAAAATTCTCAAAAGTTTTTAGTAAGCATGACAACACCGAGATAGGTCCATATGAAGATGTTAGCTTAGAATATTTATTTGGTTTTAAAGATGTAATTACTATAGTTATATTGCTTCCATGCTTGTGAAATATTTTCGTTTATTATAATATCATTAAGGATTCGATAGAGGTATTAGAATACTTTTTGAAAAAGGATTCGTGATCCGGAATGGTTACAATTTTTGAAAGGATTTGTAATCGAATCCAAATATTAGTGATTCGAATAATTCTAAAATAATTCGAATCCTCAAAATGGATTTGAATCATCGCTACTCAAAAATATAACTCATGGGTCACATGGCTACATTCCCTCCAATCAGGGAATAGAAATCTATCATCTTGTTGTGGTGGTTGCTACGAAAATTATTTGTCAAATCTGACAGGTAAAATTTCCAGTTTAGAAAAGCCTGAACATTTGGATTGGTCGCTGTTTTATTCGTTATATTATCTCATCGAATATAACTCGTTGTATGATAAATAATCAAGAATATTCATTTGTGAAATAGGAGCAGCACATTCAACTCGCCCTTCGGGCTTGGTTTCACTCATGAATTTTTATCGATGATAATCATACCACTTGTTATATAATATTTGATAATACGCAGTTTTAGAACAGTTTTTATTGGATGTATAGTCAATAAAAATAAATTATGAATAAGTTAAATAGTTTAAAAGCGCATTATAGCTATTAGATACGACACACAGGAAATGTTTCTTTCAAGTATACACACATCGATATACGAGCCCTAACAACTATAGGTTATTACAAATCAATGTTTATCGGAAAATATATAATTATATTCTTTTAAAGGTATATAGTTAAAATAGACAACATATTTTTTTTTTGGGAATATGTCAATTTTTTACTGAAAAGACTTGTCTTAGGCTTAGGTAGCAATATAACTCATTGTACAAATTAAAATTATCAAAATATCAACACAAATCATAATGACAGCAAAGATCAATATAATTAAACGTATAGGGAATTTTTCTTTTAAGTATACATATCCAAAGGTGTGCTGCCAAAATTTAACGACCAGCTCGCTAAGAAATGGAAAACAAGGTCAAAGTAAAGGTAAAGTCAAAATTAAAAGTATAAAACAATTACATATCATAATAAACATGTGAATAAGTACCACCTTGATAACAAAAATATAAAAATTGTCTGATCAACTGGGGAACTTATTGATTTTGATTAATTTTATTTTTCCGAAATTTAAAATGTACTGCTTTAACATACTGATTTAGAAGAATATTTTGTACTTCACAATACCTTAGTGTTTTATGCGCGTGGCGTATGAAGTAAAATTTCGAGTTTAGAAAAGCCTAAACCAAACTTTCAGGCTTTTGTAAACTCGAAATTTTACTTTATGCTTAATCAAGGAAGGAGAAACAGTCACTAGAAGCGTTAAATAAATAAATTTAAAGGTGCACCTATATCAGGAAATGTACACCTAAAAAAATGCACAATATTCTTGTTGTATAATTTGAGTCTGTGTTAATTGCCTAGCAGCAGTTTTAATAACTGATAGAACACCATAATTTAAAAATAACATCTTTATTAAAAAACCAAAACTGTGACTTTTTGAAAAAAAAACGCTCGTAATAAATACAACAAAACCAAAATAGAAAAACCATCTTCTATTTTGGTGAGAAATCGATTTTTGAATTGGTGTCTAAATGGTGCAGCATTTTGACATTAAGAAAAATCACGTCCGTTTTAAACTAAAAGATATTTTGTGTGCTTAATTTTATTGCACAGAAGTGTACATTAGATGATAATAAACAGTTTGCAAAAACGAAAAACTTTATCGGTCGATGCTGAAGTAAAGATAGTGGCCTAAATATTGCTAAAGAATATTTTTCAAAATACATATATTCATCGATAAAGTTTAAGTTGCTATGAAGGATGATTTATAATCTTATTTATTATACTGCGGTTATTAATATTTGATCTATAATAGTATTCTGAACTATAATTCCAAGTAAAACTGTTATTCAGATGATAACAAGACAAATCATTTTTTGGTTTGAGAATGACTACTAGATAGTCGAAACTATAGTCACAGAACTAAGTGCAATAAACAGTGATTAAACAAATTAAAAAAGTGTTTTATTAAGAAGTATATATGTTTGGTGAAGAAAAACATTTGTTATGTTCCATTATTAATGATCCGTAAAGATCGAAACACGTGTCAGAAAACTTAAAATAAAATAATGAAACATAACAAGCGTTTTTCTTCGCCAAATTTGAATATCCGATTCCATCAAGAGTGTAGCGCAACAAGCATTAACTTTAAGTATATATGTAGTTGTTAGGGATCATATATGTTTATTCTAAATTTTCAGGCATTAGTTGTTTTTAATAAGCATTTAATTTGAAGTTTCTAACGAGTTTCTCCACTCCCTGAATAATAATTTTACTTCATACTTAATCTGGGAGTAAAACACTCGTTAAAAGCTTTTAATTGAACCCTTTCCAAAAATAACAAAGGTCTAAAATTTTAAAATCGGGATATGTTTACTTAAAAGAAATATTTTCTGTATGTGCAAGAAACTAATGTTACCAATGTTACCGGGGTAAATTACCACTAACATCACTACCACATAATAAAAAGTAGATTTTTATTCTGGGTTTTTATATTCAAGATTTGAACGTCACGTATCCACTTACAGTCATTTCTGACATTACATAAAAATTTGTGATAATCCGCTGAATTTAGTGTCGTGTCTGGTGCGAGCGGAGGCGACGACGAATGCATTTCTCCCCGCGCTAAAATAATATAAAGTAATGTCGGCGTGTGAGGGAGCAAAGGGTGCAAACGTGCCCTCACTCCAGAGTCAGCGCGAGGTCGTATTTTTTGAAAAAAAGAATAAAATACATTCGCTCTCTCGCTGGCACGCCACACACGAAAACCTGGGTGGTTGATTCTGAAGGGGGTGTGCGTGTTTAGCTCTAAATACGGGTTACCGCTTTATCCACAATCCAAAATGAAGCATTAGGTCACTGCATTGTTGGGCCGGTTTTCCAAATCGTATACTTAACATTCAAATCGTTGCTTTGGAGGAAAGCACTAGTGTTGCGAAAATCAAAATCAAAAGCAAAATCTGCATCGCGTGATTTTCTCACGTTTACGGTTTCTGTATTTATGCGGCAACAATAGAAAGGTGTGTTTTTGACGCTTTTGCCGAAAATCTATTTAGCGTTACGGGCGCATTCCTCCTCAATGGATTCCACGTGGGCACTCAGGTAATTTTCGACCGGTTTCTTCGGGGCCCGCCACTTTCTTTTCATCATTCATGATTGTGTTTGGCTTTCTGAGAAATTAACAATGCGCAAACATTCATACACTGCACCGAGAGGGAATTGAGTAAATATAGTATTTCTCAGAATTTCTACGAGTTGTCGCTTAGATGTTGAAATTCTTTACAATAAATGGACAGGTTGTAACGTATAATTATGTAAAAGAATGATGATAAAGAGACTGATGAACATATACACGTTATTTCCATGGTTTAACCCATTTGATCCCAAGAATGTTTTTGAAAAAGAAGATTTTTTCATATTATTTACTAGAAAATATGTTGACATTTTACGTTTTGCAAAAAAGGTAAAGAAAACCAAGCAGGGTCCACTAAGTACCATCGGTAGACATAAACTGTTGGCACAAATCAAAAATTAGGTAATGTCAGACATAACCAAATTTATACCGGTTAAGTCAGGTTTATTTAAAGAAAGTTTATAATATGGAGTGACAACAAAAATGTACAGAGAGTTTTTCTTGTCAGTAAATATATTTCAATTTACTCTATACGCTATAAATCTTCAGATATTCGTTGTTTTTAGAAATATTTTAAATTGAACTTTGAAACGAGTATTTTCCACTCCCAGATTAAGCATAAAATAACATTTCGAGTTTAGAAAAGCCTGTAAATTTGCTTTGGTCGCGTAGTGAAGCGAAGCGACCAATCCAAGTTTTCAGGCTTTTCTAAACTCGAAATTTTACTTTATGTGCCACGCGTACTAAGCACTGATGTGATGTGATATTCAGAATACACGTTTTTAGCATACTGCTTTAGTAGAATACTTTGAACTTCACTTAAAATCAGTGTTTTATACGCGTGGAGCATAAAGTAAAATTTCGAATATAGAAAAGCCTGGGAGTAGAAAACACTCCTTTAAGACTTTAAATTAAACTATTTTAAAACCAAACGATTATCGGGAAAGTTATAGGTCATGTATAAATGTATCTATATATATATATATATATAAGAATAATGCCCAGTATAAATGAAAGAAAAAGAAAGGGATTTTCAGATTTAACACATCAAATGACAATTAACTGACAAGTCAAAAGTTTGACACACACTAAACAAATTTTACGTGTCCCAACATTTTATTTCCACCGACGGTACGTCTCTTAAACCCTCATCAAAGGTCGTAATTTATATAAAAAAAAACAATATTTGGTGCTATATTCGAATGAGTACACTGAGATAAAATAGGTTAAAGGAAAAATTCAATTTAAAAAATGTATACGCATTTAATGGTTTTTACAACATGCATTTACACCCACCCATCTGTTAAAACAAATCACGCAAAAATCATTTGAAATACACAATTTCTGTTTTCACTAGATGAAAGTTCAATCACGCCAAAACGTTGGATGCAGAATTCAATCACGCTAGATAGTTGCTAATATAAACACTTACGGACGTTATCCTTTAAGCTTAGCCATCTGTTTACACAAATCACGCAAAAATCATGTGCAATTAAACAATTTCTGGTTTCACTAGATGAAAGGTTTATGATTCAGTAGGCTCACTATATGGTTGTTTTGATAATTTTACTGTTATAAATACTTGACTTATAACGTAATGAACTATTTATATGAAATGGCCGATTAAACCGAAAGTTTTCTGTTTGGTGTTGTAGGCGTTCACTTTGTGGTACATCTTAAATACACTTGTAAAAAGTGTTTTATTTACAACGAAAGTTTTCTGTTTAATTCCAAAATATTAATAGTTTTTATTTGAATATTTCCTAAGAAAAAACTACTATTAACTGCTGGGAATACAAAGCCTAGAAAAATTGATTAAAACCTACCATTAATCACATACGAAACGTTGCAATTTTTTGGGACATACAGAATAGTAGATTGTTTGACAAGTTTTAAAAGCTTCGGTTGGTATGCGAATACCCTGCAGGCTCATAAAGGTATGAACATGCAATGTAGATTTCAGATCGTGTTTAACACTCTGCTTTTCGTACGACCAAACAGCGGCGGCGTTAATTGTTTTTCGTCACTACTCATTCTATTTTAATTATTTTAATACTGACGTTTAAGGATTTTACATTTAAACTTGTTTTGAAAATTCAATTTTCAAGCGTGAAACGTGAAAAGAAACATTTTCATGACGTCAGGGTAGAAAGGTAATGTATTGACTATATTGTGACGATATGTCTGTTTTCGGAAGCGTTCGTAGAAAAAATGTGTTTAAATAGACTCTTACAATTTTTCTACGAAATTTCCTATTTTCATTAAATTTTAGTATAGCGGCATGCGAAGTTTGATTTACGTCAGTTTTACAAAATAGCTCTTAAAAGTAACTTTATATGTGCGTCAACAAGGATGCGCCTCGACGTGTCGACTTTAATTGTCGAGAACGCCAACAAAGTCGACAATGTCAACAATTTATAGGTTAGGTTTTTGTAATGTAGATGTTGTGGTTATGGATATTTTTGGGTGTTTTACATATTCTGTAAACCTAAAAACGTTCTGCCAATACCGCATCGCATTATGCTCAATACTTTGAATATTATACTTATAAAAAGTATTGTTGACATTGTCGACGTCAGTAATGTTTTAGAAAGAGTCGACGTTGACGTGATATTAGATGCGTCGACAATGACATTGTCGACGTGGCATTGTTATGTCGTCCATCCTTGTGCGTCATTAATATGACGACCAAAAAATGAGTATTTTGGTTATGGCAACACTCTGATAGTTGTTAGTTAAAGGTTCATCATTTAACCTTGATCGCCATTATTTTTAGGTTATGTTTAAGAGTTTTTGATATTTTGCAATAATATTCGATAATTTCTAAGTTTGTTTACGATTGTTTGGCATTATGGATGTTACTCCAAGAAAAAGAGAAAAGATTATCACGCTTAGTGAACATACCTCAATGACACAGAGAGGCATTGCAATGGAATGTGGTGTGAGGTTGGGTGCTGTAAATAAACTATTAAAGCAGAAGAGAGAGACGGGATCTCTTGATGTGTAGCGAAAAGGAAAATGTGGAAGAAAAGGAAGACCACTCCTCGAGATGAAGCCAGCCTTCTGCGAAATAGCAAATTGTATCCAAGAAAAACAAGCCACGACCTTTAGCAAGATTTAGAACGGGTTGGGGTGATAATCCATGACTCTACAATACGCAGAAGACTCTTGGGAGGTAGAAGAAAGGCCACTAGGCCACAGAAAAACAACGTTTGGCTGCCTCTATGATGAAAAAGAGACTGAATTGGGCCAAAAAAATATGCCAAATGACTGGAGGAAGGTGATGTTCTCAGACGAGGCACACTTTCTAGTGCAGGGCGAGCGATTTAAATTCGTTTGTAAGAGGGTGGATGAAAAACTTACTGCAGCCCATATTGTTCAATCAGTCAAACAGCCAGTTAAGAAGATGTTCTGGGGCTGTTTTTCGTACTCGGGACCTGGCAAACTTATTCCAGTAAAAGGAATGATAAATAGTGAAATATATAAAGCAATGCTAGAACAATGTTTGGCTGAGGAACTGGAGAAAGTTCAAGCCAACGGCAATGCAACTTTTTAACAAGACTCAGCTCCATGCCATACTTCGAAGACTATGGTGAAATATTTTACGGACAAGAAGATTAGCATTCTGGACTGGCCTGGCAATTCGCCAGATCTCAATCCTATTGAGAATTTATGGGCGATCTGCAAGGCCAAATTACAAAAGATGGACTGTACGATAAAAACCAAGATGGTGGACGCAGTAATTCAGGTGTGGTATCAAGAGTAGGCAATCAAGAATAATTGTAAAAATCTAGTTGACTCCATGCCGAAGCGACTTTAAGCCGTGATTAAAGCAAAGGGAGGACATATTTCATATTAAAAAATATTATTTAAACCTTGTTTATATGTCTAACAATAGTTTTATTTCGAATAAACAATATTTACGAAATCAATCCTTGTTTTCACATTAATTCGCACAATACTGTAGTTATGATTGTAAAAAGTAGTTATGCCACGGTCTAAAATCACTCTTTTTTTCTGTGCAGTAAAGAGCAATCAATGTAAAAATATGTGCAGCAATCAGAGCTATTCCGTACGTGAAATGTTAAATGTACGTCTAATAAGTCACAAAAGGAAGTTTACACCAATTCATTCGTATATTATTTCAAATATACACTGACAAATAAACATTATATGTGATAAAAATGTGAATGTATGCGTTTGTTGACATGTTTTTAGTATAATTAAACAAATACAAAAAACTGACAGTTAGGTGTCTGCAAAAAATCAGTATGAATTTTATACTACTATAAAAATGCATGTCACAAAAGTTAGCATACACATTGTAGTTTTGTAGCTAAAATTGTATACCAGAACAATCGTATTCCTAGTATAAATTTAATTTTGTATAAATAGTAAAGACAAAATTTACAATCTTGTAATAATTATTAAACGTTAACTTAAAATCATATTGTAACAATATAGAAATAAAATATAGAAATAAGAATTGAGAAATATGGGTATTCTATATTAAATAATTATTGTATCAAGATTATATATGTTAATACACCATTGATCCACTGTAAATACAATTATATTGTCAATAACAATTTTCATATTCTAATTCTATACACATACAACATGATTTCGTGTTTACATTTAATTATTTTTACAAGAACAAGATTGTAAAATTGTTATTTATCAGAGCTGAGCAGGATTCGAATCATTCAGGATTCGAATCCTGGATTCGAATCCTTTTAGAGGATTCAAAGAGGCATTCGAATACTTTTGTTCAACTGGATTCGTGATTCGGATTCGTTAAATTTTTTTTAAGAGGATTCGTATTCGAATCCAAATGTGTGTGATTCGAATCTTTATGAAAGGATTCGAATATTTATAAAAGGACTCGAATATTTATAAAAAGTGTCGAATATTTATAAAAGGATTCGAAGACTTCTAAAAAAGGATTCGAATACTTACAAAAGGATTTGAATCGTTAGAAATAATTCGAATTAATTGTGAGGATTAACATGGAAAATGTCTTTTGTGTGTTTTTAAATTTCTCGTTAAATCACTGTTTTATATGCGTGGCGCATGAAGTAAAATTTCGAGTTTAGAAAAGCCCAGAAAATTTGTCTCGGGTCGCTGCGCGACCCTCGACAAATTTTCACGGGGCTTTTCTAAACTCGAAATTTTACTTCATGCTTAGTCTGGGAGTGGAAAACACTCGTTCGAAACTTCAAACTAAATGCTTTGATAAGAACATTAATTGACTGAAAATGTTCTTAAAGATAATAATCCAGTTTTAATTTTTTTTTAATATTATTTGAAGTAAAACTGATTCAAGATTTTTCCCCTGGTCTTTAAATATAACCCCTATTTTGTTAAATTGTTTTCATTGTTTTTGTCAATATTTAAGTTAATTTTATAAATTTTTACGTGTTTTGTAATTTGCCTGCTGATTTTGACAAATTTAATAATATCATATGGCTTCTTTGTTAATGTTTTGGTCAATTTGAATATAATTCCTCGACCTTTCTCTGACTTTCCCGGTTTTAATGATATTCGGTGATTTTTGTATTTACATAATTTTTAGGCATTCGTCGATTTTATAATAGAGATCAATTTAAAGTTTTGAACAAGTGTTTCCACTCCCAGGCTAAGCATGAAGTAAAATTTCGAGTTTAGAAAAGCCCCGTGAAAATTTGTCGAGGGTCGCGCAGCGACCCGAGACAAATTTTCGGGCTTTTCTAAACTCGAAATTTTACTTCATGCGCCACGCGTACAAACACTGATTTGAAGTGAAGTTCAAAAACACACAAATACATCTTTAATCAGGGTAATAGGGAATCAGATATTTAGTCTGTTATCAACAATGTTCAGTGTTAATAATAAATAATTAGGTTTTGAATATTTTTGTTAAAACAACTGGTAACGATATGTATATATTAATGGTTGCAAAAAAATAATTAAATCAAATTTTTTCTTAAAGGATTTGTATTCGTGATTCGAAAAAACAGGATTCGAATCTTTGATTCGAATCATATTTATCTCTTACGAATCCTTTATTCGAGTATTCGTGATTCGAATCATATTAGGTGATTCGGATTCGTGATTCGAATCCTTTTTACGAGGATTCGTCCCAGCTCTGTTATTTATACAATTTGCAATTTTTACTAGGGTAAATACAGGTACATACAACACAATATTATAATTATTTTTAAAGTTCGAAAGGGACACCGCACAATTTTCCGGTGGGTTCCAGCGCTGGTAGGCCGGATGTTTCTTGTGTGGTATTTAGTGAAACTCGGCTATAGAGGCAGATTTTCCAGGAAGAAAGTGGGACTGTTAAAGATGCCAGTCCGTGCCTGTCTTTGGCTGATAATTAAAGACGTCCAATAACACATCTCCTTTATAGCTGATTACAAGTTGTAATAAAACAGGCAACTAATCTACAGAAAGGATTTATTTTGAGGTTATGTAATATTTTTCTGTGGCACCGTATAATTGTATTGATTGTATAACATGTATGTCCACACTGATATGTTTAAAACACTTTGTTTTAAAACAGTGTTTTAAACATGTTTTAAATCTTAAACTTGTTTAAAACATGTTTGAAACGTTAAATTTGTTTAAAACGTTTTTTTTATTATCTTAAATTTACTAAATTAAATTTTATTCTACTTCATTAAGATTGTTTGGTAACATTTTTAGATTTTAGCAAAATTGTTGAAAATATTTCAAATTACATTATTAATCATAAAATTTACTTATAATAAAATATCATAACTGTGTGTGCATAAATTTGATTTTTAAATACAGGGAATTTTTCTTTCAGGTATACCTATGCATACACTGTAAATTTTACGACATTCGTTGTTTTTTTTTTTTAAAGATTTCAATTTGAATCTTTAAACGAGGATTTTCCACTCCCAGACTAAGAATGAAGGAAAATTTTAAGTTTTGAAAAGCCTAAGAAATTGGATTGGAAGCGTAGCGAAGCAGAGCGAAGCGGAGCGAAGCGGAGCGAAGCGGAGCGAAGCGGAGCGGCCAATCCAAATTAGGCTTTTCTAAGCTCGAAATTTTACTTCATGCGCCATACGTATACAACACTGAAATATCGGAAAGTTTAAAATATACGGCTTTAGCAATCTAATACGTAGATCTAAATAAAACGTGAGTCAAATTCTGAGTTAAACAAATTGTTTAAATCTGTGATTAAAGGCAACCCAATAACTCTAACGTATATTAAGTTGCCTATCATCGTTGTTGTATGTGTGTGTTTTTTTAACTTCATTGTAAATCAGTGTTTTTAAGCGTGGCGCATGAAGTAAAATTTCGAGTTTAGAAAAGCCTAATTTGGATTTTCTAAACTCGAAATTTTACTTCATGCTTAGTCTGGGAGTGGAAAACACTAGTTAGTAGCCTCAAATTAAACGCTTGGAAACAACGAATTCCCGCAAGTTTAAAAAAAAAACGCTGTGATTATCGGGATATGTATACTCAAAAGAAAAATGCCCTGTACGTTCTGTTTTAAATTTTTTTTTTAATTGTTAATGTTTTAAACGCTGTTTCAATGAAAAAAACACGTTTTGTTAAAAAAACTGATTCTTTTAATTAAAATGAAAACAACTTTTTTTTAACAACCTTGATTATAAGTACTTATCACAGAAATAACCAAACTTAAAATTTTGATCACACAGAATCATTGTCGCACAAGAACAGGCGCGGCAAAACTGGCGCTTGTTAGCGCTCAGCAGAAATCAACAAGCTTACAACTGCGCAATCATGACCGATATCTGTTATCGACTGATCAATGTTATTCGTTATTGACACAATATTAATATGTATTAAATATCTATAATGAATGATGCCATTTACACATTATTGCACATACATTGAATGTTTATATTAGAGGATGAATGATATTTATTATTAATACTATATTGTACAGATATTGAATAAAATTATTGAGTGATGAATTATATTCATTAGTTACACAATATTCTACATAAATTGAATATGTATTATTGAATTTTCATTACACTTATTTACAACAATATGGTTAAGTGGGTTTTCATTACCCATTTGAGCCCAAAGATTTTGAGATATCTTATCTCAAACTTGTCAAAATGGGTCGTTTGTAGCATTTTTGGGCCATCAGTAACTAAACTTGTCGTGACTTCTGGCCGGTGAGTAATGGCGCGTTTTAAAGACACAGATCTATACTTTTAGAATCAAGAAAGATAATACAATTAACCAGCTTAGCTTTTGAGCAGCCTCAAAAACCGTGAGCCTTGCAATAATGATGAATTTGTTTGTATTATCGCAAATTGCGATTCGCAATCAAAATTCAATCGCCAGTTAACAATTTCAAATTTCCCCGCGAAACGACTAACAGCCGTTGCCGACGACCCGCCGGCTACCTGTAGGCCCATTTTGACCACTTTGAGATAAGATATCTCAAAAACTGGTGACTTTGGGCCTCGGATTCGGATTCAGCGTACCCAAATTAGTAAAGAACAACAATGGAAACCCACTTAACCAAGGGGTGAATTTACAATCTGTTTATCAGTATCATTGCCAAAACAAAATATAAAAAAAAGTATTATTGATACAATATTAAAAACTAAATATTAATATACTGGATTTATACAATATTGTTATAAGTGAGAATTGCAAACGTGTAGCGTTTCCCCATTTTTTTGTTTCTCTACATTATTATTTCACGAAAGGCCGGGGAGGAATTTAAAAGAACATTCGCGAGTAAATTCGCGCAAAGTTTTAACGAAAGTCAAATATTGAAAGAACTTGATTAGGCCCGAATTTATTCTGTTGGAAGGAAATTAGATAAATGCGGCGTTGTAATAAATTTATTCGCGAAAAAAATAAAAGAAATAAAAAGAGGAAAAGATACAATACATTTAATAGAAGCAAGGAAAAAAATGGAGAGGAGAACACAAATATAATTTCATAATAACAATATAATCGTATGTAATATAAAACTACGATATAATTCGCAAAAATCGCAAACAATTAACCAAATTATTAAGACTTATTAATTAAGACTAATTGTTTGTGGTTTATACAAATGTTAGTTAGTAATGACTATTGAAAGTTCTTCAAACTAATATCATAAACTATTTATTAGTTTCGAAAAAATTGTTTTGGATTTAAAACACACATGGAATTTTTCTATTAAGTATACATATTACGATTTATACGTTGTATTTATTCAGACATTCGTTGTTAATAAACTTTGTCCAATTTGAAGTTTTTAACAAGTGTTTCCACTCTCAGATTAAGCATGAAGTAAAATTTCGAGTTTAGAAAAGCCTGAAAATTTGATTTGGTCGCTCCGCTCCAGGCTTTTCTAAACTTGAAATTTTACTTCATGCGCCACGTGTATAAAACACTGGTTTTAAGTAAATTATAAATATACTGCTTTAGAATACAGCTTAAGATCTAAACGATATTTTGGTAGTTTATACGCCTGGCGCATAAAGTAAAATTTCACTTGTAGAAAAGCCTAAAAATTTGGCTCTACTTCGCTATGCGACTAAATAAAATTTTCAGGCTTTCCTAAACTCGAAATGTTACTTCATGCTTAATCTGGGAGTAGAAACACTCGTTAGAAGCTTCAAATTGAACGCTTTTCTAAAACAACAAATGCCTGAAAATGTACAATGTATACATTGTGGTATGTATACTTAAAAGAAAAATTCCTTGTACTTATTTTTAATTGTAACTTTCAGAAATAATATCAAATAACGGCTATTTGACTATTAGTCAAGTCAAATAGCCGTTATTTGATATTATTTCTGAAAGTTACAATTAAAAATAAGTACAAGGAATTTTTCTTCCGTCCATTGCAAAAGTCCGGGTTCAAATCCATGCCAAGTAAATTTTGTAACGAGAAATACTCATCTCTGAATCTATGGACGTGTGTGAAATGTCTTTACACCCCAAATAATTTATCAAAATAAATAATGTAAGGTGACTGGTGAATGAGCTGTGAGCCCACATCCAAAATGAAATAATTTTTTATATAGTATTTAAATTAACAGAGGACAAAATTGTTGGTGCTAATAACACATTAAAATAATTGTATTTTTTTAAGCTTCAAAGTCAGTGAATAAAATATAAAATAATACAAAAATCATTTTACAATAATTTGTAAGCTAAAACCATTTCCAATCAATACATTCTCCTTTAGAGTGGCTACTGCTGTTCTATTTTCCTTATTTTTTTTTCCGTTTTTTTTTTTTCTTTCTCGTGTTCAGGTTTCTTATTGAAGAGAGAAACTGCGACAAGCGGACGTCGTATAAAGAATTGATTTATTCGCGGGAGGCTGACCGTGTTGAGTTCATCCTTTTATTTTATTGGGATGTGTACAAATTGTATGAGCAGCCTTGGGAGAGTATAAACTTTAATTGAACACGAGGAAGGAGCAAAAAAGAGAAAAAAGAAGTTCACGGAGTACGAAACACGAGAAGGGACCGTTATAAATTTCACCCACATATGAGGTTATAAAAGTTCAGTTAAAATTATTAATGTTGTCATTTTTTACAGAATAATTTAGTGTACATTTATTAACACCATGCGATCCGAAGGCCTTCTATTAATGTCGCTTTAAGGGCATTAACGAGCAATTATAATTCTAAAAAAAAATCACAGACACTTTCAAACATTACAAAGAACTAATAATTTAAAAATAATATTCTCCCGTTTTCCTATCGCTTTTAAAAATGGTAAAAAGTAAATCGATCCAACAAAATTCAACCTCGAGCGCTTGTATTAAATACAATTATTAAGCATCGAAAAAGTACTTCAAGGAAAGTAATACACTTTTCCAAATACTAAAATTGAGTGGACATTTCAGAAACCAGAGAGATTGTGAAGATAGTAGAAAATTCCTGAAACGACTATTTAAACTCTGTTTTTTTTAATATGACCAATCTTACGGTGTGTTAACTGCGAACATTTGGGAGTCCTGCTTTAACAGTAGAAAATTCCTGCTTTAACAGTAGGAAATTTTAACCATAAAATTTTGAGATGTTGATAAATGATTATCAATGTGACAAATAAATTATAATTTGTCAAATAATTTGTCACGATGCAGAGATTTTAAAAAAAGAGAATGCTGCAACTTGCAACTTTATAATACATACAGAGATTTTTTCTGTTAAGTATACTTTCACATATTCCATATAAATGTTTGTAAAATTTCTTGTATTTAGAACTTTTTTAAAATTTGAACATATAAATGGGCAGATAATTAAGAAGACAAATATTCCTGAGCAAGGAATTTTACCTGATCCTTCTATCCTACCTGATCCTTAGACACTTTACTAAACTGGTAGTAGATACAAATAATTTGAGGCATGATAGGTAAATATATTTGTAATCGTAATCTTTGTGAGTTCATTGAATTTTCATATTAATGTCAGAATTCCCTTCACAAATTAAAAGTTGATTTACAACATAACATGTGATTAATATTGTCCTAACCTGAAACACACAACCTGCATCATACCACTAATTTGAAATGTCAAATTTGATCGGTTATATTAAAAAAAACAGAATATATGTAAAAATACTCACATAGTGCATTCAATTTTTGTCTACGTCATAATTTTAAGTTAGCGGATTGAAATTAAATAAGCTTTAATTTGAGCTTAGGAACATTCACCTTGAATAAATCAATCAAGGACGTTACCGATACCCATGTCAAATTTCTGGGAATTTATCTAGACCAGCGCTAATTATGGGCTGATCATGGGGAAGTAGTTGCTAGCAAGCTGAATAAATCAACATTTCTCTTACGAAATCTCTGTAATAACCTATCGCCAGCTATGGTTCGTTCAGCTTATTTTTCCCTCATACATGCCCATCTAGCGTATGGTCTATTAGTATGGGGTCACTCGTCCAGCCGTTACAGACTGTTCGCTCTGCAAAGACGAGCAATCAGGATAGTTACTGGAATTGGCTATCAAGACGATTGTAAAAATCATTTTGTGCGTCTTCAAATATTGACACTACCGTCTATGTTTATTCTTGAATGTCTACTCTTCATGAAAAAGAATATGAACAAGTATAACCTGCATGACGATATTCATGAATATAACACTAGAGCAGTGGTGGGGAAACTTTTTTTAAGACGGGCCATTTGTAATAACCAGACAATCGTAGCGGGCCAAAGAATAATGCTTAATCGTAGGTAGGTAGTTTTTATGCGGGTCGTCACATTACGAAGTAAGAACGCGTTCAAACATTCTCACGACGGCACTCTTAAACGGGCCGGATTAAACCTTTCCGCGGGCCGTAGTTTCCCCATCACTGCGCTAGAGCGAGAGGAAATCTGTACCAACAAAGGATTAGATTGTCACGGAGTCAAACTGGAACAAATTATTACAGTATACAGTTTTTTAACAAACTCCCAATTCAACTGAGAAATATAGAATTTAAATCTTTTAAATCTATATTGAAAAAATTCCTAGTCGAGAATGCATTTTATAATTTTAACGATTTTTTAAACTGTAATTCTAATATGTTATGCAATTGTTTGTAACGTATACTGCTGCTAAGAACTAGAATTTTTAAAATGTTAATTTATCTATGTTGCCTTGTTAAATCAAGGTAATGTGTTTGAATCTATATCTATAACTTGACCTATGTAAACTATGTATATGGTTTTGGCAAACATAAACATAAACATAAACATAAACATAAACATAAACATAAACATAAACATAAACATAAACATAAACATAAACATAAACATAAACATAAACATAAACATAAACATAAACATAAACATAAACATAAACATAAACATAAACATAAACATAAACATAAACATAAACATAAACATAAACATAAACATAAACATAAACATAAACATAAACATAAACATAAACATAAACATAAACATAAACATAAACATAAACATAAACATAAACATAAACATAAACATAAACATAAACATAAACATAAACATAAACATAAACATAAACATAAACATAAACATAAACATAAACATAAACATAAACATAAACATAAACATAAACATAAACATAAACATAAACATAAACATAAACATAAACATAAACATAAACATAAACATAAACATAAACATAAACATAAACATAAACATAAACATAAACATAAACATAAACATAAACATAAACATAAACATAAACATAAACATAAACATAAACATAAACATAAACATAAACATAAACATAAACATAAACATAAACATAAACATAAACATAAACATAAACATAAACATAAACATAAACATAAACATAAACATAAACATAAACATAAACATAAACATAAACATAAACATAAACATAAACATAAACATAAACATAAACATAAACATAAACATAAACATAAACATAAACATAAACATAAACATAAACATAAACATAAACATAAACATAAACATAAACATAAACATAAACATAAACATAAACATAAACATAAACATAAACATAAACATAAACATAAACATAAACATAAACATAAACATAAACATAAACATAAACATAAACATAAACATAAACATAAACATAAACATAAACATAAACATAAACATAAACATAAACATAAACATAAACATAAACATAAACATAAACATAAACATAAACATAAACATAAACATAAACATAAACATAAACATAAACATAAACATAAACATAAACATAAACATAAACATAAACATAAACATAAACATAAACATAAACATAAACATAAACATAAACATAAACATAAACATAAACATAAACATAAACATAAACATAAACATAAACATAAACATAAACATAAACATAAACATAAACATAAACATAAACATAAACATAAACATAAACATAAACATAAACATAAACATAAACATAAACATAAACATAAACATAAACATAAACATAAACATAAACATAAACATAAACATAAACATAAACATAAACATAAACATAAACATAAACATAAACATAAACATAAACATAAACATAAACATAAACATAAACATAAACATAAACATAAACATAAACATAAACATAAACATAAACATAAACATAAACATAAACATAAACATAAACATAAACATAAACATAAACATAAACATAAACATAAACATAAACATAAACATAAACATAAACATAAACATAAACATAAACATAAACATAAACATAAACATAAACATAAACATAAACATAAACATAAACATAAACATAAACATAAACATAAACATAAACATAAACATAAACATAAACATAAACATAAACATAAACATAAACATAAACATAAACATAAACATAAACATAAACATAAACATAAACATAAACATAAACATAAACATAAACATAAACATAAACATAAACATAAACATAAACATAAACATAAACATAAACATAAACATAAACATAAACATAAACATAAACATAAACATAAACATAAACATAAACATAAACATAAACATAAACATAAACATAAACATAAACATAAACATAAACATAAACATAAACATAAACATAAACATAAACATAAACATAAACATAAACATAAACATAAACATAAACATAAACATAAACATAAACATAAACATAAACATAAACATAAACATAAACATAAACATAAACATAAACATAAACATAAACATAAACATAAACATAAACATAAACATAAACATAAACATAAACATTTCTGTGATTTATACATTACGTTTTGTAGATACGCTCAAAGATGAACATTTTAGAATGATCTTTATTTAAATCGTTTAATTAAATAACAATGCCAATACTAATTTACTCCTTAGAGAAATATTATTTTAATGTTGCTAAATGTAAACGAGCGTTGGGACTTCAGTTAAAATTAATATTTTATATGCGTGAAGCATGAAGTAAAATTTCGAGTTTAGAAAAGCCCGGCAATTTGGATTTGGCGTAGCGCGACCCGTTTTGCTCGCGCGCCTTTCTAATCCGACTGTTCATTCTTTTTACTCAATGTTGCTAAACACAATACAAGATAACTGGGATATTTAACAGCTTTCGCTAACAAAAATATCGAAAATGGTCAATATAGTCAATATATTGTCAAATAAAAATCAGCACAGTCAGAACGCGGACTTGCTATACAAATGGCTGTCAATAATGTTATTATTAGTCAGTATTATCAGTATGGTTTTAACAACATTGATGAAGACCATAAATCAAGACAAAAAATGACGGAACTGATTAAAATTGTGTAATATATTGAAAATTCGTTGAAAATTGCCAAATTATGACATTTTTAAATAATTTTAACATTTACATTAATTACACAAAAAATCCAAAAATTGTTCTTACATATTTTATCGAACATTTCATAATTTGTATTATCAAAATTTCGTTCCTTGTAAAAGTTACAAATATCGTAAAATTGACAAAATCATGATTTTCGATGAAAATCTTACCATTTCTCAAAGTTATTAAAATGTATATCAAAGCTGAATAAGATCGTATATTTTTATGAATACCTTGAGATTTATTGAACCAACAGAATTGATGAATAATGATAAATAAAAAATATATATTTATATATTATAATTTTTTCTCAAAGATTTGATGTTTTCGTCAAACGTTCCAAAGTTTCAACAATACATGTGTTGATTCGATTAGGTATTCATAGGGATTTAACTTTGATTAAAAAACACTTAGAACCTTTCTTCAATACTTTATTTTGTAACCAAATGTACATTTCGGACACGAAGTGTCCATTATCAATGGTTTGATACTAATACGATTCGTATTAGTATCAAACCATTGATAATGGACACTTCGTATCCGAAATGTACATTTGGTTACAAAATAAAGTATTGAAGAAAGGTTCTAAGTGTTTTTTAATCAAAGTATAATTATCTTCAAGTAACTCAATCAATCCAAATAGGGATTTAACATGTAAAATCACATTTATGTATTTTCTTGCTTCCATGATCCTTTAAGGAGAAAAGTGCGAGAGTATAGAAAAAAAATCCCATTTATTGTTGTTACTATTTAGTTAATATTCGATTTTTAATCAATTTTTTAAATGTACGAAAATTTGATAAATTAGCCTTAAGCCGTGTATAAGAAAATGTTATGGGTATTTACAGCACATGATTACAATTATTTAGAGGTCTAATACTTGATTTTTGTGCCTAAAATCATCAACGCCGCATCCGTAGCTGTCATTTAATGCCCCTGCCACGATTCTAGCGCCTCCATATAAAAAATAATTAATGAAGACAGGTGTTTATGAGGTTATTTATTTTAAATGTTGGTGATTTTTAAAATTGGATAAAAAAATAATAAACGACGTGACATTTTAATCAAATAGCGACCTAAATACGTAGGTTTTTCTTATCAATTTTTAATTACTCTCGTATTTTCCCGGAGAGCAGGAAAATGCATAAATGTGGTTTTACATGTATACTTAATCAAATCAACACCCGGTAGGTTGTTTCTTTAGTTTTGACGATGAAAATGATTAATGCGTTCAATTTGAAGCTTCTTCAATTGTTTCCATTCTTTGATTAAGCATGAAGTAACATTTCGAGCTTAAAAAAAATTGAACAAGCGAAAATAAAACTGCAGGCACATAAAATATACATATACAAATCAACGCACCTGAATAATTCTTGTAGTTATCTGAATATTTGATATTTACAGATTATTGAGAGATAAATAGGCTCAAAGTTTATTGAAAATAAATATGATTATTAAAAGTTCAGAAAATATATATAATATAAATCAAATTTCCATCAAAAACAACCTTTATTCGTTCCAAACATTTTAAATTTTGATGATTTTTGCACAAGTTATTGAGAAATGATTGAACTTTGTTTTAATGTGGGAAATATAAAAATATAAAGACTGGATGTAACATTACAGAGGCGAAAGTTAAGTTATACAGCAAAAATAAAATTGATATGTCTATTGTAGTACTTTCTCCCATGCTAGATATTTGAAATCAATAACTTACACCTACCTTATTTATCTACAAATGTTTCTTATTCCTGCCAAACTTTGTTCGTAAGCCTAACTTATGTATTCAGTTTACCACAAAATATTAATCATGACAAGGTCAAACTAACATCATTTAGCAATAGCTCACTTATTCAAAGTAATTAATTCGAAAAATTCACGTGTTTTAAAACAATTTTAATAAAATAACTAGAAGAGCTACGACATAAAGTGAATACGCATTAAATGTTAATTTTTGAATTATCTACAACTTTACTTAGCAAGATTTTTATATACCGGGTGTTCAATAAAAAAACGCCCAACGCCATAACTCTATTCATATATTAATTCATTTAACGAAAGATCCATTTCACAAAATACATTTTGACAAAATTTTATAATTACAAAAAAATACGGTAATACTTATACATAAAATAAACATACAATACTAAGACAAATAACAAAGATTTATACGTTTAAGTTTGCTGATAAACTGTGAGGGTGAAAAGCAATTAAAAATATTATTTATTGACCGATATTATTGAACTAAAAACCAAAGTCAATGGTCATTTAAGTACTAAGAAATGACATAAATATAGGTTTTTTCCATTAATAATTACATTGCCAAATAATAGCCAACTTAACATTTTTTATTATTATTTTTTTTATATATAGGCGTAGGGGAAATGCTAATGCACCTCAGGGGAGACATACCCCGGTGTGTGGGACTTTTTTTACCCACTAAAACCCCTCTTATATGGGCCAGAGCCCACCCTGGTACCGTCAAATGACATTTCTTCAAGGTGGGTGCCTTGCTTTGGTTGTCGTTTCTAGGTCTCTAGCTTCTTCTGTTTTAGTATTTCTTCGACAAAGGAGGCTACTGCCTGCCAGGCTTCATTGCTCGACAACATTACGTCAATCACGGAAGATGGCGTTATCTTGCCGACTCTCTGTTCTAATACGGTTCGTTCCCTGATCCATCGGCCACATGTGAATATCGTGTGTTCCGCGTCGTCATTGTTTCTGTCCCCATAGGGGCAATCTGCACTATCTACTTTTTTTATTTTTTCCAGGTACGAGTTGAAGAAACCGTGCCCGGTCGGGAATTGGGTCAAGTAATAATTGATTTCTCCATGCTTCCTGTCATGCCACTTTGTCAGGTTTGGAATTAGTTTTTTTGTCCATCTTCCTCTTGTTTCAGCTTGCCATTCCTCTTGCCAATGTCTCAGTGACATTTCCTTTGCGGTACTTGTGCACGTTCATGTCCTATCGTCGTCTTTAACATTTTTAAATAGCTTGATATAATTTTCAAATTTTATTACAACATCAGACATAATTTTTCGGAATCCAATAATGCCCAATTTTTTGTTTTTTGTTCAATATTTTTGTGAAAAAAAATAAAACTTCAATTTAAAATTATATTTTTTAAAAACTAAAATTAGTGTGCCCTGTAAAAGAGGGGCAAATGGTATTTATTGCAAGGTTATGTCAAACATGAATAATAACGACCCAACAAATAAATATCCATGTTTCAACTTACATTGTGGTATTTGACTGTACTTAAGAATGTGTAAAGAAAAATGTTTATTATTTAAATATTTCGATTATTACTCATTTCTAAAGTGTATTTCTAACTTCACAATATTTTATTGTTTAATACGCGTGGCGCATGAAGTAAAATTTCGAGTTCAGAAGAGCCTGAAAATTTGGTTTGGTCGCGTAGCGCGTAGCCCTACGCGACCAAACCAAATTTTAAGGCTTTTCTAAATTCGAAATTTTACTTCATGCATAATCTGGGAGTGAAAACACTCGTTTGAACTATAAATTGAACTTTTTTTATGAAATCGAAGAATTCCTGAAAAATTACAGCGTATACATTATGTATATTTAAAAATAGAAGTATTTGAAATAAAACAACACAGTTGGGAGGATTTCACTTTAATTGTTGAACACTGAAACATGTTTCACCACACAGTGGCTTCATCAGGCAGATGAAATAATGTTTTCATTATTTCATCTGCCTGATGAAGCCACTGTGTGGTGAAACATGTTGCAGTGTTCAACAATTAAAGTGAAACCCTCCCAACTGTGTTGTTTTATTTCAAATAGTATTATGGAGTTTCATCATGTATCCGCCTCATCAATTAAATATTTAAAAATAGAAGTATTTATTAAATAATAAATTTGCATTCAAAATAATTACAAACTGTGAGTGTATAATAAATTAGTTAACGGAACACACGGATTAAATAAAAACCAATAAACAATTTAAACAATATTAAAATGCTATTTTTTCCATAGCACACTACGTTTACTATTAAAAAATCATGTAAACATGATTTATTTAATTTTTTTTACATAAATATTGAATTAAAATGAATATATTAAGCATAATTGGATTAAAAAAAACAATGTCTAATATAACAAAATAAGTAAAGTAAATGCAGCCATTTAAAAATTTAAGATTGACTACTATTTGTCAATGAAGTTAATTTTGACAAAAAATATAATTACTGCCAATTTATGGTATTGAAACAGCCATTGAATTTGTTTTTTAATTCATCCAAATCGGTTAAAACGCGTTGGGCGTTTTTTATCTAACACCCAGTATCAATATTGAATAAAAATCTAAAAAAATGCAAAGAGTAAACTACCACTTCCGGTTTTCGCATTTTCAACAAAAGTTGATCGTATACTACTATTGTAATATAAAGCTTAAGTTTATGGTCAATCGGTTTAGACTTTATCGTAGCGACAGAAGGACAAAATTACAGACATTTTTTATAAATGATCTTAATCAACTCGGGGGACCTTAAAATGAATATATCCACTAATAGTTTTGATTTGAAAATGTTCGTGAAAGCAATAATTTCCTTTTGTTTTGGGGGCGAAAGTAAAAAGAAAATGGATAAACCTAAACGCGTTACTGAATAAATAAACAAGTTCTACTGTCATAAAATAAAAAAATCGACAAAATAGTAATGAAATTACACAACCAAACAATAAACAAATTAAATACATTAGGTATATTTAATTGAAATAAAAACGCCACGTGACGTTTTTATTTACATAAACATTATTTGCTAATAAATAGGTTAACAATTATTGTTATTAATATGAAGATCTGACGTTTGCTTATGTTTTAAACTAACCTTTGAGTGTAAATATTTTTGTGTGAAGTAAAATTAATAAATCAAACTCCACACACTCTCAAAAATTGATGATGATTCAAATGGTGTGTATACTTAAAAGCGGTCTATATTATCGACATTTTTTTTTTTTTTTTTCGAAAAGTTATAACTAGAAAAATAAAATTATTTTCCTTGATAACACAATAGATGGCATCTAATGAATAACTAGTATCTTATTTAACGATACCAACCATATACCATCGATACTAGGAATATATCGGAATAATAAATATCGATATAAATATCTATTATTTTGTAGGATAATACCGATATTTCAAAATATCGATATACCGGGTGAGCATTTTCAATCCGGAACATACAATATAATTAAAGATAAGCATTTTCAATCCCGAACATAACAATTGCCAAACTAAAGATTAAAATCAAATTGAAGGTCCCTAAAAATAATAGTAAAAATTGAAATAACCTTTCATTTTGCGTCAAACAGTACCCTAGCCCAGGGGCCTCCAAACTACTGCCCGCGTGCCAAATCCGACTCGCGCCATCATGAAGCGAACAGAGATTGTTTTGCGTAAATGAAATATTTTATATCGATTTAGAGGTTTTTTTTAAATTAATATACAATTAGTGATGTAAAATTACCGGTAATTTAGAATCGGGTAATATTCTCGATAATATTACTGAAAACATGGTAACAATTGGTAGTTTAAAGTTAGACATAAAACACACAAAAATTTCCATAAATAATTCTGTTATATATATTGTTTTTCTAAATCAAGAGGTGGAGTGTTTATCGATGTTTAACCAAGGAGTGTTTTCCACTCCTTAGTTAAACATAAAGTAAAAATTTGGATTTGGTCACGGTAGCGACCAAATCCAAATCTTCTCGTTTTTTTAAACTAGAAATTTTATTTCATGAGCCACGCCTATAAAACACCGATTTCATTTGAAGTTTAAAATAGACTGTTATTAATTATTTTTAAATAAATTACTCTATTAAACATTATTATTATGTAACAGTAAATAAGAATACCAATTTTTGAAAATACTTATTTAATTATTTGAATTTTGGCCCATTTAATTATGTAAAATTATATATGTGGCCCGAAAAAGAAAAAGTTTGGAGACCTCTGCCCTAGCCCATTATAAAATCCATTTATCACATTTGTTAGTGTTTTAGCGATAATTTGATAATTTTGCTTTTCATGTAGTCCTACAGAAAATAATCATATGGCGCTAAATCAAGAGATATGTTGGGCCAGTGAATTATTCCACCACGATCAATAATCACGCGATTTGGAAAGGTTTTTTCTAAACAATCCTGAACATCTACTCCAAACTTTCTGATTGTCACGTGTTACTCCTTCTACTGCATGGCCAGCATTGGTGTTTAAAAGTTCTAAATATGATCTTGAATTTAAATTTCCGATAATTTGAAACGGTCCAATAACTGTATTACAATAACTGTATTATTGAAAACTCCCGCCCAAATATTGATTTTTGAGGATACTGCGTCCTTGTCCTAAAATTTAATTTAAAGTCTTTTATTTAATTAATTTTATGACATGTCCCGGATTGAGGGTGCTCACCCTTAAATATATTTTATGTTGCAGAATAAGAATGCTCACCCCTTTTCACTGTTTCTTCTGGTTTGGTCCCGCGTATTTTCTTGGCTCTGGTCCATTGTATTTTTGATTCGATGTTTCGACGACGTCGCAGTCATCATCGTCAGGAATAACTAATAAAATTCCATTGCTCTAGCAACAACCACTTGTTTGATTTCTACGTACTACTTGATGCGTGAATTTCTTGTTTGGCTTCGTGTTACTCTTCTGTTTTGTTCTTCTAATGATATAGTAGTGACAATTTCAATATTATTTTCGGAAGGGATTGGATTTTTAATTTCTTGGTTGTTGTTCGGAGATAATATATTTTGACCAGAATTTATACAAGTTTTCCAAATTGGTGGTAGTCTTTTAGCATCATCTCTTTGATTTAGACTGTTCGGCCTATTTTCAATTTCTATCGCTTCTCTAATAATCCTCGCGTGGAAAAAGTCTGTCTTTTTTAAAATTCTCGTTTTTTCGAAATTTATTATATGTTTAAAAATATTTCAACACGTCAACATTTCTAAACATACAATACATTTAGAATAGAAGACAGACTTCTTCCACGCGAGGATATATATATATATATATAAATATATATATATATATATATATATATATATATATATATAGAGGCAGAGTTCGGAAAATTTCCTAACAGGGCATTCGACCAATAATACGGCAGGAGAGATGTGCGTAATCTACTTTATTGTAATACCAAGCTTTCGGGACTCATTTTGTCCCTTCCTCAGGGTTAACACTAAAAACAATGAGCAAAAAACAAACAATTACTGATCTGAATTAAACTATTAGTTAATGACGAATTCTTGAAAAAAATAATAATTAGCGAATAAATTTTGAGCTTACATTTGTGATTATTTGAACAAACTATTGTTAGGTGCCTGTCTACCAGCCATTGTTGCTGTTTGTGTGAAAGCACGTGCGCCGTTTCGCACTAAGATGCGGCCACGTGAATAAAAGTTAATCAAATATAAACAATTGCGGTGATAACACCCCGGGTTATCCAAGAAACAGTGGAACACAGTGACAATTTCCAGTTTTAAAATGTGAATGTGCCGTTTGTTTTTTTAAAATTTCACTTTTGCCGTAACCACGCGGTTACGATTCTTTGTACGCAATAACCTCACTCTTAAAATTTTTAAATTCAACAACCACCATGAGTATCGATAGGATAATTAAACAAATGCAGCATCAGTTTAACAATAGTTTGTTCAAATAATCACAAATGTAAGCTCAAAATCTATTCGCTAATTATTATTTTTTTCAAGAATTCGTCATTAACTAATAGTTTAATTCAGATCAGTAATTGTTTGTTTTTTGCTCATTGTTTTTAGTGTTAACCCTGAGGAAGGGACAAAAAAAGTCCCGAAAGCTTGGTATTACAATAAAGTAGATTACGCACATCTCTCCTGCCGTATTATTGGTCGAATGCCCTGTTAGGAAATTTTCCGAACTCTGCCACTAACGTAGTACGACCGTTACTTCTTGTGCTGGTATATATATATATATATATATATATATATATATATATATATATATATATATATATATATATATATATATATATATATATATATATATATATATATAGTTTCTTCGGGTTTGGTCCCGCGTATTTTCTTGGCTCTAGTCCAATTTATTTTTAATTCGACGTTTCGATGACGTCGCAGTCATCATCGTCAGGAATAACTATCTAAATTCCATTGCTCTAGCAACCACTTGTTTGACTTTTACGTACTATTTGATGCGTGAATTTCTTGTTTGGCTTCGTGTTACTCTTCTGTTTTGTTCTTCTAATGATGTAGTAGTGACAATTTCAATATTATTTTCGGAAGGGGTTGGATTTTGAATTTCTTAGTTGTTGTTCGGAGATAATATATTTTGACCAGAATTTATACAAGTTTTCCAAATTGGTGGTAGTCTTTTGGCATCATCTCTTTGATTTAGACTGTTCGGCCTCTTTTCAATTTCTATCGCTTCTCTAATAATCCTCGCGTGGAAGAAGTCTGTCTTTTTTAAAATTCTCGTTTTTTCGAAATTTATTGTATGTTTAGAAATGTTTACGTGTTGAAATAAAGAAGATTGTGGATCAGACTTTCTTACTGCTAAAATGTGTTCATCTCGACGAGTACTAATTTTTCGGTTTGTTTGTCCTACATAGCTCTTCTCACACATACCACATGGAATTTCATATACGCCTTGAGCTTCAAGTGGGATAATTTGTTTTGGAGTTCGGAGTATATTTTGAATTTTTGTGTGTATATTGAAACAAGTTCTACTATTGTATTTGGAGAGGACTTTTCCGATTTTATCAGTTGTTCCTTTAATGTAGGGAAGGGTGACGTTGCTACACGGACTTTCACTTCTTGTTTTTGGACTTTTGTTTCTGTTTAATTTATTGATTGTTTTTTTGGAAAACCCATTTTGCATTAATGCCTTTTTGACATTGGATATTTCATTATTTAAGTGGTGTTTGTCCGATAGCGTACGTGCTCTTAGTAGAAGCGATTTTGCCACAGACGCTATTTGAGCTGGACGGTGATGTGACTTCGCATTCAAGTACCTGTTTGTGTGTGTGTAGGTTTTCGGTATACGGTGTAATTTAAGTTTCCATTAGGATTTCGGATAATAAGAGTGTCCAGAAAGGGTGAACGTTTGTTTTCTTCAACTTCCATTGTGAATTGAATTTTGTTGTGGATATTGTTTAGATGCGATAAAAAATGGTTGAGGTTCTCAATACCATGTTGCCAAATAACGAAAGTATCATCCACGTATCGTAGCCAAAGTTTAGCTTTTAGAGGGGAAGAATTTAGTGCTTTAGTTTCAAAATCTACCATAAATAAATTTGCAACTATTGGTGATAGAGGAGAACCCATTGGTGCACCTTCCAATTGTTTGAATTTTTGTCTTTTATATGTAAAGAAAGTGTTTTTTAGGCAGTGTGACGCAAGATCTAAAATTTCGTTTGACTGATGATACTTGGATTTTATTATTGCTATCGTCTCGTCAATTGGGATTTGTGTAAAGAGAGATTTAACATCGAAACTTACTAATATATCATTTGCATCTAAAATTTGATCTTTAATTTTGTTTACAAAATCTGCGGAGTTGATTATGCATGAATCAGCGTCTTCAGTTAGTGGCTGCCATATTTTAGCAATATATGCTGCTAATTTAACTGTTGGGGAACCAATTCCGGAGACGATTGGTCGTAAAGGAACACCTTCCTTGTGCATTTTTGGTACATCATAAATTTTTGGGCAAATAGAAGATTTTTCCCTAGGAATTAGTTTCAACGCTGTATTTTTATCAATTTTGGAATTTTTAATTTTTGATTTCGTTGTTTCTTCTAAATAGGTGATCGGATCTGTCTCGACTTTTTTGTAGGTTGAATCATCTAAGAGGGAACACATTTTTTTGTCATACTCGTCTGTTTGCATAATGACGGTGGAATTACCCTTGTCCGCAGGAAGAATTATAATAGATCTATCTTCTTTTAGTAATTTAAGAGCAGACATTTCTCTTATTGTTAAATTATTTCGTGGTGGTTTGGCTTTTTTAAAAATTGTAGCTATTTCTTGGCGAATGTTCTCAGCAATGGTATTATCTAATCCTTCTGTACCCATTTCAATATTGCAAATAATGTCCTCGTTTGGAATGAATTTAGGTGTCACCGCAAAGTTGAAACCTTTTGAAAGAACTGTTTTCTCTGTTTCGTTTAGAATTTTGTTTGAAAGGTTACACACTGTTTTTAATTTACAATCCGGGAGTTTTTCTTTATTACGTGATTGAAGTTTATCAAATTTTTGTTTTTGGTTTTTTGATTTTAAATCTTTGCTCGTTTCTGCTCTAAAAGCTGCCAATCTTTCAATAATGTTCCAAATAGATGGATGGATTAAATTGCTGAGATAAAGATGAAGATTATATAAAGTTGTACCTACTTGGTTAATTTCAGATCTTTTTCGTTGAATTGATTCTCTCAGCAGGCATTCACTCGTTCTAGATAAAATCCGTCTTGTTTTATCGTTGTTTGTATGGTATTTTAGTCTGACAAAATTGGGCGTTAATTTCTTGTCTCTGCATCTTGCTAGAAATGTTAGATCGCACAGAAGCTTCGCGTGCTTAGTACGTAGTTTTTCAAATTTACGTGTGGAATGTAGCATATTCTCCCCGTAGAGGTTATCGCATCTAAACAATATCCACAACAAAATTCAATTCACAATGGAAGTTGAAGAAAACAAACGTTTACCCTTTCTGGACACTCTTATTATCCGAAATCCTAATGGAAACTTAAATTACACCATATACCGAAAACCTACACACACAAACAGGTACTTGAATGCGAAGTCACATCACCATCCAGCTCAAATAGCGTCTGTGGCAAAATCGCTTCTACTAAGAGCACGTACGCTATCGGACGAACACCACTTAAATAATGAAATATCCAATGTCAAAAAGGCATTAATGCAAAATGGGTTTTCCAAAAAAACAATCAATAAATTAAACAGAAACAAAAGTCCAAAAACAAGAAGTGAAAGTCCGTGTAGCAACGTCACCCTTCCCTACATTAAAGGAACAACTGATAAAATCGGAAAAGTCCTCTTCAAATACAATATTAAAACTAGTTTCAATATACACACAAAAATTCAAAATTTACTCCGAACTTCAAAAGAAATTATCCCACTTGAAGCTCAAGGCGTATATGAAATTCCATGTGGTATGTGTGAGAAGAGCTATGTAGGACAAACAAACCGGAAAATTAGTACTCGTCGAGATGAACACATTTTAGCAGTAAGAAAGTCTGATCCACAATCTTCGTTATTTCAACACGTAAACATTTCTAAACATACAATAAATTTCGAAAAAACGAGAATTTTAAAAAAGACAGACTACTTCCACGCGAGGATTATTAGAGAAGCGATAGAAATTGAAAAAAGGCCGAACAGTCTAAATCAAAGAGATGATGCTAAAAGACTACCACCAATTTGGAAAACTTGTATAAATTCTGGTCAAAATATATTATCTCCGAACAACAACCAAGAAATTCAAAATCCAACCCCTTCCAAAAATAATATTGAAATTGTCACTACTACATCATCAGAAGAACAAAACAGAAGAGTAACACGAAGCCAAACAAAAAATTCACGCATCAAGTAGTACGTAAAAGTCAAACAAGTGGTTGCTAGAGCAATGAAATTTTGATAGTTATTCCTGACGATGATGACTGCGACGTCATCGAAACGTCGAATTAAAAATATAATGGACCAGAGCCAAGAAAATACGTGGGACCAAACCCGAAGAAACAGTGATACATGTTTCGCCCGCGAAAATCTACGTTTTAACATATATATATATATATATATATATATATATATATATATATATATATATATATATATATGTATATATATATATATATATATATATATATATATATATATATATATATATATATATATATATATATATATATATATATACTGCGTCCTTAATGCTTTAATAAATTTGAAGGCCATTCAGAAGGATATTAATTTATTCCAAACCTAACAGCCATAAAGGCCAATTACTGGATAAATTAAAGTTAATAAAAAAAAGAGTAATAACAATATTTCTCATACAAATTAGACAGATTACAATAATAACATAAACATATCCACAAACATCGCATTATTCTGTATCATAACACGAAATTGACTGAACAAGTTAGTCCCATATAATAAACAGCTTACTTTTACAGGCAGCAAGTTTTCAAAAGGTGTAAAATTTCCACTGAAATTATTGATTAATTGATTTTTTTGTAGTGCATACAGGGAAAGTAAAAACTTTGAATACATTTGAACATCTTCCTCTTAAAAAGTTCCTAACTCCATATAATTAATTGTCGCGAAACGGAAGTGCGGCATTATTTTTCCGTCCATTAAAATAATAAATAGAGAAACTTATTAGTCGAGTTAATTACATCGCAGCAACTTGTACGAGTTGATTAGTTTCCAGCCCGGAATGAGTAGATTTCAATGTAACGTGTAGGATGTTATAAGTTACAAGTAGTTTCTCTTAACGAAGCATCAGATAATTATGATTAAATCACGCATCCGGTATGTGCATTAAAACTAGTTTCTTTGCATGTTTATCACGAGGTAATGATTTCCGTCGAGCCGCGCCAGGATGGAAGAGGTAGGTACGCCAAGGTAGGTCGATCTGACCTCTCTTTGTCAGACCAAGTGGGCGAAGACACAATGGGAAAAAAAGAACACACACACACACACACACACATACTAGTACTCGCATATAAAAGGATTGTTTTCTTTTTAAGGCTATTGAATCAGGATTGTATGTATGTATGTGTGTTATGTATGTATGTTATGTATGTGTGTGGTGTACATAAATCTCTTCGATTTGGACACATATATGGCGAATTTCTCCACTTGGATGGAGCACAGTAAGTGATTAAGGAATTCAATGAGGACCGGCGAACCGGCAAACTTGCTAATCGCCGTCCTTACTTTCCCGATTACTGTGATCCGCTCCGGCTCACTAATCTATACAGATCTTAAACTATTTAACAAATAGCACTTTTAGTTCGCTGCTTTAACCCCTCCAGTTTTCCCGCAACCAGCGCACAAAACGAACACACGCACATCTTCGATTTAGTCCTTGAACTTAAACTATCATGAGCGTTTTTAATAATCTTTTGTTTTCGGATTAGGATAAAGTGAGGCATTAAGCAAAGAGTAACTGTATACAAAAAAGTAGTTACCCATAATCGATTCTAAAATCTTTTTACAAGGTGGCGCAAAAGTTGTCACCCGATGTTCTTTGGCTGTAATTTTTTTATGAATGAAAAACTATGGTTCTGCATTTGGATTGTGTTTATCTGATGTCTTAATTTTTGTTTCCATTAAGTCGAGAAAATACGGGCTCGATATATGGCATTTTCCATCATTCTTGTCAGAACTTCTGTCGATAGGTTCTCGTATTCTTGACTGATATTCTCTTTGGCGGCTTCGAGAGTCTGAGGCTTGTTGACATAGACTTTTGACTTCAAGAAACCACACAAAAAGAAGTCCGGGACGGTTAAATCGAGCGATCTTGCCGGCCAGTGCAAATTACCAAAACGAGAGATTGAGTGACCCGGAAATGTAATTATTCAATTATTACGCTTTCTTTAGGAGTATAGAGATTCATGTCTTGTTGACGTGTATTTTTTATCTATTTACTTTAAAAATTTCAAAGCAGAACTGTAATTTGCCGCCATTTGCAAAAATTATAGCATCTTCCAATAGGATGATGCCTTTTGCGCCATCTAGTACTAGGCCGCAGTGGTCGACAAAACTATTTTTAATACAATTAAGACATTTTCTACTTTTGCTGTTGTCCTATTGTTTAGTTCAAAATATAACTTGTATGGAGAATAGTATATTAAAAGTGACAAGTAAAATGTCAAAACTGTCAAAATATCAAAAAATATCGTCTTGTGTCAAAAATAACATTATGTATGTAATTAACTGATTGATTCAATAAAGCGAATAATGTGATGCTATGCATCGTTCGTTTCACTATTCTTTCGTTTGTTAGAATTGATAAAAAATAAATACTTAAATCACCCTGTACTTATAAGATAAAGGTAAAGTTTCGACTAAATCAATTAATTTTAATAAGGGATCGATTGCAATTGTCTCAATACCTCTATCTTTAAAAACAAACTTGCCACTAGCTATGAATTATATGAATTGATAATTGATAATGTGCAAATTTAATTAATCTAGTAAAACCTTTTTTTTTACCTTTTCTTATTTGTTGCTCTTTAAGCGCATTAAGCGCCGCTTATGCAAGAACGCAACATTATTAATTTTGTTCTAGTTAAATTACTAAATAAGTTAATTTGTACATTGAATTATTTGACCTAACTTGACAATGTGTGAAGAATAATTTAAATATTTTGTTATTTAAATATTTTGATCTTTGCTTATTTTAACAAAGTGTTTTTTACCTTCTCAATATTAAAGAGTTTTACACGTGTAGTGCATAAAGTAAAATTTTGACTTTAGAAAAGCCTGAAAATGTTACTTCATGCTTAATCTGGGAGTGAAAACACTCGGTCGAAACTTCAAATTGAACTGTTTTATAAAATCGACGAAAGGGAAAACGTCCAATATGTTTTATGATAAGTCATTCATAACAATGATAAAAAGAAGTGCATAATTTTACCTAAAATCAACGTTTAGAGTTAACTCTATAATTGCTCGGCCGTTAATGGGTTAATACAGCATAGGTTAGGTTAGGTTGTAGTGATTGCACCGCACATGGAGGTGCACACTTAGGCCCGAAGAGGGCCCATTGTGTGTGCGGTTTAACCATTCTCTTATGAGAACCATTTGGAGCTGATGACAAACGTTGAAAGGTTCTAACGACTCGAGATCAGAGAGTTCAACCAGGTATGAACCTATTATTCCAGCTAGAGAGGGGCATTGACAGAGGTGTTCACAACGCTTTCCTTCTCTTCTTCTTCAAGGCATCCTCTGCAATAGTCATTGTAGGGAATTCCTAACCTTTGAGCGTGCTTGATAAAGGGCAGTGTCCCGTAATTACGCCTGTCGTTTTAGTGAGGTCACTCCTCTTTGAAGAGATAAGTACCTCGCTTCTGTTCCTGTAGCATTGAGGCCAAATCTGCCTAGCGGTGCTACAGGTGCTCTCATTTCTCCGCCTATTGGTGATCTTTGAAAATAATATTATAGAGGATCACCTTGCTTGTCGCAAGGGGAATACCTGGGTGTTAGTTAATCAAGATGAGCTAAAGTTGTATCCGAGCTGCCAGCTCATTCAATGCCTCTCGGCAGTCGGATACCACCCTCGAGGTGCTGATTACACCTGTTAGTGATTTAATAGCAGCTTAGCTATCGGTTAACAGATTAATCCGATGACTATTTGCCAAATCTACCGAATGCGCATTCGATTCAACTACATTTTCGATTGAGCTTACACAAAATCAACATAAATGCATTATTTATTTCTGTAAATACCTAACTATTTAGTAGATGTGGAAATTAGAATTATACCACTTAAACTCACATTTAAAACGATTGTGCACATTAATTAAAATGATTTGTGGTTGGGTTTTTGCAGATTTAGTTTTAGGAAGACATTGTCAAAATTTGACGTTTAATCCTAAAATTTTAAAGCTGCATACCGGAACATACATTTTGGCATGTTCCATCTAAAAACCATAGTAAACATATTATGAAGTTTTCTGTCTCTTTTCACACACGTAATCTGATAATATCAAACTATTTTCGTATTACATGTATTGGTGCAGAATGCCCTACAAATCAAGGAAACCATGGGATACCTCTCGTAAATCGTACCTTATGTTCACTTGTTCCCACATTTGGAGTTATTTATCTATTGATCAACACATGTCGCCACTAAAATTGCACATTCGTAACCTTATTGACAAGTATTTTACGTTTATTTCTTTGTACCATATGTTTTGTCAAAAATGAAAGTTCATAATTTCTATAAAACTATTTTCAAAAATGCCAAAGTTAAAATAAGAAGCACATTTTTGTTAAATGTTTTTTTTAACTTACATCGACATCGATATTTTAAACTTTACATTAATCATTGGTCTATACTGGTACATGAATTAAAATTTAGCTGCGCTCGCGCCCGCAAATCCAAATTTTCTAGCTTATCTAAACTTAAAATTGTACTTTATGCATAATCAAGGAGTGGAAACAGTTGGTACAGTCATTATAGATACAGAATTCGTACTATGATCAAATGTAAAAAATAAAATAAAAAATCTCTACATTTTTTATTTTGTTAAATAGAGAATAAGAAATGATTGTGAGTTAATTAATTATTGAATTAATTAAAAATTCGTCGCCAGCGAGAGTCCCAGTCACGCCTAGCAATTATAACAAGAGAGGAACGAGATAATGCCAGACAAGATAAAGAGGAGGCGAACGCAAAGAGAGCTACCTGAACGAGCTCTCACGATGAAATTTCGACCGTATTTAAGGGGGCCCTTAAGAGTTATAATGGTTTCATTATTACCTGCTGGGCCCTCTGCCCAGGAAGCCATAAATAAATCTACAAACTTAAATTAACGAAATCCGGCCTGTTGACACACACAGACACGTACACCTCGCCTCGCTCTTTCTTTTTTTTTTGTTCGTTCACTACTTATCAAGACCAATTCGAGTTCATTTATTTATATTAAAGACTTAATTTAGGGTATATAAAATAAAATAATGAGAATACAGGAGTGTTAACTGGTTAACCAGTACTCTTTCATACATGTTTTGGTAAAAAGATGCACTATTTTTTATACATTTACTGGATATTGGTCCAAGACCATTCCACCATTTCACCTTTATATTTTTTGTATTTTAACTATATTTAGACGCCACAAACACATTCACACACATCCATGGACCCAGGTGGAATCATTTTGTACTTTAACTCGAACTCGAACCCGCGGCTACTGGGTTACCCACTCACCGGAGTTCTCAAAAATGCACTTTATGAGAGCAAAGTTATAAAAAAATAGGTGTGTTCAAGCCTATGTCCTTGTGTACTTTTTGTCACACATTAAAAATTCATTTATATCTATTCAGTATATGAATATACCAGGACTAACGACATAGTGAAAGGTAAAATCTAAAATTTAAAGTCTTAACCTGATACTGAGCATAACTTTTGTTTGTTTTAGTTGTATTAAATTATCCTTTTTTCCTATCGCATACTAATGTGTAAGGGAGGTATTGTGATCAGTCCAAAATCGACCCTCACTTTTTTCACCGAAACATACGTTTTGGGGTTCAGGACCCCGGATCAAGTGATATCTCAATGGTGGCGGTCTGTCCCTCTGTCGCTCGATTTCAGCTTAAGCGGCTCATAGTATTTTGATCAAATTTTGTATTTGGGTGCTACTCTGTAATATTTGTAAATGAACAAGGTTTAGGTTAAATGCGGAAACTGGAAGTAGATGTTTAATCTTAGCGTTTTTTTTTTTCGTAAGTTGGAAATTTGACCCAGAATTGCTTCCAGGGCCGCCTGTCACCGCTTCGGTCTTCGTTACTGCCAAAGCAGCCTTTGGTCGATGCTTTCCGGAACCATCCGGACTATCTCCGACACTGCTCGAATTCCGACGACGCATTCCGGACTTTTCCGACGCCGTCCGGTTTATCTCTGCTATCCGGACTCCGTCGACACCTTCTGGATACATTCGGACTTTTCCGACGCCGTCCGGACCTTATCGTCGTATACCGGAATTTTCCGTTTCCGTCCGGATTTTGCTGCCGCCACTCACCACCTCTGACGACCAGGCTGCCACTGTCCACGCCCACTGCGCCCACGTATTTTTATTATTTGCTGCTGTGTTGTTCTTTTTTTTTGTTGCGGTGTTCTTTTTTGTTGCGGTGTTTTCTTTTTTGTGTAAATAAATTTGTTGTCTTGGATTGGTGTTTAAGGGCTAGTTGCTCGTGCCCTCCATCTCCAAACCCCGAGCTAGCTGGAAGTGCATTTGGGGTACCTTCCCCCTGTAATACAAGTTATTGTTTTCCTTTGTGGCAGTTATGACACGCATTTTAACAGTTGTGATATATTTTAAACTAACGAGTGTCTTCCACTCCTAGATTAAATATGAAGTAAAATAAAACAGACACACCTGAAAATTTGGTTTGGTTTGGCGTATAAACCCTGATTTCAAGTAAAGTTAAAAATATATACTGCAGAGATGTGATGGATCAATATTTACCGAAATGTAGTGGAAAAAAGCAAAAATTACATTTTTGTGAATATTTAAAAAATAGTAATAAGTACAACAAATTTAGTTTGAAACACGTTTCCACATTAATAATATTTTATGTTCATAAAAAAAAACTCTAAAATACCATGATTTTATTTTTGATTTTAAACTTAACTTGGCTACGCGCTTTAGGAATTGACATATAAAATGTGAAACATAGTAATTATAATACATAATATCAGAGTTGCCTGCCTACAATATCTCCATTGCACTCTAGATATGTTTTGTTTAATTGAGTCGTCTAGTTCCAAAACCGGCCATCTCCACAATTTCATGAAATTACTTTGACTTAAAAAAAGAAATATTTTGGGGTTAACTGGAAAAATGTTCCGTCTTTGACCTTTTAATGTCAGATTTTAGAGAGCCCACAAAACTTAAATGGTTTTTAAGATATTGGGGTAGGTTGCAGTATTTGAGAAGGGAAATATCCGTTTGCTATTGTTTAGGAGTTTCATTACATTTATATATTGTTTTAAGTTTTTTAGATACATTTTTAGTTTTTAGATTTATTTCATTTCACTATAGATGGTCAAAAAGAAATTTATCCTAAAAGACATTTTGTTCCATAACCATCCATCTTTACTTCAGTTTGTTCCAAAACTGGCTATATCCAAAATTTAAAAAATGCAGTAGCTTTAAATTACAATCGATGTAATCAGAGTATAGATTATCGAATTCTACTCTCTAACTACTTTTATTTGTGCGCAATCTAAAATTTATTTGTTCAACAGCCTCTGTGTTAAACATATTATTACCTCTCCCGAAAAATATGTTGATAGGAGATGGCGGGTTTTAGAACTAGACGACTCATCTAAATTATGATATGTTTTAACGGGGAAAGTGCTATGATAGACACCAACATTTTTGTATAATCAAATTGAAATCTAAACTCTGTTTTTTTTTAATATCACCAAACTTAGAGTGTATTTACTGCGAACAGTTTTCTGCTATAGTAGTACGGTATTTTAATATCAAATTTCGAGATGTTGGTAAATGATTATAAATGTGACAAATAAATCATAATTTGTCAAATAAATTGTCACGATGCAGAGATTTTCAAAAAAGAGAACGATACAACTTGCAACTATACAACACATGCAGGGGTTTTTCTTTCAAGTATATTTTTACATATTCCATAAAAACATTTCTAAAATTAATGAACATGTGATCAGAACTAAGCAATACATTTTAAACTTCACTTTAAATCACTGTTTTATACGAGTGGCGCATGAAGTAAAATTTCGAGTTTAGAAAAGCCTGATTTGGTTTCGTCGCTCCGCTGCGTTACGCGACCAAGCCAAATTTTCAGGTTTTTCTAAACTCAAAATTTTACTTCATGCTTAGTCTGGGAGTGGAAACACTCGTTAGAGTTTTTAAATTGAAAGTTTTTAACAAGGTCAGGTATGTTTGAAAATGTACATGAAAAAATCGTAACATATATACCTAAAAAAAAAACATTTCTCGTATTTAGACGTTTTTATGTAAATGGGCAGATAATAAAGAAGACAGATATTTCTAAGCAAGAAATTTTACCTGATCCTTCTATCCTAACTGATTCTCAGAGACATTTTATTAAATTGGTAGTGGATACAAAAAATTTGAGGCGTGATAGGTAAATACATTGAATTGTCATATTAATGTCAGATTTCTCTTCACATAGCCTACAAATTATTAGTATATTGTACCACGAGCATATAATGATAGCTATTAATCACGAGAACGAGGTTTGCGGAACGAGCCAAACGCGAGTAGAGCAAGTCGTTCGAGTGATTAATAGCCATTATATGCGAGTTATACACTATACTTTGTTCACGACAACAACAATATATAACACAACATTTATTATATATATTTATCAAATACGCGTCAGTCCTAATGGTCGATTTTGTTTCATAATAATTTGACAGATAAATGATGACAGATTGCGGTATTATGATTTGAATGTGTAATATGGTTAATTCCACTTTAACACAAATATGAACAATCGTTCAACAATAAATAATACTCACACTGTCTAGCCTTTCGCCTAAGTTACATAGAAACACGCTCTTTGCACAAAAATCGAACTCTTGCGTCTGGATGAAGTTTTCAAGGTGTTAACGTTTGTTCTGCTTTAAAAATACACTCGCGATGGATAGAAGCACAATTGTTTAACCGCTTTAAGAATGATTTCTGTTTACAAACGCGGTTTTACGCGGGTTAAACTAGTGAGAACGGCGGAGATGCGATGAGACGCGTTACTACATAACAAAATGGCGTCGGCGACGTCATCCTTACCATGGTCAAATGTAAGACAAAAGAAGCTCATTTGACTAGCACAGCGCTATTACTGCATAGCGGCAAAAAATCGAGATAAGCAATTATTTATATTCGTGTTAAAAAAAACACATTTATCACGCAAATTCCGTGTTTAATGTTCTTGAGTGTTAAATGTACCCCATTTATGCTGCCCACACAATTAAATAATGTACATATTATATAGTATGTTCAATAAAAAAAACTTCTAGAGTGCCATGATTTTACCTTTTTTAAAATTAAGGTTGGCTACACGCTTTAGGAATATTCCTGCTTAAATATTCTGACTAAGGCGAATTAATCCCATGACTGCAAACCGTATAAATCCTACAGAATACCATAAATAATAATTTAGAAACCGAGAAAGCAAGTTAAACAAAAAATTAAAAACATACTTAATTTTTCATGATAATTATAACGTATAACTTCAGAGTTGCCAACCTACAATATTTTCCATGGCACTCTAGAGGTTTTATTTTATTGAACATACGATAGGATTGTCGTGAATAAAAGTTTTTTTACAACATAACATGTGATTAATAACATGAAATACACAACCTGCATCACACCACTAAATTCTTGAAATATCAAATTTGATTGGTCATTAAAAAAAACAGATTATACATGAAAAACCAAGTATATGTTAATTTTTTTTAACTTGCTCTGTTGGTTACGGAATTATGATTAACTAAAATTTAATTGAGTTTAAAAAATAAATAATTTTTCCAATAAATCGAATTCAGTTATTTCGGATTTATTATGCGTTTCCATAACAAAATGTTTAATTAAATCAGTTGAGAATTTTGACTTTAGATGGTATAAAAGACCGAATCCGTTCTGCCTATTTATTTAGTTAAATAATTTGAATTCAAATTATAAGTTAATTCATTTTTACCATAATAAATCATAATTTCGAAACCAAGAAAGCAAGTTAAACAAAAAATTGAACACATACTTAGTTTTTCACGTAGATTTCAATCTTAGAAACGAAAATACATTATCCCATTAAAAATTCTCAGGTTACTCCCCACCCCTCAAAAACGAGAAAAGGGTGGAATGTAGAAAGTATAGTAGAATGTATTTAAAACCGTTCTAGAGATATCGCCCTGTAACGCTTTAAAAAACTCACCCTGTATATATAATGATGAAATTCATTAAATTAAAATATTCCTGCTTAAATATTCTGACTAAGTCGAATTAATCCCATGACTGCAAACCGTATAAATCCTGCAGAATACCATAAACCAGAATTTAGAAACCGAGAAAGCAAGTTTAACAAAAAATTAAAAACATACTTAATTTTTCATGTAGATTTGAATTTGAGAAATAAAAACACATTATCCCAATAAAAATTCTCAGGTTACTCCCCACTCCTCAAAAACGAATAAAGTGTAAAATGTAGAAAGTATTGTAAAATGTATTTAAAACCGTTCTTGAAATAAAGCCCCTGTAACACTTTAAAAAACTCACCTTGTATTTAAGATGATAAAATTAATTTTATTTTAAGTTAAGAAAGTCTTTTAAGTCTTTTATATTTCGTGCTTTTTGCAAATGAATCGATTGTATTAAATTAAAATATTCATGCTTAATTATTCTGATTGAGGCGAATTAATAGCACGCCTGCAAACCGTAAAAATCCCACAGAAGCGACCATTACAAACCGCCACGTTAATAAATCGATTACCGTAGCGTAAATATTTAACAAACACAAATACCCGCAAATCTAAATACATACATACATGTATGTAATATGTACACACACAATTCGATTCCGAAGTTTAAATTAAAGTAAGCGGTCTGTATTAAAATTTAATCAGCGGTGATATCTGGAGTAAATTATAAACAAGCACTCGTCGTCGACGGCTCCGAGGGTTGAACGAAGCGGTTTTTATTTGATGGAGGAGAGTGTAGTGTACACATCCACACATCCGAGGCTTTATAAATATTAATGAGGTTTTCTGTCTTTAGGAGAAGACGCGACATGCACCGGATGCGCCCAAGTCAGAGACCTCCAAGACCAACTCACACAATTACATTCCATAAAGAATTGATGACCAACAAGAATACCAAGAGAGAAGGAGCAGGAAAAGGATAAAAAAAAACATTTTCCAGTCAGGCTTCTAAAATAAATTTTTACGAGGATCCCACCTTTAACCGGATTTAAATGGCATTGTAAACTATCAAAGGCAGGATCGAAGTCCTGCCGTTAAACACATACGCACACAAAAGGAGGGGGAATAACACCAACGCTAAAACCAACAGACGAGACTTACCTGAATTGAATGGGCGAAGTTCGTTTTCGCCTCGGCAAAGCGGCGAAATATGAATGTGGTTTGGGGGACACGATGCCTGAGAGTGAATGGCGGGGTTTTCGGGGTGGTCGAGGTCCTCACGGGGGGGTTTGCCGGGTCCCTTTAATGCAATTAAAGCATTAAAAATTTAATAACTCAATTATATTAAAATTTTCGCCGGGGGATGGAAATGTGTACTCGCTCGAATTAACTAAAAGGTTTGTATTATATCGTATAAATGTGTTTTCTTTTTAAGCTGAAATACTCCGGGTATCATCAAATGCTTAGGGGGATTATCTTTTGAGGGTTTTCCGAGCTGGGTCAAGAATCTTTCGCTAATTATTTACACACTGAATACTACAGCTGGGAGGAACCCTCTAAAAAAGGATTCGAATCAGGAATGTGATTCCGATCCGTGATTCAAATCACGAATACTCGAATTAAGGGTTCGTAAGAGTAAAATGTGATTCGAATCAAAGAATCGAAACCTGTTTTCCTAACCACGGATAAGAATCATTTTGGAATAAAGTTGAATTTATTATTTTTTTAACCATTCTCATTTTTAATATCGCTAAGAATTTTTTTTAGAAAAAATCTTCGAAACCAAATTATTAATTATTAACACTAAACATCGTTGATAACAGATTAAATATCTGACTTAGTGTTATTCTAATTTAATATGATGCATGTGTTTTTTTGCGTTTTATACGCCTGGCGCACGAAGAAACATTTCAAGTTTAGCAAAGCCTAAAAATTTAGGCTTTTATAATTTTACTGCATGCTTAATCAAGGACTAAAAATCCTCGTCTAACCCTTTTAACCGTAGAATTTTTCTGGTGCCCAAAAAATATTTTTTTCACTGCATATTATTTATTACTATCTCAGATACACAGAGAGATTTTCTTTTAAGTATCCATATCTTAATATACTGTATACTCTGTAAAACTTCAGATATTCGTTGATTTTACAAATATTTTAAATTAAAATTTCAAACGAGTGTTTTCTACTCCCAGATTAAGCATGAAGTAAAATTTCGAGTTTAGAAAAGCATGTGTTTACTTCATGCGCCACGCGTACTAAACACTGATGTGATGTGATGTTCAGAATAAACGTTTTTATCATACTGTTTTAATAAAATATTTTGACCTGCCCCTAAAATCAGTGTTTTATGCGCGTGGCGCATGAAGTAAAATTTCAAGTTTAGAAAAGCCTAAAAATTTAGTTTGGTCGCGTGCCGCACCTCCTACGCGACCAAACCAAATTTTCAGGCTTTTCTAAACTCGAAATTTTACTTGATGCTTAATCTGGGAGTGAAAAATACTCGTTTAAGACTTCAAATTAAACTATTTTAAAAAACAAACTGTTATTGGAAAAGTTACAGCTTATGCATACATGTGTGTATATTTAAATGAAACATTCCCAGTAAGCTTACCAAATTTTAGTTGTGGCATATGCCACCGTCAAGGCCGAAAGGGTTAATAAAAAAAACATTATAGGTATCACTTTTACTTCACATAATATAAAACTAAACTTCAGTGTTCGAAAGTAAATTACTTTCAACTATAAAGAGTATATTTTTTTAATAAATGTTTAGTCATTTGTTGTTTTTCTAAAGGCATTCAATTTGTCTTTCTACTCCTTGATTAAGCATGAAATAAAATTTCGAGTTTAGAAAAGCCCGAAAATATGGATTTGGACGCGGAGCAAAGCGTAATTTAATTTATGTGCCACGCATGTACAACACTGATTTACCGTCAAGTTCGAAAACAAAAACCAAATTTTCATGCGAATCCTCACATTAAGTTAGAATTATTTTTGAAGATTCCAATTCTTTTGAATGATTTAAATCATTGTGTAGGTATTTGTATCTTATTATAAGGATTCAAATCAATCGAATACGAATCCTCTTCAATAAATGTAACAAGTCCAGATTACGAATCCTTTTTCACTGAAATATTCGATTACCATTTTTAAATCGATTCGAATACACTATTCGAATCCTGAATTATTCGAATCCTGCCTAGTTCTGCTGGGTACTATCACAAAATTCAGCCTTTTCATCACAAGATATTTTACATGAAATATTAATGTTAAAGAAGCTATGTATCAAATGTTAAGTACATTTTTTTGTTTTGTTTAGGAATTAAGTTTGATGCGATATAGTTTTTTGTTAATTTTACTTTTCGTCCTGTTATTGATGTAAACTGTTAGGCAATAAAGTTAATACTATTATTAAAATTAACATCATTTTAATACAAACTATGGATTAATTTATAGGATTGGATGCTATGACAATTTAATGTAATGGAGAAAATTTACTTAAAATAAATTTGTTGTGCATTTCATATTTTTAATTTTAAATACACAACAAACATACTGTATTGTGCAATATAAGGGGACAATAAAATTCGAAATTTTTGAAAATACATTGTTGATTTTTGCATCGTATTATAGTTTAAAATTGTAACAATATGTTTCTAAGGTTTTATATTAAAATACCCCACTCCCCCCTGATTTCTATCCTGGCTAAGCCCATGTCACCAATCGTTTTTAGGAGTTATTTTTAACTGAATGCCAAGCAAGAATAACTATGAATATTTCATAGACAATTAAATAAATAATAACAACATTTACTAACTGAAATGCCTTTTTAGATATACCTTACAAAAATAGAGCCAATTATATAGATATTAAAGTAATAAAAAATATAATTATGTGGTTTCAACAAAATATTAAGTAAATCTAAATACCTAATTTTTTTTTTTAGATAAATCTTATGATTTCATTAATTTACGCAATACTATAGAGCAACGTTTTTCTCGACTAATATTTTGAAATTTCAATAGATATTCTAGCACGCATATTTTTATTTAAATCACTAATCACCTAGTTTCTTTAATGTTTTTTAATATAACTTAATTTTGCCATTATTTATCATCTATATTATAGGTATTTCTAAGTTTAATAATTTTTTTTACTAAAATAAATATTGATTGTTGAATAAAAGTCATTTGGTTTGTTTCACTACCGTTTTAATTCTCTCCGACTAGTTTCGTCTTTTTCAAGGAGTAAACCAAAACCAACTGACTTTTATTCAATTATCAATTTTGTAAACATATTTTATTAAGTGATTATTGCAAACCAAATTGAAGATATGTAAAATAAAATAGTACAAAAATATAGTAATACTTCTCAGTTCTTTTACTGATATTGATTACCACGTAGTAACTGTTAAAACAATACTAATATTAAATTTTACTTCATAAGCATGATCAGGGAGTAGAAACACTTGTTTGAAATTTTAAACTGAATGATTTACTAAAACATCGAGTGAATTAAAAATTACAGAGTACACATCAAAATATGCATTCTTAAAGGACTCGATCAAAACATCAACAGTTTTGCCACCCCAAGAGCGGGTGGTGAACTCACTTTAAAACAAACACTCTACACATAATTTAAATAGATGTATGGGTTTCCTCAATAGTAGAAACAAAAAATGAGAAAAATGGATTTATTGATTTCTTAAATGGTCGAAAAAGTGGAAACAGAGAATGAGGGTGAACTACCTACTTATCAATGTCAGATGTGCCTATCCCTACATTTCAATCGTTTATATTGCACACAAATATATTTTAGTGATATAATAATTGTAATGTATTTTAGCGGTATTTTTAATAAAATATTCAAATACATCTTTTGAATCCTCTGAAAGAATTCGCATTCTGATTAATTTGAATCCTTTCCAGCTCTGTTTATTAAGTGTAGAAATATTCGTAATTTAACAAAACAATATAAAAATAAAACTAGTTTCAATTAATGAATCCATTCGCTTATCCCAAACACGCAAAACACGCAGGCGAATATCAGAGATAATTGTATTCTTCAACTCTAGTTGAGGTCGATCATTCACGCGGCGTATTTCGTTTCTTCGCTTTTTAGAAAACCCCAATAATTTTGAGTTTTCAAGTGCTAGTGTTTATTTATCTACGACAGCAATTGCTGTGACTGGTCGACAGAGCTGCAGAGCTAAGGTCAAGAAGAAGTGCTAACGTTTTGATTCGTTAGTGAAGTATATTTAAAAAAAAATCCAGTACTGGAAATTTCAATTTAAATCAGCATATTTTATTAATTGAGAGGTTAGTGCGATGGTTAGCCAACTTTTTACATAATTAGGGATGTTGATCAGCGGCGTAACTAGGGAGTGCAAGACCTTGCAATGAAGCCCCCCTCTCCTCTAGCAATGTCGCCATAAGGTAATAATATACTTTATTTGTAGATTGACATTAATCACAATGTATTACAATTATTCTTATACTATAAAATCATAAATAGTTAAGATTATAATAACTTGAAATAAACATTAGAACATATAAAACTATCATTACAACATTCTTGGATAGAGTAATATGTCTTCTGAATAAACAGTAATTTGATTTTAATCTTGAACTGGTTACAATGTATAATGGCTTTAATATCGAGGGGTAATTTATTAAATATGGGTGTAATGGGCATTGACGAGGAATTGAACTGGAAATAAGAAAGACAAAAATAGATTAAAACCTAGCTATTGTACTGGAAAACGTTGATAACAGACCAAATATCTGTTTTTATGTTGTTCTAAAAATAATATGTGTTTTTGAACTTTATTTCAAATCAGTGTTTTATACGCGTGGCGCATGAAGTAAAATTTCGAGTTTAGAAAAGCCTGAAAATTTGGTTTGGTCGCTCCGCGAAGCGACCAACCCAAAATGTCAGCCTTTTCTAAACTCGAAATTTTACTTCATGCTTAGTCTGGGAGTGGAAAACGGTCGTTTGAATAATGTTGATAGCTAAAATAAATCTGAAGCGCTGAAAGGGGGAGATCAAAGCAAATACTTAATTTTATTTTGAACTTGCTTGAATAATTTAATACATTTTTAAGGATATTAACTTGTGTTTCAACATGATTAAACTAAAGTTATTTTAATTTTTAAAGATAAATAAAGTAAGTCAAATCTTTTGTTTAAAAATTTAAAAGATTTTTTAGTTGTCAAAAAATGCAAAGGAATTTCCACAGATTTTGTTTACAGTTCAGTTACTTAATTCATTGTTGCTTTATTTAGGTAAACAATAAATTCTTACAAATTAATGGCTTTTATTGCGTCCAAATGTTTACCTTTACTTCAATATATTTTTCTTCAATGTAACTAAATGGTTTGTTAATTTATTTTTGGGTAAATTTAGTGAATATATATTGAAATTTATTTCAATAATTATTACTTACCAGAACCGCAACGCTTAAAATGCAATTTTTTGATATATTTCTAATATTAAAGACAGGGAGTTTTTCTTCTAAGTATGCATAGCTCAATATACTGTATGCGCTGTACATTTTTGGATATTTGTCGTATTTGAAAAATGTTCAAATTAAAGTTTTAAAGGAGTGTTGTCCACTCCCAGGTTAAGCTTGAAATAAAATTTCGAGTTTAGCAAAGCCTGAAAATTTGGTTTGGTCGCGTAACGCGAAGCGTGGAGCGACCAAACCAAATTTTCAGGCTTTTCTAAACTCGAAATTTTACATCATGCGCCACCCATATAAAACATTGATTTGAAGTGAAGTTCAAAATATACTACTAAAGCAATATGGTAAAGATATATATTTTTAACTTTACAATAGTTGTGTTTTATACCGGTGGCGCATGAAGTAAAATTTTGAGTTTAGAATAGCCTGAACATTTGGTAGTTCTATGTTAATTTTTAAAGATGTGAGACGGGGCTCGTATTTATTTTAATATAATTTTTTATTATTTAATTAACTACCAAAACAATGATGATACATTTCTGGGTGGGTCAGTTACAATAATACACAAATACAAGAACCTATTAGCTAAACCCCACAAATCCTTAAAATATATACAAAAACAAACAAACAACATTCAGATAAAAATGTATAATAAATTATATTATTAAAGTTTATGACTAATTAGTTCTAGACAAATCAGACTACTTTATATTAATTAAATAATCTATTGAATATTCACATTTTTTAAAATTAAAAATTCTGCTGAATTAGTCGTTTTTATCAAATAATTTAACATTTTTTAATATTTTAGAAATCAAATGAGTATATTTTAATTTTCATTAAAAAGATAATGATTAATTATTTCTGAGGTAATTAAATACATTTTATGTTAATTAAATAATGACTATTTTTCCAATGTTTAAAACAAAATACACATCTGATTTTGTTTTTAAATTTTCAATTTTTGTAAGATATTTTTGAGATCAAGTTGAGATTTCTTAACATTCTTTACATCAGTATTAACTTTGTAGTCCAAAACGCGTCTATGGGAATACTGAACACATTTTAATTTTGAAGAAAACCTCTATTTATTTCTGTCAAATATACCTAAATTTATGTTGATTGAACAATTAATTGAGTTTTTGGTTAATTTTTGAAATAAAATTCGTGATTTTATTAGAAAATTATAACGTTGGCTCAATAACTATAAAAAAATAAATCAGACGTTTGTATGAGGCTTTAGCCGAGTAACCGTGACTTATTCAAAATCGGGACAATCCCGATTAATCGGGACATCTAACAACCCTACTTATTGAAATTAATTACTTTTGTTTCATAGTTTGGCAAACACAACTTTCAGTTATTGGTTGATCATTTTAAAAACATTACTATTTTTAGTTACGCCACTCATGTAGGACTAGGTTAAAGCTGTTGTTAAATTTGAAAAATAAATAGTTTCAGAAATGCTATAGACTCGTTAAAACCGAACAATATCCAGGCACTTAGTAATTCATCAAATGTTCTTTGTCTATTTTGCACTTACAGAAAGAATAAACATCATTCCTTTTCACCCTCATCATTCGATGTCATCTGTTTTTCGACCATTTACCTATTAAAATTGTGTATAAAATATTTGTTTTGAAGTCGGTACAATGCCCGCTATCGGGGTGGCAAAAACTCTATGGATGTTTTCATGGGGTCTCTTAATAGAAAAATTCCCCGTATATTATTCACTTTCGGCATTAATCGTTTCAATTGTGAAAGTATTGAAATAGTATTTGATTAATTTATATTTATACATACATATTGATTAAAATTGAAACTAAATTTCGAAAAATAAATAATAGGCCATTGAATGAATACATAAATAATTAATTTCGAAAGTTTATATTATCAGTGCGTATTATACCCACACACATACAACCCGCACATTTGCGTTTGTTAAATATTTACGTTCCGCTAATCGATTCATAGAGACATGCATTCGGCGTACCGTGTATTTTTCCCAATTTTCCGGCCGATAAATCCGGTCAATCAAAATTAGCGTAAGAACACAATAATAAAAGCCGTATAGTAGTGAGTGTATAGTGTGGAGAGAGAAAAGGGTCGAAGGCAAAAATCAGTACGGTGATGCGGTGGTTACTTCTGAACCAGTGCGCAACGGCGCAGGCGGTGCTACGGGAAGAGGTGGTAGGAGGAGGGTTGCGAGAGCAGCACGGGAAATTACTGTTTTCGCCCGCTCTTCAGTCGGTGTCTGAACGGCCGCGAGACAACTACTCGTCGTACCGCCGACGCGCCGGAGTTTATGTAAAAATAACGTGAAATTCGCGTTTTCTTTTTTTAGAAAGTGGATTTCCTAACAAGGGTGGATTAATGTGTGCATATGTGGATTAAAATAAGTGTGAATTATTCAATTTAAATTAATGATGGTGTTGAGGAGGGAAGTTTTGTTTTTGGTACTTTTGTACGTGGTGCTGGATTCTTGTGGGGGTATGGGTGGTCAGTGTCCGTCGGTGTGCACGTGTAAATGGAAGGGTGGTAAACAGACTGTGGAGTGTACGGACCGGGCGCTGATTACGATTCCCGAGAGTGTCGACTCGGAGACGCAGGTGTTGGATCTGAGCGGTAACAACCTGCAGATCCTCCCCAGGGAGACGTTCGTGCGGGCGGGATTGCTCAACCTACAGCGCGTGTTCCTCAGGAGCTGCCGGATCGGGCAGATTGATGATCTGGCCTTCAGAGGATTGTCTAACCTTATAGAGTTGGATCTGTCGTACAACTTGCTGACCGCTATTCCCTCGGGGACTTTCGGGGATGTGCCGTTCCTACGTGATTTGATACTCTCTAATAATCCTATACAGAAAATAGACAGTCATGCTTTTCGGACTGTTCCTGGATTAGTTAAGCTGGATTTATCCCACTGCGAGCTGCAGATGGTTGCACCTAAAGCTTTTGAAGGGATTGAGTTACTGGAGTCGTTAAAAATCAACGGAAATAGGCTAACTGAGTTAAGACCACGGACTGTAGAGACTTTGAGTAAATTACATGGAGTTGAACTTCATGACAACCCGTGGCATTGTGATTGTAGACTAAGACCAGTGAAGGAATGGTTGACTCATCACAATATACCCTACCCAGTTGCACCTGAATGCAGTGGAGGACCAGAGAGGGTGATCCATAAGACTTTTGCTGAACTACACGTGGATGATTTTGCTTGTAAACCAGAAATCCTTCCAGTTAGCCGGTATATAGAATCTTCAGCAGGCGACAACGCTACCATAATGTGTCGCGCAAGTGCTGTCCCAACCGCCCATATAAACTGGTACTGGAACGGGCGACTCCTCGTGAATAATTCAGCCTTCAGCTCCCACCAGAAGATCTATATCTTCGAGGAAGGACATTTCGAGAAGCGGAGCAGCTTGATCCTAACAAATGCCCAAGAGACGGATTCCAGTGAATTCTACTGCGTCGCGGAAAATCGCGCTGGAAACGCCGAAGCGAATTTCACCCTCCGCGTGACAATGAGGGCCGCAGGAATGGCCACCCTCGGGAGTGGACAAATCGCCGGCCTCAGCGCCGCTCTGGTAATCCTAATCCTCTTCATCCTCCTCATAATCCTGGTGCTGCTAGTAAGGCTTCGCAGGATGCCCTTCTCCGAAAGCAAAACCCCGGGGCAAATCGAGGTAGTAACCGTGGTGAACGGCGGTACCATCCCCAACGGAAAAGCCGCTATATCCCCTACCAATCCACCCACTGAAACCTCCTCCTTCACCGAACGCAAACTCCCCACCGAACTCAACTTCTGCAACCCGGTGCAGAAACCCCCGCGCATGAACGAAATCCCCTACACCACCGCACACTACAACGGCAACGGCAGCATCATAAACCCCAGCTCCTGCTTCGTCTCACCCTCATCAAACTCCGGCAACAACCCCGACTTAATCAACGACACTAGATTACAAACGGGCGAAGAGGACGGCTACACCGTCGAAAACCTCAACCCGGAGCGCCCTGGCTCCGGCGAGTACAGCCGCAACGCGGACTCCCTCTACCCCTCAGGCCTCTGGAGCGACCACGAGTCCCACAGCACGGGCTTCCACTACAACGACAAAACCCCCATCATCACCGACACCAACAACCTCGGCTCCGCCGAATCAGTCTCGTACCCGCCAGATTACGGATTACCGATCATTGAAAAAACAGACCCGGCCGTTTCAACTTCTTCGCAGGTTAACCTCCCCACGAGCGCGAAAACGCTGCGGGTGTGGCAGAAGGGCGGCGTGCCCGTCCTGCCGCCGGTTACCGCCCTGAAGAGGGCCCTCACCCACAGCAGGAACTCCCCCGACGAGGGTTACCAGGAAGGTTGCGGGACGGACGTTTAAAATGTTTATTTAAAAAAAGGAAATAATATACAAAACTGAAACCCCCTGATAAAATTATATATAAATAAAAAAGGTGGTATAGATGTTTGAATTTAAATTTAGTTCGTATTGCAAACGTTGGTATGCTGGCGCTGGCGCTTGAATAAAAATATTTGAAATCGTTTTAGTGGCAAGTATTTAAAAGGAATTTCAAAATTTCACCAATTAAAAATGCAAAGGATGAATACTTATAATCAATGGTAATTTATAAATATCAGGTTATAAAACAATTTATTGCAAGCACCATAATTACTGATGTACATTATGAAACCGTTTGATTGTTCCAACCTTATAAACATTTTTCTGTATCAATAATGAGTGAAGGCAAAGAAATCAGTAAAGTATACATATAAAATAAGAGAATTTGCGAATTATTATTTCCAGAATATTTAAAGAAATAGGTATAAAATGCGATTTATCTCACTTCCTACACATATTTCTTATAGTATTAATGCTGTTGTGTAACAACAAAAATTAATTAATGCTATAATAAAATATCCGTTGCGGTATTAACCCAGGAAGTAGTTGCACCAATACATAATAAAAATATCTTTAGTTTGGTTCACATTTGAAACTTGTTAAAACATGATTTAATATTTATAAACTAATAATAATATCTTGATGCAGTCCCACCCAAGAATAAATTGAAAGATATTATAGACGTATTCTAGTTTATTTCCAGTTAGTAACTTATTTCCTTTTAATAATATATTCTTGTAGAAATGGTCGAAACAAAAAATTCCCTAAAATATCTACGAAGTAGGAATACAATTTTCTAGTTTGACACTGCATGAAAAAAATTGTCTTTTTACGTTTTTTATGTAAGGACAATCTAAAGTTTTAATTAGATTGTCCTTACATAAAAAACGTAAAAAGACAGGCCTAAAGTGCTGACCATTTAGGAATGGTGCGTAAAATTTCCATAAATGTATGAATAATTTAAATAGGTACCCCTATAAAAATTATGAACAAATAATGTAAATAGGGGTAGGTACCTATCAATGTTATTTATAAATTTATAACGAATTTTACAAACTATTTTTAAATGTTCAGCAAATTAGCCCTGTATTTTGTAAGTTTGCATATTTTCATTCTTGCGCTGTAAAATTTTAAGCATTTATTGCATTTTTAATGGAGAGCAATTTGAAATTTAGAATGAGTGTTTCCACGCCTTGATTAAGCATGAAGGAAAATTTCGAGTTTAGAAAAGTCTGAAAATTTGAATTTTCTGGGGCGCGCGAGCGAAGCGAGTTGCGCCACAGCAAATCCAAATTTTCAGTCTTTTCTTAACTTGAAATTTTACTTTATGCGCCACGCGTATAAAAAACTGAAATATTGCAAAATTAAAAATGTACAACTACATCAGTATTAAATAAAATATACAACTAAATTAGTAATAAAAAAAAAAAATTACTGCCAAAGCAGGATTAAAAAACTACTACTAAACAAGATTAATTTTGAATTTCAAAATATTTTAGTGTTTTATACGCCTGGCGCATGAACTTAGTCAATGAATGGAAACACTCGTTCAAAACTTTAAATTGAACTCATTAAAAACCAACAAATGCCTCAAAGTGCATTCGGAACAGGATATGTACACTTTATCGAAAAATGTCCTGCATGTTTCATTCATGAGTCATCATTATTTATTTATTAAAGTCATTATCAAGATATACAGGAAGTTTTTCTTTTAAGTATACATATTCCAATTATGTGCTGTAAAATATGTAAATCTTCAGATATTAGTTGTTTTTTTTAAATCATTTAGTTTGAAGCTTTAAACGAGTGTTTTCCACTCACAGACTAAGCATGAAGTAAAATTTCGAGTTTAGAAAAGCCTGAAAATTTGGTTAGGTTCCGTAGCGCGACCAAACCAAATGTTCAGACGAAATTTTACTTCATGCTTAGTCTGGGAGTGGAAAACACTTGTTTAAAGGTAAATCTTTTGCAAAAAAGCTTATGCATATGTATACTTAAAAGAAAAATTCCCTGTATCAATTTCTTGAGTTAGTCAAAACTAGTCTGCATAAATAAATAATAGTAGCGAAACAAACCAAGTGAATGTTTCTAGTTAACGAATATTTAAAAGTCTTAATGAAATACACATATTTATAGAAAGCGAAATAAATAGCATTCTATATTTATTAAAATATAAACATCTGAAGCAACACTACATTTTATTAAACTCGAAGAGTAACAAATCGCCTTTAACTAACGTTCTTTAGCCTTGTAAACATTTCAAAAGCTGGTCGCAGTACAGGGATGAACTCGATTGAAAATATTTATCCATCTAGCTCCTTATTTGAATTACTTCTATGCATAGAAGAAAGGCGAAATATCTTGTTAATATTGAAATTTAATATGAAATCTATCGTTTAGTTAGGTTTGCAGATAATTTTATGAGACAACAAAATACTTTTTACTTTGCTTGCATAACACTTCTTATTGAGTGTGATTGCAGTTTGACAAATTTAGCTTGTCATTATCAAACTTCATGTTTGATAATGACAAGCTAAATTTATCGAAACTGCAGTCACATTCAATAAAAAGTGTTATACAAACAAAGTAAAACTTTATTAAAAATAATAGATAAATTTCTTAATTAAAATGGAAAAATGTCTATTTTAATTAACAAATAAATCACTCTTTATTTATTTGTATCAACATGTTTGACATTTGCTCAATTTTATTCCACAACCATAATTAGATTTAATCAAAGTTGATGAAACCCGGTATTAGTAAGATTATTGGTTGTAGATTACAAAACGAATCGCACCTTTTATATCTTACATGTAAATTTCTTTTAAGATAAAATACATGTATGTTATTTATATTACAAATTTTAAATGGATATATTTTTAACTAAGGAACAGAAGTTTTGAATTCAACCATTTCAGCTGTTCTGGGTCAATAAATACTACTTACAGTCAGTTAAATACATTAAAATTCACACTTGTATTTTCAAATTGAAGCATCTCATTTTTTAACGTTGCTTTTCCTTATCATAGAACAAGATATACTCTAGATTTTAGTAAAACAAACAAAAATAATTGCTTATTTGTTTAATAAAATTTGGCTTGATAATTAATGAATCTTGAATATTCTCCAAATAAAACACCTTTCTCGTTTTTTTTATATTAAATATTCTTCAAATTGTTACTTTATTTTGAATAAATAGAATAAAATGATACACTTTTCTAGCTCTTATTGTGTTTTGCTTAAAAATATAAAATAGGTCATAAAAATGAGTTTAAAGACTTTAAACTCATTTTTATGACCTGTTTTATAATTTTGAGTAAAGCGCCACCAAAAATGTATTATTTTATTGTAGTCATTTAAATTAAAATAATAATTTATAGATAGTATAAAAAACGACAAAGATGTTTTACGTTGAGAATTAATAATCAGTACTAATTTTATTTAATAAACATGCAAATATGCAATAAATTTGATCAATTTTTATGAATTATATCAGATCGAGAAAAAAGCCAATAACATCTACAGGAAATTATTCGTTTGAGTATGCAACTCCCAACGCATATGCTGCAAATTTTCCTACATTCAATGTTCTTAAAAAGCATTCAATTTGGAGCTTCTGATGAGAGTTTCTCTCCTAGATTAAGCATAAAGTAACATTTCTAATGTCAAAAATTTCCTTCGTGCGCCAAAAGCATAAAACACTAAAATATTGTGAAATTCAAAACCTACTGCTTGAGTATCTTGAGTATATTGCTTTAGCATTGTATTTTAACCATTATAATATCATATGTTCAATAAAAAAAACCTCTAGAGTGCTATGATTTTATATTTTTTTAAATTTATGTTGGCCACACGCTTTAGGAATTGTCATGTAAAACGTCAGACATAATAATTATAATGTATAAATTCAGAGTGGCCAACCTACAATATATTCCATAGCACTCTACAGGTTTTATTTTATTGAACATACGATATTTCATCTATATAAATCATGCTTTTCTAAACTTGAAATTTTACTTTGTACTTAATTAAGAACTGGAAACGTTCGTTAACCCATTAACGGCCGAGCAATTATAGAGTTTACTCTAAAAGTTGATTTGATAAAAGTTTCTCTAATACAAATTCGCATTCTTATAATTCATTTATTTATAATTTTATCATAATGAAACAAAAAAGTATGAAACAAAATAATTTGAAATGGACTTTAATCAACTGATAGCTATAAAATATTATAATCTACAGTTCTTCATCACAATTAATTTTGTACGCATTTATTGCAGAAATCAATAAATGCGTATGAAATTAATTGAACTGAATTGATAAATAATTGTACAATATAATATTTTAAATGAAATGCATATTTTCAATTAAAGCGATTTCAAACGAAAGTTAAATCACATAAATAAATACTTCTCTCATAGCCGAACTTTAATAAGATAGGTATTTCTTTCCGCGGATTTTTAATAATGCAATTAGGAAACTTCTGTATCTTTTAAAATATATTTTATTTTAAGGAAGACGATTTCTATAAAATCATTATTAGGATTCAATTAAACAAACAACAATATTTAGAAATTACCATTGACGAAAATTGTTCATAATATAAAATCTGTCAGATTTTTAGAGAGACAATTTCTCTTAAATTATAATTTAAATTTAATTTAACAAAGAATAGTTCATTACGAAAATATCACAATGAACACTGATTAACGTAACACTTCAGCTTAACTTAAACCCTTACATTAGATCATTTAACTTTTTAAATGCAAATAATTTAAATAATTAATTGACATTCAAATATTAATTGAAATTCATTAAATTAGATTTTAAAATTTAGCTAAAATTATTCTTGTTGAATTCGTGTATGTGCTATAAATTTTTTGTAGAAAATGAAAAATCTTTGAATTACTTTTAATTTCAAAATAACAGAGTAAAATGCATTTTTTTTTTTTAATATAATCTTATATTTCTCTTACAAGAAAACTCAATCTTACTTTACTAATTTGACAACGAACTAAATTTTACATCACTATTTTGAAATGATAAAAAACGTAATTTATTTTTTCTAATCTTATATTTTTCACTTAAAAAACTGAATCTTACTTTACTATTTATATTTTTGTTGAATTCGTGTATGTATTATTAATTTCTTGTTGAAAATGAAAAATCTTTAAGTTAATTTTAATTTAAAAATAGCAAAGTAAAATGCATTTTTTTTTTAATATAATCTTATTTTTCTCCTAAAAAAAACTGAATCTTACTTTACTATTTTGACAAAAAACTAAATTTTACTTTATTATTTTGACATGATTAAAAACGTAATTTTATTTTGCTAATGTTAAAATGACATGAGGTTAAGATAAACTAAAATTATTAATTTAATAATTTCAATACCATCTTAATTTACGCCACTTAAAACTAAATTAATATTGATTTATGTATACGATTGATAGATATAATTAATTTCAGCAATTTATGGCATTAATTCAATGTATGCAATTTATAGAATTTAATGCAACGAGTTTTCCATAAATTGCATAAATAGATGAGCGAAACACGATTAGATTTTGATATTCATTTATATCTATTTGGTATTCAGAATAATATTATACAAGTCAAATATTAATTTCTTAATTGAAGAATAGTCCTTGATGAGGACTTAATTTATTTTTCTAATTTTTTAAGGAATTCATACTTTTATTTTATTAATCCTTTTAATTTTCTTAGTTCGAGTACTAAAATAGGCATTAAAAATAAAATATTTAAAAAAATCTGATCGTTTGTTTCCTGATTTAATGATTAATTTGTGTTTGTAATAATTATATTTAAATTCAAACATCCAATCCATGCAAAAAATTGTACATTAAAATCCTTTCTATATAATAAGCAAATAAAAAAATACCAAAGACTTAAAGTTCCTAGAACTACAAACGTAACTAAAATTAAAATTAAAAAAAAACATGTAAAAAGACTGGTTTCGTTGCTCAAAAAAACGCAACATATCGCGTAAACAACAACAACAAACAGCAACTGTATGTAAACATTTATTTTACTCTGTAAATAAACAAACGAACAAAAAATAAAGATAACTTAAAAACATATGTGTGATAATTGAACGAAAGTGACTTTTGTACATAATGTGAATATTGTAGATATATGATTCTTAGGGTAAAAAAAAAACAAGTTGAAGAGTGAAGTATATACGAACATACACACGAGAAATAAACACGTTTTAAAAGACTGAAGATTGTTGACGTAATTTAAACGAAATGATAAAAGAGAAATACATGAGTTGTACTTAAATGAAAATGTAAAAAATTAAAACTTGAATGCTCGCGAAAGGAAGGTAATTTTTGTGGATTTTATTTGTGTTTTTTTATAAAGCATGTTATTTTATTTATTTATAAGTGTAATTGTGTTTGAAATAAATATGATTGTGCTAACTAGCAAAATTATAAATGTATGGGCCACAAAATTTAGTTTCATAGGAAGCCACTGATGACAAAAAATGGATATACACAAGTCATGTTTTAGTTTAAATGACATTTATTATATGTTTAATTAATTTCTCACTTAACCTGGGGTGAAACATTTTTAAATCTAATTCTGGATATTTAATTTAAAAATTGAATTAATTAAATATCCTGAACATTTATTATTCTTTTTAACATGAAATTTATTACTGTTTAAAACTAAATTTTAAAGTGATATTTTACTACAACTAATATTCTTTTATAATTTGACATATCATTAAATAATTTCTTAATCTTTTTGACACAAATATTTTTATTATTATTATTAAAGTATTATTATACTATACATAGATTTTTTCTTTCAAGTATCCGAAAGCAAATTTCGAATTTTGAAAAGCAAAATTTGATTGAAGTAAATGATTATTTGTAAAATTTAATAACTAAACACAAACCTAAGCAGTATATTTTAAACTTAAATTTGAATCAGTGTTTTATACGGGTAGCGCATGAAGTAAAATTTTACTTTATGCTTAATCTAGGATTGAAGACACTCGTTAGAAGCTTCAAATTGAACACTTATATAAAAACAACAAAGGCCTGAAAATGTGCAGTGTATATGTATACTTTCGTATTTTTGTGGCTTTTCTGAAGAGATATTTTGTGGCCTATTTTTTAAATCAGAGTGGGAAAGTTTAAAATAAATTAAAAATAGAACGATATAGTGCCTTGAAATGTTGAGAATAAATTGTAATGAATCATTTTAGGCATATCAATTTTAATAGAAAATGTTTCGTAGAGTGAAAATAATTGACACATTTTATTTAAAAAATGCAGCACAATAATAAAAGTTCCGAATTTTTCAATATGCCAACGAAACAAAAAAAAGAAAGTTAGATATGCTTAAAAAAACTACTGGTTATGAGTTTAAAGAAAAAGCTGACATAGGAATATTTTCTATCAGTTACTAAAAGAAGGAAACTTTAATTGCAAACTTCTTAAGATCAAAGCTTATTAAAAAAGTTCTGAGCTTAAAAAAAACCAAACATATTTACATTAAAAAATATTTTGATTTCTGCTTATATGAAGAACCAAACTAATTTATGATTGAAAACTTGTCACGATCGAAGCTTAAAGAAAACGTTTCTGTAATTATTTATAAACTGCCCTATTAATAGATGTTATAAGACAAAGTTACGACTTTATTAAGGAAACTTGACTATTGAATGTTGACAAATGTTGAAAGTTCATCTTCTCTTTTATATAAATAAAACAATTTAAACACTTTTAAATATGTATTGTATAACGCTACAATTGTTTCACCACACTGTGGCTTATTCAAAAAGTTGTCCTGTGTTTTTTCTTTTGTTAATTTCCACGCACTTAATGATTATTTTTAGGTTAAAATCAATCTCAGATTAAAAACTTGTTAAGAAAAAGCTTGCATTTTTCTTTGAAACATTATTTACTGTTATGTTAATTAAGTATTTCATTCACTCTTTTATTAATTGATGTTGAAAGATCCTTAAAATATGACTAACATAATTAACACATTTAATTATGTAGCTCATCAGTAAATTTTCTATTCAGTTAATGAAGGCTAAAATCAATTTCTGATTGAAAATATTGCACTTTTCTTTAACTTCATTTACTGTCATATTCATAGATAATAAAAGATATTTGTTAAACTCTCTTAAGACTGATAGTGTCTTAAAATTGTCTATTAACACATTTTATACGGTAGTTTATATTTGTGCTAATTATCACTAAAATAAAATAAAAATTGAACAAACAACTAGATAAATTTATGTAGAGCATTTTTCGATTAAAGAAAGTTAAATACAATCACATATTTTTGAACACAATTGCATATCAATTATAATAGTTTTTTTTTAATCAATATAAATCAGAGAAGATTAATTTGCAAATAATGTGAAAGCAATCTTAAAATTATGCTGAGTATGCTATAAAAATAATGTTTTATTATTTTTACATTTCTCTTTACAAAACCAACGAAAAGAGGAATTTTTATTTAAGCAAAATAACATTTTTAGTAAATTAGCTTTAAATTAACTAATAAAATGATAGAAAATTTAAAACCAACTCAGATTAATTTGAAGTTTGAACTCACGTTATATAAATTACAATTGATAGCGAGTTTTTATTGCTAATTATATATTTTTTTAATAAATCACACTTAACTAGATTTAGCGTTTCACTACTTGAAATCTCAAGTTACTCTACTTGATTATTTGAATACTTAACTTGATTTTTAAGTTGCTTGAATATCGCTTGAATAATAAATTAGGTAGCTTAAACACAAATTAAAGAAGGAATTAATGTGCGAGTTACTTAATTTGATATTTAACAGATTTAACTTGATTTTCAAGCTACTTAATTGCTTATTAGAGCTAATTAACTTAATATTCAAGCTGCTTCTCTTGATAGTCAAGCAACTTGACTCTAATCATTAAAATACTTAACCCGATTCTAAAGCTACTTAACTTAATTATCAAACTTAATTACCTTCAGCTTTTTAACTTAATATTCAAGCTTCTTAGCCTAATATCTATGCTACCTAATTTGATATTGAAGCTATATAACTTGATTTTTAAGATACTTAACTCGATTTTTAAACTACAGTAAAGCTCCCCTAATCCGCATCAATGAAACCCGGATTTTTTAACACAAAATGTAAATAACTAATATTTAAATTTCGTTTGGATTACTGGAAAGTCCGGGTTATTGGAGTTCGGATCAGCGGAGCTTTACTGTACTTAATTAACATAATTTTTGACTTACTTTTCTAATTTTAATGCTGCTAACTTGGTTATTATTTTACCTTAAATTTGATTTACACTAAGTAATATTACATAATCTGTGAAGCATTGCTAAATAAATAATAATCCTAGACTTTAAAGATATTCTTGTTGGAGTTACGTGAAGTGTTAGTTATAGATATATAAGTAGTTAAATTCCTTGATCTTCGTTAAACTATTGAAAAAGGGCACATCGTGCCTAAAAAGTACATCTAGAATTAAAATAAAACAGTGATGATAAAGGAATTTAACTACTTACATATCCATAATCCTAGACTTGATATTTAACAACCAGTTTCTATTGCTTCAAAAAATTAAGTCAAGTCGCATAAAATCAAGTCAAAGATAACTTGAAATTGATTCAATATTCGATTAAAACTAACATAAAAATAGCTTGATGTCAAATCAAGAGTAGCTTGAAATTGTTATCAAGCTTCTTTAGACTTGATTCTGCGCTCTTATTATTTTGACTTGATTCAAGAGTAGATTGAAAATAAGATATATTATGTTGTTTTTGACATGATCTCAAACTATACGAGATCATGCCAAGAGCAACTTAAAATCAAGTATAAAGTAAAATAGAAATTTCATCAATTTGCTTGAAGCCAAGTGAAATGTAGCTTGAAATAAATGCAATACTAGTTTGAAATCAAGTCAAGATTAGCTTGAAATCAAGTCAAGAATAGCTTAAATTCAAGTCAAGAATAGCTTGAAATCAAGTCGAGAATTGCTTGAAATCAAGTCAAGAATAGCTTAAAATTAAGTCGAGGGTAACTTGAAATAAAGTTTAGAGTAACTTAAAATCAAATCGAAAGTAGCTTGAAATCAAGTCAAAAGTAGCTTTAAATCAAATTAGATGTAACTTGAATTCAAGTCAGCAGTGAAACTCAATCATGTTTCTGTCGTATTATAAACGCTTATTTTACTAAAAAAACAACATAACCTAATATACCTTCCTCTTTCTAATTTTCAAATTTTAATGGAATGAAGAACGATAAAAAAAGCATAACAATAATCATATATAATAGTAAAATAAGTTATTTATTTTTATATTTATTAGATATGTATGTAGATTTATATATACGACGGCTGAATACTAAAAAAAAAACGACGAAAAAAAAAAACTAATTCTAATGTAGAAACATTTTCAATAGTAAAAAAAAATGTTGTCAAAAAAAAGAGGATAAAATAAACCATACGTTTCTTGTCTTGTAAAAGCAGCGGTTCTATAAATGTGAAAAATATTTAATTAAACGAGAAAAATGTTTATGTATAAAATTAATAAAAAAAACAACTATATCCAGTATTCTTAATGTTACCAAAATAATAAAAAAAATATAAAAAAATATGTATATAAATGTGACATACTTTGGGTGCGTACTTTTTATTAAATACAATACGCAAAATTCATAAAAAAATTATATTATGTGTTTTGGGTTTTATTTCTTCGTCCAAACCTTTATTTCCTCTTCTTAGTTGTTAGATTTTTAAATATTGTAACAAAATACGGGGAATTGTTTCTTATAGTTTACAAATCCCGAGCTATATGTTGTAAATTTTCAGATTTTGTTTATTTTATAATAGCATTTTGTAATGTAAAGTTTCGAACGAGTGTTTTCACTCCGAGATTAAGCATGAAGTAAAATTTCGAGTTTAGAAAAGCCTGAAAATTTGGTTTGGTCGCGTAGCGGGGAGCGACTAAACCAAATTTTCAGGCTTTTCTAAACTCGAAATTTTATTTCATGCGCCACGTGTATAAAACACTGATTTTAAGTAAAGTTTAACATATACAGGGTGGAGCGCGGTAAATTGCTTTTTTTAAAATTCACACTGTGGCGGCGCTGTTGTTCAAAGAGAGGGGAGAGTGGCCGTGGTTTATAGTGAGTGACGAGAGGTTTGCTATTCAGTTGCCATAATGCAGTGGACACGTATAAAATGTGCGTGGTCCAGCAATTGTCAGTACGGGATTTTGTAACACGAAGAACATCTTGCGACGACATGCTTGCAACCATACCCCCTGACGCAAATGTGTTCTTTTCACCTTAGTGGGTATGTAAACAAACAGAATATGCGGTACTGGAGCGAAACAAATCCCAGAGAACTTCACCAGAGACCCCTGCACTCAGACCGCGCCACTGTGTGGTATGCCATATCACAAGTAGGCATCATTGGCACTTGCTTTTTCCAGGAAAATCGTCGTGCTGTCACTGTGAATTCGGCTCGTTACTTAACTATGTTGCAAGAGCTTTTCCGGCCGGCTTTTGAGGCAATGCAGTTACAGGATACCTGGTTTTAACAAGACGGTGCCACTGCACACACAGCGGCCATTACCATGAATTTTTTGAGGCAGATGTTTGATGGAAGGCGTATCTCTCGAATGGGGGATCTCAACTGGCCCGCACGCTCACCGGACTTAGCCCCATGTGATTTTTTTCTATGGGGTTACCTAAAGTCGAAGGTGTATTGCAACCGTCCCGATACCCTGGAAGACCTACAGAACAATATTAAGGCTGAAATTGCAAGAATACCAGAAGACATGCTTGAAAAAGTGAATGAGAATTCAAGAAAACGACTGCAGCAGTGTGTGGATTGTGAAGGTAGACATTTGTCAGATGCACTGTTTAAAACCAAGTAATTAGAAACTTCCACTATTGCCTAATATGAGAAAAATATAAATGTAGGTTTCTGAGTGTTCATTATTTTTTTATTTCATTCCCAAATCATCAAATTACCGCGCTCCACCCTGTACTTCTTATATTTGATCTAAAGTTAATACATTTTACAAATCTTTATTTTATCTAAACAAATATTGCGCTTTTAAAAAATAAAAAAATTGCTATGGAATATATAACTATAATTAGTCGTTTAATTGTTTGTTTGGCAATTTAAAACATCTGAAGAGAAAGAACAAAAATAAATGAGAAATATCTTGTAAAGAGGTAATGTAAAACTGGATACCAGGCGCATTCACCATTTCCCCCCATCTAAAATTAATTCAATTTTAAATCTAAACACAAATAGTGGCGTTGATTTGAAAGTCAAAATCATTAAGTGCTATTAATTAACTTTTTAACTTTAAATTAACGCTACTTTTTGTGGACACATTAACGTCATTTAAAGGAGGAAGGTGCGCCGGGGGTTGAATTAATTTTTCCATGATCTTTATTTTTAAAGAAAGAAAATATATATCATATGTGCAATAAAAAAAACCTCTAGATTGCCATGGAAAATATTGTAAGTTGGCAACTCTGAAATTATATATTATAATTATCATGTTTGACGTTCTATATGTCAATTTATAAGGCGTGTTGCCAACCTAAATTAAAAAATAAAATAAATTGTGATACTAGAGGTTTTTTTTTATTGAACATACGATATATTAATACAAAAATGTCAAAGAATATAGCAGACTATAATGTATAATATACAGTGTGTCCCGTTAATGTGGAGAAATGGCTTAACCATACATTTCTGGGATAAAAATATAATGATTTAACACAACTTATCTATACCCGAAAATTTACGGTAAAGCCGGAACAAGTATTTAAAGTTCAAACAAATGTTATTAATTTCATTTGTAACGATTGAGCCCTATATTCGATTTGACTGAACTTTATTATGGTTGATTATCATAATATAACAAATCATATAAGTTATTATGGTCATCATTGATTGACAAGAAGTTAAAAAAACAGTAGTAGCACAACATAAAAACTAAAATATGTTTTACTGTCGCACCTTATACAATTAAAAAAATATTACTTTAAAGATTGGTTCATTTGAAAGCTTTTTTGTCTGTCAATAATGTTTGATATCTTGTACGGTTTTGCCACAAAAATATAATATATGAATATCATATCCCCAATTTCCTTGGCAAAATCCTAATACAAGCAAAATACAGTGAATTTTTCTTTTAGGTACACATGCATAAGTTGTTCATTTTCCGACATCCGTTGTTTTTTAAAAGAGTTCAATTTTAAGCTTCAAACGAGTGTTTTCCACTCCCAGACTAAGTATGAAGTAAAATTTCGAGTTTAGAAAAGCCCCGCGAGCATTTTTCGATGGTCGCGCAGCGACCCGAGACAAATTATCTGTGCTTTTCTAAACTCTAAATTTTACTTCATGCGCCACGCATATAAAACTGATTGTAAGCGAAGTTCAAATATACATAGATTTCACAATATTTTATGTTTTATACGTGTGGCGCATGAAGTAAAATTTAGAGTTTAGAAAAGCCCTAAAAATTTCACAGGGCTTTTCTAAACTAGAAATTTTACTTCATGCTTAGTCTGGGAATGGAAAACACTCGTTTAAGGCTTCAAATTAAATTTTATAAAAACAATGAATATCCAAAGATTTACAGAAAATAGGCTGAATTTGGAATACGTATACTTGAAACAAAATTTCCCTATATCTGTTTGCTCCGAAGGAATATGAATAATTATAAACCATAATGAAGGTAACAATTCATTCTCAAAAAACACTCGTTATTTACTATTATACACAATTGACGTTTGTAAAACAATGGCGGCGATAAAGAAATAACATGTATAATTATTCAACCGGTAATTTACTTTTTTGTGGCAAAACCGTACAAGATATCAAACATTATTAAAAGACAATAAAGCTTATAAATGAACTACTCTTTTAAGATGTATTTTTAACATTTTTATAAGGTGCGCCAATAAAAACATATTTTAGTTTTTATGTTGTGGTACTATTTTTTTATACTTCTTGTCAATCAATGATAATTATAATAATTGAAATGATGTGTTATGTTATGATAATCAACCATAATCAATTTTATTCAGATCGAATATAGCGTTCAATTGTTATAAATAAAATTAATACTATTTTTTTAACTTTGAAGACTAATTCCGGCTTAACCGGAAACTTTTGGATAAAGATAAGTTATGTTAAATCATCATATTTTGATCCTAGAAATCAATGGTTAAGCCATTTCTCCACATTAACGGGACACCCTGTATATACAAGAAATGTTTCTTATAAGTATACATATCCGAATTCTATGCTGTAAATCTTCAGATATTCGTTATTTTTTAAATATGATTTAAAGTTTTAAACAAGTGTTTTTCAATCCCAGGTTAAGCATGAAGTAAAATTTCGAGTTTAGAAAAGCCTAAACATTTGGTTTTTTCAGGCTTTTCTAAACTCGAAATTTTACTTCATGCGCCACGCGTATAAGACGCTGATTTTAAGTGAAGTTCACTTAGTCACAATATTTCAGTGTTTACAGTGTTTAATATGCGTAGCGCATGAAATAAAATTTCGAGTTCAGAATAACCTGAAAACTTGGTTTAGTCACTCCGCTTCGCAGAGCGACAAAACGAAATGTTCAGGCTTTTCTAAACTTTTAATGTTACTTCATGGTTAATCTAGGAGTTAAAAATACCAATTTAAAGCCGTTAAAGTTAAAACACCGTATGTATACAGAAAAGAAAAATTCCTTGTATTTAAAGAAACAGTAAGTATTTGTTGAATATTTTGTAAATACATTTTTACATTTTGTTGTTTAATATGTTCATGTATTCGACTTAAAACTAAAACTCTGTAAGTGCGTAAAAAAAATGACTGGCACTTAATGACTTTTACTTTTAAACAAATGATTTTTTTGTCCATCTAATTAACCAATTTAATCCCTCAGAAATGTTTCGCTTTAAAGAGGAAAAAAATCCTATTATGTGAAATATGTATAGTCAAAAGGTTTTTTTTTACTATAGCAGAAAATAAATACACGAGACTTTCATCTTTATTTAAAAAAAGACAGAAAATTTTATATAATTTTTTTATATTTTGTATATATATATATTTTTTGCATAAACCATTAACTGTAAGTCTTCTGCTCTCTTTTTATTATTTTAATATGAAATAGGGTTTCTATTCTTTGTATTTATTCATATTCCATTTCCCGTTCTCGCAATCATATTTATTTAATTATTTATATTATATATTGTGCGCTCTTTTTTTGTTCTATTCGTTTAATTTAACAAGACAGAAAAGATGGTCCCCTCGTCTGGTTACCACAGGCAAAGTGTCCATAAATTAAGACGAGGGCTTTATGATAAAAGTATTTATTAAAGCAATTTTCCCGTAAGATCTCGAGGGTTTTAAATTAATTCATTAATTATGAAAAGTATTATAAGCACGAAATCTCTTAGAAAATGGCTTAGTAACATAATACGAGTATAAGTAAGGATATATTTATATAAGCCAGTGCGATATTATGTGAGGGATAATTTTATTTATAGTATAATACAGTGTTAAAGTATAAGGCAAAACTTTGTTTTACTGGGAATTAAAATAATGCATTCATTCATTGACTGAACTCAAAGAGAGTAACTAAACAAATGGGGATCGAATTAGTGATTTTATTAAGTTTTATCATTTATGTGCGTATTTAAGTTTTAACTATTAGCCAGAATTAAAATATGTTTTTGTATTTTTAATAATCATATATATTTAAGATATGATAAACTGATATTATTAATAAAATGTACCCCTAATTTGTCTTACAACGACGAATTTAAACACCTGAGAGAAAAAAAAAACTAGTACAGCTGGCAGCTTTAGCTACTTTTAAAATATCGTATTTTTTTTCTTGTAAAACAAACTTCTCATGTACACGTTAACAACAATTTTTTTCTTGGCCAACAAGACGGTGTTTTTGTTGACATGCACTTCATTAGCAATGTCTTTAATGCTAATACCGTCTCTAAACGGGTCGTTATTATCGCTTTTTGCGTTTCAGTTAGTTGAGGCATGTCGACGTTATTTAAATTTAGTTTAACATATCCGCAGATTTGTCAAATTGTTCGACAATTTAAAAAATCAAAGTGAGTCCAGTTCACAAAGCCAAATATTTTGTTGTACGAGTTTTTTCTCTCGCAACTGTACTTCCCTGGCTAATATCCGGACGGCTATTGAATTAAATGAAAAGTGCTTGATTTTTTAATTTTTATATTTAAAAATCATGGTCTTAATTTAATTAATAGGGAAATATATTTAGTGTACTATTTTTCGCTGTTATTTTCAAAGAGAAACAGAAAAAACTATTTAAAAATCTATAATTAATTTAAATTATATAAAATAATGGTCCATAAATTAAATGTGAATTACTTACCCTAAGAGGAGTTTTCACATTTTATAATCAGTTGTTAGTGGAATATCCTTGATTATTTATTTTATCTGTCAAAATTCATTATTGATATGTCATAATTTGATACATTTACGGCGTCTATTGAAATCAACATCTGAAATAGCCAGAAATAGCTTTCACTTTGACATTTGTTATAAAGTCATAAAAATGGCACGGTTCGGAGAAACATCAACGGCAGAAATTGACGAAATTCTTAAAACCTCCGTTCCAATAAATACAAATAGAAGCAAGACAAGTGTATGGCGTCAATTTGGAAAATTACTAAAAATTACAAATTGGAGGAAGCAACCCCAAATGGAGTGATAGCTAAAATTTTAAAGGATTGGACTTGAAATATGCGGAAAGAGAACGGGGATAACTATAAGGAATATATAATTAAGGTTATATGAATGATTTAATAAATAATCTTTATAAACAAAACACAACTTTTTCAAATGAAGACTATTATTTTTTGAATTAATATATCTTGAGTCTTGCATTTTTAGACAATTCAGCTCAACATATCAAGTATTAATAATCAGAGATTAAAGCCCTAATATTTAATCAGATTATTAATGCTTGATATTTGTTCTCGTTTGAATTGTCAAAAAGCAAGCCTTCTCAATAAATTAGCAAAAAAAATTGTCGGCTATTTGAAAAGATCTTGTTATATTGCTGTTGATAGTACAGGATACAAAAATGTGCACTTGATATAATTTATCTATATTAAAAATTGTTTAATCTAGACTATTTTCGCTCTTCTATAAAATTAAATACAGAAACCCAACGATGTTCAAATTATTTATTGCTGTAAAAATAATTGCAGTAATAAATAATTTAAAATCCTCGACTTTTTTTATTTAAATTTATAACAGAATTATTAAATCATTTCGAAGAAAGGAAATTTGAAATGATTTTATTTAAAGAAATTAGCGCAAGCAAAATGAAGAAATTAAAAATGAACGATCCAAAATCTGTTGAAATTAAAATATTACGATCATCTTTTACTTGATAATTCTGCGATTTCTTGTTTCTTTATGTCACAAAATACAAATTAACTTTTTAGTTTATTGGAAAACAATGACAATTCTGGTGCCATATAAAAAAAAATAACGTACATTTAAAATACATAAGACACAATGAGTGTCAGGATTAAAACTACAATATTTGTTACTTATTACTTTTTTTGCAACATTTTAATGAATTGTGAAATGTCTTATTTTCATTAACATTTTATGTTCAATGCGCATTTATGTTTTTATTACTTTGCGAAATAATTTCATGTAATTATTTGTAAACAAGGTCAGGTAAGTATTTTTTTATCATAAATATGTTACCGTAAAAGACCGAAATCTGGCTAATGTTGACATTCTTCGGTGATTGTTGGATCAATCCAATTTTTTTACCAGTTATTTTCTAATACTAGGTGAGTTCAAAACTATAGTTAGAAAAATATTAGGTCTCATGATTTTCCGGCCGAAAACAAATTTTACGTAAATGTATCTAATTAATTTTATAGATATCAAGACAAAGTAAAAACCAAAATTATCAGAATGATGCTCTAGATTTTTTGTCTTTACATAATATTCCCTAAGTAGTTAGAAAAGTGCAGACAAAAAATCACAACTATAAATAGAAAATTAACTTAAAACGGGAGTTTTAGTGCTGTAAAATTATTAGAAGGAAGAAAGACTCCTTTAATTTGTTTATCTTGTATAGATTTATGATAGGACTACTTGCTGTAGACGTTTTAAGGTTGAAAACTTTGTCCTTGTTTTCATAAAAATTTTCAAAAATGCCAAAAATCGTTTTTGGCAATTTTTAAAGTAGATTATCTCAAAAGGGACTAATTAAAAATTTATGAAATTAATACAGATAACAATAAGTTGGATTGCTTAGTGTCAAAAAAATTAAGTTGGATGTGTAAAGGCATTTTCTTGGATGAGCAACATGGGTTCCGTTCAGGCAAATCTACTTTAACAAATCTGTTATCGTTTAGCTCTTACACATTAAATGCTTTTGGAATGAATTCCTCGGTTGGTGCGATTTTTACGGATTTTGCTAAAGCATTTGATCGTGTAAACCATGAAATCCTAATTTCAAAACTATGGTGTTTACGCGGATGTTGTTGAGTGGATTTTTAGTTTTTTGAAGGACCGTACCCAGTGTGTAAAAATAAAAAATCATATCTCTAAAGAAATTAATGTTTACTCTGGTGTCCCGCAAGGGTCACACTGCGGGCCACTATTGTTTTTAATTTTTGTTAATGACATTCATCAAGTCATTAAGCATTCGTCCTTTCTGCTGTACGCAGATGACTTGAAATTGTTCAAGAAAATTGATACGCAAAACGATAGCTTTTTACTTCAGGATGATTTATTGTCAATTAATAAGTGGTGCTGTGAAAACTATCTGTTGTTCAATATTAATAAATGTAAATTTATGCGATTTTCTAGAAAGACCAATCCTCTAGTATCTTCCACACCGTACTTTATAGATGGAATCGAATTACAAGAGCTTAGTGAGGTTTTGGATTTAGGGATAACTTTTGATAAGAAAATGACGTTTGGAAGTCATATAACTTGCTCGCGGGCCATAAAGATGCTTGGATTGATTAAAAGGGCTGCGGTTGATTTATCACCAACTGCTTTTAAAATGATATATTATGCATATGTTCGTTCAGTTGTGGAATATGGTTCTTGTGTCTGGTCACCACATCAAAAAACATATATTAATATGATTGAAAATATCCAAAGAAAATTTTTGAAGATAATGCTGTATAAATCAGGATATAATAACGAGAGAAATATTAATACAATCTGTACAGAATTTCGAATTGATAAATTGTGCTGTAGAAGGTTATTTGCGGATATGTGTTTTTTCTATAAATTAATTTCTTGTCAAGTGGAGTGTACATTTCTGTTGGATAAAGTAGGTTTTCATATAAATACTACAAATCGTTTAACCAGACATATACCACTATTTTCCATACCATTTCACAAATCCAACTATGGAATTAATAGTCCACTCTCTCGCTTTATGCGCACGTCAAACAAACTGTCGCTAAATCTAAACTTTCATCTTTTTAGTAAGTCTCTCTGTAAATTCGTATCCGGTCTCAAACGTATTCAGGTTTGTTGTTGTATGTAACTTACTACATCCATATATGTATATATATAACATGTATGATCTACATTTTGTAATAGCTTTAAGTATTTTGTATATTTAAATGTATAAAAATGGTTTTTTTCCGTAAATAAATAAATAAATAAACACCTCTTTATGACATAAATTTATCATATGAAGTTGATGATTGAGACTCAACTTGTTCCAGAGTTATAGTGCATCAAATTTGTTCAAAAATTGCGTTATATGCACACAAAATTAAAAGCCAATTAATAGTAAGAATCCAGTTTTCTAATATTTAACAGTAACAACATATTTTTGCCATTCAATAAATTCAATTCAGGCAATAGAAATTTACACAAAACGTGTCCTAAATTAACCAAAAATAAGACGGCTTTATAAAGAAAATAAACTACAAAATATTTTTTTTAATCTCATTTATGACACCTATACAGTTTATGCATTTCGAAAGGATTTTGTCAATAAAGTGAAAGATGTTATACCGAAGTCAAGAAGATGATGTACTTGAGCGATGGTGCTAGCAGCTAATACAAAAATAAGAAAATCTTGAAAGCTTGAAAGCTGAATGAAATTGCTTTGCTACATCGCGTGGGAAAAATTCTTATGATGGTATAGGTGGTACCACTAAAAGGAAAGTAACTAGAGCCAGCATGCAGAGACCTTACCATGACTAAATTCTTACTCCACAAGACATTTTTAAATACTGCAATGAAAAAATAACCGGAATAAAACACATGTTGTCTCTGCTCAAAAAATTAAACAAACTCAAGCTAAACTAACAAAAAGATTTGACCTTTGCTTACCTGTACCAGTACCTGTACCTGTATCAATTCATTCTTATAAGTGTTTACTGACAAATCTTCGCTTACAAACATAGACTATGTTGCATGCATTTACGAATATCAGTGGTGGCATAGTCAAAGACAAGTGCGATCAAAATACCGATGTATTAGTTTATTTATCGATCCACCTGGCTTAAAAACTGCCTTCCGCATATCTAAAAAGAACATGGTGTGGATTGCAGTAAGTAAAGTTGTCAGGAAGGCTACCCCTACAGAACTAACGACGGTTTCGGGCACAAACAACTATGCACCGTAATTTCCACACTTTACAATAGTTTAAGAAAATTATAAATTTGTCATGCTAACTGATGAAATGTATATATCGGACATTATATGTGTAACACCCTTAGTTTTAATAAAATGTTGTGTTTTAGAGGATTCTTACCATTAATTACCGTTCAATTTTGTGTGCGTATAACGCAATTTTTGGCCAACTTTGATGCACTATAACGCTAAAACCAGTTGAGTCTCAATTATCAAATTTATATCATATGTTTATGTCATAAAGGGGTGTTATTTGTATTAATTTCATAATTTTTTACCTAGTCACCAAATATTGTCAAAATACAATTTTTGGCATTTTTGAAAAATTATATAAGAAAAGGACAAAGTTCTCAAACTTCAAACTTCTACAGCGAGTAGTCCTACAATAAATCTATGCAAGAAAAAAAATAAAAGGTCAGTCTTTCTTCCTTCTAATAATTTCGCAGCACTAAAACTTCCGTTTAAGGTTAATTTTCAATTTATAGTTGTGAATTTTTGTCTGCACTTTTCTAACTACTTAGGTAATATTATGTAAGGAAAAAAAATCTAGAGCATAATTCTGATAATTTTGCTGTTTATTTTGTCTTGATATCTATGAAATTAATAAAGTTATATTCATTTGAGTAAAAGTTGTTTTCGGCCGAAAAACGGTTATGAAGCAAACTTAAAATGTCCGCCAGAAAAAAAGTATGAGAAAACTATTAATGGATATCGATAGCTAACGCCATCTAATGCTTCATAGTGGCATCGTCAGTGACACGAATGCACAAAGTGCATATACAGGTCACTGTTTCGTCCACGAACGAGCAGAATTCTGTTTGTGAAACTAGAAAACAAATATCAATATCATGAAGCATTAGATGGCGTTAGCTATCGATATCCATTAATAGTTTTCACATATTGGCTTGAAATAGTCAGAAATGTTCAGTATTCCTCAGCACTGGGTCGGGACCACACTGACGAGGACCTTGAAGTCCGAAACGCGTCTTTGGGTATCTAGTGCCGGAATACTGAACACAAATTCAATTTTGAAAAAAGTATGAGCCTGAACATTTTTCTAACTATACTTTTGAACTCACCTAGTATTGAGGAATAACTGGTAAACAAATTGAAAAAACAAAAATGTTGAGCAACATGGTCTGGGTGATTTCTGATGGATTGACCCTGTTAGCATACACACAGTCGCTTGCTGTATGCTCCAAGTATGTGATAAATATCATTATATCTCACTTACACCGGCTTATGTCGACATTGAGCTTGTGCTGATGGTGAATGTTGAATAAAAATATTTTTAATGCGTTAAGATGAAAATAATAATTTGTAAGTATATCAAAATTTATTTTTAAAGCATATTGTGATACAAGTTAGTAGAAAACTTAGGTAATAAAATGTAAATAAACTAATGAACTTCAGTAAAAAAATCAAGAACAAACTTACACATAACAACAAGTGTGTTTAAATTTATACAACCTTATTTATTGCAACAACGTAAATTATTATGACACTTTGAACTGCACATGAGTCCTTTGCTTTTATAGCTGCATTTGAAATGCCCTTCTTTTTGCAATGACAGCGTTTGTAACCTTGTCCTTCACTTCTCGAATTAATTGCTGCTGCTTCTTTTAGCGTCAGTTCTTAAGAAGAAATTGCATTTATAGAAAGTAATTTCTTTTTACAAATTACGTACCGATTACGCGTGTGAAGCTGCTTGAGAGTACTATATTTGTTTGCTAATTTATAAAAGTCAGAGTCTTCTATTTCAACACAAACCGCTAACATATTTCGAGGATCTGTACGACCACGGTCTACGTCACGAACTTGTATTCGTGGGGTGTCACCAATTTGAGGAGGAAGAAATTTCCTTTTTGAGGTTCGTAACATTTTCGTTGCTTGGAGTAAAAGATTTTCCTTTGCGGCTGCTTTTTTTATAGAAATTGACTCGTTTTTATTCAGACGGTCCTTGATATGAGGACGTACTAGGTTAGGTTAGGTTAAGTTAGGTTATTAAAAATAACTCTTACATTTTATTCACGATGGCGAATACATTTATGGACACATCAGAAATATAATTATTTTGCACATTTCACTTCCCGTTGCTGATTCCGTCCTATTAACGATCATTCACTTTAATAGTTGTATAAGCTCACTTCCTGTAATATTGACGTAGCGTTGAATAACACATTTCGTTTGTATGAAAAGGTAAACATCTTAATGGTACCCTATATGACGCATAACACCTGTTATTTCCGATGCTCACTAAAACGTATCTGTGTTTCTCAACATATACCCGCGAAGGTCTGAATGTTTAATAATATACGAATATATCCGGTTTTTCACCGAATTATTTGGTTAATCCGGTTAATGTCAACACTCACTGATTTCGGTCTTCCACGGTAACATATACACATACAGGGAATTTTTCTTTTAGGTAAACATATGCATAAGCTGTTAATTTTCCGACATCCGTTGTTTTTAAAAAGTGTTTATTTTGTAACTTTAAACAAGTGTTTTCCACTCCCAGACCAAACATGAAGTAAAATTTCGATTTTAGAAAAGCCCCGTGAAAATTTATCGAGGGTTGGGCAACGACCCGAGACAAATTTTCTTTGCTTTTCTAAACTCTAAATTTTACTTCATGCGCCACTCGAATAAAACACTGATTTTAAGTAAAGTTCAAATATACCTAATGTTCACAATATTTTAGTGTTTTATACGCGTGGCGCATGAAATGAAATCTCGAGTTTAGAAAAGCCCAGAAAATTTGTCTCGGGTTTGGTATTTTTATAAATAATAGTTGTAGATAATCAAGAAATAAACATTTAATGTGTATATACTTTTAGTTGTATCTCTTTTTATTAAAAAGTTATCTTTAAAAATTTGAATTATTTAATTTTATATTTTAATTTTATTGCTCTGCCTCTGTAAGCTCCACAAATGAATGATAGAAATAATCGATATATTAATTCTATATCATTTTAATTTGCGATCAGTACCTGTCTTGGTCACACTAGATTTTTAATTTAAAGTGTCCCATTTTCTGCCGGTTTTTTCGGTGGAGCCAACTTCAGTAGGTCACCAATGCAGTCTAACTGAAATATTTTTACTTGATTTTAAAAATTATTAAGAAAAAATGTAAATATTCTAAGAATAAATTGTTAATTGGTTTCCTACGAAGTAAAGAAAAAATAAAATTAATAAATTACTCAATAAATCGCAGATTCTGTTTTTCTTAATTTCTAGAACTAATTCAGAGAAATAAAAGACATTTCGACATGTTATTAAAAAACAAAGCTGACATTTTTCTATATAAAATATCCCACTAATTTAATGACTGTGTAACTTCGGTAAGAGAACAAACCCAATTGTCAGGCTTTTTTAAACTCAAAATTTTACTTCATGCTTAATCTGGGAGTGGAAGTTTCAAGTTCAACGCTTTTGAGAAATGTCGAATGTCTGAAAATTTACAAATTGGGATATGTATACTTAAAAGAAACACATCTCTGTATAATTGTATGGGTTATATTTATGATTATTAATTATAGTAAAGAAAAGAGAAAAGAATTGAGCAATGCAACGATGACTCTGTGGAATAATACCCGAAATGACAATCACAATGGAGAAAACCGTGAAGTGTAAACGCCGACAAAAACCCGGCCGGCTGTATCCACACACAATTTTTTTCGATTTCTTCTTGTTGTTGGTGTTTGTCAGTGATGCAAGGCGGAATCTCTCTCGGTCTTGTGTATTCATTGTCCCAGGCAAGCGAGCTGGAACAACCGCGGCTTTAAGTACACACGCAGGCCATCCTGAACGAATTGTCGTCGTCCGCTCCTTCTTCCTCTTTTGCCCGAGCCCGGCTTTTTAACCGTGGATCTAATACATTTTTAACGCGAAAAAACACACACCTACTACCGTCTCTTCTCCTTCGGGTCCTCGCTGTTTGCGCGCTCGCTCTTGTAAACACAATAACAGGACTCTCTTGAATTGCCTCTGCCCGCTACACAAGAGCCATAAGGATAATTGTGTTCTATGTTTTTTCTCAATTAATTTTGCGTTAGACAAAACAAATAATAATCAGGCCGCAGCCAAATAAGAGGGAAGCAACCAGACACATTTTGATACATTGTTAAAAATTATCGAAAGTGTTAGTAATTAAGATAATCAAAACCATTGACAAAATTAATTAATATTGCAATTAATTAATATTGCAAAGTGATGATCTCACATTCGTTATTTTAAAAAATTGGACTCTTTTGAAGGTTTAAACGATTGTTTTCCACTCCCAGGTTTAAGCATGAAGTAATATTTCGAGTTTAGAAGAAGCTACAAATTTAGATTGGTCGCGACCACACCGAATTTTCCGGCTTTTCTAAACTCGAATTTTACTTCATGCGCCACGTATAAAACACTGGTTTTAGTTGAAGTTCCAAATAGACGTCCTTAGCATACTACTTTAGTAACACATTCTGAACGCATGACGCATGAAATAAAATTTCGAGTTTGGAAAAGCATGAAAATTCGGATTTGCCGACCCGGATTTGCAAAACCAAATGATCAGGCTGTTCGAAACTCGAAATTTTACTTCATACTTAACCTAGGAGTAGAAACACTCGTTGGAAGTTTCAAATTGAACGCTTTTATAAAAAAAGATTTAATACTTGTGGATGTTAGTAAAGCTTAGGTCTTTGAAAATATCTTAAAATCAAATACCCGTGAATTTTTGGGAATTGTATTGATTTTTTTAAATGAAAATTATTATTATTATATTCACGAATCTTAGTTAATATTAAAAAATTTTATAATTTTCATGAATATTTGAATTTTTTTAAAATATTGAAGATTTTTAGAATTAACAAAAATGTTCAAACATTGCTAAGAGATTGAGATGTTCTTAGCAATTTTCGTAAATTACTTGAATATTTGTTAATTTTAAAAATGTTGCAGCTTTTTATAAAATTTCAATGTTTTCTTAAATTTCTAAGATCTTTATCAATTTTGAAAATTTTGATACTTTTCATAACAGGCTTTTCTAAAAAAAAAAATTCGAAATTTTACTTCATGCGCCAAGTGTATAAAACACTGATTTCAAGTGAAGTTAAATCTGCTTTAGAATACTGCTGATAAGTATATATTGAACTTCACGATATTTTAGTGGTTTATACGCGTGGCTCCTGAATTAACATTTAGAATTAACAAAAAAAAACCTGAATATTTGGTTTCAAAAACAACGAATGTCTGAAAATTTAGAATGGAAATAACAAGGTATGTATACTTTAAGGAATAATTTCTTGTTTAGTATAGACTCGAAAATATACTTTATGCTTAATCAAGAAGTGTAGGCACGGTTTTTCCTTGTTTTACATCTACGTAAACTTTATTATTTTTATTTTGTTTGAAGAAAACCCATTACAAGAGACTAACTATACTGTATTTAATAGTAAACCCCAATTGAATAATTACACCCTATTCCCCACTAAAATCCCCCCTTTTCTATCTATATATATAGTTTCGCACTGAACGCGAATCAATTATCTCATAATCCCAGTAGCCGCACCTCTCGTAAAAAAAGGTTAATTAATTTTAACGATAATTCCGCTACCGAACCGGAAAAATTAGGGTGAGAGTTCGAGGGGGAAGGGGGAAGTGGGTGTAATTCCTACTTATTTGTCTGCACCAATTTTCCCTCGGCCCTCGTGAAGTTTAAAATTAAACATTCACCTGAAATTCGCTGGAAATTAATTTTATGTTTTATGAGAGCGTATTTAATTAAAAACGCGGAGTCCGGCCCCCGACTTAATCTTATTCACAATTTTTACACGTTGCGGAAGAGGCTGGCATCACATGATTTACATAAAGGTTTCAGGTTTTTTTTCAAACATTTTAATTTTCAAATTAAATACGATAAAGTTTTTAGAAAAATTAAAATGTGTCTAAATTAGTGAAATTACGCACTTATTGTAAAAATTGACAGAGCTGAAGAAATTTATCAAAAATTGATAATAATAGTGTAAATTAATAAAAATCTTACCGTATTTAAAACTAACAAAAACCATTAAAATTAACGTAAATCTTAGCAATGGCAAAAACTAATATAAATCGAGTAACTTAACAAATCATCATCATCATTATAATTTATGAAAATCTCAAAATATCGTAAAAAATTACTGACATTGTGCGAATTGAGGCAAATCATAAAGTAAACAGTAGCGTCACACAGTGGGCCAAAGCATGAAAAAAACAGGTCAAAATATGAAGCTGTGTAAGAATATGCTTCAAATTGGTTCCTTATTTGGCTTCTGGGGTCGCTGATTACGAATTTGATGTCAAAAATTTAAATCGAAAATAGCGGATCAAATATGACGGAACAAATATTCAAAAACCTGTATATATATAGTAAATTTCCATATAAGTCTTCCAAAACGTGTACACTAAGGTTTTTGAGGTCTCTGATTACGGATTAAATGATGTCTAAAATTCAAAAATAAAAATGATGGGTCTAACACAACAGATTAAATATTTAAAAGTCAATGACATCGTACAAAATTTACAACATACTGGTTTTCGAGGTTGCTGATTGCGAATTTGATGTCGAAATTATAAAACTCAAAATGGCGGATCCACTATGGATTTGAATACAAAAACCTATACAGAATTTGTTAATGTCTATACTGATTTTCCAAAACATATAAATTAATGTTTTCAAGATCACTAATTACGAATTAAATGTCAAAAATTCAAAATGACGGATTAAAATTTAATAATCTATGAAATTGTACAAAATTTACAACACATAGGTTTTCGAGGGCTGTGATTACGAATTTGATGCCCGCCACTTATAAAATCGTTATTGTAAGAAAAATAGCAGATAGTAGCAGCTAGTTCTTAATTTTTCCTCTTCAGTGTAAAAATACGAAGCAGGGAAGCTATTTTTCCAAGCGGGGAAACTCGGAGAAATTTTTGTACGTCATAATTTGTAAATATTTTACACTACGGAAATGAGGTCAAAAGGATCGCGAGATTTGTGGAAATTTATTTAATATATTCGGGTGTATATCTGTGAAACTTACCTTTCAAAGTGCAACCCATTATTGGAAGACGCAAATCGAGGCCAGGATTGCAAATTATTCGCGCAGCACACTCACAATTGCAGCTTTTAAAACGTCTACTTTTCACTATTTTGATATCACTTGTCTTTGGAGGGTCACTTAAAAGAGATTGGCGACTGGAATGTCATTCCAGCACCCAATCAGCGTACACTTATGCCATCTACATCTAATTTTATGAACTAGAATTTGGTTGGTAAACTTTCATTTTTCATTTTGGCCAGGGTTTTTTATGCTTTGGCCCACTGTGCGTCTCTTAGGTCATGCACCAACTACTCTTGGGTAAATAGCAGGATTCGGAAATAACATGATATTTATATAAATATCAAAATATTGAATTTACGTCGATATTTATCCAATATACCATGTGTCCCGTTTCAAGACGCATCATAGGTAATTCTCATGTAAAAATTTCAATTTCAGTTTTTGACCTAAAATGTTCAGAATTAGGTTATCATTCCTTTACCTACCAGCATTATTTTCGTGCTTTTATTTTTGTTTTCTATTTTGTTTTATTTGAAATATAACATCAAAATAGTGAAAAAATATTCGAAATTGAAATCCTCAAAATAGCTTGCTACGAAAAGTCAGTGTTTGTTTACTAAATTTGTTAAGACAGCAAACAATAATTCATTCAACATAAGTATTTATACTACAAAAAAAAAAATCTGATCATGAAATAGAGTTGAGGCAAGCCATTTCTGACTTATTAGTAGGAATTTTGCAAAATCATCTAGTGCTATGTCAATCAACAAGAATTATTTAAAAATTTGAAGAAAATAGTTGTGTGAACGATGAACATGTCGCTAGGAATAAAAAGAGTAAATCTAAAGAAACTATAACAAATCTATTGGCAAGGATTACAGTAAATCCAACATGCAGTGTAAGAAAAGTAAAAAAAAATAAGATCTTGCATCGGGCTCAACAATTAACTTTATGATTTTGGCTTTTATGCTGTCAATAAGTACAACTTTTTAAAATGCTATGGATCGTAGATTTGTTGCCATTACATTTCTAGGTACATTTTCTTACACTAATGCCCGGTATTATAAACGATTAATAAATCAGTAGATATCTATTTCTGGTAAATGTATTTACGTACAAAACTAATGGGAAAATAAAATTGTGTATTATAAAGCAAACGTAATAAATAAATAGCAATTCTAGAAATAAATAATTTAGTTAGTAGATTACCGACCAAAATTATACATTTTCTTTGTGGCGATAGGTGGTACCTCCAATTTTTAAAATTGAATCGTTAATCTTTCAAATTGAATTGTCAATCAAATTGGAAGTTAATATAATTCCTTATAATTATAGAGAATAACCGTAAAATAGGAGAGAATTACACAGAATAAGAAAAATAAAGCTTATTAGAAATTATAAAAGACTTAAACAAGTGTTTTCACTCCCAGGTTGAGCATGAAGTAAAATTTCGAGTTTAGAAAAGCCTGAAATTTTACTTCATGCGCCACGCATAGTGTCTTATATTGAAGTTCACTTGTTCACAATATTTCAGTGTTTTTAGTGTTGGATTGAAATTTCGAGTTTATAAATGCTTGAAAATTTGGTTTGCTTACACTTTTGACTTTTAACTGTCAAATTATCTAGAGAATAAAATTTACTTGGTAGAAAAACAAACAAATAATTTACTAATGAGATTTATTAGCCAAATAAAGTTATTTTGTATTTATAATACCGAAATCTTAGGAATAAATTAGTTTATTCTTAAAGTAAATTTTATTTAGGGAATTAAACGTTTTACAATACCGGGCATTAAGGTTATATTAACTGCTTCTATTGCTAATACATTTGTTACAGTTTCTTAAAAAAATCTTGTATGCTCATTGTTTACATAAGCATTCATTCAAAATTTTGAATAATCTAATAATTGTAGATCAACTGGACATAGTTTTCAAATTTTGTACAAAATAAATAAAAAATAGTAAGTGAAATCTTATTTTGTTTAATTTACGTGTACCTTTAAAGTTAATTCGTTTCAACACAAATAATGAATTTGAGCCCCTGAACTGCCGCCTGAAATGATATAACATTTAACCATACTATTAAAAAGGTTCGGTTTTGCGATAAATTTAAGTGTAAGATTTTTAGTCACAATGATCTATCATTTATAGATAGATCATTGTGACTAAAAATCTTACACTTAAATTTATCGCAAAACCTAACCTTTTTAATAGTATGGTTAAATGTTATATCATTTCAGGCGGCGCGAATGGCTGTCAGAAAAATAACTTGCGATCAACAAAATCTTTGATCAAGTAGCTTGGCACGTGCTTTTGTTTGTACTCGTTTGTACACATTTCATTTAAATCTATTTGTCAGAAATTTTATACGCGGAATTAGTTGAAATCGTAATTTCGAGCAACCGTGAAGTACTTAAGTGCCTCGACAATATCAAGCGCTCCTATCCGAACCTCAAGGAGGCAGTTATAGAGGAAATTTACGAGGAATTGAGTCGAAATTACTTGCCCAAATTCACGAAGAGGTGGCAAGCGGCTGCAAGGAATAAGAAGACATTTCTTAATAAAAACCAGAAATGGTTGCAGAAAACTGTTGTTATCACTGTAAGTCCTGTACAACCTGATATGGTAGAAGATGAACCAGGTCCTTCGAATCGATCACGCAGCGGACCTCCAGAAAAACATTTTGATGAGTGTTGCGACCGTACCAAACGATATAAAGTCAAAAGTTTGTGTGAGAGTTAATAAATTTATAATTTCTTAAATAATTTCTCATTTGGCACTTGGTGAAACGTGAATAAAGTTTTAATTTGTGAAACAATACCAAGTGTTTTTTAATTTAGATACATTTATAGTCTATAAGAAATATTTTAGCCCGTTTAAAAATTATTTCATTCATATGAAAATTGTTGAAATGCATTTTTTTTTTTTTTAGTATCCATAGGACCATTTTTAGGTAATAGTTGCGCACAGGCATGAGATTATGAGATAATTTTAAAATCGGCCTGAATGTGGTATGCAGGATGTCTACGCTAAATCGTTCGTTAAAAGTTTATGGGGTAATTGAATTACGAGATATTGAAGAGGGCACTTTGATAATGACATTTTAAGAACACTTATTGTAAAAATTGACAGTTTTTAATTACTTTACTCATAGAGGCATCCTCTAGGTACAACTGGAGATATTAATCATATTTGTATCTTAATTGAATTTGTGTTCAATATTCCGGCACCAGGTACCCACAGACGCGTTTCGTCTGTGGGTACCTGGTGCCGGAATACTGAACACAAATTCAATTTTGATATTTGTTTTCTGGTTTCACAAACAGGGTTCTGCTCGCTCGTGGACGAAACAGTGACCTGTATATGCACTTTGTGCATTCGTGTCACTGACGATGCCACTATAAAGCATTAGATGGCATTAGCTATCGAAATCATTAATAGTATTCATATTTGTATCTTATTCTTAAGAGAAGTTACAGACAGACTTCAAGATGCCTTTTAGAGATCAAAATTTTAGATAATATTTTCTTTTCTTGAAAACTATAAGAGATAAGTGTATATATATTCGAATAAAATATGTTGCAATTTAGGCGAGCAATCCAACAATTACTAATATATAGTGTTCCATTTAAAATAACAAATTTGGTGCTTCTTCCGATGAAAGCGGAAGTCATATAAAGTTGAAAATATTTCACATGAGGAGAACTGATTTAACTGTATGACAAGGATTTTTTTCAAATTTTTAGTGCAACGGCAACGCCATAAACTTTTAATGAACGGTTTAGCGTAGACACCCTGTATTTTAAATTTGACTATTAATAATGTAAGCTATCTTTAGAATCTTTCTAAAAAGTTGAAAGAACAGGCTGCCAAGGCATATTTTCACTAACATTTTTGATTTAAAAATGTTTACGAAATCAATGCTTTCCTTTTGTATTACATACAGGGAAAGTAAAAAGCGGTGTCAAAATGTCAATGTCCCCATAGCTTAATAATAAGATAAGGACATTGACATAGCAAGTTATTATCCTGAATCTTTTAGATCCATACTTTAATAAATTATTATATTATTTAGCGTTATATACATTAAATTGTTCTTTTCGTTAATAATTGATACAGGGGCGGAGCTACCGCCGTATCTGCTGTATCAATGATACAGGGCTTCCAAGCTATAGGAGCCCCGGCCTGTAGGGGCAGTAGCGAAAGTACAATGAGGCAGACGAGACTATAGCCTCCCGGCCCTGGCGCTGTGCAGGGCAAGATGTGGATGATGAAATGTGCGTTAAAAAAAGAATTGAAAATGTATAATGTTATATCGCAAAGAAAAATGGAGATCAATTATTGTAACTTTTTCACAATGTATACATAAGTGTAATTCCCCGCGGACTTCGGGAGTTACGGTTAAAGCACTGCATTGGCCGGGCTTTGATCCGGCCCCGTCGGCCCGGCCCGGCTCGGCCCGGCCCGGTACCTGTTCGGGCCTCGAATTTTTTCAAGCGGGCCGGGCCGGGCTTCCAATCCAAAATATGACACCGGGCCGGGCCGGACTGTTTTTTTACAGTTTGTTTTTATTTTTAATTGCAAAGTATATCTATAAACAAATAAATATATATTTTGTTTTGAAACTCCGAAAAAATTTTGAATTATTCAGACTAAAATATCGGCTGAGCCGGGCCGGGTTAAGCCTGTTTTATTATTTACCCACGCTTGGCCGGGCCAGGCCGGACTCAAGACAATTATTTCATGACTTGGCTGGGCCGGGCGAAAAACCGGGCGAAAATGTTGCCACCGGGCTGGACTAGACAGGGCTCTAGTTCCGGAGTCCGTGATATTATATACGCGTATTAGTGAGGCAGTGTAGCACTGGAATATATATTTGTTGGTGATTAGTGGTTACGTTGAGATTATTAACATAGTAAGTTGTCGAAAATATGAGTGAAAAATAGAGAGTTTAACCCAGTAGCGCTATTAAAAGAAAAATTAAACAGAAGAAAGATGACATTTCTAAAAAAATTGCCAAACATTTCGTCATTTTTTAAACACATACGTGTATTATTTGAATTAAAATTTGTTGTGAATTATAAGGTTATTGCAAAATAATATTTAGCGATGTAAATAATCAATTTATAAACTGTTGGATGAGGTGATTCATTTTGATATTTTTAATTATGCTATTTGTTAGTTACAACAAATTAAAATTATAGAATTTTTGATTTTATATATAGTATTTTGATGAAAATGATATATTATATAAATACTTATTTTTGACACTAAATATTTTCTGTTATAGATTCTCTTCGAGTATCTAAACCAAGTCCATCTAATTTTCCAAGCACAATAGAATTTGAACAATCCAATACATTTGTTTCTTCCAATTCTGAAAACGTAAAGCTTGTTAAGTGTTAGCTAAAGGATAATTTGTACTAAATATATTGATTTATAGGATTGCTCACTGTATTCGTTAAATTTTTCGATTTCTTTAGATATTGTGACATTATTGCTCCTTGATATGAAGTACAAATTTGCAATATTTAATTTAATTGTATTTGTATTTCGTAGATCTTTCTGAAGTGCAATGTCTATTAGAGCCTCCACAAATAGAAGAAACTCAAAACGAAAATGTTGAGAAATGTGAATAATCTAATAATACATCTTATTCAGATAGAGAAAACTTTGGTGACAGCCTTACAGAATACGAAGAAACATAATTTTCAAATTTAGGCCATTACAACCCTAAGGACCGTTTTCAAGGGATCCGGAAACTAAGCGATGTTTTTCAAAGTTTTATTACTCATACTTAAATAAGGCTGGTATAAAAATTTTAAGGCCATGATTATGTTATTCTATTATTTTAAACAAAGCATACTGCTATTTTTCTTGGTTGTTAGCACATTATCAAAGCAAATCGTATTATTCCTTATGGGTTAATTGTGTTTCCGTTAGAAACAATTTCACACAAAATATTATTGATCATGAAAAACCCTAGCAGCATATTAATTCAGCTCTATCTTAGAACAATTGGTTTCAGAAAAATTCAGTTAATGTTTATTTTGAAAGTGAAATCAATAGCAAAATTGCTTTCTGTCGAAATGTACTGCATTATCTAATTAACGTTATAATTACTTTCGTGTCATGCAATTTACCTTTAAGTGCCATGATTTTAAATCTGGAAATTTCATGTCAATTTTACACTCATTATCTAATTATGATCCTGTCCTTAAAAGAACAGCTTAAAAATTGTGTTTAATACAAGCTCTCAAAGTTGAATTTTGTTGGATCGACTCGAGTTCTTTGTAATGTTTGTCTATGATTTTTTTATATTTTGAATTGCTCGTTAATGCCTATTAAACCCATACCTTAAGACGACATTGGTAGGGAACCCTCTAGCCTCCGCATTACGGAGTTTTGCCTAGTTAGAAATCGTAACTTTTCAATTACAATTTCATAATCTGTGAAACAAGCGCAATAAATTAATATTGGCAGCACATGCTTATTTTCCCAAAATCCAACCTCCCCCTAGCTTTAATTATAACGTAACAACACGGCAAGGGTGGGGGTTGGAAGAAATTACTTTCCGAGTTCGGCCGGGGCGTTAAAGGGACCAGACTGTTCGTTCCAGGGGGGCTGCAGAGGAGCGGGGGGCGTAATTCGTTTCTATCTTAAACGTATTACTTAGTATTCATGGGTCGCGTTTGACTAAAATCTGCCGTTCCAGAAAGTTTTTGCGACGTGATTTTTCCCGGTTTTATCGAAGGTTATATTCTTAACCCTGATAAGAATAAAAGTGGTGGCCGGAATGCGCGTGTTCCCCCCGGATCCTTTTGTTATTATTACCTCCAGCGGACTGTGTTAACCAAGCCCCCTTATACCACCGGAGCGAGCAGGGGTTAAATTCGTTAATTTAGGATTGGTTGTTGTGTAAGAGTAAAAATTGCAGGGGGGTGATTCTCCCGGTGAAAATGTGAGCGGTTCGAATGGCGGCTGTAAAATCCAATGGAGCGATACAATATGCAGTGTATAATTTCCCTATTCGATGTTTGTTATGTACAAAGTGCAAATTCATACTGTCAACTGAACCAATTTGAAATTGCTCTGTTGTTTTTTTTAAATAAAAGTTAATATACCTAAATAAAACTAGTTTTTTATATATAATTAAACTTATTTTCAATAAATTCCAGGAGTTCAATCCCGCCGAATAAACACAACAGGTTTGTCTCTGAAGGCATGTGTAATTGTTTACATAATATTAACACAAATAAATGTATAACTATAAATGGTGATGTAATATCATAGCATTTTTCCCGTCATTTAAACAATGCTAGTTAATTTCTGTGAAACCCGTACAAACATGATACTATCACAGGATTGTTATGTTTAAAACAGTTTGTTTTAAAACAGTGTTTTGAACATGTTTAAAAACAGCCGCCATGTTTTAAACGGTTTTATTTTAAACATGTTTTAAATGTAAAATTCCTTTAAAACACGTTTTAAACGTTAGATTTGCCCAAATCGTTTTTTTTTTTATTATCTTAAATTTGTTTAAATATATTTTATACTAGTTTATAAACATTTTTTGTTTGCGTTTCCAATTTTAGTTAAATTGTTGAAAATATTTCAAATTACAGTATAAAAAATAACATTTTATCATAATAAAATATTACAATTATGTATTCATAAATGTAATTTAAAAAAGTGTTTTAAACATGTTCCGCCTTATTAATAGAATTTGCGTTAATATCATTATAGTTTAATGTTAGCTAATCTCCACTAAAAGCATATGAACACGATACTAACATTTCGTAATAATAGAGTAAAATCTACGTGCTATTAGTTAGTTTTGAAATAATTATAAAACGAATGTGGCAACATTTTCATGTGTTCTAACTTAACGTCAATGTAATCAAGTAATTTAGAAGGTATAATTTCACTGTTTTTTTTATGTTTGTGATAAGGTTTTTTTTTCTGATAAATTATTAGATTCAAATTTACTTTTAATGAGTGCCTCCCACTCCCAAACTAAGCATGAAGTAAAATTTCGAGTTTAGAAAAGCCTTTAATAGCCCTAGTTTAAGTGTTATACATAACCTCAATTTTCATAACAAAATTGGGTTAATAGAATTTATTTAATAATGCAAGAAATCATTGACCTAATCAGAGGTTTAATTAATGATTTGTAGAAAATTAAAGTTAATCAGTCTAGTACAAATAGGTCTGAGTGTTCATAATATAAATGACAAATTGAAAACATACACTGTTTTATTTATCATTCTTCTTCTTCTTTTTATTTTATTTATTTATTGGTATGTCCTTATATTCGTAGTAGTATAAATGGATTTAAAATATTTCAATAACTTTTATTTGACACATTTTTCGATATTTTCAATATTTAAGATAATATCACGAAAAATTGAAATCACGCCAAGAGTAAAGTACCACTTTAGGTTTCCAAATGTTGACCAAAAGCTTGTCAAATCTTAGAATTGTAAGTTTATTATGTCGTTTTAATATCTCATTTGGTTTAATCTGTAAGGCACAATCAGGCAGACAGACAGACAAGACAGACAAGACAGACAGACAGAGATTTTTCAAAAATGGTCTTAATCAACGCAAAAATTTAAGTGGATATATCTGTAAATCAAAGTCGGTACACATGAAAATGCGATGTTGCCACCTTTATTCTATTAATAGTTCACAACTAACTAATAACATATAGATTATGTTCTATTAATACGAACTGATAGTATCATGTTTGTACAGATTTCATAGCAATGAACTAGCATTAAACTATAATAATATTAGCGAAAATTCTATTAATTAGGCTGCAATTGTTTACATGACGGGGAAATTAATCTTTTAACATTATTGGCAGTTGCTAGTTTTATTTTTTATAGAAATCGTTTTACTGATTTTGATCAAAATTGCAAAAGAACGTACGCTGTAATAAAATAATATCGAAAACAAAAATACTTCTTCAAATTCAATTTTGGGCAGTGCAAACTGCTAGTACTAATTTATTAGTAACTTTTATTAATGTATATATTTAAATTCAAGAACTCGCACATTCGTGCATAAATCCATCCCACTCGAGAATGCTGTTTTGGGCGTGATACATTATTAAATAATCCGCCAATTCGCATCCACATCCGAATCCGCATCCACATTCTGGAATTATGTTAATATAGGTATGTGTAGTGTGTCCGCCAATGTGTTGGTGACACATGTGTGTACATACACATACATACATACACTAAACCTCTATGTGTGTGTGTGTATGTGAGATACGCTAACAATCTTTGATCTCGGTGTCGTGCCAAATCACACGCTCGGAAACATGTATGTAATATAATTGGAAGTAGAGAGTACATGTAAAAGGAACAGGAACGAGGAATACATTTATATAAATGTACATGAAAATATACACTCAGAAAGTATGAAATAGGCGAAGAGTATATGATATTTACACTGTTTCTTTTTTGTATAAAATTTACACTGTATTTATTTTCAAATCAGTGGCGTAGCTAGCCCTGTGAGGGCCCTGTATCAAACTTTTTGAGGGGTGAAGGTGCTATTACAGAAAATAAAAAATAAAATAAAAATAAGAAAACCTACAATACATAATAAAAAACAACTCAAAGAATAGAAACAATATTGTAGTGGTCACATTGGTATGGTTTTTTTATTAGTTTTAGTTTGGAATAGCTTCTTTCGGCTGTTACCGTTGTAACTGAAACCGTTAAAAATAAGAAGCATCCTGTTACAACCTCCGGAAAACAAGAGGTGACGCCATTGAAATTTATTTATAACAGCTCTGATTTCAAGCAGTTTTTAAAGTAATTAATTGCTCGGAGAGATCATTATCTTTAAAGTCATTGTGGTATTTAGTGATGCTCCCATTTTTATGACTTTATTTGAAAAGGAAAGTAGTTTATCCAGTTGTAAAATTTTAAATACATTATTTTGATCACAGTTTTTTAGTTTGAGAAGTTAATATATCTAAACAGCAATAATATATGTTGACTCTGAAGTATGATTCCGGCTTAGAAATTCTTTTATCTTCTGATAACTCATTAAAAAGCGTTTCTTTAACGTTCATCTTTTATTATTAAAAATTGGTGTCATATTCCACTCTGTTGCTAGATCTCTGGACTCGTCTAGCTATCTATTAAATGAATTATGTTCTTAGTCCTACTAGTCTGTCTAAAAGATTTTTTAATAAAATGCTTGCTGTTTGTAAATCAAAATGTTCGTGCTGTAGGGCTTTAGAAACAGGGTTGATGGTTTCAAATAGCTGAGAAAAAAAGGTGACGAACACTAAAATTTTAACTTTTAAGTATATATATTATGTTTTGACATTCGTCACGTTCGTCTGTTTTAGATGAAATTTAATGTAATATATTGCCACAAAAAATATACATACATATATCCTATTTTTGGGCATGTATTACTTATCTAAACTGCAGATAATGACACTGATACAACTTGGTTGAGCGTTGCAACTACTGAAACAAAATATATTAATATAAGCCTATATACATAAATTTAAGTAGACACATTTAAGTACAGAGAGATACTACTAGAGATGTGAATGACACAACTAAGCAATCATAATTAGCCAGACAGAACTTAGGAAAGAAACATAGGCAAACACAATAAGCTGAGATATAAGAATAATTACATATATTAAAATTGACACATTAAGGCAAACACTATCATAATTAGGCAGACACAATTTGTAAAACAAACATACGCAAGTAGTTACCTGAGATAGACAGATACAACTAAGATTACCAACCGAGACAGACACAACTAGCTGATACAAACAGATACAATCAGACACAGAGTCTGGATAGGCAAAAATCAGGCTATGAGATATGGGTTGGCAAACGAAGTCTGAGAAAACTGTACAGTCATATTAATTAGTTTTAAGTGCACAACTTTAGGCACAAGGTGATATGAAACAAATTAGCAGTCATAGTTAGAATAACAAAAACCATACGCAAACAAAATTAGCCGGTATTACTTTCAAAAACAGTTTTAAAGTGTAGGTTAAATTCTAAAGGTTGTCCCAGAAGTAACTGGCAGTAAGAAACATTTAATGGTCGTGTTATCTCTAAGCTAGGTAATGTGAATTGGCTACTAAAGTCATGTGACTTTACACCGATATACTTTTTTCTGTGGGGTTATCTTAGGGATAGACTATATACACAAACAACTGACGATCTCAATAATAAAATTCGACACACCGTTGCGAATATTTCCCAGCAATTATGTGAAAATTTCAATAAAAAAGAGAATATGCGCTCCAACAGCAGAGGCGGTCATTTGTCAGATGTTTTGTATCACACATAACCTCCATGTCTCTACTGTCTAAAATCATATGGGCAACCCCCGGCCCGGCCCGCGGACCGGATCCGGCCCGCTGTAAGATATGATCCGGCCCGCGAGACATTTTGAAAAAACCCAATTAAAAAAATATTACATTAGGTACTTATACTCACAGGAGTGACAGTGAGGCGGCAAACATCAAATTCGTTGATGTTTGCCGCCTCACTCTTTGATAATCGTCGCCACTCGACTTGCTCGATCAAATTCTTTGAGGTTTGCCGCGTCACGGGCGACACATCAAAAGATTTATTGCTTCTCAATTATTCTAAACTAGTTTATTCCAGATTATTCGTTCATTTTGCCTATATAAGCGGGTGGATGGCCCGAACGTTAGTTCAGTTCTATTTGAGCTACCGAGGTGATAACTTGGACAAGCGATATCCTAGCGAACTGCTCGAGCCGTCAACTTGCTTTGTGACTTTGTGTGCATCTTGAGTGGTTACTAACTATAGTTTGTTATTAAGTTTATTGAACGAAAAGTAAACAAAAATGATGTCTGGTGGAAAAAAAACGAAAAGTAGATACAGAGGGTCGCCATTTTCAAGAAAAATGGACCGAAGAATTCTTTTTTATCTTGCACAATGGTAAGCCTATTTGTTTGCTGTGTAATGAATCCATTTCAGTAATGAAAGAATTCAATATAAAGAGGCATTACTCAACTAAGCATGCTACGCTGCACTCACTGACAGGACAATTAAGAACAGACAAAATCCAGAAGCTTACCGAAAATTAGGAAAAACAGCAACAAATGTTTCATAAACAAAGAACACAACTTGATAATGTTGTGAAAGCTAGTTTTATAGTTAGCTCAAAATTGGCAAAGGAATTAAAACCATTTGCCAAAGGAGAATTTATCAAGGAGTGTATGTTAGAAGTTTGCGGTATTATGTGTCTTGAAAAGATAAAAGAATTTGAAAAAAATAGTTTGTCAAGACGAACTGTTGTTCGACGTATATAAATTATGGCTAATGATATAAAAACAACAGTGACTGACCGTATGGCTGGTTTTGAATCATTTTCCATAGCATTAGACGAGAGCACCAATTTGTCTGACACAGCTCAACTGGCTATATTTATTTGAGGTGTTGATAAGGAGTTCACTGTTACTGAAGAATTGCTTTCTTTACAGCCGCTAAAAGGAACTAAAAGGTTTTTGTGTGTGTTGGTTTTGACGGTTTTATTTAAAATAGTAATAAATACCTAACATTTGTGATTTTTGTTAAATATTCACACACAGGGATTTTTTTAAACATACTTTTACATATTTACTACAATTAGCGATTAAACATTTTTAAAATTAATGAACATGTAATCAATCCTAAGCAGTGTGCTCTGAACTTTATTTGAAATCAGTGTTTTATACGCGTGGCGTATGAAGTAAAATTTCGAAATTAGAAAACCCTGAAAATATGGTTTGGTCGCTCCGCTTCGCGCAGCGATTAAAACAAAATTTCAGGATTTTCTAAACTCGAAATTTTACTTTGTGCTTAATCTGGGATTGGAAACACTCGTTAGAGTAGAAAGTTTTTAATAAAATAACGAATGTCTGAAAATTTACATAAAAAATCGTTATACGATTGCTAAAAAGAAAAATTCTCTGTATTTATCTTATGATTTTATTGATTTCAACATTTCTGTACTATTTTTAATAATATTTTTTTAATATTATAATTGCATTTTCTTTTTTTGTTGAAATTGTCAACATATACAAATATTTATGACTTGTACATTTTTATGTTCGTTGCTTTTGGCGATTTCATTTAAAATGTATGTTTATCACAATTTTTAGAAAATGATTTTTAATTGATTTTAATTACTTTTTACTATTTTTATTGATTTAAAAAAATCAATAATTTCCTTTTTCTTCAAGTTTTTACGATTTTTTCAATGATGACTCTTTTTATTATTGTAGTCATTTCTTTGTTGATATTTGTTCAATAAAGTGAACAAATACCAACAAATTACGTATTAAATTTGTCATTATTTTTATCAATATTTGTGTCAATTTAAAATTCGCTTATATTATATAATTTCAGTCAGGAACTTGAAATTGAACGATTTTCGAAAACAACGAATGCTTGAGCAAATACAGCGTATGTACCCGGATATGTATACCTAAAAAAACATTCGTTTTATGAACTGTAGTAAGCTACTAATTTTGTTTCCTTTTAACTACTTGAGGAATAAATAGTAAGCAAATATATTTTTTTAATATTATTTAAGTTTAAATAAAAACCCTCGAATCGGAAATGCTTGTAAAAGTGTGGATTCGAAACCACCGTCAGTTATTTTACGAGAATTTGCTTTAATGCCGCCCCCAGGGGGGTGGCCGATAGCCGGGGCCATCAGGCCATCGAAAGTTGGAACTTTTCCACCGCACACAACACGCGCGACACTCGACGACTTGTTTTACCCTCGTTACACAAAAGTTAGTTACCGAATTTATGGGCCACTTAACTCTAAAAACAATTAGTGAAAATTATGCTGCGAGTATTCTCAAGTGTTGTTGAATTGCCGTTTTCGGGTTTGCTCCGCTGTAATTGCAGAACGATTTTCGTCCCTTCGGAGGAGAAGGAGGAGAGGGGCGTTATCAACAGTTTTATCACGGGGACGGGGCCCACCTCTGCAACGAGCACGACATCATTAAAATATAATTATCATCACTTCCAATTATTACAACACTAACACCTCCAGCGCGCGGCCGAAACACGACCGCAATTTTTATTCAAAGCCGCATTATCTCGTGTAATTACCCTTAAATGTGAATTAATGCATTTATCCACTTAACATACATTTTAATTTTTATCATCCCTTTTACACTCGTATACTATCATATTTGTACACTCAAAAATTGTAACTAGATTTTATACTCAAAAATCCCATCGTCCATTCAATTTAATACTCTTTCTAAATAAAAATTAAGTAAAAAACACTTAAATTACCTAATTTTTTTGATTTACGATTAAATCAATGTTTTATTCCGTCTAGTAGTATTTTACCAAAAAATGTAATGATGAGTAGAGTTAAGTATCTTATTTTTTGTTACAGCCTTAAAATCTCAGCATAAATATTGAAAATAGAACGAGTAGTAAGCATTATTACACACATTTTTTATTTTAGCTTCATGAAAATAAATTCGGTAAATATATGGACCGCCCAATAAATTGAGTGATACGTCTTCTTTCGGTCACATGTCCAAGCCATAAAGAGGTTATCTGGAGCAGTTAACCCACATGAACTTTCATCATGTTTTACCAGATGAGAATGTTATTCATTGAGTCCGATATAAGATCGGGCAATTTTTTATTTTGTTTTTCACACACCTTCGAATTATTATTTTCTTAATTATAAGAATATTTTTCAAAAAAATACGAAATGCTTCGTATAAAAATCACCGGGTAGATATTCCCGCAAATGGTATAATCGTATTTTAACATTAAAATTATATCAAGTGTTAATTCCAAAACACGATCAAGAAGGCATTTATTTTTGCTAGAAGGAAATGAAACGAAAAAGTGAACTTTATTTACTTTTTGTCATACCTGACATAAATGTCAGATTGTGTTAATCAATATATGGGAATTCGGGAGAGATGACTCATTAATGTGGAATGTGTGGTTCAATTTTTTTAGAGAGTATGTCGACAGTTGTTACTGCAACGATTTTTCCTAGTTGTGTCAAATTTCAACGTTACATGATAATGTCATACTGTCTAGGTTGCGAGTATATTAGTGTTATTTTTTTTTTAGAAAAGCTTTAAATCATAATTTATTGTGATCTTTTTCTTTTGAGTTTAGATATAACAATAACGTGTTGCACATTTTCAAATATTTGATGTTTTCTTAAAAGTGGTCAATTTGAAGCTTAGACGAATGTTTTCCACTCCCAGGTTAAGTATAAAGTAAAATTTCGAGTTTAGAAAAACCAAACCAAATTTTCAGGCTTTTCTAAACTCGAAATTTTATTTCATGCGCCACGCCTATAAGACACTGATTTCAAGCGAAGTTTACTTGTTCACAATATTTAAGTGCTTTCAGTGTTTAATACGCATGGCACATGAAGTAAAATTTCGAGTTTAGAAAAGCCTGAAAATTTGGTTTGGCTGCGTAGCGCGAAGCGCGGAGCGACCAAACCAAATTTTCAGGCTTTTATAACTCGAAATTTTACTTCATGCTTAGTCTGGGAGTAGAAAACACTCGTTTTAAGCTTCAAATTGAACTCTTTAAAAAAAACGTATGCACATGTATACCTAATATAAAATTCAGATTAATCCGATGACTATTTGCCAAATCGGCTGAATGCGCATTCGATTCAACTAACATTTTTGTTTGAGCTTTCGCAAAATCAACATAAATGCATTATTTATTTCTATAAATACCTGAACTATTTAGTAACATTAGTTAAAATGATTTGTAGCCGGGATTTTGCAGATTTAGTTTTACGAAGACATTGTCAAAATGTGACGTTTAACCTTACATTTTTAAAGCTGCATACCGGAACACACGTTTTCGTATGTTCCATCTAGAAACCATAACAGACTAATTATGAAGTTTTCTGTCTCTTTTCACACACGTAATCTGATGCCATCAAACTATTTTCGTATTACATGTATTCGTGCAGAAAGCACTACAAATCAAGGAAGCCATAGGACACCTCTCGTAAATCGTACCTTAGCTCATTAATTTGCCTTGTTCTTATAGTTGTGTTGTTTCTTCTTCTTTGTGTGAGTGGGCATTGAAATACCGAATAAAATATTAAACTTTTAAAATTGGGTTAAATTAACATTAACAGGAGCGACTGAAAAATTCACGTACGATTTACTTTACAATGTTTTGGAAATGTTATAGCCTACTCGATCGTGTTTTTAACTGAACACCTGATATAAGCATTAAATACCGAGTGTCGCCATTATAAAATCTATAATACCGGGCTTTCATTAATTCCCGAACCCCACGTGACCAAAAATAATAGGCAACCAAATGTACAAGGTGGTATGGCTCACACAAAAATTCCCTAGATTTAAAAATATTTATTCGCCGGCGTATTTTTATGACGACTGAAAATATTATATTTAAAATGATTAAAAAATAGGCTCATCTTCAAAAATGTAACTAATTTTTATAATTTTTTTCGTTGTAAATACCATTTTCGCAGTATTTGCTTATCCTAGCAAATTGACTCTGCAAAATAAATAGAAATAAAACTCAATGTTTCAGAATAATTAAACAATTTTTGCTTACCTGAAAATTCCGGGCGAATCTTGTAAGATCTCAAAGGTTGGTTTAACGATGCACCGCGCATAAACGTTTATGTCAAATTTGACTTTAGTAACGTTTGGTTACTTTTTTCAAAGCCTCCAACGTACAAATACAATAATTTACGCGGCAATTTTAAATTTAGTCACGTGGGGTTCGGGAATTAATGAAAGCCCTGTATAAGTACTATATGTTGTTGATTTTCAAGATTGTAAAGTAAATGAAAACATTTAATATATATATATATATGAGTATTAATTTAAATAAAGAAAAATATTATTAGTAAGTTAAAAAAATAAACAAATTATCTTGCAAATTGATAAAATCGTAAAATTGATCAAACTAACAAACATCCTAAAAAATTACAATACTTGACCAACATTTATGTTGTTATTTCTAACACTGACATAATATTAGTTATTACTTGGCAAAATGGATGAGATAGAGGAATAGAGGAAGAGAAGGAAGAATGAAAGAATTGATATGGAAGGGTAAAGTGATCAAAAGAGTGATCGAGTTTAGATATTGAGGTTTTGTGTTTAGATGGTGTGGAGGGTACAGGGACCACATAACTGAAGGCAAGGAAAGCGTGGTATGTGGTGGCTGGAGGGATGTGGGATGCATGCGTAATCCAATTTGAATGTATGGGGTGGATGCATGGGGAATGAGGGCGTATGAAGGTATCGAGAGAGAGAGCAGGTGGCGTTCTTAACGCAGCTACTAGCGGTGGAAAATCAAAGCCTAGCTACATTCTGCTTTAGGAAACGAACAGAGCATGTATGCATGGAGAGACAATGGAAAGGGTGGCAAGATACAAGATGGATTGGGTAGTGAAAGGCTGGTAAAAAAAAAGGCGTGGAAGACATGTGTGGGAGTAAGAGAGAGTGAGTGGAGAATGGAGAGCAGAAAAATGTATGAAAGAGTAGGGGGGTCTGAAAGGTTGGTAATTGAGTGGTTGGAAAAAGGTGTGAATGTGGCGTCGTGGATGAAGATGAAGGGTGTATTAAGAGGAGTGGGTACAATCCTCTATATAAAAGGTGGCAGGTACACGGGAAACTGCCAGGATACCTTATGAATAGTCCACTAAGTAGAAAAGAGAAGGTAGCACTGGCTAGGGTTAGGTGTGGGTCGGAGGAGAGAGGAAGAAAGGTATGGATGGGTGAAGAGTATGGTAGGTGTGTGTTGTGCGGGAGTGGAAGAAATACGTGGAAACAGCGGATGAGTGTAAGGAGATTAATGAGGAATGGACCTCTTGTCCATTGTAAAAAGATAAAGGAATGGATGCGAGAGGACGGGGCAGGCGTAAAAATTGTGATGAGATTAGGGTGGGAGAGGGAGAGGAGAAGAATGATGTAACAAATAGGGTAGTTGACATAAATTTATTTTGTATTGTATTGTATGTATTTAGAGGTGTGGGTTAGTTTTGATGTCAATAAAGTTTTTTTTTTTACTTAGCAATTTCTGCTAATTTGAAACATACATCCAGTTAGTTTCCTACGAGATTTAAACAAAATAGATTATTCTTATACTTGAAAATTAATACCATAAATCGTGAAAACAAATCTTTATAATATTTCAATGTTTTATACGGGTAGCGCATAAACCACAATTATAAGTTTAGAAAAGTCTAAAAACGTAATGCTTAACCAAGGAGTCACTGACCCTATATCATAACATAAGTAGTCAAAATACTTAGAAGTATACTTAGAAGTATAGCAAGTTCCATAATAGAAAACGACTTTTATGTTGACGATTTGTTGACAGGTTGTGATAGCGCAGAAGAAATGGTTCTAATCCGAAATCAATTGTCACATATAGTATCATCAGCGGGATTTATTCTCAGAAAATGGTCTTCTAATCATTATTCCGTTTTAGAAGGTTTAGATTGCAATTCACTCAAGGTTGTAAAATTAGGAGATTCTGATGAAATAAAAACCCTTGGTATCCTGTAGAGTCCCAAAGCGGATTTATTTTTCTTTCAACCGCAGCACTTTATCTGCGGTAGGGTCACTAAGCGTGTAATACTCTCTACAATAGCCAAAATTTACGACCCACTTGGGTTAATAGCACCCATTGTTATTATTATTATCATTATTGTTATCATGCAAAAATTATGGCAACACAAACTAAATTGGGATGAGTGAATCCCTACTGAATTACACACAATGTGGTTAAATTTTATCAACGATTTAGGAAATTTAAATAATATAAAATTCAATCGACATGCATTTTGTCCTAATTATAAAACAATTGAACTTCACGGATTTTGCGACGCATCGGATATTGCATACGGTGCATGCATTTATGTCAAATCCATTGATTATCTAGGAAATTCACAGCTCGAACTTCTTTGCGCCAAATCAAAGGTAGCTCCAATTAATAAGTTATCAACTCCGCGTTTGGAACTTTGTGGTGCATTATTGTTAGTTAGATTATTGAAAAAGGTTCGCATCGCATTAGAACTAGAATTTCAAAGAGAATATCTTTGGTGTGACTCTAGTATTGTTTTATGCTGGCTTAGCGGACCTTGTAATAAATGGAAAACATTTGTGGCCAATCGGGTGAGCGAAATCCAAACTTTAACACAAAAGAGTCATTGGAGGCATGTAGGCACACATGATAATCCGGCCGACTTAATCTCTCGCGGAGTGAATGCTCATAATCTATCAAGTTCAAAATTATGGTTTTCAGGTCCACAATGGTTAATTATAGACGAGACTCATTGGCCTAACAAAACTTTTAAACATATTGACATTTTACCAGACACTAAAAACATTCAAACATTACTAATTGTTTCTGAAATTTCGCCATTTTTCATTTTTTCTAAATACTCAAGTTATATCAAACTGCAACGTGTCACGGCGTATTGTTTTAGATTTGCTGATAATGTAAAATGCGGGAAGGAATGTAGAAAAGTTGGCTCATTAACGAATGATGAGTTAAATAAAGCGACTATAGCACTTGTCAAACGAGCTCAACGAGAATGTTTTGGGCAAGAAATACGCGATTTATCAAATGATAAATATGTTGATCGTAAAAGCAATTTATTATCTCTCAATCCTTATTTAGACAAAGATGGGCTAATTCGGGTTGGGGGCCGTGTAAATAACTTAAGTTTTCCGTATGATAAAAAACATCAAATAATTTTGCCGAATAAACACCCCTTAACAAATTTAATTATATGTAACGAACACATCAAACAATTACATTGCGGAGCAGAAGCATTATTAGCATCTGTTCGTAATAAGTATTGGCCAATTGCAGGTAGAAGTTTATGCAAAAGGGTTATTCATCGTTGTATAAAATGCTTTCGCGTATATCCGAAAGGGGCTGATCATATCATGGGTTTATTGCCTGCCTCGCGAATTATATCGGCTATTCCCTTTCAAACCAGTGGCGTAGACTATGCTGGGCCGTTCACCTTAAAGGATAGAAAGGGTATGGGTGCCAAACTTTCAAAGGTATACATATGCTTATTTGTGTGCTTTACTACCAAAGCCCTACATATTGAGTTAGCATGTGATTTGACCACTGAATGTTTCATTGCCGCAATGCGTAGATTTGTGGCTAGACGCGGGAAATCATCTAAGATATACTCTAATAATGGCACTAATTTTGTTGGCGCGAACTCAGAGCTCAGGGAATTGTCTAAATTTATAAATTCTAATGTCAATCAAGACAAAATTATAAACGCTGCTAGTCAATCAGACATAACTTGGCATTTTATTCCACCACGATCACCACATTTCGGTGGCCTGTGGGAAGCCGGCGTAAAATCTGTGAAAACGCACCTTAAGCGGGTTATGGGTAAGACAATTCTGACATATGAGGAATTATACACATGTTTGACTCAAATAGAAGCAGTCCTTAATTCCCGACCTATTTGCCCTCTCTCCAACGACCCCAACGACTTAGAAGCTTTGACACCTGGAAATTTATTAATCGGGAGGCCGTTAACCGCTCTTCCCGATCCAAATCTTTTGAAAACATCGGAAAATAGGCTATCCAGATTTCAACTTCTGCAGCGCATAACTCAGCATTTTTGGAAACGATGGTCATCTGAATACATCTATGGTCTTCAACAACGAACGAAGTGGAAGCAGAAATCAACCCGAAAAATCCAAGTAAACGACTTGGTACTCTTACGTGAGGACAATTACGCACCGCTCCGATGGAGACTTGCCCGTGTGATTCAAACTCATCCCGGTCCTGATAATGTAGTGCGCGCAGTGTCCGTTAAAACGTCTAGTGGTGCTGTGAAGCGCGCAGTTAGAACCGTATGCATTCTTCCAATGGACGACTAAAGAACTATATTTTATTGTTAACATTTTGATAATTTTTGATTACATTTTGTAAATATTAAAATTTAGATTTCATTTCGAAAGACTCCAGTCTTTCAAGGCGGGCGGTATGTTTGGGATTCACAGAATTATATTTTTCTTTCCATTCACTGTATTTATTATATCAAATTACCTTTACAATGTTAAAAATGCATTCATATTTTCGGTTTACGGATATTTTAAGAAATTCATATTTTATGATTTTATTCATTTATTGGTACATTTAAGGAATTGAAATTATTTATTGTAAATTGCACTTAATTTTATTATTATTGCGTACCAATTTCATTACAGGGTTTACGATGGTTTACAACTCCGATCCTAACATTATTTCATAAATTGTAAATTGCCTGCCGCATAACGGTGGTCAAAATCGACCAAATAAATATTGCTTGTATATACTTTGTATTTTCCATTTAATCCCCTCTTGTTTATATTATGTACATACCACCTCCACTTTCTCCCCCCTTAGATTAAGATTTCATATTTGTAAAAATATTTTTGAAAAACATTCCAACTTTGTACTTTGATGAATATACACAACTTTTAATTAAATGCAATGAGTTTTACTCAATGTCCGAAATAAAATACAAACAGATTGTTAACCGAAATAATCAAACATTTTGTATTTAAAGCAGAACGCGTGTCAGTTTTGAACCAGTGATACATTTACAACTGCACACATTCAACACAAGCAATTTTTAAAGTTTTGGGGAAAACATTTTCATGAATACATGAGTTAATTAATATAATGGTACAATGATGACATCCACCACATTTTAATTTAATTTCGTTATTGGATTATAATTGTCCCGACTATTAGATGTTTTGATAGATCTGAGAATATCTCTAACCTCGACGTATCGAGTTTCTTTTAAATTAAAGTTTCTTTAAAACATAAGTAGCGGGAACACTGCGTGGAAGTTGTTTCGGCCATTAATTTTATTGGATCTTTTGTGCATGGTATTTTGTTGGATATAGTTTTAGCTGCATTAGTGAAAAAATTGTTTAGTGTATTTGGATTTATTTCACATTTAGAATCATTACTTTTATTGCTTTTGCGCTATTTATTTACCACTGTCCACAAAGCTTCTGCGTTATTTACGAAGTTTTTAATATATGATTCGTTAGCTTAAATTTTTGCATTTTTCAAGGCAATTTTATGTTTTTTTAAATATGAATAATAGTTTTCCTTATACACAGAGCTTTTATTATATGAATCTTTCAGCAAGTGCAGTGTTTCTCGCATTTACGTAGGTTTGTATTATACCATTTGATGTTATTTTTGGTTTTTGTAGATTTATGAATAGCATTTTTCTCAGGGAAGCTAGCATTAAAGTAGATTTGCAAAATATATATAAATTGACTAAACTTATTTTTTGCAGATGTATCACTATTCTCAATAAATGTACAGCCTAACTGTAATAGATGATAAAAACTATTGGTGTCGTTGGCTGTTATAGGCTATATTATTTTTTAATGTCTATGGAAATTGATTTCACTCAAGCTGTTAAATAAATACCTATATGGTTTGAGAGTCCAGAGTCACAAGATTTACAGCAAGAAGGTTTAAATAAGGATTACTAAACACGCTATCTAGACAATTATTCTTCCTTCTATTAAATTTTATTGTGCTAAATAGATTATAAGTTTCCATCAAGTCACACAAGCGTATTGCTTTTTTGTCTAGAGTGTTAAATTGACCGTTAAAATCTCCACCGATGAGTAGAAACTGTTTAAAATCACCATCGAGAGATCTATAAATACAAATTTTCATGGTATTATGTAGTCCGTGAAACGATGTAGATATCGTACAATGTTTTTCTACGGACATTTTGTTTATGTTTTCTATACTTATAAAACCACTAGTTTTAGTTTAAGTAAGTAAGCTGCATCGTTCCACTATGCTGATACATAGTGCGCGCAAAGTAAGATGTAGCATTATAATTTCCGATTTGAAAGAAATCAATTTCTTCGTATTTTAACAAATGCTCTAAATGGCAAATGACGTCAAAGTTGATGTTGTTGCTAATTATAAATGATTCCATTTCATTTACTTTATTTCTTATGCATTGTGTGTTTAAAAAATAAACATTAAGTTCAAAATAATTACCAGATTTTATTTTATGAGTAGGGTGGCCTTCTAAAAATATTTCTTCTAAAATCATATCTCTTAATTCCAATGCCTTCTTCCCAGTTGCTAGGGCTAGTTAGATTGTAGTGATATTTAAAATCCGATTTTGTAGGCCTTTTTGTATTGTTTATTTAAATTCGTTCGCATACGAAGTTTGATGAATTAATTATATCTTTTATATATTCTGTCATTTCTTCAAGAGTAACTTCTTCATTCACAATTTTCATAAATAATCATGCTTTTTTCACCTTGGGCACGAATTTTTGTACTTTGCGGTTTGGCTGTTCCCATTATTTGTTTGGTGTGTTGATTTTCTTATTGTTTGTTTATTGTTTTTGTTTTGTTTTCAGATACATCTGTTTCATTATTTGTAATTATTTTTGTGGAGTGTGTTGCTTTTTGTTTGGAATCGAGTTCTCGGTGATAATGATATCCGCGATGTCCTTTGTCAATGACGCACTTTTTTCGGCTGGAGCGTTTGCTTACCTGAGATGTTGATGCTCGCGCACTTTTTGTTGTATATTTTTAATTGGAATAAAACAGAATCCATTATATATTGATTTCTGCGTCCGAGTTACCCAGGTAGATGTCACTTTATTGGATATGCATGATTTTTCCAGTAGTTCAATATGTTTCTCCATTATAATGATTTTGTCATGAATAATGATGTCCTTTTGTAATAACAGTTGTTTCAAATATCTGATTTATACAGTACCATCTGTTTCGTCGCTGCATCCATCTTGATCGATGTTGTGGTTATTAAGATTTTTGTTTTCACTGACCGGGGCACATATCATTGTATTTGAATTCTCTATTTTCATAAGTTTCCTTTTCTTGTTCTTAAAGCATCCCTTATAGGCCACTGTTTCACAGTATGCACAGGATGTTTTTGTGCTTTCGTTTATTATAACGACGATGCAAAATAAGCAAGCATTAGTTTGGTCTGCTATCTTCCTAACTTCGAAACTTCCAGAATGTGTTCAGTTTCTTGGATGTAAAAACTTCAAAATAAGAATTAAGTCATATTTTATCAATAAGTGCCTAGAGAAACATATCAATCACAATTTTGCTGAGCTAAATACTTTATAGGCTATCACTTGTGATATTTTTATAACATACCATATAAGAAAATGTAAAACGTTAATGCTATTAACATGTTGTAAATGTGATTAATATCTACATTAATTTTTATTGTATTTTGTTTAATGGACTTTGTACACTTTTTAATATTGACGTGTGAAAACTTATTGTAATAACACTAATAAACTATTTTTATTGTTGTTATAATTATAGAATGATTAAGAAAAATCAGTCTGATGTCATATTAAACTACAATTTAGCCGTGTAATAAGTGCTAAGAGTATTTTTATGCTATTTTGAGTCTTATCAGAACACTATATTATACTCACTGTAGCGATAACAAAAATATTTAGCTTAATTCAGCACTAATGATATTACAAATTAAATTTAATAATAATAAAAACAATCACTTTTTATTGATATCATGAATGAATTCAGGATATTTTGATATAAACGATGCCGAGCCGGGTGCATTGTTGTTGGTGAAAACGGGGCTAAATATTAAATCCGGGAGTATATTTAGAATGTAGTTCAATATTGCGATCCATCAAAATAACCCGCGGCACGAATTCATGACTCGCTGCAAAAGAGGGGAAGGCTTTTAAAATGTGCACACGATAAGAATCCCATATGTCTGGTCGGGGGAGAGAGAAACAAAAGACTTCACAGTTTATGGCCGTTTTTCGATTTATTTTGTAATCTCCATATTGTCTATTGATATTCTTTTTAAAAAGAAGCATTTTTCATTTATAATAAAGACACCCACTCATGGATTTAAATAATTTAATGATTCTTTATTAATAGTCAATAAGTGCGCAAAAATAATACATCTGTGGCATACAGGGAATTTGTCTTTTAAGTATACATATCCCAATGCGAACTGTGTATTTTTATGCATTGGTTATTATTGAAATTCGTTTTGAAACATCTAATAAGTGTATCTGCTCCCTGATTAAGTATTAAGTGAAATTTTAAGTTTAGAAGAGCCTGAAAATTTGGTTTGGTTGCGTAGCGAAACGGAATAAATTACGCTAGATCAAATTTATTAACGTATTTGTCTAATTTAACCGTTTTCCTATCTTTAATAGTCTACAAAATCTCAATGGTGAGCACGATAAAGCAAACGATATGTGTGTTTGCTGGGTAGTTCATAATTTAAAAAAAAGAAACTGTTTCAACATAAAATAAAAGTTCTCGGAAAAACAGCTTATCAATAACATTATAAAAGATAAATAATATGATGAAGGGTTTGCTTTTTAAATTAATTTATCTCTAATCAATTTTACAATTATCATAAGTATTATATGGTTTTATAATATTTTCAAATTAAATAATAGTCAAATAATTTGCATAAAAAACTTTGTATATATTTTTATTATTGATCCAACTGCAAATTCTTTATTTTTGACGTTTAAGGTGAAAAAGTTATGAATACAAGTTTGAATTCTAAATCGCGAAACTTGCAAATTAAAACCGATTTGCCGATCGTTTACCGGTAAATCGCAATATCGATGTTTTAGCGAAATGAATGTTACCAATGTTATCAAAACAGCTAACTAAAATACCGTAATTTACACTTAATTGCCACAGGTAATTACTGACATAAATTACCATTAACATCACTATGTACAACTAATGTGGTCACTTGCGCCGGAAAATCCAGATTTTTAGTTGCTTCTAGACTCTTAAAAAAAACAGGGAATAAATGAAAATTAACATCGTATATGTATACTTAAAAGAAACTTTCCCTGTTTATGAATTACATAACTTAACATAGATGTAATATATAAACTTATAAGTATATTTACTTATCTCTTTTTTAGTCCAAACTAAAATAAACTAAACACACTGCGAAGTGAAATTCGTTACGAAACACACAACTTACACTCATACTTCTTGCTTCTAGTTAGCTTAAATACCACCCGCTAACGAGCTTCAGCGAGCTTTTTGTTTCTTATGCGAGCCCTCGTTTAACCGCTCCACCCTTTTCCCATACTCGCACGATATTTTTTCCCCAAAAAAGAAAAAAAACCTAATAATCTTACTTCCATCTAATATTCATGCACATCCCCGAACGAAACACGCAGAATTAACAACTTATCTTTTCTTCCCCACCCTCGGCTATTATATAGTCGTATATGCGCTCTTGAATTTATAGCCACGAACTTTCTTAATATAAAATATGAACGGTTATTGTTTTAATAAATATAAAAGATGGCTTCGGGTTAATTGATATTAAAAAGTTTTATATTAAAATGGCCGCGCTGGTGTAATAAATACGGCAAAGGTTTTCTATTAAAGGGCAGATGTATGGGTTAATCTAAGTGCTTGTCTAGACACACATGAGTCCTTTCTTTCTTAATAAATGCGCTGGCTTGTTTCTATTCGCTTCCGCTGATCGATTCGATTCGTTACAAATAAATAGTGAAACAGTGGATGTATCTTCCACTTAAAAAGAAATTCACTCTTTGTAAGAAACAGAATGTTTTAACGCAACGCAATAAAGCTATTTAAAGTTTTAACTGCGGTGAATTAGGTTATATAAAATAAACATTCGCAAAACATTAAAAAAAATTAGGCCCGTTCATTAAAATGTTTAACAATAAACATGTTTGAATTTATTTGTTTTGTATGTTGGTATCTGATGAACGGTACTCCACCCGGTCTATTTCGTACGATTGCAGAAATCCCAAACACCTTGACGATTAACAGTCTAGTCATAAGAGATTTTCTCAACAGTTGGCAGTAAACTCCCAACTGTTGTTTTTGATGAACTGGCCCTGTATTAACGTGAGATCAAACATCAAGTCAAGCTGAGTTGGCTGTGAATCACAAATGTATGAGGTGTTTTATAGGATATCTCGATATATCAGAAAAAATCCGATATGCGCGTCTTGACCTCTTATTCTGAGATAATGCTATATTATTGAGTCCGGAAACGTTTCTAGGTATTTCTGTGTTAGTAGAACATTGTACAAGTATATATTCAATTTGGTTGTTAGTAATCACTTGATGAAACATTTTTACAATATTGATAATTTAATAAAAGTCACTTGGTTTTTTTTTACTTAATGAGATGTCAAAAAAAATAAAAATATAGTGAAACAAACTAAGTGACTTTTGTTTAATTATGATTATTCTAAAAAAATTTAAATACATACATATAACTTATTTCTCTATCGATCGGCTGTAATTTAAAAACAGAATATTCTGAAGTATCCCTGATTTCTTTGATCATTTTTGTTGGAGCCATATAAACAAAAATCATTTTATATCTTATTGCAGATTTCATCATACTATTTCTGCAAATTAGGATTTTCCGCAATAACTAATACAGGGTGTCCGTATTTTCACAGAATGTACAGGGATCTCAGTTATTTAAAAATAAAGAGAGGCGATAGAATTATAGCAAGGTCTAACAATAATCTGCAAACAATTTGACATACCTTTTTTTGTTTTTATGATATCAACAAAAAACTGATTTTGCAAAATTGATTTTATTTTTTTAATTTAAAATTATTGATTCTGGATATTTAAAACTTTGACAGTATACAGTCACTTTTTAATGAGGAATCTAGTAGCATATTATTACTAAGATAACTATAAGATTTCCCCGGGGGCCATAGCCAACTTTTGTTTTTCTTATAAGCGCAATTTTTGATTTTCATATTTTTTGAAAGAATATATTTTTTCTAACCTTAGTGATGTATCACACTCATAATTTATTTTAGATTTGATATTTAAAAATATAATATTTTCTTTTTTGCAAAGAGTGCCTTGGAAACAATGACGTCGCATCAATTAATCGATAAAATCTTGACAGCAGTCAATCATTGTTAACAGTCAAAATTAATTAATAACTGTCAATCTTTTGTAATAATAACAATAAGTATTGATTATCACACAAAACATAAAAAAAAAAAAAATTGGTGATGTGTCCATCATAGCACTTTCCCCGTTAAAGATATGATGATTTAAATATCAACAGTATGGAAAAGGTGAACAAACTAAATTTATTCTACTTTTATTATTATTATTTCAAGTTAACAAAAAAAGTAATTCTTGCATTGTTCTCTACATTCCAATACATATTGATCACCATCAGATCTAAGAGTTATATATTTTTAATTTTACTATAAATTAGTGGTTTATACTCGTGGCGCATGAAGTAAAATTTCGAGTTTAGAAAAGCCCCGTGAAAATTTGTCTCGGGTCGCTGCGCGACCCTCGACAAATTTTCTACGCGGGGCTTTTCTAAACTCGAAATTTTACTTCATGCTTAGTCTGGGAGGGGAAAACACTCGTTAGTTTAAAATACATCACAACTGTTAAAATATGTATCGTAACTGTCACAAAGAAAAGCGACAACATGGCGATCTCATTATAGTTCTATAACGGCGGTCATAGGCGCATTTAGTTCCGTCGTTATACTATGAATCTTACCACAGGAAAACACAAGAAATGCAGGTACTTGGGGAGCTTTATTTATACTTAACTATGTCACGTACAAAAACGAACGTTAGCACGCGTTATTCTCTGAAAATTATATTTATTATTTTTTTGAGTCCACGGCAACCTTCCTATCTCTCCCCGCCGTCCGGATTATTCTTGTTCAGGCGACACCACATTTCAATTCAAACGCGTGTCAAGTTGGGACGATTGGTTAAATGTCGGCTCACGCCGACTTATGTCAACTGTCATTATAGTTTAAATGTTGGCTTCTGCCGACTTATGTGAACTGTTATTATAGTCCAAATGTTGGCTAGCGCCGACTTATGTCAAGTGTCTTTATAGTTCAAATGTCGGCTGACGCCGATTTATATCAAGTTGACAAGAAGGACTACATATCGGCTGGCGCCGACTTATGCCAACTGTTATTATAGTTCAAATGTCGGCTACCGCTGACTTATGTTAATTGTTATTTTTATAGTCCAAATGTCGGTTGACGCCCACTTGTATGTCAACTGTCATTGTAGTCCAAATGTCGGCTAACGCCGACTTATGTCAAGTTGATACAATAGACTAAATATCGACTAGTGCTGACTCATACCAAGCTGAAACGATAGACTTGTGATAGTCAACCTAGTGATTACAGTTATAAATTCACACTTTGAGTATTGTGACATTGTGACTGTAAGTCACTTGGTTAACTGTCTTATGCTCATGGTAAGATTTTATCTAATTATGTCTAAGGACTGTATTTCGACTATTATGGTATTATGACTGTAAGTCACTTAGTTAGCAGTCTTTTAACTTATTAGTATTTTGTCAATAAATCACTATATTGACTGTATTTCATTTAGTAATTTATGTGACGTACAATCATATCACAATAGCCGAAATACAGTTCCTAGAGTGACATAATCAGACTAAATCCTAGCATACATCAAGCCATTTACAGTCACAATAGTCAAACCACGGTCAATAAAGATATAATATGACAAAATCCTATGATAATCCAAAGAGAGTCAAGCAATTTATTAAGATTTAAATTGTCACACAAGTATTTCGTTCATAAACAAATACATTTTTTATCAGTACAGTAATTAATTAGCTGGATGCTCGGAGTTGTCAAATTAGTGAGTTACTCAACTGTTTCTAAGGCACTGTTTACAAAAAACAAAAGAATAAAATTTTATATATAAAATGTACAATAAACTATAAGTGTGATACATTAATGAATTCAGAAAAAACTATTCTTCCAAAAAATATGAAAATACAAAATAGCGCTCATAAGAAAAACAAAAGTTGGTTATGGTCCCTGGGTAAATGTTATAGTTATCTTAAAATAAAATATGTTACTAGATTTCTCGTTGAAAAGTGCCTGTATAATATTAAAGTTGTAAATGTCTAGATTCAATAGTTTTTGAATAAAAAAATAAAAACACAATTTCAAAAAATCTATATTTGACAATATTTCATAAACGAAAAAAGACATATTAAATTTGTTTTAAGATTATTAGTGGGCCCCAAAATACGCTTTGCCTTAATTTACCCGATTCTTTATCTCTACAAATTACCTAGATCCCCATACATTCTGTTGAAATACGTGCACCCTGTATACAATTTAAAGCGTGATCTAGTAAAGTCCAAAATATTCAGAATATAAAAATTTATATACTCACTCGTCTCAAATGCCGGAAAAATAGATTTCATTATTACCTGAAACAAAATAAAAAATATATTAGTATAGGAACATGAATATTCCAAATTCAAAACTATTTGAATCTAAGAGAATAGGGCTACGCTTCATTTCTTTTGCAAAACATTAAATATAATTTATAAAATTTCGAAAATGTTCGTATAAACTGCAAACAATAAGTCTTAATCAATTAGACTAATAAGACAATAAGTATGCATTGAAACAACTACTTCCCGTGCAAATACTACACCGGATATTAAATTATACAATGAACTATTTATATATACTATCACATAGCGTTAAAACAAATCAAATATGATTTTAAATATTTCATTGTATATCTCAATATCCGGTGGTCTATTTAATATTAATAATAATAATAATCTCTTTATTACCCAACGGAAAATCCAATACAGGGTTAATTAAAGGAAAATAATTACAATACTAAAATATTATACAAAATAAAATCAATCAATATAACAAACAAACAAAAAAATTTATGTAAAAACAAAGGATAAACAACTTATATATATATATATATATATATATATATATATATATATATATATATATATATATCGAATACACGAAACTATATTTTCATATCTAATAAAAAAATAAAGAAATATTCTTAATACTGTTAAGGATAACAAATTCAACATATCTTATATTTATTCAAATAGACACTATTCTTACCAATCAACTCATTCATTATTAAATATATCTTTAAAATACTGATTGGCATTTCAACTTATATGGCTCATTGGAGACTTTGCTAAAAATCCTAAATGTACAACAATTTCTGCTTGAAATTCGCGGAATAGTAAAATTATGAATTAATTTATACATAAAGACAGGGCTAGACTTTTCTAGGCGAGAGGACAAAGAGGAATGATCATGCCGGGATAAAAGTTGGATGTAGTCTAAATTACGTTCAGGGTAGGTGCTATCTATTTTAAGAGATAGAAATTTTTAAAATCGTCTTTGGACACGCTTTATTATGAGAATATTGTTGAAATAACCCGGGTACCATATTATCGAAGCATATAGACATATTTCAGAAGAAACATATCATTAAAACATCTGCATGTGCGCATCAAAGATCCCAACATTTTAATGGCTAATTTGCTTATGTTGGCATTAAGCTCTTTAAAACTTATATGACTATCAAAAGTAACACCGAGATGCTTTATACTTGTGCTCCTTGAAATAACTGAACCATCAATCAGGTAGTCAAACTAAAGTGTGACACGTTTTCGTTAGTATGACATTACACAGCATTTATAATTATTAAGAGACAATTTATTTAAAGCACACTAATCTAATATAAGGTTTAAGTTTTGTTGAAGTATGATGGAGTCTTCTTAATACTGTGGTATATTTTAAAATCATCAGTACGAGCTAATACAGGGCAAGATATTGAAGTTATTAGGTCTTTAATAAATATATTGAAAAACAGGGGCCCAAGATTTGACCCTTGTGGCACACCTGATGTTGACAACAACTCGTTACATTTAAAACCGGTATAAAAACATAATTACACTTCGTTTCCAAATAATATGAAATAAATTAAAGATTCCTGTAATTCCAAAATTACCGAGTTTAAGAATTAAAGTGTTGTGGTCAATGATATCGAATGGACGTGAAAAGTCAGTATAAATAACATCTGTTTGATCCCTGATGTTGAGGTTTTAATTAATATGTTGTGCAATTGTAGCCAAATTAGTTGTAGTTGGCTCACCTGATATAAATCCACGTTGATAAGGAGAAATATACTTGTGAACATGATTATACATGAAATGGTATATTACCCGTTCAAATACCTTTGAGAAATTGGGTAAGATAGCGACGGGTCTGTAATTTAAAAGTCGGGTAAAATCTCCCTTTTTAAAAATAGGAGTTACAATAGCACATTTCCAAACATCTGGAAATGTTTGAGAGCTAATTGCTAGATTAAAAATCGTTGTAAATGAAGTTCTAATTTTATATATGCTGTTGACAACATCCGCTTCAGTAATGGTAAGCATAATAAAGCTTTCATAATTAGTGTGTACTGCATTGATGTTTACTGAGCGTTTTGTTGTGTATACATCGGGAAAGGTATTGGCGAAGACATTGTTTCAATTGATATTTATTGTTTTAGTAGTCTTATCAATTACGACTTATTGTGTGCAGTTTACACGAACATATATTTGGTTTGAGTTACGTGAAGAGTTGAATATAATAAACTTAATAAAAGACTGTACATTTAGCGTAAATAAATGTTTTTAGTGAAGAAAGTGTTAGTCTTTTATTAAGTTTATTACACGAACATATTTGTAATTTTAAGTATTAAGTATAGTAACATTTCAGATTGTATTGCAAAGTATTTTGTATCCCAAGTAAGTTAAACAACTGTAGAAATTCGATAAAATTTGCGAAAGTGGCATCATTATTAAATCTGAAAAAAAATCTGGTAAACAATAATCTTTAGTTAGAATCCAAAATCGATAGATTTTGAACTGTAGGTGAAAATAAACTTATAAAAATGAGTTTTTATAGAACAATTCTAATACTACAAGGGGTTAAATAGTACTGTTACAAGTGTTAAGAAGATCAAAGAAGTATGGCAATCTTCACTAAAGCCACCGACATAATTCACCAGATGAAGTACAAACATGGAGTTTTCATCTTTTGTAACTCCTGTTTAAACACTTTCTTCGCGAAATTTTCTATCAGCATCGATTACCTGATTACCATGGTAAGGACCCTTTAATATGAAAAAATGATCCTGGTGGAAAAAAGTGGAATTAAGAAAACAGTTGTTGCAAATGGCGTTGCAGAAAGAGATGTCAAAGTCATTCAGGATTACATTAATTGACATATAGGTATTTGATTGAAATTCATTTGGTTTGTTTTACTAATAAATTATATTATTTTCAACTAGTTTCGGCTTAATGCCATTTTCAAGAATGGTGTACAAAAGAGCAAAATTGATTATATATACTAGATGTCGGCATTTCAGGTAATAAACGCTCTAATTATCGGGGAATTCCAAAGGTCCTCGTTGTCATTGACCACGTTTTTTCCCGCCTTTATGGCTTTAATTATTTCTAAACCCTCCCGATAATTCAAAACTAATCCCTTATTACCAGAATGCAACATTTTACAGTCGTTTGAGCTGAAAAAGTGATTAGCCGTGATGCAATGTTTTGCGAACACCATGGTCTGTTTATTATTTAGAATATCTTTCCCATGTTCTTTTAATCTCGTTTCAAAAGACCTGCCTATTTGCCCTATATATATTGCATCGCAGTCATCACATTTCGGCTCATATACTTTTTATTATTACTATTGTCTGTTTTAATTTTATTATTCACTAATATTTTCCACTTTTTTAACCAGGGTCATTTTTTAAAGTTAAAGGGTTCTTATCAAGGAAATCGGTACAAAATGTGGAACTGCAAAACCATTTGTTTTACAGTTCGTTGCCTTAGGAAAAGGCAATGTTCATTTTTTTGTGTTGATTCTTTCATTTTGTTTAGGTTATTTTTTCGTTAATTGGAACAAAGTTAGTGAGAGGGAGAAGCTTTCGGAAAATAACCCATAACTAAGGGCTAACCCAGGGGCAAACTGGCTCTCTAAAAGTTAGGGTGGAAAGAACAAACCGGCCCCACCAGTCAGTGTGATTCAGAAAAATTATATAGGTTTAGTTTCAGTTATGTTAATTTCTATTTTTTAAGAGAATATATTAAAAAACAAATACCCTACCAAACTTCTGAAGCAGACGGCTTTCGTATGTACTTTGAATCTGTTTTCATATTACCATCTGCAACAACTGCAACTGAGAACCTTAGCAATATACCTTCATAAACTTTTGCGGAGATATCTGATAAAATGGTCTTTAAACATTTAAAGAAGCTCCCAAATAGATAATAATAACCGACCAGCTTTCTTTCTTAAATATCTTTTATTCTCTGCTATCCCCTTGCACTTATTTTTAACCTGTCTCTAAAAACATCAGTATTTCCTAGCAAATTTAAAATTACGTTAATTTGCCCTATACCGAAGACGTCAACTAATTATCGAAATATTGCTAACTATCGACCAATGGCAATACTTTCTCATATCGCTAAAATATTTGAAAAAAATATACTATACGACCAAATTTATTTTCATAATTCTCCAAAGTTATCTCATTATCAGCACGGTTTCATTCCGAGACGTTGCCCGTGATAATGACATTGCTAGGTCATTAGATTCATCCGGGCAGATTGATGTAATATATACTCACATGTCAAAAGCGTTTGACATAGTTGACCATACACTGTTACTTAAAAAACTCAATTACTTTGGTTTCATCATTCAACTTCACTCATTGCATCTTATTTTTCATATCGTGAATCGTATGTATTAATAAATAATTTTAAATTAAGTTCTTATTTTCCATGTTCGGGGGTCCCTTAAGGTTCTATTTTGGGTCCATTACTGTTCAATGTTTTTATTAACGATCTTTCCAATCTATTTAAGTGCAAACGCATTTTATATGCTGATGATTTAAAGATTTTTCCAACAATTTCTAACCTAGATGATTGTCCAAGTTTACAAAATCAACTTAATGTTATTTCGAATTGGTATACTACTAATAATCTTAATTTGAACAGCAATAAGTGTAAATGTATCTCTACCAAATAATCGAAACCCATTACATTTAATTATCTAGTAAGTAATAATTCTATTGAGCAAGTCAGAGTCTTCAAAGACATTGGTGTTTAGGTTGATAATAAATTTACATTTAATCCTCACGTTCAATCCTTTGTTAAGAGTTAGTGTAAAGCATTAAGATTTATACATCGTAATTCTGCGAACTTGCGAATTCTGAATGCTTTGAAATCTCTGTTCAGTGTTTATGTACGTTCAAAGTTAGAATATGCCTTATTGATTTGGTATCCGCAATCTCAACTGCAGACTAATCTGGTGAAAAGTGTTCAGCGAAAATTCCTTAAATTTCTATACCTAAAGACTGAGGGGCATTTTCATGAGAGAGGTTATGATCATTTTCGTTTGCTTGAGAAATTTAACGTCGAATCTCTTGAGAGCCAACGGTACAAGTCAGGTTTATCATTCATACATAAACTTACTCATAATCATATCGACAGTCCTGATATTTTGCAGCTAATCAGTTTGCAGGTTCTAACTTTCAACAATAGATGAAGAATAGATTCTCTATAGAGAATAAGCCATATTTCATATCAATCACAATAGATTATACTTTGGCGCAAAATCACCAATCAGCATAATTACCATTAACTTCAATCAACTACCTCTAACGTGTAGTATATTTTTTGAATCACTAAAGTCCATAGTCGCTTTATGTCAATGAAATAATTAGTTTTTAGTTTTTTTGTTTGTATAATATTAAGTTTCTTCATTATTGTAGTTATTTCGTATATTGTCTTATAATTGGGAAATGGTTTTCTGTTAGGCAATAAATATTATTATTATTATTATTATTAAAGTGAGTGGAAACATATAAAAATTAACATGTATGACAAAGATAAATAAACTTAACGACTTTCTTTAACTTTAACGAAAGGAAAATCATAAGGACCAGTAACTTCAAATTTAAATTAGAAAATGTTTGCTTGTTGAACTCGGCTAATTATTAATTAGTAGAATGAAGATTTAACAGTTTATTCACAAAATAAAAGAATTCATTATCCCGGCAGTAAAAAAACGCAAAAAAATTCAGCACAAAAGAAATGGAATTAATTAGTGTGAAACATTGTCGCGACCCATTTTCCCTCGCTCTCGCCAGAGCTCTCTGCTCTTCAACTGCAAGGAGAGAAATCGGAATATTTAACACGTCTATAGAGAGATACAGAGGCGCAATCTAAAGTCGGGCTTAATAATAATTATATCCGCACATAACTAAACCCAACTACGTAGACGTCATTGTTAGACGTTCCGTTGACGAGTTGCGAGCGAGAAGACGTAAATTCCTCCTCCACCTCTCTCCCAGTTTTCCCTTATCTGTCAAGCACTTCTCCGCTCATTGTGACAATTGGAACCGCCGCTGATTACACACAGACATGGTACACTCTTATCGCGTTTTACTCCTGCATTCCTGGCTTATTGTTTGTTACGCTCTTTTTGAATTGGGAATTGATGAGATTGTCGTTGGGGAAAGACAGAGGGAAATATTCTAATACTCTTCCCTTCTTCTCACAGGCGATGTTAAGTACTTCATGCAATAGTAGCAGTATTACAAAGTTATAGGTCTAAATTTTTTAATTTATATAATTATTAAATACTGCCGCTTTTCTTAATAATATTACAAATAATTTGACAAGATAACGGCAAAAAAACTACAAAAATATAAATATGTTTAAATAAATCGAGAAATTTTGTTTAAAAAATCTCGAACATCTATTAAAAAACAGTATTAATAATACTCTATATAAGTTGACGTATGCATTTAGAGCTTTTCATTTTTTAAGCTTTTTACATATAAACCAAATATGCACTCATATTGCTAATAATAACGAACAAACAAACAACATTTTCCTATACAGCTAAAATGTTTAACACACTTTGTTCAAACCTATTGTAGTCAAAAATGTTTATAAAATAATTTTAATTAAACTCGTACACAGAGTTTTGAATTCCACGGTACATAGTTTACCCGAAAAACAAAACAAAAAAAACTACAACAAAATTATATTTATTTAGGGCTACCTTTTTGTTCCTGTTTGCGTTTAATTTACACCAAACATATTTCGCACAGTGCGTATAAATCAATAGGTATTGAAATGTAATATTCCGTAATTTTGTTTATATTTGCACGCGTCCGAATATTTCAAACGGCGAAAAAAGTTAAAAATCGTTAGTCCTTGTATTTAGAATGAATTTTACAAACCTACAATTCGTTGACAAATATTTGTCAACATACAGGGACATTAAACTAAAATTGTAATATTTGTTGGTTGTTTGTTTGTTTGTAATTATATATTTTATGTATGTGAATTGCGTGGAAATTAGTTAAATTAAACATGAACTGAATTAAATGTAGAACATTACAATATAAATATGTGCTGGATTATTTGCTGAAACGATGGGCTGTTAATAATGTATTTATTATGCATTAAATACATTTGCTTGAACTCATGTTTTTTTTAATTTATCTAATATGTGCATAAAATTATGCGGTCATGAGTTATTGCAATTAAAATTAAAATTTGTATTTTGAACTTCACAATAAGTCAGTGCTTTACGCGCCTGACTCATGAAATAAATATTTCGAGTATAGAAAGCCTGAAAATTTGAACCTACTAGCACGACGAACACAAATATGTATTTATTAATTTATTAATATTACAAACTTACAAAAAATACAAATCAAAGTTAAACGAACAAACAAAAAAACGCAACACATCGCTGGGTTAAAATTATACAGTACTACGTTACACTCTTAATACTATATAAGTTAAGAGTACACCAAAGTTATTTATTTATGAACCACAAACCAAACCCATACATTTTTGAACCGAAGCGAAAACCGAAACAAATAATTGCGGTTCTAAGCGATAATTAAAACTCTTAAGATTATACAGGAAAACGGGCACTTCCCACAGAATGTATTGGGATCTTAGTTATTTAAACAAATAGAGAGTCGGTTAAATTGGGACAAAGTTGCGTATTTTAGGACCTAACAATAATCTGAAAACAATTTTAAAATATCTTCTTTTGTTTTCGAGATATCAACGAAAAACTGATTTTTTTAAAAATCGTTTTTATTTTTTTATTCAAAAACTACTGAATCTTACTAAAGAATCTAGTAGCATTTTTTTTAGGATAACTATAACATTTACCTGGGGACCATAGCCAACTTTTGTTTTTCTTATGGCGCCATTTTGAATTTTTATATTTTTTGTAAGAATATTTTTTTCTGAACTCACTGATGTACCACACTCATAATTTATTTTAGATTTGATATTTAAAATTATGATATTTTCTTTTTTGCAAAGAGTGCCTTGGAAACAATGCCGTCATATCGGTTAATCAATAATATCTTGAGAGCAGTCAGTCATTGTTAGCACTTAAAATGAATTAATAACTGTCAGTCTTTTGTAATAATTATAATAAATATCGATTATTACATAAAAGTTGCACAAACTAAATTTATTTTACTTTTATTATTATTATTCCAAAACTATTCAGAAAAAAAGTAATTTTTGCATTTCCTCGCTACATCTCGGTAAATATTAATCACCATCACATCTAAGCATTATATATTTTTAACTTTACTGTAAATCAGTGGTTTATACGCGTGGCGCATAAAGTAACATTTCGAGTTTAGAAAAGCCCCGTGAAAATTTTCTACGCGGGGCTTTTCTAAACTCGAAATTTTACTTCATGCTTAGTCTGGGAGTAGAAGACACTTGTAAGTTTAAAATACACCACAACTATTAAAATCTGTATCGTCGGATGCCCGTCTTCAAGGGTGATATGTAAGCAAATTTTGGGTCCTAGGAGTTGTCAAATAAGTGAGTTACTCAACTGTTTCCAAGGAACTCTTTACAAAAAACGATAGATTAGAATTTTACATATAGAATGTACAATATACAATAAGTGTGATACATCATTGAATTCAGAAAAAAATATTCTTCCAAAAAATATGAAAATCCAAAATGGCGCCCATAAGCAAAATAATAGTTAGCTATGGTCCCCGAGTAAATGTTATAGTTATCTTAAAATAAAATATGTTACTAGATTTATAGTTAAAAAGTGCCTTTATAATGTCAAAGTTGTAAATGTCTGGATTCAATAGTTTTTAAATAAAAAAAATAAAAACGAAATTTTAAAAAATCGTTTTTTGACAATATCTCAAAAACGAAAGAAGATATTTCAAATTTGGTTATAGACTATTATTGGGCCCTAAATTACGCCACTTTGTCCCAATAACCGATTCTCTATCTCTTTAAATAACCGAGATATCTATACATTCTGTTGAAATACAGACACCCTGTATAGTAAGAAATAAATATTATTAATATCAGGGTCGTTAAAAAAGTGTTTTTTTAAAATTTTATTTAAAACAATCAGTATGTTTTTACAATTGAATTTTTGTTTACAGATTAAACAGTGTTTTAAACATTAGGAATTAAAAGAACGATTAAAACGTGTTTAAAATTATTTATCATGAAAAATCGAGAGCATTTTTTTGGGGTGAAAAATATTTTTTTATTAAAAATGAACAATTAAAGTATAAAGAAAACGCCTTAAATAAATAATTTAAATGGTTAGAGGAGCAATTATCAAAAATAAATAATTTTTCAAAAAATTATAAAATTAAGATATTATCAGGGTGGAGGTAGTTTGTTTTTTATTTTATATTTGTTGAAACATATGCGAGCAATACGTGTGTGTATAAACAATTTTAATATTTGAAAATTTAATCGCGAAAAATACTTATTAATTCAATATGCGTTTTAAATTTATTGGGGGTTAGGGGGGTGCGGTGTGAATCTTTTTTCTTCTCTAATTGATTAAAGAAAGTATGGGGAACACGTATATATAAAAATATTTACAGCAGATTTTTTGTTAATTTGTAATTAGAATATTTATAATACAAAATCGTACACGGGGCATTTTTTTCAAATTCAACAATATCATGTAAAGGAATATTTAAGAGCTTTGGCATACTAACAGTATACGGGTTGTATGTTTTTGAATGCGTGAAGTTTCTGCTAAAGCATCGCGCATATTTCGATAATATTTTTCACCCTACAAAGTATCCTAACCGAAGAGGACATCAATATAATTTGCCTAAACATAGACTTACAAAGTTTGAAAAAGGTTGTTTTTATATATGTATAAAATATACAATCACTCACCTTGCTACATAAAAAGTTTTAGTGTGTATCTTTTTGCTCTTTCTAGCTATGTACTTTGTTTTGTGTTAAGTATTTCCTAATTCATCAATTTATACAAAATATATAAGTGTAATGTAAAATGTCACACATTACAATTTTATATTTTGTAAAAAATTGTAAATGTGAATAAAGGTGATTATTATTATTATTATTATTAAAACGTGTTTGGAACATAACCAGTTTAAATCTTATACATAACCTCAACTTTCATAACAAAATAGGGATATTTAGAATTTATTTAATAATACAAAAAATCATAAATGTAAAACCTTATCACTGTGTTTTAAACTTCACTTAAAAACAGTGTTTTATACGCGTGGTACATGAAGTAAAATTTCGAGTTTAGAAAAGCCTGAAAATTTGGTTTGGCCGCGTAGCGCTACGCGCTACGCGACCAAACCAAATTTTCAGGCTTTTCTAAACTCGAAATTTTACTTCATGCTTAGTCTGGGAGTGGAGACACTTATTAGAAGTAAATTTCAAGCTAATAATATATCAGAAGAAATACATTTTCACAAACATAAAAAAAGAAACAGTGTAACATACCTTCTAAATTACTTGATTACAATGAAGTTAGAACACATGAAAATGTAATGTTGCTACGTTAATTCTATCAATATTTTAAAACTAACTAATAAGATGTAGATTTTGCTCTGTTAATACGAAATGTTAGTATCGTGTTTATATACGTCTAGTAGAGATTAATTAGCGTTAAACTATAATGATATTAACGGCAATTCTATTAATAGGGCTGAACATGTTTAAAACATGTTTTAAATTACATTTATGCACAACTTAATTGTGATATTTAATTATGCTAACATTTTATTTTTAGTAATGTACTTTGAAATATCTTCAACAATTTAACTAAAATTTGAAAACATTAACAACATTTTTTTTATAAGGTAGTATAAAATATCATTTAGGACAATGAAAAAAACTTTTTACACAAAATCACGTTTTAAACATGATTTAAATTCATTTAACATTTAAAACATGTCTAATACAAAAGCATTTAAGACACGACGGCTGTTTTTAAAACACTGTTTTAAAACAAAGTGTTTTAAACACACCAACCCTGATTATTATTAATATTAAGTGATGAGATTTAGTCAACGTTAAATTTCTTTAGAATTTAATTGGTATTTAACCATTTTTGAGCTATACAAATTGCGCCCCAATGATGATGGTTTGTGTAAAAACAATTGACATTTTTTACCGGAACGCCCTGTTTACAGGGATCATGGTACTTGATAATCACATAACTATTTGAAGATTTATATTTCGAAATTGCAGACGGTAAGTTCACTAAAAATAAAAAACAAATAATTTACACGAGTTTATGTTTATTTTAAATGAGAATTAAAAATAACTTCGATTATATTTATTTTATCTCATAATTTATACAACAAAGGAAACCGCAAAATAAGTTTCTGATTGATAGACTAATCTGAGTTTTCACTTCCAGCATAAGCATAAAGTAACATTTATAGTTTAAAAAATCGTAAGAATTTGTATTTGCTCGAGCACGCGAGCGAAGCGAGTCGCCCCCTGGCAAATCCTAATTTTCAGGTTTTTCCAATCTCGACATTTTACTTCATGCGCCACGCGTATAAACCACTATCTTCAAGTGAAATCTTTAACTCATTAGTTAGAGTGAAATAAACTTTGTATATCAATTGTTCAAATAATCGGGAAAGTCTATTATGGAGATATCACCATTCTTTAATGTGGCAAACAAAATATTTTCCTTTTTGTCATCCCCTCGGTGATGGCACCCGGGGCGGGTGCCATCACCAAGGGAAAAAAAGACCCCGGCCTGCACCCGAGGAATTGTAACTAGGATGAAACCACAAAATAGGCCGTGAAATAGTCATGTTATCGAAAAACAATTTCTAATTACATCGAATATTTTTTCAAGTTGCCGAAAAAAGAAGTTAAAAACCAAAATTAAAATTTCCGAAATCCTAATATATAAACGCACTGTAATATGAACATTTTAAATTGCACACCCTGCTTTTTTGTATTCATGAAATTCTGTTTAAAATTCCCAAATAAATTGTGTATCGCAAGTTGATATTAGTTCAAAACTTGATCGTATTAGACTTTATTAGGCTAAGTAAGCTTTAGAATAATAATAGCTAATCAATCAATGGTAGGATGTTCTTAGATAAAACAAAGGCGTTAAATGAACTGTCATAGACATTACACGGCCCACTTTGAGATGTTTCATCCTAATTACAATTCCTCGGCTTACTTAGTCAATTTCGAAAAATATTAATTTTGAGGTTAGTTTTATCATAAATCTTAACTTGTTATACATCATTGGACATGGAATTTAGAGAGGAATATGACAGGAGAGAAAGAGGTTAAGGTTATTATTTAAAATAAGCAGAATGATATTACTTTCGGCAAAACCGCGCATGAAGTAAAATTTCGAGTTTAGAAAAGCTTGAAAATTTGGTTTAGTCGCACAGCGAAGCGAAGTGACCAAACCAAACTTTCAGGCTTTTCTAAACTCTAAATTTAACTTCATGCGCCACGCGTATAAAACACTAAAACATCGTAAAGTATAAAATATATTGCTTAAGCAGTATAATAAAGCACTATAACATGAGGATTTTTTTTTCGCTGAACATACGTTTCCTATGTTCAGTATTAGAAAGTCCATGTCAATACATTATTTCATTAATCTCACGGATTAGGCAATTAAACTTACACATATTTTATTTATGCTTTTGAAAGAACTAAAATTTTATTTTAGGTTTAGTACAAACCTTCCTGCTCCAAGCAATACGCCAAGCGATTGTAAAATCCTTGTACAGTATTTCTTAAAAAAAACTGGATTTATTTCATTGCAGGCGGTACTTATTCTGTTTTTTAGATATCTTTTGTACTCTCTATTGCTATATTATTGTAGATTTTGGATTAGAGATAACCCCAAAGAAAGAAATAGTTTGGCGATAAATCGGGGGACCGCAATGGGTCCAAATCTTCCAATCCAGCGATCCTGGAAGGTTTTATTCAGGAAACGTGTAACAGGGCCTGTGGAATGTGGTGGAGCGCCGTATATATATATATATATATATATATATATATATATATATATATATATATATATATATACAGGGTGAGTCGGGAGGAGCGCACCAAACTCTAGGAGTGTATTATACACGTGAAAATAATGTAAAAAAACTCATTTGTTCTTATCCGATTTTTATTTGTTTTCAAGTTATAGCATATTAACAAATAAACAAGTTATTATACAAAAAAATTTTCTTCATCATAGCGTTCTTTCAACAAATGTTCAAAAATACCGCCATTGACTTCTAAACATTTTCTGCTTCGTCTACAAAGAGCGTTTGTTGCTCTCCCAATTGATTCATTTCTTTCTTCTTTTATATGGGCTGCAGTATTCTCAATTCGTCTAATTAGTGATTCCCGTGTGTCCACTTTTATTTTGTAGACTTCATTTTTCATCCAGCCCCATAAACAAAAATCTAGTGGTGTGAGGTCTGGAGATCTTGCAGGCCAATTAATAGGACCTCCACGACCAATCCAACGCCCTGGAAAACGTTCGTCCAAATGTTGCTTGACTTGACGAGCGACATGTGCAGGAGCTCCATCGTGCTGATAGTACATCTGCATTCCAATATTTATAGGAACATCTTCTAGCAGGCCTTGTAATTCATTTTGTAAAAAATTGAGGTAGTTGCCTCCTGTGAGACGATTCTCCAAAATGAAAGGGCTGATTAAATAACTGTCAACCATACCACACCACACGTTTACAGAAAACCGATGTTGAAAATTGCTTTCGACTGTTGCGTGGGGATTTTCATCAGACCATATATGAGAGTTACGAGTGTTGTTAATGCCATCACGGGTAAATGTAGCTTCATCCGTAAAGAGTATACTCGATACATTACGATGATTATTATTTATCCACCGACAAAATTCCGTACGGTTAGCGTAATCCCCTGGTTGTAGGTGCTGTACTCTCTGAACGTGATAAGGATATAAGCCTTGCTCGTGTAGCGTGTTCATCACTCTTTTTTGTGGAATTGCCAATTGAGTGGCAATTCTCCGTGAGCTAGTAGTTGCATCTTCTTCTACTAGATGCAGAATATTTTCTACTTTTACAAAACCTTGTCGAGCAGCGCGCTCATATGTTATGTTAGCACTGGGAAGCTTACCAGTCTCGTACAATTTGTTGAAAACTCTAATAAATATGTTTTTATCAGGATGTCTTTGGTGTGGAAAACGTTCACGATATTCTTCAACAGCAGCTGTAGCATTTCCATTACAGAAACCATATACAAACACCATATTTGCATATTCTAAATTTGAATAAGTATGTGGCATTATGCAACACTAACAATCACATTAATTCGAACTTAAACATTCAGTTACTGTTCACCGTACACTGACAGTTCATCAAAACGTCAGAATTATCAAATGTTTATAAGCCTCGAACATGGCATACTTTGATAATGTTAAAATTCAGATAGAAGTGGAAAGCTAAATGAACATTTTTAATTACGCCATAACTTGAAAACAAATGAAAATCGGATAAGAACAAATGAGTTTTTTTACATTATTTTCACGTTTATAATACACTCCTAGAGTTTGGTGTGCTCCTCCCGACTCACCCTATATACAGGGTGGGCCACGAATAACGCCCATTAAAGGTTTTCGGGGTTCCTGACAGAGGAAAAATTTGAAAAAATTCTACATTGCGCGGTTGAATGCGATCACCTCATGGAAAATATTTCGACTTTCTATCACTTCCGGTTGTACCGGAAATGGCTACCAACTTTGTTATTTTAAATAGAACATCCTATATATTAATTTTTTTTTAGATTCCCCGTTCAATTGTCTACCCTCTCATATGAATTTATGTCCACTTAACTCTTATAGTTTTTGAGTTAAAAATTTATTTCTCAAATATTGACCTCAAATAGACGTTTTGAAAAATGCCTATAACTTCTAGTAGGGACAAGATAGACAGACAAGCGGCATCTTGAATTGTTACTTATAGATCCCTCTAGAATTTAAAAAATTGACATCTGTCAATTTTGACAATTGGTATTTCAAAAATGTCAATATTTCAGTGCCCACTTAAAAACATCATAATTCAATATTTTCAAATGGAATGACCAATATTTTATCTCTAATGGTGATTGGCAAGACAATTTGCAACATAAAAGTATTATGTCTCCCTATATCTAGAGCAAGTAGTTTTTGAGTTATTTCGAAACTTCTTTCCTCCCAGAATGTTTGCACAATTGAATAATTTCTGTACTATTCACACATGCACCATTGTAGGCTACTGTCAATATTCGCTAAACCGAATCTGTCAATATTTTTGAACGGTCCGTTCGAGTAATATTAAAATGAATAAGTATACCAATCAAGAAATTATGAATTTATTCGTTATGCATGGTCAGTGCGACAGAATTGTTGAGAGAACTTGCAGAATTTTCAACAAAACTTACCCACACTTACCGCTGATGGATAAAAGAAAATTTAGAAGACTGGAGTCAAATTTTGTACAATTTGGAAAACTAAACGCAGAAAAAAATCAACCAAAGCCAATAACGCAGAACGAGGAAGTTCAAGTGAATGTTTTGGCTTATTTTCAAGCAAATCCAAGCGCATCCACCCGTAGTTGCCAGGAGGATTTGGGAGTAAGCAGAACATCACTGCGAAGAATTTTGAAATTTTATATCGTATGCATAATTATAAATTTAATTTGGTGCAAGAATTATTTAGTCAAGATGCGGTGAACAGGATTGATTTTTGTGAGTTTTTGTTGGTTAAAAATCAAGAAGACAATGACTTTTTAAAAAAAATTATTTGGACCGACGAATCAAATTTCTCTCGTGAAGGTATTTTCAATAGAAAAAACAATCACATGTGGTCAACTGAAAATCCACATGCAACGCTTGTACATAAATCCCAACACAAATTTAGTTTCAACGTATTTTGCCTTTTGATGGACACGCGTGTTACTTTTTATTTGTACCACGAAAGATTAAATAGTGGTAGATATTTACAAATTTTAAGAAATTTTGTAGAGAATTTTTTGGATGAGCTTCCTTTGAATTTAAGGATAAGTTCATGGTATCAGCTCGATGGAGCCCCAGCTCATTGCACACACGAAATATCGCAGCAACTGACGAATATGTTCGAAGATAGAAGGATTCGAAGGTTAGGTCCGTGGAACTGGCCCGCTAGATCTCCAGATCTTACTCACTCGACTTTTTTCTTTGGGGTCGTATAAAAAATAAAGTTTATGCCACTGTCGTCAATACCCGAGAAGAATTGGAAGCAAGGGTGCGAGCTGCATTCGCGGTATTAAGTGCAGAAGAAATTAGGCGAGCAACAACAGAGGGTGTTAATGGTCATCATTTCGAACAATTGTTATAATTTTTTTCTCTGTTCTTGGATTTAATTATTCGTTTGAAAATTCTCGCACCCGAAAGTTACCGTAGGCCGAATCACGGTTCTGTATATCCTCATTTTGGCTGATCTAGAGATATCTTTTGCTCTTAATAATTTTCTGAGACTTCCTGCCGCTCTACTACCTTTTCCCACACGTTGGTGCACCTCTACTTTTTCTTCATTTCTATATGTCACCGCCACTCTTAGGTACTTCCGAATTCTACATTCTTCTTTCCATCTCCTACTGGTTTCCTGAGTACCATATACTTTGTTTTCGCTTCGTTTACTTTCAACCCATACTTTTCTGCCGTCTCCACTAGTGCACAAAACGCTCTTCCCAATTCCACCTTTGATCTCGTAAGAAGGGCTACATCATCTGCATATGCGATCATTTGTTCTTTATTATGATAAATAATCTCCTTCACCTGCATTCTGCTCTCCCTCACTATTTTCTCGAGTACTAGGTTGAAGAGTAGTGTCGATAATGGGTCTCCTTGTCTCAGGCCTTATCTTCCTGAAAACCTTTCTAATAAGTTTCCTTCTAGTAAAACTTTACTATAAGTATTTTTAAGGGTCATTTTGATCAGGTTTGTTAACTTTGTAGGCACTCCCAGGTTGTTTAAAGCATTATACATCTTCTCTCTTCGGATCGAGTCATACGCTTATTTAAAATCAATTAATAATGCGTGTAATCCTAGTTTTTATTCATAGCTCTTATCCATAACCATCTTCAGATTAAATATTTGCTCCGTTGTCCCCCTTCCTTTTCTAAAACCCCCTTGATAGTCCCCTACTATTTTCTCCTGGTACTTATTCAGCCTATTTCTCAGAATCCGTGTAAAGATTTTGTATACTATACCCAACAAGGAAATCCCTCTGTAGTTTTCGCATCTACTCCTATCCCCTTTTTATGTATTGGACAAACCACCGCGTCATTCCATCTGCTTGGCGTTTCTTCTTCCGTCCACACCCTTCGTATAATTCTGCATACTATTTTTGTAGCCCGTATCCTGCGTATTTGATTATATCTGCTAGGATACCATTTTCAACAGCACTTTTGTTATTTATCAACTTCTTAATTTCCTCTAGTACCTCCTCGTCTGTTATCTCATCTAATTCTTGCTCGCTTTGACTGTAATTTACTATATGTGTCCCATCGTAACCTTTCCATTTGTCTTCTGCCTCTAACAACTGTTGAAAAAACTTCGCCCATCTTTTCACCCTTCCCTGCGCTTCTCCTATTATTAGCCCTCTCTCACATCTGCAATTGGGTATTGATTGGTACCTTTTATGGCCCTCCTTTGATTTTTTAGCCTCCTGATAGAAATTTCTTACTTCTTTATTTATAAAATGATCTTGATTTTTTTTTAAGTTTTTCCTCTATATTTTTCCTCTTTTTCTGTCTCATTACTTTTTTGTTTCGTTTCTAATTTCTGTAAATTTTTTTATATTTATTTATAAAAGTATCCTTATCAAATCGAGTCTTACTTTGTTCCTTTTCTCCAGTAATCCTTTACATTCTTCGTCAACCCAACTTTGATTTTTTCGTATTTGTTTACTTTGTTTACTGTTTCCAGTTCATTCCATTCCTGATTAAATTTATTTATAATTTCCCTGTCTTGTAATTTTTTGCTAAACTGTTCTCATAACTCCTCTTGCATAGCTTGGTTTTGTGTTTTCTCTGCATCGTAAATTTTTCTTTTGTTCTTGCTTTCTCTCATTGTTCGTAATTTCTGTTCCAGATCTACCAGAACCATAAAATGGTCTGAGTTTGCATCTGTCCCTCTGTAGCTTCTGACATTCTTAACTATCTTTTGGTGTATGTTTTCTTTTAGCTCATGGTCTATTTGATTCTTTGTTTTTCCATCAGGTGACAACCAAGTTACTTTGTGTATGTTTTTGTGGTCAAAGCTGGTACTTACTAACTTCAATTCGTGTTCCATAGCGAATTCTATCAAAATTTTCCCATTTTCATTACTTCTCGAGTGTTTACTTTTCCACCAGTTATTTTTTTGTATTTTCATTTAGTAAATTAAATACTGTTTTACAAAAATCTCTTCTTTTTATTTTATCAAGAGGAAAAAACTGTTGTTAAATAGAAAATGTATAAGGTTTGTATTTATACTATTTGAAAGTTTTAAGAACAGAAAATTTCGAAATACCAAATTCGTTTGCTATTATCTGTGAGGAGCTAATGAGATTTTCTTTGGCGTAACATAATAATTTACTGTGAAATAAATGAAACAATGTATTGACATGGACTTTCAAAAACTGAACATAGGAAACTTATGTTCAGCGAAAAAAATCCTCACCGTATATAAAACTTCGCTGAAATTAGTGTTTTATACGCGTGGCGCATACAGTAAAATTTCGAGTTTAGAAAAACCAAAAAATTTGGTTTGGTCGGTCCAAACTTTCAGGCTTTTCAAAACTCGAAGTTTTACTTTATGCTTAATCTGGGAGTAGGAATACTCGTTAGAAGCTTAACATTAAACGCTTCACAAAAACATCGAATGTCTGAAAATTTACCAATTGGGATATGTATACTTAAAAAAAAAATGTCCTGTATTTACAACACATATACTCCTATAATTTATGTGCTTAATTTATTCACAATCTAATATTATTTTAAATTTGAAATAGAGTAGTTTCGAATTTAAAATAATAAAATGTAATCATTAATAAAGCACTGAAAGTCAAGCGTAGATTGTTAGAATAAGGTAAAGTGATAATCTTTAACAATCTTTAAACATATTTATAAAGTGCCACTTATACAAGTAGATGGTATTTGGGGCGGAAAATTCAAATTTAGGTTCTACACACTAACAGAAAAAGTACTACAAGTACATAATTAAATGGTCACATCACAATATGTATATTTTTTTATTTAGTTAGGTTTAGCAAAGCTATGATCAGTCGATGTTAGTTATTTAAAAAATGAATTCTATTATTGTATCCTTTGATTCGAATCATATTGTATTGTTTTTTATTTTTTTTATTCGTGATTTGAATCATATTAGATTAAAGGATTCGGATTCGTAATCAATCACTATTTTTAAGGACTCTACCCAGTTCTGATATTAGTAGGTATACTCATTTAATTAAGACATTGAATGCAAATATTCATTAAATTCCTATCTGAAGAGTACAGTGGAAAAACAAGGAATGTCACATTCTATACATTCTGAGAAAAACACGATTTTTAGTTTAACTTTTATGCTGTGTAAATACTACTTAGCAGATTTGTTTCATTTTTACCAATATGTTTTTAGTGGCGCCATATAAACATTTTGAGACAGAATAAACAAAAACCTATTTTTTGATATCTTTATTAACTGAGGTAAAGAAAAAAAATGTGAAAAACGAGGAATATCGTTTATTATTATGAGGTGTTTAACCTTAACTTTATTTATTTATGTGGCTGGCTGTCAAAGTAGTTGGCATACTCATTCAACTTTTATAAATCGACAACAATTGAAACATTTACGAAAATCACGAAATATCGAAAATCTTCATGAACATTTTATAAATGATGAAAATCTTGAAATATTGATCACATGAAATTTGTCTAAACCGACAAATATCACAAAATATCGAAAATCTCGTAAACATTTTATAAAACTGCAAAACAAGTGTTTTCCACTCCCAGACTAAGCATGAAGTAAATTTTCGAGTTTAGAAAAGCCCCGCGTAGAAAATTTTTACAGGGCTTTTCTAAACTCGAAATTTGACTTCATGCACCACGCGTATAAAACATTTAAATATTATTATTATTATTATGTAAAAGGTGAGTATTAATAATTTCGTAACCGCCATTAAACTAGTCTTGGCAATATAACCCCCTCACTCCCATTACTACGCCTCTGATTATAACTATAACTATTTATGACTATTTGTTATTATATTTAATTACTGTAATATTAATTTTATTTATCAATTGTTTCGGTTTTTATTCTTATTATATTTTTTATTTATTTACACCTATAATTTTTTACATGTTTTGTTTCGTTACTTCTTTATTTATCCATTTATTTACCTACTAATTTATTTATAATTTTGTTGCTCACGCCTCATACACCACCTGTTGTTTGACCTATGTAAACTGTTGATTTAACATTAATAAAGTATAAAATTATATGATATAATATTGTATCATCAAATGAAATATATTATAATAAAATATCAGTCTCATCACAATTTATACTAAAAATAAACTGAATGTTTTATTTATAAGATATTTCAGTGTGTGGTAAACTACCTGCTTAAACATCGCCCTGTTTTTTTTTCTCCTTCGCATCGGTTTGAATGAAACGTCTTTGGAACGGAATCGCACCTATTCAATTGGCAACAATGGAAGTTCCATAAATGTTTATATATAAAATACCCCCGGACGAAAACACTTATGGAAGGGGCACATACAGAACCGGCATGGATCCACGTTCTCTTTCACCGCGGGATTTCTATAGAATTTTAATTAAAATCCAATTGTGGCCGCCGCCAAATACATCCGCCATTGTTTATTCAATCGCTGATAAATTTTACTTCTGTCCTTTGTTTATGATTTAATTTGATTCATTTTATCTTATAAATACATTCTAATATAATATATAAATGAAATGTATATTTCTTGGTTTAAAAATATGTTAAATATGTTTTATTCAGATAGAAATAAATACATTATAATTTTAATATTGTTTTCATGTCGATTAAGACCATTTCTGAAAAAATGCTGTCTCTCTGTATGGATATTTGCGATATTGGGATTAAACTTAAAATTAAGCTTTTTATAGCAATATGAGAATCTGGAAAGGAGCTTTATTTATAACGTTTTTTTTTTTAATGTTCTTAATATTACTTTTTTTCTGATTGATACAATAATGAGTAATATTATTTGGTTACGATATGTCATAACATACTCATATTTCCCTAGGGAAATATGAAACCTTTTGACAATCGATATTTCCTTAGGGAAATATGGATTGTCAAAAAGTGACAAGAAAATGTTTTCCTCGATACCGTTCACATTTTAAACGTATACACACTGGCCACTTTTTGTCGCGCCACAAACGCCCGACAAATGACGAAGGCTGTACGTAAATAATAGCATTCACACACAGCCACGCCACAAAATGAGCGCGATCGCTCACAAATACAGAATTAAATTGACGCGTTTTTTTAGTGGCTTGTAGTAGCCGAGTGTAAAAACGATCTTTTTCTATTAAATGTAATATTATTCTTAGCATTGGACCCGTTCATCAAAATGTTCAATATTCAACATGTTTGGATTTTTTTGTGATATATGTTGGTATCTAATGAATGGTATTCCGATCGGTCTATTTTTTTCGATTGCAGAATTCCAAACACGTTCAATTCCAAACAATCCGGTCATCACAGAATTCCCCAACAGTCGGCAGTAAACCCCCAATTGTTGTCTCTGATGAACGGGCATATTAATAATTTGGGGAATAACGTTATTTCTATTTATTTCTGTGATTACGGATAGAATAAACAAGTCATAATTTAATAGAATAGAATAAATAAGTCATAATTCAAAAATAACAAAAATTATACCAACATAAGAAATCTTCAAAAAACTTATTTAGATTTGGCCGGAACCAAACATTTACGGGCTTTCGCCGCTTCCGTTAGACATGACAAAGTCAGACCCACAATAGACCAGTCTACTATGATTATTACAAACATGGCCCTTAGCAACGTTATTAATAAATTTAAAAACTAATAAATATTTTTTTTATTTTCAGAAAGGTATTGCTCTAATCAGAAAAAAAACTATTGATTACAACACACATCGCTCCGGCATCCATGTCGGGATGTAATTAGCTAAGCTCGGGAAATAATCTCTTCATATTTCCCTAGATGTAATAATAATTATAAATATTGATTATATCTAATAACGTTTAAATTAAAAGTTATAGATAACCATTACATCTAATTATATGTAATAATTTCATAATTTTGAAATACTTTTGCAGCTTTTTTCCTGAAGAAATTTTTATAAACATATATAAATAGCTTTATTGACAGAACGACGTAAATAAATCAAAATGAATACATATATATATATAAATTAAAAAAAATATATTCCTTCTTCTGCTAATTGGCTATCGATAATTTGTCTTTCCGCCTGGATTGTGCAGTTTCCGTCACTGTCGATTCTGGTGTACAAAAGGGTCATGATTGTTAATGTCCTCTATTGTCTTGTCAAAATGGTACTGTCCTTCAATTGTCGTGATAGTTTATGTTATGAAATGATGAAATGAAATCATGACTAGTGGTGCTGGGGTGTTGTCGCTTGGGTGTTGTTTTCTTGTCTCGGGGAATACATAACGGGTTAAGAAGGTCGTAGAGGATAGGGTTTGAGGCAAATTTTTCAGCTTAGTGGGCTAGGCGATCTTCTATGAGAATAATTTTAGTCAGCTCATATAGAAGCGTGTTTGAAGGATTATGGAAGGGGTTTTGGGGGTGTCGGATTTAGGTTAGCACTCTAAGGGCCAATCTTTCCGCAACTTGGATGTTTCTAAGCGTCACAGGATGGGGGTTTTGATAAAGGATAGCAGCATAGTCAAGTAAGGGGCGGCATATCATTTTATATATATATATATATATAAATATATATATATATATATATATATATATATATATATATATATTTATATATATATATATAAAATAAAATAAATATATATATATTTATATATATATATATATATATATATATTTATATATATATATATATATATATATATATATATATATATATATATATATACAGATGTGCCTATACTTATGCCATGTTTGTTAAAGATTTGACTTCTAAAGTGTGCCGCCCGATTCTTGACTTTTGCTTTGAGGGTTACGGAGTGGTTCTTAAATGTGAGTTTAGGATGGAATTGTATACCTAGGTATTTACACGTGGCTGAGGGATGTATAACATGATTATTTATGGAAATAGAGAAAGGGAAGTTGTGCGGTCGGTGAAAGGGAATTAGGAGTTGCAATTTATTAGGGTTAATCGATATTCGCCATTTCGCGAATCACGTTTGGATGGTGTCGATTAGGCCCTGTAGAGTGCTAAGGGCTTTGGGTAGTGTGGAGGCATGAGCAATCGGCGTAGTGTCATCGGCATAGAGGAGGGGATAAGCAGATTTATTTATATAGTTAGGATTGGGGTTGTCAATATCATAAACAAGGAGGTTATAGAGGACTGGTGATAAGGGAAAACCTTGGTTAGGAGTAAAGGAGCTGGAAACGGAATTGCGTATTTTGACTTGGAGAAATCTATTATGAAGGAAACTATCTAGCAGATTATTTAAGTGTGGGGGTATATTGAGGGAGTTGTACTTGTACAGCAAGCCCCGGTGCCAGACAGAGTCCAATGCTTTTTTATGTCTAAGAATAATACTGCCGATCAATGGCATTCGAGGCTTGCTGTTTGGCAGTTTGAAGTAAGTATGGAGCGGTGTTCGAGGAATCCAAATTGGTAGGGGGGGGGGGAGATAATGTCGAATATACAGGTAATAACTTTATTTTCAACTATTGCTTCAAATAATTTGCCAAGGATAGGGAGTAGAGTAATTGGACAATAGCTGCTGGGTTCTAATGGTTTATTTCCTAGTTTGTAATAATTCTGCGTTTCCACTCCATCGGAATAGCTTGAGTAGATGTAGGTAAATATTTTTATTATATATGCATGGATGTTCGTTAGAGGGATTTTAGGATAAGTCTAGGAATGTTGTCGTAACCGAAAGCAGTGCTCTTTTGCCCTTATTGAGATTTACAAAGTACTCTTCCTTATTTAAATCATTATTTGGAGTGAGCGAAATTTGGGTGGTTTGAAAAGACATGTACCAGGAATTAACTCTGTCGAGGAAGTCGTTGTCATAGTCGAAGTGGTCTGCCATTGTGTAAGATTGTTCGAAATATTTAGCAAATATTTTTGTAATATCAGTATCATCCGTCACTGTCTTTTATGTCCTGGGGTCTGTGATCTTTTGGATAAAATCTATCTTACGATACTTACTGAGTTTCTTTATTTCTTGCCAGTATTGTTTGCCATGTAAATCATTTATTTTTTTACATAATTTGATCCATAGATCACTTTTGTATTGTGCAATCATAGTGTGGATGTCTTAATTGATTTTATTAAATTTTTGTCTAAGGGTCGTATCGTCAGTCTGTCTAAAGTCTCTGTATAATTGTCGTTTATTTTTAATTAGGCGGAGAATATACTTTGAAAGAGGATATTTTTAGGGCTTTTTCGTGATGGTTGGTGTGTGTTGTTGTTGTTGATTTGGTTAAAGTATCTGTAAAAAAAGGAGATGGTGTTAGGATTGACTAATTGGTTTATAGAGATAAATTTAGTCATTTCGTCAGTCACTTTTGCGATGTCACAATTTTTATAGTTTAGAATTGTCTTAGGAGGGGAAGGGTGAGGGGAGCAAATATTGAGAAAGAATTGTATGGACATGTGAGCTGAACATAAATCGGGAACGAGGATAACATTTTGTATTAGATGTTCGATATTACTTGTAGAGAGAAGGATATCGGGAGTGGTTGATTGGTTGTTGGACATAATAAATGTGGGACCAGTGTATATACGAACAAAATTGGAATTTGATATAAAGGAGGAGAGTGGTCTTGTCGATGTTAAAATCTCCAATTACGACAGCATGGTCATACAGGGATGCCTTAGTGAAGATTGTATCTTCGATGGAAGAGGAGTTATGGATGTATACAAAGAAAATGTGAAGTGGGAATTGAGGAAGCTCAATGATACAGTGCAGACATTCATTCATTTGTTTATTTATTTTTGGAGAATTTGATTTTTACAGTTTAATATTTTGTCTGGCTGCCACCAATGAGCCCCCTTGTTGATTGTGTAGGGGAATTGAAGAAGGAATTTGGATGAAGGACCGGCTATTAAATGAAAAAGGTTTCTTTATATTTGATTATTACATCAATGGGATTGTTGGTAAGGTAATTGGATAATAGATGGGATTTCGTGGAAAGGGAGTTGATGTTGCGATATAGGTAATTAAAGACCGCCATTTTTACTTACAATATGCGGAAAACCTGTTTGGTTACCGGATAAGGAAGCTACGGGGGGATGACACATTAGAGATTCGAGGTCGCTTTTCCTGAAAAAAAGCAATTTTGATTTTGCACTATTTTGATACTTATAAAATAAAGACTTCTTTATTATTATTATTGTTAAAACACAAAAATAAACGTAAGCGTTATATTTTAAACTTAACTAAACTTAAATCAACTTAAATCAGTGTTTTCGTTAAATTTGGTTTGGTCGCTCCCCATTGCGGAGCGATCAAACCAAACTTACTATTCTTGGGAAAGATATCGCAATAAAACATTGAATGGGAACAGTCGACATTATTCACATTATTGAATCCGTTTTTAGATACAACCTATCATCTTGCAGATTATTATGAATAAAATTAGCGTTTATTTAAGTTCTCGGTCATTTTTGCCAAATTTTCAATCTTTTATAAACTCGAAATTTTACTTCATGCGCCATGCGTATAAAACACTGATTTAAATTAATGTCGAAATTATATACTGCTGAGATGCAAAGGATTAATGAATATAAAAATAATAAGAAAAATACAAGAAATTAAGTTTAAAAAACTTGTCCATATTCCTAATATTTAAATCAACACATCACATTTTTGTATAATTCTAACACACAATAATTTTGTTCTTTTAAGTGTACCTACCTATATATCCTAAAGTAAATTGCTTCAGGCGTTTAAGTTATGAAAGCGTAAGATTTAGTTAGACAAAATAAACATTTGTGGAATTTAATAAAGTAAGATCAAACATAAAATCAAACAGAGTTGGCTGTGAACCATTTACGTACTTGTTTAAGAAGTGTTTTGAACATTGCAATATTTCATTGTTTTATACGCGTGGTGTATGAAATAAAGTTTCGAGTTTAGAAAAGCTTAAAATTGTATACGTTTTATGTCAAAAGAATTGACATTTTACGTATTTAACTTACTTTAGCTCTTTTTGTCTCGTGCTGCTCTCTCTATTCTAATATTTATTAATAACGTCGTTTTTGTAACACTTAAATATTGTTTTTGTCTTTTAAATGTTAATAGTTGATATTATCTTCCTAGATTACATTTTAACTTTAATTCATCCCCCGGGCGTAATTTAATTAAATTATGTAAAATTATGCCGGTGCATAATTTTTGTGAGTGGCGCGAAATAAAGCACGCTGCGCTTTTACAAATTGTGCGGCAGTGTTGTTAAGTTGGCAGTGGCCCTTCGTAATAAAACGTATCAGCAGTGACACAAAAAGCCAGCATTACTCCAAGCATCTGTCTATTTAATTTTAATTCTGATATTTGTGAAACGGCGTCGCAAATCGCCAGGCTTTCCAAAGCTTTGTCTCCTACTCCTCTCCGCATTTCTAGAAACGCTGAAAAGCTGAAATGCTGAAACGGAAACGGGATGTGTGCACAAATTAATATGGATGTGTTGAAGAGGAAGCGGGTTAGTTTGTTTCGCTGATTTTCTGTCAGTGTAAATCACAATGTTTAAAACTTTACAATTCAAATAAAGAATAACATTTTATGCGAATTGAAATTACAAAATGATTTAAATTTAAAACTTTTTCTAGGATATACATAACTTCAAATGTAGACATCATATATTTATTTTCTTTGCTTTATATTCTAAGCGTTTTCTAATTGGTGAAATTTATTTCGGTCTTGAATCATTTCCTCGTGATTTATTTATAGAAAGCCAACAAAGACAATATTTTTTTGTAGATAAGTTTGAATATTTTTTTATAAAAATGTCTACTTTAGCGTTCTAGAATTTCACACAGAATATTTTGGATTTCTTTCCACTATATTTAATAGATATTGAGAAGTTAAAACTATTTCAGTCAAATAAAAGAGATATTTTCTATCTCAATATTAAAATCGTACCTCGAAGTGAACGCATCCAAGATTCAAGGATTATTACTGTCACATACTTTCAAGAATTCTTTAATTCCTCTTATACAGTGTGTATCAGCCAAATGGAATAAATTTGATAATAAATAAATGAGGGCGTGTTCGAAAAAACGCTCGGACATTTCGGTTGGTATTTTTAGTTGCGCATTTTTTTCAACAAAAACATTTTATACAAGGTGTATCATGTAACAGTGGAAAATACTAACTTTCTTATTTTAAAAGCAACACCCTGTATATTATTCAATTTTTGGATTCTTCAGAAAATTCTAGTCATATTTCATGTACCATGTCCTATACCTATTTTCAACTGTTTCGGGAATATTAAATGTTCTTTGATTTATTGCAAAAATTAACATAAAAAAAGAAAACTATTTGAATACATAAAATCGCTACAACACACTCAAATTTTTCATCAAATAAGCGACAAACTTTGTGTCCGTGTGTTATCTCCATAACCAATCATCTATTGAATTGTTGTTTTGTTCATTTCTGTTAAATGAACCATTTTTCTGATATGCATGTTACGGGGTGGGGTGCTTCGCAGTTGGAATTTATATAAAATCTTCGTTAAACAATTGAGGTGTTAAACGAAGACCCACATCGCAACTTCCGGCTAGCTATTTAGTCACTGAATAATAAAATTATGCTTACCATTGTAATCACTTCACTGATTCTAAGTTAAAAGGTAAATGAAAGGTTTGAAATTGAACTTTAAAAGTAAATGAAAACGTTAGTCAAAGAGTAACAAAATGTATTAACACGAAACAAATTAAACAACGAATATAAATTTACAAATGAAGATAGAAAAATAAACAAACAAAAGAAAAAAAAACAAGAAATAAAATTAAAAAAATAACTTACGTACGACCACTAGGTCGTAAAGAATACTTGTAAAAAATTTCGCGGACGCGGACCGAAATTTAGCGTAGTGACGATGCACGGTTCGAAGACTTTTTCGAAGTGATGTTGATGGGTCAACAGACTTTTTTGAAGTGCCTTTAGTCCTTAAGGCCGGCGGTATTTATTTGGTTTTTGGTCAACCCTCTTCCGTCTTCCCCTCTGGCGACCACCAACTTTCGTTGGCCGAAAGAAAAATGGCCAAAATAAATATTAAATATTAATATTTTGAAATACAAAATATGTCATTATATGCGCGATATGATTCTGCGTCCGGGCATATATGACATATTTTGATTCGAGCTAAGAACGGGGTTTAATAGACGTTTAATTTAATTAAGCCGAAGGGGTTGACCGAATTTGCCTAAAAGTAATACCAACGATGTGGAATGATAAAGCGCATTGTTTGGTATCCTAGCAACAATATGCATAAACAATTACGCCTACTAACTCCAAAAAACATATAATCAATAGGGGTGTTATGCCTGGACTTTGAAAATGTATAATAATAAGGAAAATACTGAATAGAAGTATATGAAACTTCGTCCAAGCATAACGGGGAGCATAGTAATTGTTTATACATATTTGTTGCTATGTGGAACATCGTCTAAAAGCAAATTAGTAACAATTAAATATCATGACAGCTCGCGGGTTATATCCTTCTGGTTCGAACTAACCATATCGTGTTTGGTGTCGTTCGAATCGTCTTCTTCTCAGTTATCCGATGAGGGTTGTGACGTTCGCGCATGTATTCTACACACGCGAACCACGTAGGAGATGTTCCTATCCCTTCCATTCGGCGGTTTTATAACCCCTGACGTCATGCCCGATTTTTTTTGTGCTTCGCACGTACGTTTCGCTCGCGCGATCGGGCCGGTCGCAGGTAGCGGCGTCCCATCGCAGATGTGGCGAACTCGGGGATAACCGGGAAATCCGTATATATTTTGGACAACCCTGGACCTGGAAATAGCGGATGCCGTAGAGTTCTACCATTAGATGGCCGAGAGGAGTTTTGAGCTGAGTTGAGCTGTCTGATGTTCGAGGGCGCTATTTGACGAGATTCCACTAGGCAACCTATCTAACTTAAATAATATCAATGTATGGCGCGAACTTTACTCATTTGGAAAATAATAGAGAATGAAGCAATATTGTGTACTGAAAAATAGAATGAGGTGAATTGGGACCGTTGTTCCGAATGATAAAATAAGTAACAAAATAACGCCCGTGGTTATGCTGCAGCTAAAATATTGCTGAATGAACAAGTTGACGACGCTTACGGAAAAGCGTCGGTAACAATTCGGCCCCGTAAAATGAGTAAAATTTGTTTGATCAGTATATACAAGGTTCGATCTCCATACATTGAGCCTAAAAGTAAAATATATACAAGATAAATGGACAACAAAGAAATATGTACATAGATAACATGCGAAAATGTGTCGCAATACAAGTATTTAAAAAAACCTTGCGTCAATTGCTGTGATCTGCTATGGCTCGTCGATGGCTCCTGCGCGATCTAGCATCTAGCTTCTGTAAACTGGTGTTATTGATAGCTCTGGCTATCGTGGTGTGAAATGGCACTGGCCATGTCCTCTCTCAACCGACTGAAATTCAGCACTGGCTGTATCGGTTGATCTCATCCAGGTGGAAGCACTGGCTTTCTGCAATCCTGGTATGAACGGCGGTTATGTCCTCTTCTTCGTAGCATAGAACTGGCTATGCTATGTGGTGTAGCACTGGCTACGTCGATTTGGGCGCCACAATGGGTAATAACTGCCCATTGTCAGTTAGGAACTGCGAGTATGGTGGCGTCTGGTTCCACCATGGAACGCTGGTTCGTGGCCGCTGTTCCTGTAGATATCTGCTGATGGTGGCGTCTGGTTCCACCATTCGACGACAGCAGATATCTTGGAGTTGGGGTTTGGGCGTGTACCTCACGCCTGTTGATTCGAGGTTTTCCCGGCAGTCGAGTACTCGTCCCAACTCTAGAAGCGTGAATTAGCGTCGCTTCCCTTCTCAAGCACTGGCTGGAGGCGGCGTACAGGAAATAACTTGATGTCACCCTTTTCCCGCTGGGTGTTTGAAACGTAAACCAAAATATGTACACTTAACTAATTAAAACTACGCGCGTTTCTCGCAGACACGCGAGTGTGCCTGCGGGTCGCGAAACTAACACTAACTTAACTAACACTTAACCTAAAGCACTCGGCACATGAGCGTCCATTGCTATCGGGAATCGTCCAACAAGATCACACTCCTGGATCTCGTATCGCTGGATAGCTGGCGCGAGCGTAGCACATCGGGAAGAGTGTCTCTAGTTCTCGGGGGAGTGTCCTTATCACGGAAAACTAGGCACTTAGGGGCTGCGAACGCTGGGGGGGTCGCTATCCTGAGGGGCCAGGAACTGCAGGGTCGTCCAAGTACTCCTCGTCGGCAGGTTCTGGTGAACCTGGGGGTGTTGGGGCTGCAGGATCGTCCATCTCTTCCTCGTCGGCGGGTTCCGGTGCTCTCGGGGCGGCTGGTACTACATCAGGTCGTACAGGAGCAGGTCTAATGTCATCGGCGTTGTCGCGGGTTCCCTGGACTCCTGCTGAAGGTGCCAGGTAATACTTTTGTGGCGAATTCGCCGGGTATGTCGGGAATGGCGGAATCGCCGGGTATGGTGGAGGTGTCGGGATTGGTAAAATCGCCGGGTATGGTGGAGGTATCGGAAATGGTTTTCTGGTGGAGGTACCGATGAAATTGACGTTTTTTGTTTTGCTTGACCGATCCTCTTTTGGCGATTTAGATGCCAAGCCGACAAAGTTTTGAACGATGCTGGGTTTGAAAATTAGATTTTGGCGTAAAGTATATGACGCCAATTTTCACATAAATGTCGTTTTTAAATCTTCCGACCAAAGCTCCGCATGTCTCTCGAACAGCACCTGTTTCTTAGTGGCGAAGACTCCCGGTGGCACATCTCCTTGAGTCGCCGTTATCATCTCGACGATTTCATTGCAAGCTAAAGCCGTGGGGTCAATGGACTTGATGAAGAGGTTGCAGGCTCGCTCCCAGGGAATATCTTCCGAAAAATATGCTTTATATTTGTTAGCATATTCTTCGCTCATCAGCGAAAGGGCTTTCCTATTTTTGACGGCATCCTCCAGCTGCAATCCCTCCAAAACTTTTGTTTAATCGGTCGATGAATCCTTGCGGGTCCCGGCCAGTAAATGTATTTAGCAGTTCGGAGCTCTTGTTACTCAACCACAGTAACTCGATGAGCTGCTTGTTCATTTCCGTCGGCTCTCGAACCGTAGCGCATTGTGGATTTGTCTGGTGCTGTTTCGTAGTAGGAGGTTCGTGCACGTCGACTTCTACGCTAGTATCTTTTGCCAGGGGTCTCTCGTCGTTACCTATGTGGTTTTCGCGTTCTATGTGGTCACGCAACTCCCGTATTTCTTCTCTCTGCTCAAGCATTTCCCGCTGCATGTTCTCTCTCTCCTCGCGCATTACCCTCTGCATATCTTCTCGCTGTTCACGAAGTAAACGCATGGCTTCTTTTTGTTCTCGTAGCTGACGTTGTAGGGTTTTCCTCTCCTCGAGTATAGCGATATGTTCTTTTTGAATTTCTAACCTTTCTCTCTTGTATTCTTCTTCTTCGTTTCGTTCGAGTATTTGTTCGAAATGTTCTCGGGTGCGACGCGTCTTCTCCTCGTATTCCCGGGCTATGGCATCCATGGCATCCGCGTATGCGTCGGAGACAGCCCTACTGGAATTCCGTGAAGGTACCGAACGAAATTCAATAGGTGATTCGGATCTGTTTCCGACCGTCGCCTCTGCTAGGTTTGGTATAAAAGATAGGCTCGAAGCACGGCGAATATCATCCATATTAATTAAAGTTTTACTTGTTTTGGGAATGTACAAGCTTCGTACACTCATCTTATAAATATAACGCCTAACCTCTTCCTAATTATGACCTACTAAAAAAAATGTTCAACGCGGCCCAGTCTGGTTTCTGATTAACTTAAAAAAAAATATGAAATGACAGGCTTACGTGATTCAAGATTTGTTAAATAAGTTAACTAGTAATCGGCAGTTTTTAAAATGTAAGGCAAGAACAATAAAAACAAAGTAATCGTATATGAAAAATAGATTTACAGAAGGGAGATAAAAATGATTGATATAATAATATAAATATATCGGCCCCGTCGAGATCTTAAATGACTTTCCTCGTAAAGGAAGTAAAATTATAAAAATTAACTAATATGAGGATGGTTTATATCCCACAAAACCAAGATGTTTACAACAAATAGTGTCTAATTAAGCGACGGACAATATAAGTTAATTACAAAAAAAATTATTAAATTATAATAAAATATGAATTTAAATTAAAAATGAGAAATAGTACATCTTTCGCTAAAACAAATAACTTTAAAACAAATTGGGATTTCATAAGCAACGGAAATAAACTCAAACCAAAATCAATTATGACAACAGAGTTAAATATTGTAATCAGTTCTTTGGAATAAATTTAAGTGCGAATACAACACTACACGATATGTAAATGAGAAAAACGAAATCAAAATTACTATCAAAAGAAGTATACAGAGAGGTACGAAGATTCCCAAATGTAAAATACAAATAAAACTTTGAACAATATAAATAAGTATGAGCAACTACGAACAGAAATAAATTAATAGTTTAGCAAGAAAAATTATATAACAAAACGCACACCCAGAATACAAATAAATCAATTGTAAGTAATAAAAAGTTTCCAAAGAGTGGCTTTCTAAAAGTTATGTACGCTGTTTTTACTAAAAACTTGATTATAATTTTTAAAAAAAATAAGTAAACAACATAATTAGTAAATGTTGACTAATACATTTACTTTGTGCACTTAATATAAAAATAGCAACGTCTGTGATCAACGATGGTAAGTAAACCAAATTAAAAGTTAAATTATAAATTTAGTATACATGTCAAATTATTTTAAATTAAAATGAGAGAAAAAAAGACATTAGATTACTTTTGTTTAAAAATTTTAACTCGACAGAATTTATGAACTTAATATTTATACAATAAAGTATTTAATAACAAGCTTGTGCATTTAGTCTAACTTTATTTTTAAGAAAACAATATGTTAAATTAAATTACGGTTATTTAGAACTATAACTAAAAATAACTTGAGTTTTCCAACGAAATATATTAACAGAACTAATGAATAAACAAACTTGACAAATAAATTTAGATTTATCTGAGAAATATTTAAAACTAAATTACATAAACATTTTATCAAAAAAAAAAATATGAAAATGATTTATTCAATAAATATGAATTAAAAGCAAAATATATGAGAAAAATCACAGAGTTGTCTATTTTAAACCAAGTGTCAACTTGTTTCCCAAATTAAAAGAAACAAAGTGATTATAAATAAAAATCTCAGGGTCGTCCGGTCTTTTAACTAAGTGCAGGCCGCGTATGCAGCAAACTAAAATAATTTAAACAAATTGAGCTCAGAAATATCAAGCAAAATGCTCGTTAATTTAGAATATTCTAACCAAATTTAGACTAAGTTAAGAACCAAATGTTGTGGCTGCTAAATAAAATTATTTTAGTTAAACTTAGAGGTGGTTGGGCGCCAAATGTTACGGGGTGGGGAGCTTCGCAGTTGGAATTTATATAAAATCTTCGTTAAACAATTGAGGTGTTAAACGAAGACCCACATCGCAACTTCCGGCTAGCTATTTAGTCAATGAATAATAAAATTATGCTTACCAGGGTAATCACTTCACTGATTCTAAGTTAAAAGGTAAATGAAAGGTTTGAAATTGAACTTTAAAAGTAAATGAAAACGTTAGTCAAAGAGTAACAAAATGTATTAACACGAAACAAATTAAACAACGAATATAAATTTACAAATGAAGATAGAAAAATAAACAAGCAAAAGAAAAAAAAACAAGAAACACAATTAAAAAAATAACTTACGTACGACCACTAGGTCGTAAAGAATACTTGTAAAAACTTTCGCGGACGCGGACCGAAATTTAGCGTAGTGACGATGCACGGTTCGAAGACTTTTTCGAAGTGATGTTGACGGGTCAACAGACTATTTTGAAGTGCCTTTAGCCCTTGAGGCCGGCGGTATTTATTTGGTTTTTGGTCAACCCTCTTCCGTCTTCCCCTCTGGCGACCACCAACTTTCGTTGGCCGAAAGAAAAATGGCCAAAATAAATATTAAATATTAATATTTTGAAATACAAAATATGTCATTATATGCGCGATATGATTCTGCGTCCGGGCATATATGACATATTTTGATTCGAGCTAAGAACGGGGTTTAATAGACGTTTAATTTAATTAAGCCGAAGGGGTTGACCGAATTTACCTAAAAGTAATACCAACGATGTGGAATGATAAAGCGCATCGTTTGGTATCCTAGCAACAATATGCATAAACAATTACGCCACTAACTCCAAAAAACATATAAACAATAGGGGTCTTATGCCTGGATTTAGAAAATGTATAATAATAAGGAAAATACTGAATAGAAGTTTATGAAACTTCGTGCAAGCATAACGGGGAGCATAGTAATTGTTTATACATATTTGTTGCTATGTGGAACCTCGTCTAAAAGCAAATTAGTAACTATTAAATATCATGACAGCTCGCGCTCGGTTATCCGATGAGGGTTGTGACGTTCGCGCATGTATTCTACACACGCGAACCACGTAGGGGATGTTCCTATCCCTTGCATTCGGCGGTTTTATAACCCCTGACGTCATGCCCGATTCTTTTGTGCTTCGCACGTACGTTTCGCTCGCGCGATCGGGCCGGTCGCAGGTAGCGGCGTCCCGTCGCAGATGTGGCGAACTCGGGGATAACCGGGAAATCCGTATATATTTTGGACAACCCTGGAACTGGAAATAGCGGATGACGTAGAGTTCTACCATTAGATGGCCGAGAGGAGTTTTGAGCTGAGTTGAGCTGTCTGATGTTCGAGGGCGCTATTTGACGAGATTCCACTAGGCAACCTATCTAACTTAAATAATATCAATGTATGGCGCGAACTTTACTTATTTGGAAAATAATAGACAATGAAGCAATATTGTGTACTGAAAAATAGAATGAGGTGAATTGGGACCGTTGTTCCGAATGTTTATATATGTAACAAAATAACGCCCGTGGTCATGTTGCAGCTGAAATATTGCTAAATGAACAAGTTGACGACGCTTACGGAAAAGCGCCGGTAACATGCAGTTAACGAAACTCAAACGACTATAACACTAACTAAACTGTCATGCAGGCAGACAATAATTTGCTAAGGCCAGGCGTTTTAACAAAAGTAAACAAAAGTAATTATAAATTATGTTTATTTCATATCGGTAAAAAGAAACGCTGAAATAGTTTTTGCTTACTTTCTCATTATCAAGACGTAAATAGGAAATAATTATTGAGTGTGTTGTAGAGAATTTCTGGAATCATTTTTTTAAATTAATTTTTGTTATAAATCTAAGGCATAGGACAGTGTATATAAAATGTGTCTAGAGTTTTCTCAATAATTCAAAAACTAAATAATATACAGAGTGTTGCTTTTAAAATAAGATAGTTGGTATTGGCTACTGTTACATGACACACTCTGTATAAAATGTTTTAGTTGGAAAAAATGCGCAACTTCAAATACCAATCAATGTGTCTGAGCGTTTTTTCGAACACGGCCCCATTTATTTATTATCGAATTTATTCCATTTGGCTGATACACAGTGTATAATAAAAGTACAAGTAGTTCAATAACATTCATAAGTTTTATCAAATTCCTAAAAATTATACAAAATCCTGCACAAAGCCTGCATTTAATTCATACAAAGTTAATATTGTTTATAAAATGCACATACAACAAATATATGTGGCAGAAAATCATAAATATAGTACTTATAATCTGTTTTTTTAATATGACCAAACATGTTATGTTGTAAATCAACTTTTAATTTGTAGGTTATGTAAAGGAAATCTGACAGTAATATAACAATTCAATTAACTCATAAAATATAAAAAAGAAAAAAATAAAGATTACGATTAAAAATGTAGCTATCACCGTCTAAAATTATTTGTATCTACTACCGTCTTAAATTATTTGTATCCACTAGTAATTTAATAAAGAGTCTTTGAGAATCAGGTAAATGCTCCTTGCTCAGGAATATCTGTCTTCTTCATTATCTGCCCATTTATATGTTCAAATTTTAAAAAAGTTCTAAATACAAGGAATTTTTCTTTTGGGTATACATGTTACGGTTTTTCAATGTACAATTTCAGTCATTCGCGATCTTATTAAAAACTTCCAATTTGAAGATTCTACCGAGTGTTTCCAATCCCAGATTAAGCATGAAGTAAAATTTCGAGTTTAGAAAAGCCAAATTAAAAAAATTTAAAAAAATATGTGAAAGTATAGTTAAAAGAAAAATCCCTGTATATGTTGTAAAGTTGCAAGTTGTGGCGTTCTCTTTTTTGAAATTCTCTGCATCTTGACAATGTATTTGACAAATTATGATTTATTTGTCACATTGATAATCATTTAGCAGCATCTCAAAATTTAATGTTTAAAATACCCTATTATTAGAGTAGGACTGCAACTGATTGCAGTAAATACACCCTAAGTTTGGTCATATTAAAAAAGAACAGAGTTTAAGTTTGAATAATTAATAAGAAATCGCGAAAATTAGTGAAATGGTTAACAAACAATTACAAATTTCAATATACTCAACAAAGCAGAACTAATATGTTCTTATTGAAGTCCTAAATATCATTTTAACTTCTTAATTAAGCATGAAGGAACATTTCGATTTGTCGGCGCAAAGCCTGATGATTTCTTATGTGAAATTAACTGAACTTATCATTCTTGTACAATTTACGATTGTGTTAACCGATTTTTTGTTGGTGTTATGTAATTTGATTGTGCAAGGATTTAAACATGAATCAACATTTGTAAGACAATGTGTCTTTTGTGCTGCGGTTGGCTGATAACAAACGGACCCCAAACTGTTGCTTACGTGTACGTGAGAGACACAGTGAGTTTTACAGACATGCAAAAAGCGTAACCTTAATGTTTCAAACTTATCTGGCATCTTGCGACGTCTTGATAAGCGCACAACAAAACGGGCTTATTTATACGCCCTGTTCCGGTTAAGTGACTTTACAGACAGCCGAAGTGGATTTACATTTATTTTCCCCTAACTTACAGTTAAATAATAATAAATTTATACTGATTAAGAAAACAAGAGATAAATTAAAGTTATGATATTAATAAAATGTTCACTCTATTGATAAAAAAGCAGAGCTAAGCATTCTACTAACCAGCTCAATCTAGAAAGTGAATCAGGCAGTGATGATATTTTTGCATTATAAAAGATTATTGATAATTTCGAAAATAACTGCTGCAATGACGCTAAAAACTTTAACGCCACTGTATTAATTGAAAATAACCGCAAACATTAAAAGTAGATTCCGGTGCAGGATTTAGTCTGCTTCCTGAATCAAAATTTAAAGCATTAAAGCTTAACATTCACTTAAAAAAGATGTTGCTTTTAGATTTTACGTTTTATCCGATCGGGAAAGCAAAAGTCTGTGTTCGATACCAAAACAAAACATCGAATGTAGAATTTTACATTCTTTCAGACTTTTTCAAGCCGTTATGGTTGGTTTTAAGTCTTCTGGTTTTTAACTAACTACCTACGTAGTCCTTCTTTTCATTATGTTTATAGATGATCTGATCAGTTCATTATCGTGTCCGGTAGGTAAAAATCTACAGCAGTATAAATAGTGTAAATAGTGGTACTACAAGAAAACTTGCGTAATATAGTTGATTGGTGTACAATAAATAGACTGCCCCTAAACATCAATTAATGTGCTGTAGTCTCATATACTAGAAAACTACAACAAATTAATTTTATTTACACATTCGCTGGTAATTCTTTGACGAGAGATACTAAGATGAAAGACCTGGATGTGCTGTTTGATTTACGTCTCACTTTTAAAGACCGCATGCAAAAAATGAGCACTTTCGCCTGTAAAAGGCTAGGAATTATTATGCGAACATCCCAATACTTTAAAGATATTGATTTATTAAATGTGTTGTTATTTTCTAGGTGAGAAGTAGACTAGAGCACGCATCTATGGTATGGTACCCATATTATATATGTCATACCTTAGTTCATAAACGTTGTCAAAAACGTTTTTAAAACTTACTTCTCTGATTTTAAATCAACAGGAGTACACCCCGATTTTACAGTGGACTGCAATACATTGCTACATAAATACGACTGCAATTCTATATCTGAAAGGAGACAAACTTGTAGTGCAAAGTTTTTGTTAAAATTAATAAAGGGCTCTACTAATTGTCCCCAACTATTAGCAATAATATAATTCAATATACCTCGTATCTCATCACGTTAATCATCTACTTTTTATATTCCAGCAGCTAAAACAAACTTACTACGCAGAAAGTCAATTACACATATGTCTCGCAAATATTTTGTATACAGATATATGTACAGGAGTCTAATATTACTTTAGTCTAGTTAATTATGTTTTCTTTAATGTAGTATTGAATTATATATATTTTTTATATTTAAGTTATCTGTATCTTTTTGATTTTATTTTTTATGGAATCTTTTTGTTAAATAATAAAGATTATTATTATTATTATTATTAGATCGCGTATGGATTAGAGACTTAGACATCAACCTTTAACTATCGATAAAAATAATATAAAACAATATAACTTTATAAATGGTGTTTTTTAAGAGCTTGAGAACTTTAAATAATAATACAAGACAGAAATATTGTTGGAATTATTAATTATTATTATAATCTGGTACATAATTTTATGGCATTTATATTTTAAATATGATCTCCGGCATTAGACCGCCGCGGCTACGAGTTACATGGTCCATTCGATTAGTCCAATTTCTCACTACTTTTTCCAATAAATCTTTCCGTATGGCATTAATGGTGGCTTGAATATTGGCTTCCAATGCTTCAAAAGTTGCTGGTTTGTTAGCATAAACCAATGACAACATAGTCCGATAAAAAGTAATCGAGAGGCGTTAAGTCGCACGACTGAGGGGGCCAGTTAACAGGACCACTTCTGGAAATAAAGTTGTCTCCAAATTGATTTTGCAATAAACTGATGGTTAAGCGCACTGTATGGCAAGTTGTGCCGTCTTATTGCAACTAAATGTTGTCGATGTTTAGCTGATTAATTTTTGGAAACAAAAAATCAGCCAGCATGGCTCGATACCGCTCACCATTGACCGTAACGGCAGCTCCTTCCTCATTGTGAAAAGTTGGCTATGGTCCCTGGGTAAATGTTATATTTATCTTAAAATAAAATATGTTACTAGATTTATCATTTAAAAGTGCCTGTATAATACCAAAGTTGTAAATGGATGGATTCAATAGATTTTAAATAAAAAAAACGTAATTTCAAAAAATCGGTTTTTTGATATCTGTAAAACGAAAGAAGGTATTTCAAATTTGTTTTTAGATTATTATTGGGCACTAAATTACGCAACTTTGTCCCAATTTAACCGACTCTCTATCTCTTTAAATAACCGAGATCCCCATACATTCTGTTCAAATACGGAGACCCTGTATATAGGGTGTCTACGCTAAACCGTTCGTTAAAAGTTTATAGGGTTGCCGTTGGACTAAAAAATTGAAAAAAATCCTTGTTATACGATTGAATCAGTTCTCTTTATGTAAAATATTTTTAACTTTATACCACTTCTGGTTCCAGTAGCACCAAATTTGTTATTTTAAATACACCCAATATATTAGTCATTTTTTGGATTCCAAGTTTAAATTGTAACACATTTTATTCGAACATATGTACACTTACCTCTATAGTATTCAAGATTTTTCTTTTAATGTTAACCTCTAAAAGGCAACTTGAAATCTGTCTGTAACTTCTCTTAAGAATAAGATTAAAATATGATTTGTATCTCTACTTGTACCTAGAGGATGCCTCTATGACTAAAGTAATTAGAGACTGTCAATTTTGACAATAAGTGTTCTTAAAATATCGAAGTGCCCTCTTCAGTATGTCGTAATTCAATTTTTTATATAAAATGATCCATTTTTTATTATATGGTACGATAGGGGGGGAAATTTCCTACAAAAAAGTATAATACAACTATACTCCTAAAGCAAGTCGTTTTCAAATTATTTCGAAAATTCGTTTTTCGTCGCATTAATGTAGGGAATAATGCGCGCATCAGTCGCAATTAAATTTTAGTAGCGAAGCGACCAAACCAAATTTTCAGGCTTTTCTAAACTAGAAAATTTACTTCATGCGCCACGCGTATAAAACACTGGTCATTAATCAAGTTCAAAATATATGTCTGTAGAATACTGCTTAAGTAACATATTGCGAACTTTACAATGGTTTAGTGTTTTATGCGCATGGCGCATGAAATAAAATTTCGAGTTTAGGAAGGCCTGAAAACCAAACCAAATTTTCAGGCTTTTCAAAACTCAAAATTTTACTTCATGCCTAATAAAGGGTTCTAACCCGCCAACAATTCCAAGTAGCTTTATATTGAACTAATAAGTAAACAACGACTGTCTTAAAATGCAATATAAATGAATTTTATTGAAATATAGATAAAATGTCCTTAAACACGTCTTTTTCTGTACTCAAATAATTATTTTTAATTGTAAAAATATATATAAATGTATTTAAAACGGAATTGCTAAACTTTTGGAAAAATATAACAAAAATCTTAAAAGAGTCTTTTAAATTTCTGAATAAAATTTTAAAAATAAAAATGAACACGATTTTTTAACAAAAATATACATAATTTTAAAGTGAGGCCTTCAAAACATTTTAGTTGTCAATTTTGACTCTCGAAGCAATTTGTGTTAGCTAGCCCTGTCCTGAGGCATAGTCGATTTAAAAAAAATGTGTTATTTTAATTAAAATATGAATGTTTCAGAAAGAATATGTAATTCAAATTAGATAGACACACGGACGCCATTATGTTTTGTTTCTTTTTTGTTTGTTTGGCGGAAACAGTTTGTTCAGACGCGGTTGCATTAAATACACGAAACGTCAACATTCCGCAATTTGTTTCCCCACGTCTGTGTGTCTGTATGTGTGTGTGTGCAGACACTCAAACAGTCACAGAAACCCAAAATGAAATTCAAATCCATTTAAATAACGGAATATAAAAGGACCGCAAGTTCTCCCGTGGTCTGGCAGCTCGAAGCGTACGATCGTGCCAGTATTTCAACCCGGCGCATCCAGCAACAAAGAGAAACAAAGCGTTTTGCTAAATTAATAATTCATAGTTTTGAAAATCAACGGCTTTTTATTTTTTTAATAAATTTTTAACTCACTGCGGGTATTTTTGTATGTGTGGGTGCTATAATTCAATTAACTGCGGAGGCTGGTTTTAATATAGTGCGGAGCGCTAATGTCGCTTCCATGTCTTTTTATATTCGCTGTATTTTTTTTTGCGCGCGCTGCTTAGTTTTAGTGTGATTATAAATCCCGCAATGCAATATTATATCATAATGTATTACGGGCATGGGTCGGACTTTACGGCTTTTGTGCGGGTGTGTGTGCGCGAGGCTCTTCATTTTGATATAAGGCGACTTTATGGCGTAGATCGATAGGGCTAAACACGACTTGCATCGCAATATCCTCATTTGCGAGGCGTGTTTGATACGTTTCGGGGATTTATATAATGAGGCGGAATGTAAAAATTCAAGTTTAGGAGTCTGATATGAAAATTATATAATTGGAACTATTACGTATCAAAAAAAACGTGATTTATAAAGTAAAGATATTTCCAAGATTACGTTATATCTAAAATTAAATAATTAATAATTATTATAATTATATCAATTCACTAAAGATAGTGATTCAGAACAAGTGCTTTTTTCAAATATGTAAAAACACGAAATTGTCATAAACAGTTTTCTCCAACTTTGGAGGTGAAAGTTTAAAATATCATGATAAATTCAAATTCAAAACTATTTGAATTCGAGAAAATAAGCTTACGCTTCTTATAGTTTGCACACTTCAAACATAATATATAAAATTACGAAAATGTTATTCGTGAAAATGCAAACAATGTCTTAATTAATAAGACAACTTAAGACGATAAATATCCAATGAAAAAACTACTTCCCGTGCAAATACAGCTCCGGATATTGAATTATGCAATGAAATCAAATGAAATAAGATTTTAAATATTCAGTATTCCGGTACCAGATACCTACAGACTCGTTTCGGACTTCCAGGTCCTCTTTAGTGTGGTTCCCACCCAGTGCTGAGGAATACTGAACATTTCTGACTAAATCAAGCCAATATGTGAAAACTAATAATGGATTCGACGGCTAACGCCAACTACCCTTTAAGGCCGAAACGCGTCTGTGGGTATCTGGTGCCGGAATACTGAACTCAAATTTAATTTTGATATTTGTTTTCTGGTTTCACAAACATCTAATTATAACTGTCTGGTGGTTTATTTGAAAAAGTAACTTTGTTTTTAAGAACTGAAGTTGATGTAATTTGATCTATTTGTTGTTTTAGATAATACCCAACATCAAGTTGTACTTAATAATGAAGTAATCCATACTTCTTTACAATACTCCTAAATTTTTATAGATATTTGTTTGTATCATAATATTGTACTTGCACCATTTTTCCTACGCTTTAAGTTCTTGCTCCTTTTAAATGATTTTCTAATCCTACATGTTTGGGTGGTCTTAAAGCATCTAATCGAATTCAAACGCTTTTTTTAGGTACAGTTGGGCTGGAGATTTCCCACAAGCTAGAGGTGTGGCTCGATATTTCAATAAAATTTCTTGATTGGGGGTACGGTCTTTTGTCATAGCGTTGAGTCGAATTTTAAGAGTTTGAACATTTCTCTTAGCAAAGCAATCCGAAAGTGAGTGTCCTAGTGCAATATATTTTTGAAATATGCCATGTTGTATAGCAAAAGCCTTTAAGTATTTACTCATGAACATTTTTGCATTGTCTGAAACTATAGTTGTGGGATATCATGAAAATATAAAAAAAACATTAAGAAGTTTGATCGTTTTTTCTGATATTAGTTCCTCTCGAAAAACGTCTGACCAATTGTTTCATTTTCGTGACACCAATGTGAGTGCTGTGCAGTTCTGAGAAAACAAGTGGTTAAAGTAATGCTAGAATAACAAACCTTGTCCTTTGAATAAAATTGTATCTCATAGAATGAAGTTGCTTCCGATATAATTTTGAGATTTTAATTCGATATTGGTTTTGATAGAACTGGATCATTTTCTATCGCGATTTGAATACACTCATAAGTAAGGTTGTAGGTCAAAGTTTTCGTGATTGATGAATGGCAAAGTTAATTATTTCCTCGTTAATTAGTTTATCCATTGAATTTAATGTTTGATTGATGAGAGAAGCTCTTGAAAAACAATTGACAATTATATGTTCGGCACCTTTTCTGTGTTTAACTTCATAGTCGAATCTGGATAAAAATAAAGCATATCTTAAAAGTCTGGCAAAAGTCATTGCTGGTAATTTAAAATTTTGATGGAAATTTCTAATTGAAAAGCTATTGTCAGTAAATGGATTGAATTTACAGCCACATAGATACATAGTTCACAGATAAAGTGATGGCTAAGGCTTTCCGATCTAGTTGACTATAGTTTTGTTCACTGACTGTTGAGATCGATTACATAACGGTTATATAAGATAAAACTCCAGCTATTCCTGTTGGACCGGTGACACAATCTAATATAAAACCCAGATTTAGATCATATGGAAGCAGAACTTGATTATTTGCAATGTATTGTTTTAGTTTTACAAAAGGCTGATTTACATGATCTTATCTAGTTTCATTTTCCTTTTTTCTGTAAGAGTTTTCATCATGAATATGTTTTTATTAAAGCATTTTAAATAAATCTGGTATAGTACATAACCATGCCAAGAATTTTACGAACCCCATTTACAATAACGGGTCTTAGCATTTCTAGAATCGCTTAAACTTTTTTAGGTGACTTGGAAATAGTAATATGTTTGATGAGATGTTCAAAATATTTAGTACTAGTTTCAAAGAAAGTATATTTCTTTCGGTTTAAACAGAGGACAAAAAAATTTGAGTTTTTTCAGGGCTTTCTAAACTCCAAGCTTCACTTCATGCTTAATCTGGGAGTGGAAAACACTAGTTTAAAGCTTTAAATTGAACTTTTAAAAAAAAAAATAACGAATATCGGAAAATTTACAGCTTATCCATATGTATACTTAATATAAAAATTTGCTGTATATGTTAAAAAGAAAAATAACCTGTATATTTAAATTAATTGCATCAATACATTTTAATCTTTCAACATTTTTCTCTAAAGCCAAAATTTAATCCACTTCTCTAATAAGCTAATTTGATTCTTTATCTATTATAAAGACTTTTAGCTAAGCTAATTTGATTCTTTATCTAGTATAAAGACTGTTATATCAAATTTTTAATATCTTTATGGCAATGTCTTTTTTTAAAGGAAAAATGTTTTATAAAGAATTACTTTTTGTTAAAAAATTATAATATAAAACTTATACCTATCTGGGCAGTCATCCGCGGACACATGCTATATCATTTCATAACTTGATTGAAAAGAAGTAATTTACTAGAAATACAATTATTTTGAATAAATAAATGTTAAAAAAATATACAAAAAAAAACATTGAAATAATAAATTAATTTGGGTGAGTTACGTGAAGATGATAATAACTTGAAAAAAAAAACACTTTTAACCTTTCTTCACAGGTTTATTCTTTACCAGATGTATATTTCGGACACAAAGTGACTATAATCAATGGTTTGATACAGTATTGAACTATTGATAATGATCACTTTGTGTCCGAAATGTACATCTGGTAAAGAATGCATTTTTGAAGAAAGGCTAAAAGTGTTTTATTTCAAATTAAAAAAATAAATAATTTACACGGAATAAAATTGTTTCCATTAAGTTGAAATTTTGTATTAAGAATTAATTTTCGATTACAAATTAACTTTTTCTAATAAGTGTCTTATTTGTTAGCAATACAACTAACTTATTAATTTTTGAGCTGATTATTTTATAATGAATTCATTACAAGTGTAAATATGTAACACGCTCTTAAAATATATTTAATTCATTTAAAAGTTCCATTAAACAGATCCGCCGGTCCTTACTTAATAACACGGAGCAGACAACTCCGGCGTTTTATTTATGTAGAAATGAGACTGGCAAAAGCAATAGAATTAGTCAGGCATGTAACAGCAGCCACCCCTTTGCGCCCCATCCGCTCTCGGCGGCGCCCTCGTTTTCCCTACCAAATTAATTAACTTATTTCCACTCGTCGTTTTCAAGAAATACAATCGCCCTCAGAGTTTAATTGATTTTTTCATTTCTTTCCTCTTCTGCGAGCGCCTTTCAAAGGGTGCACGATTAAAATTAGCACCGCATTACGATTCCTCTCCACGCTTCAACGTTTATTTGATTATTGTTTGAGAAATTTTAAGTGTTTTTTTTTTTTTCGTTTGGGTCAAACGTGTTTTATTTTTTTTTAGGTATAGCGAATGATTTTTAATCAATTTTCTATCATAAGTTAAAAAATGTTTCAGATTACAAAATTTAAATTAATTTTTTATTGTTCAACATCTGTTCTGGTTAAGTCCGAACTCCAACCTCAGATCGATATATGCCTTAAGCAGATATCTTCTATAAATACAATCTGTATGACCCTCAAAAATCCAGCGGAATCTTTTAAAAGGAATTAAGAATTACCGGTTTAAATTTTTTATTTAAATTCGGGGATTATGATATCTGAGCAGGGCCGCAGTAAGGAGGGGGCCAAGGTAGCAACGACCACAGGCGCATCAAGCAGAGGGGCGCCATCGAAGCCCGAGATCCGAAATTTCATAAATTTAAAATTATATAATTTAAACTAGGGCTGGGAATTTGAATATTCGCGAATATTCAAATACCACAATGTTAAATCATTCATTTTTTCCAAATATTTAATTAATTTAGCTATTCAAATATTTAAATATTTTAATAAATTAGTGTTAGAAAATGTCTAAAAATGTTTCTAAAATTAATGAATTTATAAATTAAAATAGTTTATTTCTTTAAAGATTTGACTAATTTGAATGTTTCATATTTGAATATTGACGAATATTCAAATTCCCAGCCCTATTTTAAACTTAAATTAAATCGGTGTTTTATATCATGGAGTTAAATTTCGACTTTAGAATAGCCTGAAAATTTCGATTTGCCGGAGGCGACTCGCTTCGCTCACGCGCCCCGGTAAATCCAAATTTTCAGGCTTTTCTAAACTCGAAATTTTACTTCATGCTTAGTCTGGGAGTGGAAACCTACGTTAAAGAATATAATGCCAATTATTTGTGACATTTATTTATAAAGATTATAAGGAAACGTTACTCACACAGGCATAATTACAAACTTTTCGCCACGTTTGCCAAAAATAGACTATTTCCTATTATTTCACCACTTTATTATATTTTATTTCTAACTGCCAAGAAAACATCGGAAATGTATCATAATTGTATAATAATATTAGATTACTAATCACGAAAAACGTAACGTATCAAAATAAAATATAACAATAATCGAAACAAATCATAATTAATACAATACTGTCAAATAATGCCCATTTATATGTCGAAAATGACATTCCATTTCAGTCAGAGAAGTTCATTATTCAATCTATGTTATTGATGATATTTTAGTTACCGTCAATAATGAAAATATAGAATAATTATATACAAAACTGTCAAGAATTCCAATTCATATGTCGAAAATGATATTCATTTATAGTCACAGAAAGACATTATTGGCAGTATATGAGATATTATAATTGTCAAAGCGTTTCCAAAACTATCATAATTGTCACAGAAGACCTATAAATACTCGTAAACTGAGGATTGTTAATAGTTACATTAGGTATTGATAGCCATTTGACTATACTAACTGCTTATATCTTGAAAACTCACACTGCCGTGTTATATTAACGACAATTTTACACACCACAAATAAATTATGAACCATTATCAGAAAGATACCAATTTTTATATAAATCGTCATCATCCTGATGTGTGTGCTATGGTGTGTGTGTATCTGTAAAAACTGTCAAAATAGAAAACATAGCATTTGTCAACAGTGACAGTTAGCATTAATTGACATTTAGTTTATAATGACACATGAAATTTATTATGACTGTCAAGTTGGGGGGCGCTAATTGGATTTTTGGCCCCGGGCGCAAGTTTTCCTTACTGAGGATTTATTACCTTCAAAATATAAGCTCTAAAAGTTAGGCAGAGATCATATGGATAAGAGTAATATCTAGTTTATATAAGAAGTAGGAATACAACTGAAAAATAGTATATAAGGAAAATATTTAATGAAAATGAACTAAGAGGATATTTGCTACTTAAAAATGAACTACAAATGAATACTTCATTTAACTTAATTTATCTCATTTATCCAGATTTTGGACTTTTTTCATGCCTAATTAAGGAGTGAAAACTGACTTGTTAAAACTTTCATATGTGTACACATCTTTAATAAAATAAAAATCATGGATGTAGTGTGCTTATTTGCTATAGATTCCGTGTGTTTGCTAAGTTTTTCTAAATTTGTGAGACGGAGAAATGTTAAAGGATTATTAGCCATTGGAGTTAGTGGGGTGAAACACGGAGCGAGTGAAATTACATTATCCGCGATACAATAGCGAAAAATTACGACGGCGACATTAAATTAGGCTAAAAAGCAGACATATGCAAATGCGAACGCCGTATCTCTCGCCGGCACACGAGCTTAGTGTAAAGTTTCGGACGATGTGAGTTATCTTCTGATCCATCACCACCCTTATTACCATTAATCACGCCCACTATACTCGTTAACGCAAACTGAATATCCACTGAATGTACTATTTATAGCTGGATAATTTATTTTAAATCATCGTATCATTGATAATAAAATTTAAATATTTAGACAGGGAGATTTCTTTAAAGTATACAAATCCTAATTAGAGCTTATATGCTGTAAACTTTCATATATTCGTTGTTTTTTATTAGAGATTAATTTGAATCTTTAAACGAGTTTTTTCCACTCCCAGATTAAGCATAAAGTAAAATTTCAAGTGCGGCTAGCGGATAAATCAATGAAATATTGCGCAGTTCACAATATACTACCAAACGGGGTTGTTAAAAATAATGTTTTTTTCATTGTAATTAAAACAAACAGTTTTTTTATAAAACGTGTTTTTTCATCGAAACAGCATTTAAAATATTAACAAATAAAAACATGTTAAACGTGTTTAATAGTATATTGTACAACGAGCATATAATGATAGCTATTAATCACGAGAATGAGGTTTGCGGAACAAGCCGAAGGTCAGTGGATCAAGTCGTTCGAGTGATTAATAGCCATTATATGCGAGTTATACACTATACTTTGTTCACGACAACAATAATATATAACACAACATTTATTATATATATTAATCGAATGGCAAAACTACATTAATAACAGGTATTCAAATATTCCTCCGTGTTTAACTAAACAATGCCCCAGTCTATTGTAGAAGGAATTTATAACAGACTAACTATCTATTCGTGATAAGTGCACATTCCGCAATAATTACAACCCTCAAAGAATTTAGGTTTTTGTAGCGTCTTTTGTAACTTTTATTTTAAAGATGACCCTACAAAAAAATTCGCATTATGCCAAATCAGGAGATCTCGTAAGCCAGTGAATTGCTCCACTACGACCAATCTAACGATTTGGAAATGCTTCGTTTAACATCGAGTCCAAAATACACTGGACATCCGTCCTGCTGATACCAAACCTCCTTATTTTCTCGCGCTGCTTCGTCTAAAGCAGGGCTAATCTTAGTTATCAATAGCTTCAAATATGACTCCGAAATTGAATTTCCACTTATTTCAAATGGTTCAATCATTGTGCTATTAAAAATCCCAGCCCAAATATTAATTTTATGAGGGTACTACGTTCTGGTAGACAATTTTATTCTTGGATTGTCTTGAAACCTAATTCTACTATTTTGAACATTGAGTTCATCGTTGAAGGTGAATGTTGATTCGTCCGTAAAACATATAGATAAAAGAAAGTTACAATCCTGGTTTGATCTTTCTTCCATTTTTTCGCAGAATATACGCCAACTTTCTTCGTCAAGTGGTAAAACTTCCTGGTAGCATTGTACTTTATACTGATGGTAGATATGTTTCTTTACTATTTGTAATACAGATGCATGATTTATATTGCACTCGCGGGCAATATATCTTGCACTCATATTTAAATTTATTTTGATTAGTCCCAGAACTCCTTCTTCCAAATTTAAATTATTTGGACTAGAGCGATTGCCTTAAACCTCTTATTTCAAATACCGGCAAATAAACTGTATGAAAATACTATTACCTTTACTAGATTTAGCTGCGATACTCGCTGTAGTTTCAAATTTTTGTACAAACAATTGTATTATTGCAAATTGGAATTGGAACTACCTTCAAATTGTACGGAAAATATGTCCCTAACTTTCCGTAAACTGTTGCCGGCATAAAACGTTTTAATGATGAAAACTCTTTCTTCGTTCGAATAAACCGAATTCATTTTGTAAAATTAATTACATAATTGTCAAATCTGATATATTTTCAATTGTCGATAAGCGCCGCAACTGAAAATTTAATTTTTTATTTTTTACGTTTTTGTTTTTACGTTATTAATTAAAATACTATTTTATCCTAAAAACGGCATCAATATGCAAGTATTTGCCATTAATAAATCCACATTAATAGTATCGTTCGATTGGTATCACTTTTATGCTAGTACATAAAATTGGTGAGCAGAAATTTCCAAAATCGTGATTTCCCATGCTATTTATCTATGTTCAGATGTATGACCAACCACACGGTATAGAAAATAAAGATGTGAAAATGTTTGCCTTGATATATAAAAAAAGAAACAGATTTTTCAACAATCACGTGTTTATTGGCAAAAATACCATTTTCCAATACAGCCTCAAATATTTGTATAAATTATATATTAACGATATAATAGCGTGTTTGCTATCACGGCAATGGGCAAAGTTTTCTCCACTCTCGGCGACCTATTTTCGTACGTTTCATACTTTTCTCAGCCATCGATTACTTTTCACTGATAACAAACACACACACAAACTGAAATTTATTTACACACTCTCGTCTACGCTTGAATAACAATTATATCAAACAGACAAAAATGCGTTATCAAAAGTACTCACCGAAAAAAGAATCAAGCGATTACAAATTCCTGTTAAAAAAAGCTACGTTTTTTTTTTTCTTCGAATTGAATTTACATAATAAATATAAACTTCTATTATCTCCCTCTATCTGTCTCTTTCTCTGTCTTTTTGATATTATTGTTATCTGTTGGATATAATTAATGATTATGGTTACAAAAAAATGGAAGGTTATCAGTGGTTATTAAAGCACGTGCAACTAATTTAGTGGTACACATGTGCCAAGTGAACTAGTTAAGTAAAACCTGTGTTATTTAATTATTATAATAGTATTATTAAAAATACTACATTTTCTATAAGTGTTATAAAAATTGTGAAATTAAAAAAAATAATTCAGTGGTATTAAAAACTGCCCTATAATTAAAAAAAGTTAACTACAAGTGCAAAGAATAAGAAACGAAAAGAGAGAGAAATTTAGTTGAATAACTAAGAACAGAACTTTTCAAAAGTAGAGAAAATACTAGAAAAAAAAACTATCATTTGTTTATTATTAATAAATTCACAACCTGTGTTTCAACAGGCCCTATAAGTTCAGACCTTAAACAATGTTATACTAAAACAGTGGTTTTCAAGCTTTTTTTTAGCTGGCGGCATCCAAACACAAGTTTTGAACGCCTTCAAATGTTTAACTTTTGTGTTTGGATGCCGCCAGCTAAAAAAAAGGTTGAAAACCACTGTTTTAGTATAACATTGTTTAAGGACTGAACTTCCTTCTATAACAATAGGGTATTTTAAACATACAATTTTGAGATGTTGGTAAATGATTTTTAAAGTGACAAATAAATCATAATTTATCAAATAAATTCTCGCGATGCAGAGATTTTCAAAAAAGAGAACGCTCTTTTTACTTTCCCCCGTATGTAATACAAAGGGAAAGTATTGTTTTCGTGAAAATTTTCGAATCAAAAATTTTTGCGGAAATATCCGTTTTGAGGTCCCCTGAGTCGAATAAGACCATTTTTGAAAAATGTCTGTCTGTCTGTCTGTCTGTCTGTGTGTGTGTCTGTGTGCGCTGTACCGCAAAAACCGCTAAAGATATCGAGATGAAACTTGAAACTTAAGCTTTTTGTTACAATCGGAAGAACTGAAAAGCTTTTGGTGAAAATCGGAAAACCGGAAGTGGTACTTTACTCCTAGCGTTTTTCAGTTTTTTCAGATTTCTTTAATAAATGTTCATCAAACAAAATATTCTTTCAATTAAAAGTTGTAGATAATAACAAAATGAAGATGTATTGTTCACTTACTTTTTGTCATAGCACTCTTAGTTTTTGAGATATTTCAAAAGTTGTGTGTTTTATCTAGTTATTGAGGACCACTTCGTAATATGTTATAAAAAGAAGAACATTTTTCGGGAACTTTCAAACAAAATTTTCTACAGGGTGATTCATTAGCCTCTTTACAAACTTTAAAAAGTGATTTAATACGCAATTTACAGGGGAAAGTACTATGATGGACACATCACCATTTTTTCTTTCAAGTTTATATTCCATATAAACATTTGTAAAAATAATGAACATGTGATCAGAACTAAGCAGTACATTTTGAACTTCACTTTAATCAGTGTTTTATACGCGTGGCGCATGAAGTAAAATTTAGAGTTTATAAAAGCCTGAAAATTTGGATTTTCCGGGGCGCGACTCGCTTCGCTCGCGCGCCCTGACAAATCCAAATTTGCAGGCTTTTCTAAACTCGAAATTTGACTTCATGCTTAGTCTGGGAGTGGAAAGCACTGGTTAGAGTTTTTACATTGAACGTTTTAACAAGATCATGGATGTCTCTTTTAAATTTGAACATCTAAATAGGCAGATAAAAAAGAAGACAGATATTTCTAAGCAAAGAATATTATCTGATCCTCCTATCCTACCTGATTCTCAGAGAAACTTTATTAAATTAGTTGTAGATTCAAATCATTTAAGGCGGTGGTAGGTAATTACATTTGCAATCGCAATCTTTGTGAGTTAACTGGTAAAATGATTGTTTTTACATAAAAAAGCTCAAATCAATTATGATTTCACTCATAATTATTATCGATGACAATCATACCACTTGTTATATTATAGCTGAAAATATATCGACATCTTAATTGACATTTCGCCTCTATAGTTGGCAACATTGAGCATAATTTGACATTTTAGATAATAGTCAAATGACGTTATATTGTAGAGCTATTTAACAGTCACCATATAATTAATCTAACTTCGCAATCAGTCCTCTAACAATAAAATCTGTCATATAACCTAACATAACTTTTTAGTTTGGCATCTAATCTTAAAATATACTTTCGAATGTTGGCCACCCAAACCTTATCCCATCATCTCAACCTAACGTATTTTTTTTATGCAAAATTTGAATATAAAATAAATTTGAATCTGTCATCTAGATTAACTCAACCCCATCATCAAAATCTTACAGATTATTTTGAAATGAAATATAAAAGAAATATGGATCGGCATGCGGATCCATATTTTTTTTAACATACCCACAGAACACTCGTTGAAAACCACTGTACTAAAAAAATGCTTATACAGGGTGATTCAGTTTGGTGCTCCACCCCCTTCTAACTTTTTTATTTTAAGAGTAAAGTATAACAAACCATATATATTTGTAAACAGCAGGAAACCCTCTATATAATGGTGTTGAATTGATAATACGATGACAACTGTCAATGTAGCGATAGTATACTTTGTTTTCAAATGACACTATAACTATTTTTTTGTTAAATTCGGATAGAGGGCACTTTCCTGCATCCGAACACCCACCCAACTATACTCTTAGATAACAAAAATGTATAAAAAATCATACGTGGCTACGAAAATTATAAAAATTAAACAAACTATTTCATTAAGTGTTTAATTCTTCAGAGTAGGTCATTTAAGAAATTAAAACATTAAAAAAAAAAATAGGCACATACAAAGATAAAAGAGTGGAAATTTTGGTAAATATTCATATTTCTATTCTACCGGGTGTTGATTTGGCGGACGCAACATAGGAAATCCCATGTAAATTTTGAAATGTTCAAATTTTGGCTCCCCTATTTATTTTAGAAACAAAATCTATTTACCTGTTTTGTTGAGGGAAAAATTCTGAATTTATTCGTGTTAACGTTTATCACTTTACGTTTCTCTAAGTTAAAATAATTAAGAAAAAATAATGTGATTTTATAAAAATAATGACATGCCATTGAATTGAAACAACAACTGCGGATGTTAAAATGGCAAAAGATATCGTAGTCACTTGATTAAAGTAAATGTTTTCAAAATGATTTACACTATACAAGAAAAATGTCATTATTTTTATAAAATCACATTACTTTTTCTTAATTATTTAAGCTGTTAATTTTCTGACATTCGTTGATTTTTAAAAGAGTTCAATTTGAAGCTTTAAACGAGTGTTTTCCACTCCCAGACTAAGCATGCAGTAAAATTTCGAGTTTAGAAAAGCCCCGTGAAAATTTGTCGAGGGTCGCGCAGCGACCCGAGACAAATTTTCTGGGCTTTTCTAAACTCGAAATTTTACTTCATGCGCCACGCGTATAAAACACAGATTTTAATGAAGTTGAAATATACATAAATTAGACAATATTATAGTGTTTTATACGCGTGGCGCATGAAGTAAAATTTCGAGTTTAGAAAAGCCCAGAAAATTTGTCTCGGGTCGCTGCGCGACCCTCGACAAATTTTCACGGGGCTTTTCTAAACTCGAAATTTTACTTCATGCTTAGTCTGGGAGTGGAAAACACTTGTTTAAAGCTTTAAATTGAATTTAAAAAAAAGCAGGGCATATCCGCAATTGTTGTATCAATTATTGTCATTATTTTTATAAAATCACATTACTTTTTCTTAATTATTTAAGCTGTTAATTTTATGACATTTGTTGATTTTTAAAAGAGTTTAATTTGAAGCTTTAAACGAGTGTTTTCCACTCCCAGACTAAGCATGAAGTAAAATTTCGAGTTTAGAAAAGCCCCGTGAAAATTTGTCGAGGGTCGCGCAGCGACCCGAGGCAAATTTTCTAGGCTTTTCTAAACTCGAAATTTTACTTCATGCGCCACGCGTATAAAGCACAGATTTCAAGCGAAGTTCGAATATACATAGATTTTACAATATTTTATTGTTTTATACGCGTGGCGCATGAAGTAAAATTTCGAGTTTAGAAAAGCCCAGAAAATTTGTCTCGGGTCGCTGCGCGACTCTAGACAAATTTTCACGGGGCTTTTCTAAACTCGAAATTTTACTTCATGCTTAGTCTAGGAGTGGAAAACACTTGTTTAAAGCTTTAAATTGAACTTTAAAAAAAGCAGAGCATATCCGCAATTGTTGTATCAATTCCATGGTATGTCATTATTTTTATAAAATCACATTACTTTTTCTTAATTATTTGAGCTGTTAATTTTATGACATTCGTTGATTTTTAAAAGAGTTCAATCTGAAGCTTCAAACGAGTGTTTTCCACTCCCAGACTAAGCATGAAGTAAAATTTCGAGTTTAGAAAAGCCCCGTGAAAATTTGTCGAGGGTCGCGCAGCGACCCGAGACAAATTTTCTGGGCTTTTCTAAACTCGAAATTTTACTTCATGCGCCACGCGTATAAAACACAGATTTTAATGAAGTTGAAATATACATAAATTAGACAATATTATAGTGTTTTATACGCGTGGCGCATGAAGTAAAATTTCGAGTTTAGAAAAGCCCACAAAATTTGTCTCGGGTCGCTGCGCGACCCTCGACAAATTTTCACGAGGCTTTTCTAAACTCGAAATTTTACTTCATGCTTAGTCTGGGAGTGGAAAACACTTGTTTATAGCTTTAAATTGAACTTTAAAAAAAGCAGGGCATATCCGCAATTGTTGTATCAATTCCATGGTATGTCATTATTTTTATAAAATCACATTACATTTTCATAATTATTTGAGTTGTTAATTTTATTTTTAAAAGAGTTCAATTTGAAGCTTTAAGCGAGTGTTTTCCACTCCTAGACTAAGCATGAAGTAAAATTTCGAGTTTGGAAAAGCCCCGTGAAAATTTGTCGAGGGTCGCGCAGCGACCCGAGACAAATTTTCTGGGCTTTTCTAAACTCGAAATTTTACTTCATGCGCCACGCGTATAAAACACAGATTTTAAGTGAAGTTCAAATATACATAAATTAGACAATATTATAGTGTTTTATACGCGTGGCGCATGAAGTAAAATTTCGAGTTTAGAAAAGCCCAGAAAATTTTCACGGGGCTTTTCTAAACTCGAAATTTTACTACATGCTTAGTCTGGGAGTGGAAAACACTTGTTTAAAGCTTTAAATTGAACTTTAAAGGGTCGCGCAGCGACCCGAGACAAATTTTCTGGACTTTTCTAAACTGGAAATTTTACTTCATGCGCCACGCGTTTAAAACACTAACATGTTGTGAAATTTATGAATATTCCAACTTTACTTGAAATTTGTGTTATATACGCGTGACGCATGAAGTAAAATTTCGAGTTTAGAAAAGCCCAGAAAATTTGTCTCGGGTCGCTGCGCGACCCAAGACAAATTTTCACGGGGCTTTTCTAAACTCGAAATTTTACTTCATGCTTAGTCTGGGAGTGGAAAACACTCGTTTAAAACTTCAAATTGAACATTTGGTAAAATAACTTTAACTTTGTAAAAAACACAAAAATCACCAGAAATTATGATTTAAAGCTTTTCTAAAAGAAAGATCCCAAATACACGCTTTTTTAAAAGTGTTTTAAAAGCCCGAGTTTAGAAAAGCCCTATTTTAAAATGTGTTGATAATACCGAGCGTAAGTGATTTAATTGATACTTTATAGCTAAAAATGTTTTTTAGAAATTAATTAAATGAGAAACTAATTGAATAAAGATATTGTAGTTATTGAGGAAAAAAACTGTTAAATAAATGAAATACCAACTTTGCGCTTTCTCCACGAATACAATTTTTATGATAGAAACAAGTAATTAACACCAATTAGAAGCTAACTTAATTCTTAATCCATTCCCTTACAACTAATTTTATTTAGTTTTCAAATTCAACTGTTAATCGACTGTTATTTGAAAAAAAACACATTTCTCGATTTTTTCGCTTATTGTATTGAAAGTGTTTTATTTTATTAAATAACCACTTAATTTAAATCCTTTACAAAATATTTGATTAGGGAATGAAATAGCTTCATATTAATATATTAATATTTGTTTTCTCTCTAAAATTGTGCTTAGCACGAGCGTTCAAAAATTAAATTTAGTAGGTTTATTAATTTCCTGTGATTTTTAAAAGTAAAAAATGTCGCTGAAATATTTCTTTGTTGAGAAAATAAATACAGCACGTTACTTCTGATCTTGATAAGACTGCCTGGGATTTTATTGGGATTTTTCTAAAAATAAAAAAAAAATTGTAAAAATCGCGATTTTTCAATACCCTTTACAAAAATTACCATTTTTTGTTTACATTTTTTTTTAATTTCAGATATTCTCTTAGATGTTAGAACATGTTTTACCTAATTATTTTTTTTAAAAAAGAACACATTTCACTAGAAAATAGGCTATTTTAATTCAACTTAAATTATTGCAATTCTAACTTTGCGCTTCAACCACGAATACAATTTTTGTGATAGAAACAAGTAATTATCACTAATTTAAAGCTAATTTAATCCTAAATCCATTTCCTTTAAACAAATTATATTTATTTTTTAAATTTAACTGTTAATCGACTGCTTATTAGAAAAAGCGCATTTCTCGATTTTTGCGCTTATTGTATTCAAAGTGCTTTATTTTACTAAATATCCACTTAATTTAATTCTTTAAAAAACAATTCGATTAAGGATTAAAAGAGCTTTACATTGATATATTAATATTCGTTTACTCTTTAAAATTGTGCTTAGCACGAGCGCTAAAAAATTAAATTCAGTAGATTTATTAATTTCCTGTGATTTTCAAAAGTAAAAAACGTCGCTGAAATATTTTTTATTGTTGAATAAATAAATACAGCACATTACTTCTGATGTTCTGAAGACTGCCTGGGATTTTTTTAGGATTTTTCTAAAAATTAAAAAAAAATGTAAGAATCGCGATTTTTCAATACCCTTTACAAAAATTACCATTTTCTGATTACAAATTTTTATTTTTCAAATTTGAAAAAAAAAAAATTCATATATTCTCATTGATGTTAGAACTTGTTTAAACTAATTATTTTCTTGAAGAAAAAATATTTTACTAGAAATTGGGCTATTTTAAATCAAATTAAAACTGTTAAAATAATGAAATTTTAACTTTGCGCTTCAACCACGAATACATTTTTCGTGATTGCAACGAGTAATTATCACCAATTTAATGCTAATTTAATTCTAAATCCATTGTCCTAAAACAAATTCTATTATTTTTTTTTAATTTAACTGGTAATTGACTGTTTAGTAGAAAAAAAAAACATTTCTTGATTTTTTTGGGTTATTGTATTCAAAGTGCTTTATTTTATAAAATATCCTCTAAATTTAATTCTTTTGTGAACAATTCGATTAAGGACTAAAAGAAAGAGCTTTACATTTATATATTAATTTCCGTGTACTCTCTAAAATTGGGCTTAGCACAAGCGCTAAAAAATTAAATTCATTAGATTTATTATTTTAATGTGATTTTCAAAAGAAAAAAAAGTTGTTGAAATATTTTTTTATTGAGAAAATAAATACAGCACATTACTTCTGATATTCTGAAGACTGGCTGGAATTTTATTAGGATTTTTCTAAAAATTAAAAAAATGTAAAAATCGCAATTTTTCAATACCCTTTACAAAAATTACCATTTTCTGATTACAAATTTTTATTTTTCAAATTAAAAAAAAAATCATATATTTTTTTTGATGTTAGAACTTGTTTAAACTAATTATTTTCTTGAAGAAAAAATATTTTACTAGAAATTGGGCTATTTTAAATCAAATTAAAACTGGTAAAATTATGAAATTCTAACTTTGCGCTTCAACCACGAATACAATTTTCGTGATAGAAACAAGTAATTATCACTAATTTAAAGCTAATTTAATTCTAAATCCATTGCCCTAAAACAAATTTTATTTATTTTTTAAATTTAACTGTTAATTGACTGTTTGTTAGAAAAAACGCATTTCTTGATTTTTTCGGTTATTTTATTCAAAGTGCTTTATTTTATAAAATATCCTCTAATTTTAATTCTTTTGTTAAAAATTCGATTGAGGACTAAAAGAAAGAAAGAATTAATATATTAATATCCGTTTACTCTCTAAAATTGGGCTTAGCACAAGCGCTAAAAAGTTAAATTCAGTAGATTTATTATTTTATTGTGATTTTCAAAAGTAAAAAAAGTTGTTGAAATATTTTTTTATTGAGAAAATAAATACAGCACATTACTTCTGATGTTCTGAAGACTGCCTGGGATTTTATTAGGATTTTTCTAAAAATAAAAAAAAAATGTAAATATCGCGATTTTTCAATACCCTTTACAAAAATTATCATTTTCTGATTACAAATTTTTATTTTTCAAATTTGAAAAACAAATTCATATATTCTCTTTGATGTTAGAACTTGTTTAAACTGATTATTTTCTTGAAGAAAAAATATTTTACTAGAAATTGGGCTATTTTAAATCAAATTAAAACTGTTAAAATAATGAAATTCTAACTTTGCACTTTAACCACGAATACAATTTTCGTGATAGAAACAAGTAATTATTACTTATTTAAAGCTAATTCAATTCTTAATCCATTGCCTTAAAACAAATTCTATTTATTTTTTAAATTTAACTGTTAATTGAGTGTTTATTAGAAAATGCGCATTTCTCGATATATTCGGTTATTGTATTTAAAGTGCTTTATTTTAAAAAATATATTCTAAATTAAATTCATTTGTAAACAATTAGATTGAGGACTAAAAGAGCTTTACATTGATATATTAATATCCGTTTACCCTCTAAAATTGGCCTTAGCACGAGCGCTAAAATATTAAATTCAGTAGATTTATTATTTTAATGTGATTTTTAAAAGTAAAAAGGTTGTTGAAATATTTTTTTTATTGAGAAAATAAATACAGCGCAAAAATTATAATGTTGATAAGACTGCCTGAGATTTTATTAAGATTTTCCAAAAAGCAGGGCATATCCGCAATTGTTGTATCAATTCCATGGTATGTCATTATTTTTATAAAATCACATTACTTTTTCTTAATTATTTTAATTTAAAGAAACGTAAAGTGTTAAGTGTGAGCATTAATAAATTTAGAATTTTTCCCTCTACAAAAAAGTAACATACATTTTGTCACTAAAATAAATAGGGAAGCCAATATTTGAACACTTTAAAATTAACATGCGATTTCCTATGTTGCGTCCGCCAATTCAACACCCGGTATAGACAAGTATTTTTTTTAATAAACCGGTTTATTTATATCTAGGCGTATAGTTGCAATAAATATGCGGATGTACTGAACAAAAATAGGTATGGTGTCATATGAGAAAAAAAAGTTGACTATCGCTACCTTAACAGTTGCCATCATATTGTCCATTCGGTAACTCCATTTCTTAGAAAATTTTCTGCCGTTTTCAAATTTACCGTATGTCTCATTTTTATCTAGGCGTATAGTTGCAATAAATATGCGGATGTACTGAACAAAAATAGGTATGGTGTCATATGAGAAAAAAAAGTTGACTATCGCTACCTTAACAGTTGCCATCATATTGTCCATTCGGTAACTCCATTTCTTGGAAAATTTTCTGCCGTTTTCAAATTTACCGCATGTCTCATTTTTAACTAGGCGTATAGTTGCAATAAATATGCGGATGTACTGAACAAAAATAGGTATGGTATCATATGAGAAAAAAAAGTTGACTATCGCTACCTTAACAGTTGTCATCATATTGTCAATTCGGTAACGCCATTTCTTACAAAATTTTCTGCCGTTTTCAAATATACCGTATGTCTCATTTATGGACGCATCATAGGAAATTATCATGTAAAAAATATTATTTCAATTTTTACCTCTATTTTGTAACTTAAATGATTAAAGTCAACGTAATATGGGTCCAGTATTCGACAAGAACATGTTAGGAATTTTATTAATTTTTCTTATTCATTTAAAAACTAAATTAAAAAATATTGGCTATAATAAATCAGTACAGATTAGATGCTGTCACTTATAATAATTGTAAACGTCAAAACATAATACGGAATATTTTATTAAACTTAAACATAAAAACAATCAAATTTACATTAGATGTTCAAACAAATGTCCTTTTTCGGCTAAGCAGTGTCCTAATTAACCATAAAAATTTCGTTTTACTTTTGCAAGTGTTCTGGGATTAATATCTCCACATGCATTAATAATTTTTTGCTTCAAACATTCCAATGATTTAATGCTATTGTTAGTATAAATTTTATTTTTAATGTTGGGCCATAAGGAAAAAAAATAAGTCTGGTGATCTTGGTGACCAAGCTATTTCGCCACCTGTTCCGATCCATTTATTTGGAAATGTTAAATTGAGATGTTCTTTTTCTCTTTAACTTGTGTCGTGTTATGAGCGGGACACTTGTCGTGCATGAACCACACCTCATCTTCATTAGCTACTTCTAGAAGTTCATCAGCAATTTTATTTTGCAACATGTTAATGAATTTACTTCTATCCAAATTCCCGTCTATAAACAGAGGTCCAATAACGTTTGTCTTTAAAATCCCTGCCCATACATTAAGTTTCAGCGGATATTGAGTTCTCGTATTTCTTATAAGATGAGGATTTTCTTTTTATCAATAACGATTAATTCGTTTATTATTTTCTGACACTGAATAAAAGGCACACTCGTCAGTAAAACAGACCAAGTTTGGCATTCTATCATTCTCGTTACAAATGTTCATCATTTTCTCGCAAAATATATTTCTTAAATCGGGATCGACGGCTAACAGCTCTTGGTGATCCTGACTTTTATAAGGATGATAAGAACTGCATTTTAAAATACGATGGATGGTGCTTCTGCTCAAATCACATTCTGACTCAATCTTCCTTAAACTTGCAGTTAGATTTACTTCTACCCTTACCAATACGCTGGTAATTATTGTTTCTCCCTTCTTCCTTTTACTCTTTAACGGGTGTCCATCGTTCACACGGCCATTATTTTCAAATGTTTAAATTATTCTGATGATTGTTGATTGTTTTGGTACTGGACGGTTTTCAAAGTTTATTGCAAATAAATCACAAACGTACATGTACATTAAATTTTCTAAGATGCGTCCTCAAATGAGACATATGGTATATAATTTGTTATATTCTACTATAAAAATGCAAGAGATAGAAAGAGATGGAACACCAATCTAAATCACCATGTAGAGAGAAAAAACACATTTAATTGAATTATTATAAACAAAATGTTATTAAAGTAAATTAAAAAAAAATAAGGGATATTGCAATTTATTATTATGATTTTAATACGACCCGTGGTCAACTTTTTAGAAATTAAATGGAAACAACTTTAGTTGATTAAATTAAAAAAAAAAACAACTCAAAATGTCTGCAATTATCTAAAATTGAAAAGAAAACAATTATACCCATTTATTTAAATATCCAAGCACAGAATACAATGAATCAAAAAATCATAAAATTCAGTTGACTTTTGAGCACGATTTGAAATCGTCTAAATTAAAATGTTTTCTACTCTTATGGTTCTTTAATAAAAAAAATTAAGCATTGCTGAAGAGCGCCATAAAGGTTTGAATTTGGATGCTTACCGTTCAAATCCAAATTCAGGCTTTTCCAAACTTGAAATTTTATTTCATGCGCCACGCGTATACAGCAGTAATTTTGAGTGAAGTTTAAAGTTCAAAATATAAGCAGATTGCAAAAGTAGTATAATTTAAACACCACATTAAATCAGCGCTTTATACGCGTGGCGCAAAGAGTAAAATTTCGAGTTTAAAAAAGCCTGAAAATTTGGTTTGGTCGCGTAGCGCTACGCGCTACCAAACCAAATTTTCAAGCTTTTCTAAACTCGAAATTTTACTTCATGCTTAATCTGGGAGTGAAAAACACTCGTGTAATCTTTAAATTAAACTCTTAAAAAAAACAATGGATGTCAAAAATGTACACCATAATATATGTTTTATTTTATAAAATTCCCTGTGTATTTAACACTAAAAGTGTTTTGATAATACTATTTATTAATAATTTTAATTAATAAATATTAGTAACTTAAAGAAAATTTAAACGAACTAAAAAGGTGTAGTTTAATAATAAATACTATTATTATTATGTTATACAGGGTTTTTTATAGCGGCACTAATGGGGGTATCGCTTATTTGAAGAGATAGAGAATTAGTTAAATGAGGGCAAAGTTGTGTATTTTAGTGCTTATTAATAATCTGCTTTCATATTGGAAATATCTTCAATCGCTTTGTACTTAGAAAAAAAAAACAGAAATTTAGGATATTAAAAAACCTCAATATATCCGTTAATTTTTTTTGTTTTTCAAATTCTGTAAAAACTTTCTTTTGGAAACCTTTGATCGAATGGAAAATGTTTAAAATATTTCTATACATTTTTATTAACTAGACGGAAAAAAACTACTAAATGTTAATGTTTAAAATATTCAGATCAATTCGTTTTTGTTTTATAGACTTAACTTTTGTTTTTCTTATGTAAACATACAAATTTATGCATATCATTAAATGCATTTTTAATTCTGATTTTAACGATATGCCACATAGGCTGTTCAAGTTGCCATGACAACCAAACAATACCAAGATGCTGTGCAACAGTTGAAATGTTATTTAATAGGAAGACTATTAATAATTGGATATCTTTTTCACGCAAATAAATTGTTTTTGTGGGCTTTGTGCCATTGTTTCCATGGCACGTACCATTAAAACAATACATATTTTAAAAATCAACATGTAGCACATCATTGAAATGAGCGTGAAAATGCCGTTCAGTGATATGTATATCTTGATATGCGCTCATAAGAAAAACAAAAGTTGTGTTTAGAAAAACAAAAACGAATAGCTTGGCACTTTTATAACTTACTCCATAAGCCGAGTCGTAAATAGTTGCTCTCAGAATGTTTTCACCCCTTTAAAATAAGATAAAAAAATCACAGAGATATAGGTCATTTTTAAATGAGTCGTCTTTTTCCAAAAACACCTAAACCCATTTGAAAACCATCTATTTAGGGGTTTTTAGAAATAGGCGACTCATTAATATCGTACATTTTATTTTTTTCAAATTACATCGAAACAATTGAAGATACTTGAAATATAAAGCAGATTACTAGTAAGCACTGTAATACGCAACTTAGCCGCCATTTAACCGATTCTGTATCTCTTCAAATAAGCAAGATCCCTATAATGTCGGGCACCCTGTATACTAATTATCAATTGTATATCATATTTCACAATAATTTGTGTAGGTTTATTGTATTTTGTACAATTTAATAATGATTATCTCTTAACACAGATAACATTGGTAACAGAAAATAGCTCATTAGTAAATACCATTAGGTTCAGTCAAAAGCCCACCTACTTACTTTCTAGTCTATATGTTGCTTTCCTGTGTTATGAGTGCCTAATTAGATTTTAATATATTATTGTTGTCGTCAAAAGTAAACCTCATTACTTCGGTTTCGGTGTTGAGGAGAGCGACTTCACTTCTTGAAATTAGAATTTAGTCAACCTTCGTGATAGCAACAAATAAGTGAAACTTTAAAACTAATATTCATTCTAAGTTTATGTGTATATTATTGGTACTGTTTGTAAGTAAAGAAATAAACCATTCGTGAAAAGTAAATGTATTTCTGATCTTAGCAGCGACTTCTAAGACGAATCCAGGAAATATAAACAAATAAATGAATTAAAGGACCAAGTCACGATTAAAAGAATACATTTGGTAGTTCAGATCACGAACGTTACAAAACTGTGCTAAACTACAAAAAGGTTTTTACAAAAAGGAAAGATCTAAAGAAATTAAGTTGAATCCAAGATATTACCTTAAAAACACTCCACAAAAACACAAAAATGATTCATTTACCGAAGACTAACATCATAATCATTTCAACTTATCTTTTATTATATTGTGCAACGTTTACGGAAAGCGTTAAAATTTTAGCAATTTTCCCAACACCATCATACAGCCATCAATCCGTCTTCCAGCCGATTTGGAAAGAGCTTTCAAAAAAGCACGAAATCACCGTCCTTACGCCAAACCCGCTAAATGACCCAACTCTTAAAAACCTCACCGAAATCGACTTGGGCGAAATATCAAAGCAAACTTGGCAGAAATACAACATGGACTCAATGGGCTCAACTGAAGACTCCCAACAGGACGTTCGAATTTTTCACAAGATATTCTACGATTTAGCCGAAGCTCATTTAAGCTCATCTATATTCCAAGAATACATCAAAAACCCGAAAAAACACAACTTTGACTTATTTATAGTGGAACATTTATGGCCCAGCTATTACGGTTTTAAAGCAATCTACGACTGCCCAATGATTGGGATTTCTTCAATGCCGTTCAGCATTCCGCATCAGAAAGCTTTTGGAAATCCAATGAATCCGGTTGTTTCTCCGGATCATATGTTGGTGGTTTCCAGGGAGATGAGGTTCTACGATCGGGTTAAAAGCGCAAGTTTTTATTTTGCGAGTTCTATAATGAGTTTATTCTTGAGCAATCAAATTGAGGATCAGGCTGCTAGGCATTTCGGAGATTTGGGAAAACCCCTGATAAAAATTTCTAAAGAGATGAGTTTGGGGATTCAGACTTTTAATCCGGTGCTGTTGCCTCAGACCGCTAATGTGCCAGCTGTTATTAGTGTTTCTGGTTTGCATATAAAGAAAGAGAAAAAGTTACCAAAGGTAAGTGTTTATTAATTTAAAGATGAATTTGTAATATTAATAAGTTACTAGACGTAAATGTTTTGAAGTGAATTGAAAGAAGAATTAGTGAAATTATAGTCACAAGTATTTTAAATTAATTTAAAAGAAAAATTTGTGATATCATATGAAGTGGGAAGTCTAATGTGGTCCAGGAAAACCAATAATGCTACAAATCGCTACGGTACGATTCATGAAAGGTGTCCCATGGTTTCCTTGATTTGTAGTGCTTTATGCACCAATACATGTAATACGAAAATATTTTGATGTCATCAGATTACGTGTGTGAAAAGAGACAGAAAACTTCATAATATGTCTGCTATAGTTCTTAGATGAAACACTCGGGAACGTATGTTCCGGTATACAGCTTCAAAATTATAAGGTTAAGAGTCACATTTTGACAATGTTTTCGTAAAACTAAATCTACAAAAACCCAGCCAAAAATTATTTTAATTCAAATGTGAGTTTAAATGGTATAATTCCAATTTCCACATCTACTAAATAATTCAGGTATTTACAAAAAATTCAGTTGATTTGGCAAATAGTCATCGAATTAATCTGTTAATACAGGGATTTTTTCTTTTAAGTATGCATACAGGGAATTTTCTATTAGGTATACATATGCATGCGCTTATTTTAAATAGTTAATTTTTAAGCTTAAAACGTGTGATTTCCACTCCCAGACTAAATATGAAGTAAAATTTCGAGTTTAGAAAAGCCTGAAAATTTGATTAGGTCGCTTAGCTTGAAGCGCGGAGCAACTAAACCAAATTTTCAGGATTTTTTAAACTCGAAATTTTACTTCATGCGCCAGGGATATTAAACACTGAAAGCACTGAAATATCGTGAACAAGTAAACTTCGCTTGAAATCAGTGTCCTATACGCGTTGCGCATGAAGTAAAATTTATAGTTTAGAAAAGCCTAAAAATTTGGTTTGATCGCTCCGCGCTTCGCGATACGCAACCAAACAAAATTTTCAGGCTTATCTAAACTCGAAATCTTACTTCATGCTTAATCTGGGAGTGGAAAACACTCGTTTACACTCCAAATTTACCTCTTCTAAGAAAACAACGAATATTTAAAAATCAACAACACTTAATTGGGATTTCTATACTCAAAAGAAAAAAAACACAAGAAATTATGATTTGAAGAACACTAATATAATCGCGACCTAAACAGTATGACACTATCATGTAACGTCAAAATTTGACACAACTAGGAAAAATTGTTGCAGATACAACTGTCGACATACTCCCTAAAAAATGTAAACCACACATTCCACATCAATGAGTCATAGGATATCTCTCCCGAATTCCACTATATATGATTGTGAAAATATAAAAACTGTGACAAGTTGAATTGAACTGTCTTTAACAGAAAAATTGAAATTCAGAGGTGGAAGCATGCGCTTAGTTAAACGTGGCCATTCACATAAATGAAACACTCCAAATTTTGATTTGTGTAATTGATGTTTTATTTTATGAGTCGAGATTTCGACTAAGTAAACTTGGAATTATCAAATTTAACGTGAAAGAAAAATGCGGAAAATTGAAAACATCGTGTGTTCTGATTTTATTTTTACTTTCCCCCATAAGTCAAACAATGGGAAAGTTTTGTTCTTTTATTATAAAATGACTCGAAATTAACTATAGTATTTTTGTATAGATTTACAAATCATTCTCTAAAGGGCAATATTATGAATATTTTTTCTTCTTTCATAACTCTTCAATATTACAGTTTTTTTTATTAATCTAGAAAACATAACTATTAAACATGAATAATTCAAATTTAAAACAATTTGAATTTAAGAAAATAAGCTGACGCTTCTTTGAGTTTTCAAAACTTTGAACAATATGTAAAAACTACGATAATGTTCGTATGAACTGCAAACAATAAGTCTTAACTAATAAGACTACTAAGACAATAAATATCGATTGAAACTACTTCCGATGCAAATACACCCCCGGATATTGAATGATACAAAAGTTTTAAATGGAAATTCATTGTCTTAGTAGTCGTATTATTGAAGACTTATTGTTTGCAGTTTATACGCACATTATCACAGTTTTTATATACCGGATGTTCGATAAGAAACACCCAACGCCATTACTCTGTTATTTATTGACCGAGTTTATTGAACTTAAAACCAAAGTCAATGGCTGTTTAAATACTAAGAAATTACACCAATATTGATTATTATTTTTAATAATTATTTCATTGCCAAATAATAGCCAACTTAACATTTTAAATGGCTGCCACTAATTTGTTTATTTTATTATATTAAATATTATTTTTTGAGTCCAATAATTGTTTAGTATTTTAGTCGAAAAAGAATTAAAATAAATCTTCTATATAAAATAATATTTTTCAAAAATTATAATTAGTGTGCCTTGTAAAAAAGTGACAAATATCATGTAGAATACAGTAAATAAGTAGTGCTAGTGTTAATGTAGCCCATTAATTATTATAATTATTAAGTTATTTTTCAGTGCCTATTGCCTATTCTTTGTCAAACATTTTTGAGGTCTCCTTTTCTCTCAGCATTTGTTAATATTACAGTACTTATTCAAAGCTACAAAACATGATTATTAAGAATAGAAAATGAATTAAAAGACTTTGTCTGTTTCAATGATATAATTAAATGAGCGCAATAAATGAGAAATTAATTAATTCATCCTATAATTATTACGTTGTATTTACGTGCATTTATCCTTTTCAACATTCTGAATATTACAGTATTGCATTATATTTTTAAATTATAATTAATAGGTTAATTTACCAGTTGATTGAGTAATTTTTTTTGTAATTATTTAAAAAAAGTGAATATTATAATATATCGATTTATTTCACCTATCTATTTATTCCACGAGTTATGTGTTTTTATGCAGGTGTGCATTTATTGAAAATCGTTTAGTTTCAAGTACACTCAACATTTTTTCCTATCATATCTACCGAATTTATCGATTTAAACACTTCTCACAAGTTGCAATTGATACAGTAACCTTAATTATTTTACTTATCAAGTGATTCAAGACCATTTCACATTAAATCAAGGTTTTCAACGACTGGTGAATAATGTCAAATTTCAAGTTTAAATGAAAATTTGGATACAATTTCAAGTTTCAGTTTCAAGAAGCGGAGTGACCAAACCAAGTGTTCAGGCTATTCTAAACTCGAAATTTTGCCTCATGCGTCACGCGGATAAGACACTAAAATATTCTGAAATTATAGTATACTGCTAAATAAATATTAAAATTATACTGCTAAAGCAGGATTAATAATAAACTGCTGAACAAGAATGTTTTGAATTTCACAATATTTCAGTCTTTTCATCATATACTTATTGAGTTATTATAGGGGTAATTATATTTGTGTACATTTATCCATTTTAAAATTCAGGATATTACAGTGTTGTTTTATAAATTTGCAAATCATATTTAATAAGCAAATTTACCAGGTGATTCAATAATTTTATATGTATTTATAAAAAAAAAATGTGAATATTACAATATTTTATACAGGGTGTTCTAAATGATAATTTGTTATCATAGAAGCTTCTAAGTCGGTTAAATTAGCAAACTTGTAGTATTTTTAACGTACATTATGATGGTGTAAACAGAAAAACAAGTGAACCTCAGGTTTTTGATTTATTCGCAAAAACAACAATTTTTCAAATGGGATGCCCTGTATATTTTGATATATTTAGAAAAGGAAAAAATACACAAACAAAAAGGCTTAATTAATGATTATACTAAAATGGCACTGAAAAAATATATTATTCTACAAGTTGCTCAAATTTTAGTGGGCGTCTATTTAAACTAATTACTTATTTGAAGTAACTATAAGATTTTAAATAAGAACCTAAAAAAATAGAATTTGTAAATAATTAATTAAATAGATAGAAATAAAAAATACAATCGATGTTCAAAAACTTGTTCGATGCATTTTTTAGCCCTCTTACGAACATCATTGATTGCCTTGATTTCAGTTTCTTCATAAATGATAAAATCTTTCTTCCGTTTTTTGTTTTAAAAACATCTGTATTATTTCTACATTTGCTGTACAACCTTGAGAAATAAGTCTGATTCGGTTGAACTCACCAAGAAATAATTCCGCATAGCGCATAACCGTTTGAGCAGAATTTTTTTTAACATAAATAACACTCTAACATATCGCATTTCTCGTTATGACAAAAAGGCATAGCAAAAATCACGATAATACTAGAAAATAGGCTAAACTTCAATAAGCATCGATACTTTGACAACATCCGATATCGTTTATTTATCCCCGTTTTGATTTCAAGTAGGTAATACCATTATAAAATATGCAGTATTATAATGGGACAATCCTATTTTAGGGCAACCATTTATTTAGCCTTTTTGTTTATGTATTTTTACTATTTCTAAATATGAAAAAATATTCAGGGCATCATATTTAAAAAAAAAAAATTTGTTTTGTGAATAAATCAAAAACCTGAAGTTCATTTGCTTTTTGTTTACAACATCGTAATGTACGTAAAAGATACTACCAGTTTGCTAACTTAACCGACTTCGTAGCTCCAAAAATAACAAAGGTACTAATGGTGGCCCGATAATTTAGAACACCCTGTATACCTAGCTAATTATATATTTTACGTGTTATTTATGATTATGCTAAATTAGTCCAGGTGTGCATTTATCGGAAATGATTTAATTCCAAGCACACTCAACAATTCATTAATTTCATGAGTAATTTGTTTTTATGCTAAATAATACCAGGTGAACATTTATCGGAAATCATTTAATTTCAAGCACACTTAACTTTTTTATCATCATATCTAACGAATTTATCGATTTAAACACTTCTCAGAAGTTGTAATGAGATATATTAAAATTACACTGCTAAAGCAGGATTAAAAATATACTACTGAGCAAGAATACTTAAATTTCACAATATTTCAGTCTTGTATACGTGAGGCGGATAAAGTAAAAATTCAAGGTTAGAAGAGCCTGTATATTTGGTTTAGTATCGCTGCACCAAATTATTAGGCTTTTCTAAACTCGAAATTTTACTTCGTGCCTAATTAAGGATTGGAAACACTAGTTATTAGCTCTAATTCAACTCATTTAAAAACAATCAAATCCACAAAATGTATACGAATCGGGATATGTATACTTGAAAGATAAAATCTGTGTACGTAACATGTAAAATAAATAGTTACGCAATAATTAGGCATGCACATTACATTACAATTTATTGATTTCATGAGTAATTTGTTTTTATGCTAAATAATTCTAGGTGTGCATTTATCGGAAATCATTTAATTTCAAGCACACTCGACTTTTTTTCCTATCATATCTATCGAATTTATCGATTTAAACACTTCTCAGAAGATGTAATTGCTTTAATATTATGCATGATTATGAATAAAATATTAAAAAAAACTAGGAAATGTGTCCATTATAGATCTTTTCCCGCATTTAAACAATTGTAAATTGATATTGTAAACTGCATTATTTCAAGTGGTTTAAGACCATTTCACATTAAATCAAGGTATTATACGCTTGGCGAATAAAGTAAAATTTCGAGTTTAGAAAACCTGCAAATTTGGATATAATTTCGGATTTCGAACTCCATTTGATTAAGCATGAAGTAAAATTTCGTGTTTAAAAAGCCCCGCGTACAAAATTTATCGAGGGTCGCGCAGCGAACAAAGACAAATTTTTACGGGGCTTTTCTAAACTCGAAATTCTACTTCATATGCCACGCGTATAAAACACTGAAACTTTGAGAAGTCAAAATATACTCCTTATATTACGATAAAAAATTATAGAAATATTTGCTTCCCAATCAAGTTCAAAGTAAACATAAAAGAATAAATATCTCTATGTAAACTTCACAGAATAATAAATTGTTTCTTAATATTGGACATATTTTTTGCGCCACTCGTATAAAGTACAAAAATTAAACATATACTGCTAAATCAGTATCAGTATCCAAATTACACTACTAAAGCAGGATTAAAAATATACTGCTAAGCAAATTTTACAGTATTTCAGTCTTGTACACGCGTGGCGCATGAAGTAAAATTGCAAGTTTAGAAAAGCCTGAAAATTTGGTTTGGTCGCGCCAAACCAAATTTTTAACCTTTTCTAAACTCGAAATTTTACTTTATCCCTGATTAAGGATTGGAAACACTAGTTAGTAGCTTTAAATAAAACTCATTATAAAACAACGAAATCCGCAAAATGCATCCGTATCAGGATATGTCTACTTGAAAGATAATATCTCTGTACGTAAAATATAAAATAAATATTGATAATTAAATAAATGTCACTTGGTTTGTTTCAATCCTATTTTTTTTTTCTCTCCGACTTGTTTCGACTTATCGTCATTCTCAAGGAGTAATACAGAAAAATGTTTTACAAGATATGTATATATACATATTTTTTTTTTATTTGAAGGTCAGGTAATAAGGGCTTTAAGAATTGGGGAGTTCCAGATGTCTTCGTACTCGTTTACAATGTGTTTACCTTGTTTTATTGCCTTGCTAATTTCCAGGGCGACGACACGAAAATATCTAAAATTTTCAGATTTCTATCTCTTTCCTAAAATGTTGGAGGGTAAGGGAAAAGAGACCGAGTACTCAGGGGGTAATCCATTATGAACACCAACCGCATTTTTTGATGTCAATGTCAACCCGATATTAGCAGGTAGTAAGAAGTCAATTTGTTTTCAGCCAGCGCGTAGTGTTATATTTTGTCCGACTTGGGGTGGTTGAATTTTTTTTTTTACATCTCGGTAAATATTGATCATCATATCTGAACGTTATATATTTTAACTTTACTGTAAATCAGTGGTTTATACGCGTGCCGCATGAAGTAAAATTTCGAGTTTAGAAAAGCCCCGTGAAAATTTTCTACACGGGGCTTTTCTAAACTCGAAATTTTACTTCATGCTTAGTCTGGGAGTGGACATCACTCGTTCTTAGAAGTTTCAAATTAAAGAATCACTCTACTAAGTTTACTAAGTTTATTACAATTTTACAAAAGTTACAGCTCGAAGGACCAATCATGGTCTTCGGAGACCGAAGGACTACAGGGAATCGAAGTTTTTTTACAAGAAAACAACGAAAATCTGAAGGTTTACTGCATGGATAGGAAAGAACACGTCTAATTTTAAAAAAAATATCGAAGTTGTGTTGATTTTCAGTGCATTTTTAACTTCACTTTAAATCAGTGTTTTATACGCGTGGCGCATGAAATAAAATTTCGAGTTTAGAAAAGCCCCGTGAAAATTTGTCTCAGGTCGCTGCGCGACCCTCGACAAATTTTCTACGCGGGGCTTTTCTAAACTCGAAATTTTTCTTCATGCTTAGTCTGGGAGTGGAAAACACTCGTTAGTTTAAAATACATCACAATTGGTGAAATATGTATCGTTGGATGCCCGTCTTCAGGGGTGATATGTAAGCAATTTATGGGTCTTAGGAGTTGTCAAATAAGTGAGTTACTCAACTGTTTCCAAGGGAATCTTTACGAAAACAAAAGATTAACATTTTACATATAAAATGTACAAGGTGAGAAACTCGATGTCTCAGCTCTATTAAAAGGGAAGGAAAACCGATAGAAAAAATCTGAAAGGAGGTTCATAATTGCGATTGAGTAAGGTTTATTTTAATCCAAAATTGCATATTTTTCTAAATTTTGAAAGTGAAGTAATGACGTCATCGAATATTTTTTTCCCCAGAAACATACCTATATTTTTGGATATTTCAAAAGAGCTAATTTTTCTGAACTTTGTAGAGAAAAAAATTTGCTATCTTCTTTCGACGAGGGCTTTCCACTCCCAGACTAAGCATGAAGTAAAATTTCGAGTTTAGAAAAGCCTGAAAATTTGGATTGGCCGCGTAGCGAAGCGGAGCGGCCAATCCAAATTAGGCTTTTCTAAACTGGAAATTTTACTTCATGCGCCACGCGTATAAAGCACTGAAATATCGTAATGTTTAAAATATACGGCTTTAGCAATCTAATATGTAAATGTGGATAAAACGTGAGTTAAATTCTGCGCTGAAAAAATTGTTTAAAGCAGTGATTATAGGCAACCCATAAACTCTAACGTATATTAGGTTGCCTATAACTGTTGTTGTAAGTGTGTGTTTTTTGAACTTCACTGTAAGTCAGTGTTTTTAAGCGTGGCGCATGAAGTAAAATTTCGAGTTTAGAAAAGCCTAATTTGGATTGGCCGCTCCGCTTCGCTGCGCGGCCAATCCAAATTTTTAGGCTTTTCTGGGAGTCTGGGAGTGGAAAACACTCGTTTAAAGCCTCAAATTAACCGCATTAAAAGCACGATATTTCACAACTTTTAAAACGCTGTAATTATCGGGGTATGTATACTCAAAAGAAAAACGCCCTGTGTATTCTGTTTTAAACACGTTTTAAACGTGCTTTAAACATGTTTTGAACATGTTTTAAATCCATATCATAACCTTATTTTGCATTTTTTTTTTATTGCTAGATTAGCGTGCTCTATTTAATCGATTTGATTAAAACGTAACCAAATAATACCATTGCATAACATATTGATTATTGAGTTAAATTGTTGGAGTCATCAAATGAACATGAACGATCGTTTAAAACACTTTAAAAAGGGAAAAAAGGACAACTACCTGCTATTCTAACAGATAAAGTCATAAATTGTAACATCAACACACCATAAATTGTGGTTTCTTTTCTTCCATTATGCTCCTGCGCTTGTAGAGGGTGTCTCTCTTCAAAATTTGCTGGTTTAGATATTTTGGAGAGGCCCTATTTCCCAGGCCTTCTCTAAAATTCAAATCGCGTCCCTTATTACTTGAATATAAAATTCGGAAATCGTCAGAATTAAATAAGTGATTGGATGCGATGCAATGACGGACAAACCCTTTTGTTTGTTTGTTATTTAAGATGGATTTTTTATGTTCTTTAAGTCTTTTTCCAAAACTTCTACCCGTTTGTCCAATGTACATTGCATCGCATTCACTACATTTGATTACGTAAACATCGCATTTTTGATTTTTATTAATTGGTGGTTTATTATTTACAAATAATTTTCTGAGGTTAAATGGATTCATAATAATATTTAATTCTTTTCCTTTTATTTTTTTGTGATAGGCCGTTCATAAAATATAATTTACTCTAGTTTTTGTTTTCAATGTAACTATCGTTATAAAAATATTTTAAAAATTTCTTGTTTTTTTTTCTCTTAGTAAATTTGTTTATGATCATAGACAAATTATTAAAAAAAATAATATATGTATATATATATATATATATATATATATATATATATATATATATATATATATATATCTTGTAAAACAAGCTCAACGTTATTCGAAATTATTGAAATTATAAGAACATTGTGCTTTATTTTGACGCTCGCAAAATAATAAAAACATGAAAACAAATGACCAATTTGTAAGTAAATATTGATTTCTTTGTTTTTCATGTAGAAAACCACAACAAAATTGAGCCGATAAAGCTAGAGGAGCTAAATGTTGAAACTAAATTATGAAAAATACGAGATATTCTCTCGCTTTTTTCCGAAATAATAAAATAAATCGATCAAACAATAAAAAGTTGTCGAAAACATCAATTTGTTTTATAAACAAGGTGACAAATTATTTATAAGGAGAATATTTTAAACTTCACTTTAAATCAGTGTTTTATACGCGTGGCGCATAAAGTAAAATTTTGAGTTTAGAAAAGCCTGAAAATTTAGATTTGCAGGGGCGCGACTCGCTTCGCTCGCGCGCCCTAGCAAATCCAATTTTCCAGGCTTGTCTAAACTCGAAATTTTTCTTAATCTGAACGATTTTATAATAAACCTTGCATAAAAAATCTACTTTTCATAATTGGGAGAAATAATTGTATATATTTCTATGTTAAATATACAGGGTGGTTCATTTTAAAGTACAATCTGGAATATCTTCAGAACCATGCTCTGAATAAAAAAATGTTTTAAATAAAAGTTTATTGAGTTAGAGAGGGACATCCAATTCTCGCTTCGTTCGCGCGCTCCAGCAAATCCAAATTTTCAGACTTTTCTAAACTCGAAATTTGACATCATGCTTAATCTGGGAGTGGAAACCCTCGTTAGACGATCAATCAGGAACTTTATTTGGAATTTCCTTTATTGTCAAAAAAATTATGTAAATTAAAGCCCAATAAATAATTCAAAAGTTTAAAATTATCAGAAATTACTTAAACTTGATAGAATTTAATTCAATAAAAAATATTCATAAACATTTCAAATCAAAATGTAACTATAATTTGATATTTTAAAATATCCCGTGACGATATTTAAATTTCAATTACAGTCTATCAAGTCTATCTCAAGCCCGCGAGCTATCCTCTTAGGTGCGCGCCTGTATTGTTTTACAAATTAGAACTTTATTCCGACTAGTTTCGGTTTGGTAGACCATTTTCAAAGAAATGTACAGAATTGTTGTATATACAAATATTTTTATTTTAGGTAATAAGGTCGAAAATGGGGAATTCCAATTCTTCTTGTTGTCGTTGAGGATATTTTTTTTATTTGTATGGCCCTGATAATCTCTAGGCCTTTTTTTAGATTTAGTGTATATCCCTTATTTTGACAAAGTAATTGTAATTGTAATCGGTATTTGTGTTGTGTAGCGGATGACACACGTTTGGGTTTTATTACCAGAATGCAAAATCTTAAAATTATGCGGATTAAAGGAGTGATTGATTGCAATACAATGTTTGGAAAAGCCAGTTATTGGTTTATTATCTAAAACAGATTTTGTATGCTCTTTCATTCTGGTTTCGAATGATCTGCTGGTTTGCCCAATATAAATTGTATCGTATTCATCACATTGTATTTCATAAACTTATAATGGTCTAACAAACCGAAACTAATTGGAATAAAGTTTTAATTTGTGAAACAATACCAAGTGTTTGTAATTTAAGTAACTTTACTTGTGGAATTATTTGTCACCAAGTGTTAGATAAGAAATTAATTCAAGAAAAAAGATACAAATTGTATTACAATATTATAATTTTTAAGAACATTCATCTTCCTTTAATTTAAATTTTGTAAATCTCTACTCAAAACTTATTTATTTTAACTGTACAATTTATCCAACTTTTTAACGTTTTATTATTTTTGTTTTTAGGATATACAATCAATTCTTGATTCAGCCAACGAAGGTGTGGTCTACTTCAGTTTAGGTTCCAATGTGAAAAGCAGTTCATTACCAGATGTCAAACTTAAAATGATTATTCAAGCTCTTAGCGAATTGCCCTACCAAGTTATATGGAAATTCGAAACGAATAAAACTCAGGAGTTACCAAAAAATGTTCACATATTCTCTTGGCTGCCTCAACAAGATATCTTACGTAAGAATTAATCTAATAAATAATGTGTCATACAGAATAAAATTAAAAGCACTAAACATACAACTCTTTCTCCGTAATCTCTGCAATACTGTACTCTACATACAGTTTTTATTAATCATAACATTGAGTTGAAAGATTAGTGATATCCTAGGTGAGATTTAATTTATTAAATAATATCCCATACACAGATAAATTGAAAGTAATAATCATACAACTCATCCTCTTTGATCACAATATTTTATACAACAAATTTTTGTTTAGCTGCTTATTTAATCAGATTTAAAAAAAATAATTTCTATAAGAAATAAAGTTATAGATTTTTCAAGTGATGTTTTTAATTTTTATTTACCACACAGGGTATCCAAAAAATATGAATACGCTGTTTAACGGATTATAACTTTCTGATTTTTCTATTGTTTTTGGTGTAATTAGAAATAATGAGGGGACTAAGAATATCTAGTGAAAAAAGGACATTTATTTTAAAATGCTATTGGAAGAGTGAACATTTAAAAGAAGTACAAAGAAATTATCGCACGAAGTTTTTTTTTTAATGTTTCACAATCACTTTTAGGTACTCTTTCTTAGATGGTGAAGTTCGTTGATGTTTTTGGTCTTCCAGAACGTTGTCTATAATTTTAATAAACAGTTTCATACATTTACAAAATATGTTATCCAATTAATTGTAAGTCACCTAGGTGTTACATTTTTATACTTACAATAGCATTGAATACAAATTTGATTTTTTCAAAAGTAAATCTTGGTCCACACAAAATTTCTAATTAATTACACACTGGAAAGTAAAAATTATCAGGATGATATGTATGACCCGTAAAACTGTGTATACATTTGTTTGGGAACATCTGTATATCTAACATATTCATCGCCGCTAGCATCGAATCTAGTCGCGTCGCTTCACTCTGTTTTTACCACAGAAAGCATTCTTCCAAATTTTACCTAAAATGCGAAAAATATGTATGTTTAAAGTTTTCTATGAAGATTATTCGTGTCACTAATTAAATAATGTTTCGATGCCGTAATGCACTGTTGATAAGTTAAACAATTCATTTCTCAGGGAATTTGGTTTTATGTGCACAAATGGTTTCTTATTTCTCGCCTAGTTAAATACAATGAAACATATTATCAATTGTCCTTTGTCCTCAGAGAGAAAATGAAATGTAAAGACAGTTGATAATATTTTTAGGAAGCAAAAAATGTATTTGCTCTGGATGATACAAAGTATACATATTTTGTTTTAGTTCAAATTTTCGAGTGATTTGTTATTAAATTCATTAAAACAATCCGTTCAATTTCATTTATATTTTTGAAAAACTGTTGGCATGCAAACTGTTTTTTTATGACGAGTATTACTCATACAAGGAGTTTTTGTTCTTAAGATATTCGTTGTTTTCTAAAACAGTTCCATATCAAATGGCCCGTTCCATATCAAATTAACACAGGCTTCTATTTTTCTATCTTAGATTTTTTTAATTATGTCCACGTATTTCCGTTTAATTGAAAAAAAAATTGAAGATATACAAATTTTAATTGCAGAAAAATGAGTCAAAATTGCAAATCACAATTTTTTTAACTACGATTACTGCTTTCCAAACCGAGCTATAAATGTACAAAATATCTATTTTTTTAGCATTTGTTATAAACTTTCCTATAATATATGACACAAGTTTTTATAGATTTAAAAAAAATATTAACTTATAAGGTAGATATGGACAATTTTAGAAAATCACGTTTTTCAGTTTTTTTCACATTAACTTGAATGTTTGTCTATATTCCAAATGTTTCTAAGTGAAATTTAAATAAGCACATAAAACTGCATCATTTTAACTACTCACTTGTTTCTTTATCTCGCATACCGGGTGTTGACTTGGCGGACGCAACATAGGAAATCGCATGTTAATTTTAAAGTGTTCAAATATTGGCTTCCCTATTTATTTTAGACGCAAAATTTATTTCACTTTTTTGTAGAGGGAAAAAATTTAAATTTATGAACATTCACACTTAATACTTTACGTTTCTCTAAGTTAAAATAATTAAGAAAAAGTAATGTGATTTTATAAAAATAATGACATACAATGGAATTGATACAACAATTGCGGATATTCCCTGTTTTTTTAAAGTTTAATTTAAAGCTTTAAACGAGTGATTTAAACTCCCAGACTAAGCATGAAGTAAAATTTCGAGTTTAGAAAAGCCCCGTGAAAATTTGTCGAGGGTCGCGCAGCGACCCTCGACAAATTTTCTGGGCTTTTCTAAACTCGAAATTTTACTTTATGCGCCGCGCGTATAAAACACTATAATATTGTCAAACTTATGTATATTCTAGCTTCACTTAAAATCTGTGTTTTATACGCGTGGCGCATGAAGTAAAATTTCGAGTTTAGAAAAGCCCCGTGAAAATTTTACTTCATGCTTAGTCTGGGAGTGGAAAACACATTTAATCGAATCTCCATCATTAATAATTAGCCATAATAGCCAAACTGTCCTACTTAAAATAAAACACCTGTAGTTCATGTGAATCTATAAATTTAGAAGTATAATCATAATGAGTTCATATAAAAATAAAAATCTGCTGAGATTTATTTATAAAATATTGTACAGGGTGTTTTTTTTCCGTTGGTATTATAGGGTATAGGCTAAATGGTAAGAGATACAAAAAAACTAAGAAATGTGTCCTCTCTCATTTTTAGTATTTTAGTGTTTAGTTTAATGGCGCAATCAGATCTACGCTAACTAGATTGGTTTAGAAGATACAGGGTGATTTTTAAAATTTAGTGGTTTTTATTATCTTTTATGACTCGGCTATTTATAGAAATAAAAACATATTTTAAATACAAAAGTTTATTAACTTTTTACGTAGAATCCAATGGTGTACTTAAAAAAGTATAGATGTTTTAATTTTTGAGATATTATCAAAACTAACATTTTCTTAAATGGGGCACCTTGTATCTGAGTATCTCAAAATATTGCATATTTTCTTGTGATTGCAACAATATGTAACACTTAATATTTTGCTGTGTCCTAAATAGCTACAAAAAACAAAAAAGATTTTCTAGATGGCCATGAATTGAATGATTATTCTTTTCTTTTATAATAGGTACATTAAAAACCCAGTTAACAAGAATATTGAAACATTGATAAACTAAAACAACAACAACTACAAAAAAAAACAAAAATGTATAATAACTTAACAAATATCTCATATACTTATACAGGGAATTTTTCTTTTAAGTATACATATGCATGCGCTGCAAATTTCACGATATTCGTTGCTTCTTAAAAGAGTTCAATTTAAAGCTTTAAATGAGTGTTATCTACTCTCAGGCTAAGCATGAAGTATTTCGAGTTTAGAAAAGCCTCGTGAAAAAAACACTGATTTTAAGTGAAGTTTAAAGATACATAAATTTCACAATATTTAAATGTTTTGTACGCGTGGCGCATGAAGTAAAATTTCAAGTTTAGAAAAGCCCAGAAAATTTTCACGGGGCTTTTCTTAACTCTAAACTTTATTTCATGCTTAGCCTGGGAGTGGGAAACACCCATTAAAAACTTCAAATGAAACTCTTTTAACAAACTACGCATATCGAAAGATTTTAGTATATACGCTGTAATTGGGACTTGTATACTTAAAAAAAACTTCCTGTATATTAATTAGCATAGATGCATAATCACAAAAAGTGCAGACATTATCTTCCATTCTGCTCGATGAAATTTTGGACTCGGCTTGTAACTGAACGAGTGGCGTTATAGATGTAAATATTGGGCCCTCTTCCAATGCAATTAATAAAATTTGCTGCAAATTCTTCTACAGTATTACTTCAGGTTTTATATAATTCATTTTTGATAAATCCCCAAAAATGAAAGTCGAGTGGCTTAAGGTCGGGGGAACGCGGAGGCCATCTGTTTCGTCCATATGTACCAAGCCAATTTTCGCCAAAATGGGCAGTTAGTAAGTGCCTTACTATCAAGTCATAAGAGGTTCTCGTGAAAGGATGGAAGTCGTGGTATCACAATGGTCCTTTCAGGCCTAAGTGTGCACCTCCTTGGCCGGTGCAGCCACTAAAACCTAAGTGCCTTACCATAGAGCTAGTATGTACTAGAGCACCGTCTTGTTGTAAATAAACATTATTTCTTGTAGCTAATGGCATTTTATTCAACTCGATTATTACACATTGTTCCAACCCAAACCGTCCTTGTTGTACCCTGACGACCGTCTGATGAGGGTTTATGTTTGACCAATATCGATTGTTCTGTCGATTAAAAATTCCTTCGTTAGATATAAAAGCCTCGTCAGTCCATATTATATTTAAAAAAAAATGGATTCCGAATAATCTGTTGCAAATACCAATGAAAAAATTCTAAACGTCGCTCCTTATCTCCAGAATGCAAGTTATGAACGTTTCTTATTTTATACGGATTATACTTACGCTTGCGTAACGTTTTTAAAACTTTAAATTTACTTTTTCCAATATCTTTCTCAATATTGCGGCTAGATACCGTCGGATCAGCAGTGACAGAAGCTAATAAATTTATTTCATCTCTATCTCTATTTTCTTTCGGGGAAATCTTATCTCTTGGTTTTCCAAATGATCCATACTTACTTAAATTGTGATATATCCGTTGTTATGCGTTGTTAGCGAAATATTTTCGATTATATTTCCTTAAAAAAGGAGTCTAAATGAATATTTTTCAAAACTATCAATAATTAAACATGTTTGAGTGCTATATTGAGAGTTACAAAAATAGAGACGCAACTTTAGACCTATACTTTGAGCGTTATCCGGAACGACGACAGCCAGAAAAACAAATATTTCAAAGATCTTTGAAATATTTGTTTTTCTAGCTGTCGCCGCCCAAATGCTCAAAATATAGCTCTAAAGCTGCGCCATTATTTTTTTAACTCTCAATACAGCACTCAAACATGTTAATTTTTCATAGTTTTGAAAAATATTCATTTTAGACTCTTTTTTTAAAGAAATATAATCAAAAATATTTCGTTAACAACGGAATATCAAAAACAATACGTGATTGTTATTGAATTTTATGACATGTAAAAAAACAAAAACAAACGCTTAGAGAATTCAATTCATGGCCATCTAGCAAATCTTTTTTTTTGTGTTTTTTTAGTATTTTAGCTATTTAAGACAAAGCAAAATATTAAGTGTTACATATTGTTGCATTCACAAAAAAATGCATTTTTTGAGATACTCAGATACTGGGTGTCTCATTTAAGAAAATTCTACTTTTGATAATATTTAAGAAATAAAAACATCTATATTTTTTTAAAGTTCACCACTGGATTCTACGTAAAAAATTATAAAAGTTTCGTATTTAACTTTTTTTTATCTCCATAAATAACCAAGTCATAGATAATAAAAATCGGCACATTTTGAGAACCACCCTGTATCTTCTAAACCAATCTAGTTAACGTAGATCTGATTGCGCCAATAAACTAAACACTAAAAAAGAGAACGGGACACATAACTTAATTTTTCAGTATCTCTTACCGTTTATCATATTTATAATATCAACGAAAAAAAAAAAAAACACACTCTGTACACGTATTAATGCATGTAAAAAAAACAACAATAAAACTTTATGAAATAGGTACACGTATTAATAATGCATCTTAAAAATATTTCATAAATAAAACTCAATAACTTTATTTTTATTGTTTTAATATAAACTCATCATGATGCCACTTTTATATTTATAGGGATAATTAAAAATTGTATGAACTATTATATACAGGGTGTCCCAGAGCACCCTCACAGGCTTTTTTTTAAGAAAACGGCTAGTCCCAGAGAGTTGGGACAAAAGAATTTATTACAACAGTCGTATTAAAGAATCGAACGGTGATACTGCTTTTTCGCGAGGTTTGCATCCCTGAGAGTTTGTTAAAAAATGTCCATAACTCAAGATTTTTAAATGGCATGGTAGGTCAAAAGTGGTATCATTGAAAAGGACTTTAAAAAATAAGCAACTTATACCGGAAACATATGTTTGTAACTAACGTTTGTTTTGAGTAATTTTGGATTAAAGTTACCAAGTATCAATATCTCATCTCTACCTTTTTTTCAAAGTACATACTTAGAACCAATGGTTTTAAGACCACAACATTTCAACAAAGTTAAGAAGAAAATTGAAAACAGTTTGAACCAGTGCTGTCAACTCTAAGTCGGAGTTAGAGTCAATACTATGGAGTCGGAATTTAAGTATTTTTGTGGAGAGGAAATCGGAGCTGTGGAGTTGGAAACTTCGTATAATTCTGATTCCGATTTTCAATATAATAATTTAAATATAATTATGCTACACATATATCGGTTTTTCTCTAAAATTTGAACCGAAATAGAGTTTTTAATTACAATGGAAATTTATGTAATTTGCATATGAGAGAAAACCAAACATTTCTAAACAAAATTATTAGATTGCAATTATGCAGATGTAGTAACCATTAAACATTTATTTGTATTGCAAAAAATGCATTATTAAGTAAAATTTTAATATATTCATATGATTCGAAGCAGCAGTCGAAGTTAGCGTAGGATTTTCGAAAAATAGAGGAGTTAGAGACGGAGTTGGAGTCGAATATTTCTTTAGTGACTCCGCGGCCTAGGTCAGAATGTAACTGAGAGGTATGATAAGTTGAAATTTAATAAGTTTAATCAGATATTACTCAAAATCGATGCCAGTAACAAAATTCTGTAGACTACAAAAGTTCCTAATTTTTTAAAGACCTCTTCAATGACACCACTTTTTTACAAATCTGAAATTAATGACATTTTTAAGCAAACTCTTAGGGATGCCAACCTTTTTGCAAAAAAACATTATCACCATTCGATTCTATAATACGGCCTTTGTAATACATTTTTTTGTCTCAACTCTCTAGGACTAGCCGTGTTTTCAAAAAAAGGCTGATACGGGTGGTCTGGGACACCCTGTATATTATTTTAAACATTTTTGATGGTGCGATTTTTGAGAAATTCATAATCAAAATTTAGATTTTGAATAAAAAAATATACAAAAAAATAGGAGTAAATTGGAGTTATTGTGTTATACATGATACATAAAAGATTGGGTTTATGAAAAATGCTAAAAAATAAAACCCTTTTTAAATCTCTAGCGCAATTTGGAGAGTAGTAATTGTAACTTTAAATATTTTGCAGTTTTGACCCATTTTCCTGGAATTAAAATAAGTATATCTTTAAAAGGGCTTAACATGTAATCCTAAAATAAGATATTTTCCTTTGTTTATATGAAGGCAATAAGTGTACAAAATTATTCAAAATTCTAAAACTTTGTATGTATTAATTTGACATGGAATTACCAATATATGATATTAGTATCCTTTATTGACTTTTATCTTTATGTAGATAGAGTTATTTCTATCATTTTTTATTCTTTTTGTTTGGTTCAATAAATAATTACAAATAATCTTTCTGACTTTAGGTCATCCAAATGTTAAAGTATTTATTTCACAATGCGGACTGCAGTCAACCGAAGAGGCGATTTATAGCAAAGTTCCGATCATTGGAATCCCATTCTTTGCAGATCAACACAGGATTGCTCAAAGTGTGGAAGACGCTGGAATCGGCAAGAAATTGGATTTTCTGACTTTGACTACAGACAAACTACGCGATACTATTATTGAAATTACTAAAAATCAAAGGTATACAATATTAATTAATATATAATTTAAACTGTTATTATTTAATAATAACTGATAACATTTATTGTACAATCAAAAATCATTTGAATGAAGAATTCTTTATTTGTCCAGTTTTAATATATTAGAACATATCTGTGGCTTGGAGCTAAAAAGGCAAATGTCATTTTTTAGAAAGTAAAATGACTGTTCAAAACATGATATACATAATCAGATTCTATGCAAACATATACAGGGTGAGTTTTTTTCATGTTCTCTGTGGGGATCTCGGAAACTATAGGAGATAGAGAAATGGGCAAAGTAGTGGTTTTACGAGCTGAATAAAAAGACACTTCGACACCTCAAGTATTCGAAATAGTTAAGGGTAACTAGATATTTTGAAAAGGTTACTAAAAGAGATAGGAAAAATCTGTAAATAGCTAATAGATAATTTTACACTGAATTGTAATCATTCAGTGTATCAATTTTTTTTTTCATAATATATAAAATTACGAAAAAACTATTCGTGAAAATGCAAAGTGTCTTAATTAATAAGACAATTTAAGACGATAAATATCCATTGAAACAACTACTTCCCGTGCAAATACAACTCCGGATATTGAATTATACAATGAAATATTTAAAATCTTATATAATTTGATTGATATTAAATATTTCATTGTATAATTCAATATCCGGAGGTGTATTTGCACGGGAAGTAGTTGTTTCAATGGATATTTATCGTCTTAAATTGTCTTATTAATTAAGACACTGTTTGCATTTTCACGAATAGTTTTTTCGTAATTTTATATATTATGTTTAAAGTGTGCAAACTATAAGAAGCGTAAGCTTATTTTCTCGAATTCAAAGAGTTTTGAATTTGAAATATTTTTTCTATCGACATTAGTTTTCGAGATATAACACAAACTTGCTTTTCTAAAAACGGAAACCATAGTTCTCTATGTCCTCATTAGAAAGGGATTGTTTTTCTCTCTTTAATCAGGTATACACATGATATACTTATCCAAAAATAACTGAGTTATTAACTAATTTGAATTTTATTTACACACAAAAAAAGTTAGCCATGAAATTGAAATTGACTATAACGTAACTTTGCGATTGTTTGTAACAGTTAGATACATTGTTAAATTTTGGTTAATTCATTTAGTGTAAAAACGAATGTTTTTTTATGGACTTATTTGTTACCAACTTCCATTTCTTTCTACGGAGGTCATTTGTAATAAACGTATATGACAAACATATAATAATAATAACAATATATCAAAGCCAATTTTTTGTTGTTACAAAAAAAATAGAAAATTGTTATTAACTCAGTTATTTTTACAAAAAAGTATGATAAGTGATGCATCAATTTAAAGAGAAAAAAAACACTTTTTAGTTATCATACATCCAACTATGGTTTTATGGTTTAAAAAAATAAAGTTTATGTTATATCTCAAAAACTATTCAGTGTATAATTATCTAAAACTATGCCATTTATAGTGTTTTTTTCTATTTCTTTTAATAACTGAGAAAATTCGATTTGAAAAATCGATACTTTTTACATTTTTTCAAAATATCTAGCTAACCTTGATTATTTCTAATACATTACAAGTGTTTTTTTTTTTTATTCTGCTCGTAAAACTACACTATTTTGTCCATTTAACCGTTTTTCTATCTCCTATAGTTTGCGAGATCCCCATAGAGAACATGAATCAAAATCAACTTGTATATGAACCAAAGTTCAAACCATACAACTTTTACTTTATGTCAATAAGAGTTGAAATAATAAAAAAACTTTTCGTTGGTATGTTTCACTAGTTGACAAATAGTGAAACAAAGCAAGTGTTATTTTTCATTTATCCTTAATTATTATTATTGAAATACCTACTTTATACTTTGTAAATTGTGAGACTCCATTATTTATTTATTTAAGCAAATGAACGAATTCAGTTACAGATTGATTCATAAGATGTTTTTAATTCAAAATGAAGATTAATATTAATTAAAAGTGAAAGAAGACAGTATACACAAATGCAATATGAGCGCAAATTATTAAAAATACTTAAGAATCAACTTAAAAAGCTCCTTTAAATATCTGCAATTAAATGGAAGACACAAAAAATATGAGCTAGAAAAGATGCATTATAGTGGATTTCGGGAGAGATGTCCTATGACTTATTAATGTGGAATGTGTGGTTCAAATTTTTTAAGGAGTATGTCGACAATTGTATCCGCAATGATTTTTGCTAGTTGTGTCAAATTTAACGTTTTTTTTTTTTATTATTTTGTTTGACATAGGTTCTAGCCATTCAGCCACTAACGATGATTATATTAATTAATTTAACATATATTTGGACGTCACACACATTCACACCACACCCAGGGACACGAGGAGAAATTATTTTTAAATAAAGTCTCCCCGTGCACGGGAACCGAACCCGCGTTTGTGGCTCGCCGAGCGATACAGCCCGACTGCCCAAATTTAACGTTATGTGTACTTTCTTCTTTTCTTTTAGAAAAACTATAAATCATAATTTCTTGTGAAGTTTTTCTTTTGACTATAAATATCGCAATTACGTGTTGGAGATTTTTAAATTTTCGTTCTATTCTTAATAGTGGTCGATTGGAATTTTAAACGAGTGTTTTCCACTCCTAAGTTAAGCATGAAGTAAAATTTCGAATTTAGAAAAGCCTGAAAATTTGGTTTGGTCGCGTAGCGCGAAGAGCGGAGCGACCAAACCAAATTTTCAGGCTTTTCTAAACTCGAAATTTTACTTTATGCGCCACGCGTATAAGACACTGATTTCAAGCTAAGTTTACTCGTTAACAGTATTTCAGTGTTTAATACGCGTGGCGCATGAAGTAAAATTTCGAGTTTAGAAAAGCCTGAAAATTTGGTTTGGCCGCGTAGATGTATTGGTGCAGAGAGCACTACAAATCAAGGAAACTGTAGGACACCTCTCGTGAATCGTACCGTACACAAATTACACAGATTTATTATAATTATTTTAATAATCATTATTAATAAATTATGGCAAATATTTAGATTTTTTTATAATTATAGTTTTAATTATATTTTACTATGTTTCGTATTTCTATCATTACTTGTACAATATTAAGTATTATGAAATGGACTCCGTTAATTGAATAAACTATTTATGCAAACCACTGCAAATAATGCTAGAATAATATTTAATTAAAGCACAAACTAAATATTTTAATTAAATATACCATACTTGAATTAAAAAATTTATTACCACCCGTTAAGTAAGAAATTAAATAAATATACACTGCAAATAAGTTTAAATGTGTGAACGGATATTACTAGAATTTCAACTTTATAATTACACTTAATCAAACACGAATGGTTTCTTTATTTTCTTTTAGTGAAGAGAGTGTTAATTATATTTAACTCTTCACACAACTTAAACCAAACACTGAATATCTATTTGTTTTACATTCAATGATATTCTTGTTGCAGTAACGCAAAGTGTTAGTTGTAGATTAGTAGAATATGTTAGTACATATCGAATTTAAATAAAATAATGAAGACAATGGAATGTAACGTTATCTTTGCTATTTTATTTAAATTCTATATGCACATTTCAGGCACCATGTGCCATTTTTAATGGATTGGATATTTTAAATGCAATTATAGAATTTAAATAAAATAGTCGAGATAAAGGAATATAACAACTACTAATCTATTAATCACTTATAGCCGGTTTCTTCAACGTTACTTAAGTCCTAGTCGTGTTTCAAATCGTGTCTTAAGTCATAACCGCGTCGTAAAGTGTTGCACCAACTGATTTACGTCAAATTATTGCTTAAGTCATGTTTAAGTTCTAAGTCACCGTTTGCCAGGACTTAGGACACGGATTCAAACCTAAAAATTGTGACAACGGTAAAATTATTATCTTATTCAAAGAATCCTTCTCTTTTGTTCTCTACAATATGTTTATATTTGTCTACAAGAGAAGATAGAAGTCGTTTTTCTTCTGCGGTATAGTTTGCACTACGTTTTGGCTCTATTTTTAATGGAGCTTTGCGAAATTTGATATGTTGTGGCAGAATATGGATGATAGATTATAAACAATAAATTCTTTTCATTATAAATGGCGTACATTTTTCCACGAATCAGGTAGGAGACATTTAAAATAAAAATTCCCGCCTAATCAACAGCCAATAAAGTTTGTGTAAATCGCTACGTTGCCACTTATTCGCATAACTAAGAATGACTTACATAAGCCATTGCTTAAATCTGTTGGTGCAACGCATTTCAATTATATACCCTACTTAAAGTTAGGTAATGCTTACATAATCAACGTCCTGAGTCATATTGGAGAAATCGGCCATTAATGACATAGTACCCATATTGGGATCAGTTGCATAGACACGTTGAGCTATAGTTCATCTCTGAATTGTCGAAGATCAATGTAAATTTCTCGAAATATGCAGTAATTAAACAAAGTTGAAAAGTTTTATTTAACAGTGTATTATTTATTTTCTGTTTTTTTTTTAATTCTTAATTTCTTTATAATTTTTGTTGTTTTTCTTTTGTTTTAGGTATAAAGAAAAGCTGTCATTTTTAGTAGACGTAATTTCTGATAAGCCGATGACGAGTTTGGAGACAGCAATTTGGTGGATTGAATATGTAATACGACACAAAGGAGCTGATATTTTAAGAAGTCCAATGGCTGACATTCCCTTATATCAATATTTATTACTCGATGTAATCGCTTTCTTTTCTTTAATTTTGTTTATAGTTTCATACGTGTTTATTAAATTAACAAATTGTCTGTTACGCACAAAATTCATACTATAAATAATTAATACATTTGAAAAACAATATGTTGCTAGTTTATATAACACATTATCAAGGTATAGATTTTTAAATAATTTCTACAATTTCCCTTGTAAAATTATTTTATAGAAATAAATTTGAAAATATGAATAGAAACTAATAGCTTGCTTAATTGAGCTATTTGAAAATAATGGATTTAGGGTTTTTTGGAAATAGGCGACTCAAATAATTATAAATAAGGTTTGTATGAAATATAAATGGATTTTTTTCTTAAGTATACTTTTAAATACAATAAAGCACTCCGAACTTCCATAATCTGGGTTCTGAAGTAATCCGGACGAAATTCATTTATTAGTTATTTACATTATGAATTCCAAAATTCGGATTACCTGTGATTCATCGATGAGTCGGGATTTCCCTGATGGTTAATAAGCTTCATGGCTCCAAAGAAAACACACAAAACATTAACTCTAGCGTATTTTTGTGAATTTTAAAAAGGTTTTAATAACCCGGATGTTTCACTAATTCGGATCACCTCGGTTTTCATTCATTCGGATTAGCGGAGCTTTACCATAACATTTGCAAAATTAATTAACATAAGATCAAACCTAAGCAGTGTATTCTGAATTTCACAATTTGCCAGCGCGCTTAGCTTCGCTCCGCTCGCATGTCGGCATATCCGAATTGTTAAGCTTTTCTAAACTCAAAATTAGTCTTCATGCTTAATCAAGAAATGGTCACACTCCTTAGAAGCTTCAAATTCGAAGCTTTTATAAAAACAACGAATATTTAAAAATTTAAAGTGAAATATGATATCGTGATATGTATACCTGAAAAAAAAAGATTATTAAAGGGAATTATCTTTTTAAGTATACATATCCTAATTTATAGGCTTTTCTAAACTCGAAATTTTACTTCATGCTCCACACGTGTAAAACACTGAAATATTGAGAAGTTTAAAATATACTTCTTATATTACGTTGATTAATTGTTTGATTCTATGTGAAATTTAAAGTAAACATGAAAAAAAAAATATCTGTATGTAACCTGCACAGAACAATAAATTGTTTCTTAAAATTAGACATACCGAGTGTTTGATAAAAAAAAAACGCTTAATGTCATAATTCTGTTATTTATTGACCGATTTGAATGAACTAAAAAACTAAGTCAATGGCCGTGTAATACTACAAAATGACAGTCATTAAACGTACAAATTATTAAATTATCAATAAAAAATACGCATTTTTATCTAGTTTTATGAATTTTACATAAAATACATTTAACGATTAAAACCATGGGCCGACAAGAATAGACAGTTTTCGTGATATCAACAAGAAAAAACGTTTATTGATTGTTTTTTTTTTGTAATTGCTAGTATTCCTATATTTTATTATATGTCTAATTTAATTGCGTTTGTTGAAAGCTGGCATTAAACCTTTATTAGTGTTGTTCCGTAATGATTTGTTGACGGAAATAGTAAACTAAAAAATAAATATTTAAGCATGTGAGACCAACAAACTATTTTACTCAATTAGCAATTTATTATTAATTCCCTTTACACTTAACGACTTTTACTATTAAACCTATGGAATGCTAATAAAGCTCCGTTAGTTCGTAATAATCCGGTCGTTTTATTCAAAGCGGGATTTCATAAATATTTGATACTTTCAACTAAAATAGGAGCTATCAGCGTGCTGTAAAATTTCATTAGCGTCCATTTACGTGTGAATATTAAATCGTGTTTACGGAAGGCAATTTCTCGTCAAATTATGATAATCCTTCGGGGATTTACATGATAATTAACATTGTAATCGCAGACACTTTGGGCATCACTAGTTGTGTAATTAACAATCACAACATGCAGCATGTATGTGGTTTGATATTGAGGTGCATTTAATTAAAACAGGTGAAATTAAAAAAAATCAAATATACCTTAGGCCAATAGTCCAGGCAAACTTATGATGTAATAAAAAAAATATGTACATATTAATTAATGTGAAGTATCTAATAGCCTAAGGAAAAATGTATTGTTCTTGTTCTTAAAGAAAATACAGAAAAATAATTAAATTGAGTCCAAGTACCAGTTTTTTTGTTTATAACAAAAGCAATATATTTTAAACTTAACAATATTTTAGTGATATAATTGCCTGGCGCGTAAAGTTATATTTCAAGTTTAGAAAAGCCTGAAAATTTGGATTTGCCGGCGCGACTCACTTTGGCAAATCCAAATTCCCTGTCTTTTCTAAACTCGAAATTTTACTTCAAGCTGAATCGAGGATTAGAAATACCCGTTAGAAGCTTTAATTTCAACGCATTTATAAGAAAATAATTCATTGCCTATGTTCGGTTTTGGAATATTCACCAAGTATATATTGTGATTGTTTGTGGTAAAATCGCTTTAAAATCAAGTTAAAATAATAATCACTACTATTTGAAATAAAGATAAAATATATTACTTAAAATGAAGTAATATTAAAACAATTCAGTTGAATAAATATGATCATGTAACTATTTACAAAGATATGAGTGTAAAACAAGCAAGCCCCTCTCATTTTATTCAACCCTCCAACAATATTTCAAATAGTACGCTCAACTTTTATTCCCGCACCGAAAAACCCGATAAAACTTATCTTACCGGCGTAAAATGAAGAAATTTGCATATGCACACGTGTCGCACATGCAAATCCCCCAGTTCGTACACACGAATCCTCTCGTTTTTTTGTGAGTGTGTGTTTGTCCCCTCTTTTCGAACTTAATTAAATCCGAAAATAATTGTCATCCGCTAATAATGAGCGCCACTTTAATTAGCTGTAAATGCAAAAGTTGCCGCGATCGCCGAAAAGTTTCGGATTTTGCATAGTTTGAGTGAATTTTATCCATTCGCTGTAATCACGCCAATTTACCGTCGTTCCGAAGTGTGCTTAAAGTGTGATTATTCTGTACTAATTTTCATGCGAGTACGTGTACCGAGCGCTCTCGACAATTAAAAACATTAGTTTTACGCGAGCGAATTGAGCGTTATGTTATGCTCGGCATTAAATTTATTCAAATTTTATTAAAATGTATTGTATTTTGTACAACAATAATAAATAACATGTCTGGTCTTGTTTTATTTGAAATTTAATAGGAATTTGCTGTTTTTTATATTAGCGTTCAGTTTAAAACTTCTATCAAGTGTTACCAACTCTTGAGTAAGCAAAAAAATTAATTTGAGTTAGGAAGAGCCTGGACATTTAGACTTGTCGGCTCGAAGTGAAATTAACCTTACTTTAAATTAGTGTTTTGTACGCGTGGCCCATAAAGTAAAATTTCGAGTTTGGAAAAGTTTGAACGCGGCCAAACCAATTTTTTAGGCTTTAAACCCAAAATTTTACTTCATGCTTAATCTGGGATTGAAAACACTTGTTAGAAGCTTCAAATTGAAAGCTTTTATAAAAACAACGAATGTCTGAACATTTACATCAAACACCAAAAGTAAAATTTGTTGTATGTAGCCAGGCCCAGAACCAGCGAAAAAATAGCCTAATTCGAATACAAACAAAGAAACTATTAAAATTGATTAAACAAATATTAATTTTTTGATAATTCATCTAAGCTCGCGGTATATTTAGGTAGATAATTTACTAAATGAAATAATAATAACGTATTATCAGCTTAACAATATTTTTGCAAGTTTTGGACCCAAAACGCGACATTTTTTCTTCAAAAACTTAATGACAGTGTCATAATATCGTAACCATCTTCAGCGCCGGCCCAAACAAAAGCGGGGCTCGGTGTAAATTTAAGTTGCGGGGCCTTGAACAAGATCCACTGAGAGGGATAGTCAGACGACAAAACATTTATAAAAATGGTAATAATAATACAATTTCCTCCTTATTAAAATGACCATTAAATATAAAACAAATAATATCGCAAAATCCACGTGGCGCATGGAGTAAAATTTCGAGTTTAGAAAAGCCTGAACATTTTCAGGCTTTTCAAAACTCAAAATTTTACCTCATGCTTAGTACGGGATTTGAAACACTCGTTAGAATCTTTAAATTGAAAATTATTATAAAAACAACGAATGTCTGAAAATTTACATTCCAAAATCATGATATGTGTACCTAGAAAATAAGCCCAGTATTTATCTTTTCATTTTGTTGACTGATAAACACTTTTTTTACACTTTCAATTGAAAGCCTCTAACAAGTGTTTCCAATCCCAGATTAAGCATGAAGTAAAATTTCGAGTTTAGAAAAGCCTGAAAATTTGGTTTGGTTCCATGCGGAACGCGTATAAAACACTGATTTATAGTGAAGTTCAAAATATACTTCGACTTAGCTTTGATCACATGTTTATTACTAAGTATTACTATTTTAAACAAATTCGTTAAAACCAACATACAACACGAAATTTTACAAAAATTTCAGATCTGTAAAAATTAGGATAAATTGACAAAAATGTAAAAAATTTAGCAAATCAACAAAAATGTTAATCTCGAAAGTGAAATTTAACCTAAATTTTAAAACTATCTTTGAATGGTAAATTTCTTCGCAAGATAAAATCGGTTGAACGGTTACTAAAAAAAAAAATGGCTAGTTTTTTACTTAAATTTAGGTGTAACTTTCAATTCTTTAGCGATTTCCATTGCGATTATAAAAGAAGATTCACGATATTTTGAAAAGGCGTTAAAATATGAGTTTGCAATACCAAATCTATATTCGAATGTTGAACTATCTTGCTCACAATATTTTTAAATTCAGTATGTCATACCAAAAATGACAAATGAAGTTAGTTTATTTTCTATTGATATTTGGAAGGATCATAAAAGTTAAAGGATTCGGATTAAAAAAGATAAAAGAAAACGAAAATGAAACGATTTTGCAAAAACAGTGGCGCGGGGCCTTTAGAAGCGCGGGGCCCTGTGCGGTCGCACCGTTTGCACCGCGCGCCCTCCAGCCGGCCCTGACCATCATGTTTTTATAATTTTTAAAGCTACTCGCCTAATTACCGTTTTTCTGTTTTTTATTTTGACATTACAACAAAGCAAAACATTGTTTTAATTTAAATAAAACACTTAATGATTTTCAACTAATTGTGTATTTCACGACAATTGTTTCGCAACGTTGTTGCTTCTTGCGAAACAATTGTTGTGAAATACACAATTAGTCGAAAATCGTTAAGTGTTTTATTTAAGTGATCATAGATTTTCAAAAATTAAGTGCTTCAACTATCTACGATTGTTATAATGTCAACCTTAGACGAGTAGGTTGACATTATAACAATGTTTTGCATTGTTGTAATGTCAGCTATCGATTTTCTGTTATCGCTCCTATTATTATGTGGTAAATTATCATTTGAATAAAGAGAAAATAGTAAACCTTTTTTCGTATATTTTTTTTTGTTTGACTATTGGTGGGTCAACGCATATTCACGGCCCCGCAACTTAAGTTTGCACCAAGCTCCGCTTTTGTTTGGGCCAGCCCTGCATGTAGGTATATTTCATTCTGTCAAATAAAGATGATGATATTAACTCACTACGTTAATTACTTGTAATTAAGTGCTAGCATATTCCAGTAAACTTCGCCCGTCTCTGCAAAATAATTAAAATCTCGCCTCTAAGTAACACAAAATTAACTATATTTTTATACAGAGATTTTTTTAAGAATACTCAGATCTTTAAAAAAATCTCAGAGAAGCGCTTACATTTTTAGCAAAATAAACATTTGTAGAATGTATTAATTAGCGCGAGATCAAATATAAAGAGCATATTTTGCAGGGTTGGGACGAAATATATCACCGCATATTTATCACGATATTAATCATGACATATATCAATATTTATTAACTCCGATATATATCATAGATATTTATGAAATACACAAAAGCCCTAAACATTGCGCGTCGCCGGGTAAAATTTTAGTAAAGAGTGCAATTTAATGTGTTTTTTAAAATGTGTTTTTGAATTTCACACTAAATCACTGTTTTATACTGGTGGCGCATGAAGTAAAATTTCGAGTTTAGTAAAGGCTGCAAATTTGAATTTTGTCCAAATCCAAATTATTAGGCTTTTCTAAACTCGAAATTTTACTTCATGCTTAGCCCAGGAGTAAAAACTCTCGTTGAAAGAAATTCACTAAACGATATTCTTTTTCCATGTATTAATTGACTTTTACTATTGACATTTAAATCCATCACCAAAAACTTCATAAAGGTCCAAGCTTGATATTTTTAGTTATATTTTTTTAAAATTCAAATCCCGCAAAAATCAAAGAAATATACACAATTTTCACATAGCAAAAATAGCTCGAAAACTAAGCAAACATTTTGCAGTATTTTTTTTGCAAAGCTTTCTCAATACATTCAGAACATTTTGTAAAAACCAATACAGCTTCCACAAAAATCAGCGTAAAAAAGAATCGGTCTTTCTGCCCTGTTAAATATTCAAAAAGTCGAGAATTTCAATTTAAGTGTCAAGATGATACGAACTAATAAATTGATAAATAGTGATAGGTGAATATTCGTATTTAGGTGAGATATTTGAGTTTCGTCGTATACAGTATTTATTTACGATTTGGATGTTGAAGAGATTTTTGGAGATTTTTTCCGAAATGAATGCACGTTTCAAAATGGGAATAATCTGTCTTTTCATTGAGTAGGTCATTAGATGGGTTATGAAGAGGGTTGTTAGGGTGGCGGATTTTAGTTAGGGTTTGGAATGCGGATCTTTCGGCAACTTGAAGGTGCTGTGGAGGGGGGGGGGCGACATTGAGTGAAAAGGGTGGAACCATAGTCTAATAAGGGGCGGCATATCGCTTTATAAATATTTACAGCTGTTTCAGTGGTTATTCCTTGATTTTTATAGGTAAGTCATCGATAATGCCGCGCCCTTATTTTGACTTTATTTTTTATTGATAGGAAGTGTGGTTTAAAGGAAAGTTTGTTGTCAAAAAGGATTCCTAGATATTTACATGTGGGAGAAGGGGATATACATGAGTTTTACAACTGGATTTTAGGAGATGATGGAGTAATTTTGTGATAAGGTATAAAGAGTTTAGATTTCTTAGGGTTTATTTCTAGACGCATTGCGCGCCATTTGAAGAATCAGGATTAAAGCGCATTAAGAGCTGTTTGTAAAGTTTGTGTGACCGAATGTAATTTGGGGGCATAAGCTATTAGGTCCAAAAATTATTATTGCTATTATTTTATTTGTTAAAGTAATTTATAATTAGTTATAATGTAAAGAATTAATTTAAAATATGACTAGTAATATGTTCATTTTATTTTTGATTATTTATTATTATAGAATCAGAACATACAGCAAATTTTTATTTTAACTATACATGTGGATACGCTGTAAATTTTATGACATTCATTGTTTTTTTTATGTTAATTTGATGCTTTAAACGAGTGTTTTTCACTCCCAGATTAAGCATGAAGCATGAATACTGCTTTAGTAGTGTATGCAAACTTCACAATATTTGAGTGTTTTATACGCGTGGCACATCAAATAAAATTTCGAGTTTAGAAAAGCCTGAACATTTTAAGACTTTTCTAAACTTAAAATTTTACTTCATGCTTAATCTGGGAGTGGAAAACACTCGTTGAAAGCTTTAAATTAAACTCTGAAAGAGAATAATCAACATATGTATACTTAAAAGAAAAGCTCCCTGTATTTCATCTCTTATGTGTATTGATAAAGTGTATTCAAACTTTTGGCCTGCAGTGTATATGTATAGAGTTAATGGTAAATATAAAATTATGAAACTCTATATACCATCTAATTAGACCGTTAATTGATTTATATGAAGTGAAGGATGAGAGGGTTGGATCGAGTTGCGTCCGTTCCGACATTTCGAAATTATGCCAACAATGCCGGTATTGACCGTAATATCCTCAGGAGTTATGCAGACGCAATGTGATGTGGCAATCCTTGAAATTTCTTAGAAAATGTATTTAATTTTGAAATGAAATTCCTAATTGTTTTATGAACGAAACGTTGAGACGGATCTCAAATATTTGATTTTTATGGCAAGGGAACATTTATTTTTTGCATGAAGATTTTTTTTTTTCGAACATTAAAACAAAATACAATAATTTCTTTAGGAAAAAATATTGTCAATTCGTTGCTTTGTTACGATAGAAAAAATTGTAATTATTTTAAGAATAAACAACGAGAATGATCGCAAATATTTGATTTTAATGGCAAGGGAACATTTATTTTTGGCCAGCGGGTTTTGTTTTTTCAAACATTGAAGCAAAATCCAATAATTTCTTCAGGAAAAAATGGCTCTCTGTTGCTTTGTTATATTAAAAATGTCTTAAATACTCTAAAAACAAAACGATGAGAATGATCGCAAATGTTTGATTTTAAAGGTAAGAGAGTATTGGTTACACAGCTATCGGAAATTATTTTTTCGAACATTAAAACTAAATCAAATAATTTCTACTTAATCTCTGTTAAATTCTTAAAAAATTGGAGATACGTTGTATTGTTATGATAAAATAATACTAATCGAATTAAGATTGCAAATATACTTATTTATTAATTTAACGAAAATAATAAATAGTCTAAGATATATCCTTTTTGTAAATCATATATGTATATTTAGTGTTTTGTTTGACTCGCATGTATTTCCCGTAATTAAACTCCAATATACTAAATGCCCTCATTACCCAATAAAAGAAAAACATATATAAGGGTGTTTCACCTAAAACTCCCCAGATTATTTACCTAAAATAGTATATTGTACAAAGAGCATATAATGATAGCTATTAATCACGAGAACGAGGTTTGCGGAACGAGCCGAAGGAGAGTGGAGCAAGTCGTTCGAGTGATTAATAGCCACTATATGCGAGTTACACACTATACTTTGTTCACGAAAGTAATAATATACCGGGTGTTGACTTGGCGGACGCAACATAGGAAATCTCATGTAAGTTTTGAAATGTTTAAATTTTGGCTCCCCTATTCATTTTAGAAACAAATTGTATTTACTTTTTTTGTAGAGGGAAAAATTCTGAATTAATTTGTGGTACGGTTTATTATTTTGCGTTTCTCTAAGTTAAAATGATTAAGAAAAAGTAATGTGATTTTATAAAAATAATGACATGCCATGGGATTGAAACAACAATTTCGGATGTCAAAATAGCAAAAGAGAAAGCTGTCACTTGATTAAAGTAAATGTTTACGAAATGATTTACACTACACAAGTAAAAATCCTCCATATTGACTGGTATTATGCAGACTACAGCTATCAGGATGTTTGCGATATGTTTTCTGTCTTTGATCAAGTGACAGCAATATCTTGTGCTATTTTGACATCCGGAATTGTTGTTTCAATTGCATAGTATGTCATTATTTTTATAAGGTCACATTATGTTTCTTAATTATTATAACTTAGAGAAACGTAAAGTGTTAAGTGTAAACACTTATTATTTCAGAATGGATCCCTCTACAAAAAAGTTAAATACATTTTAAATAGGAGAGCCAATATTTAAACAGTTCTAAATTAATATGCGATTTCCTATGTTGGGTCTGCCAAGTCAACACCCGGTATAACACAACATTTATTATATGTATTTATCAAATAAGCGTCAGTTTCAATGGTTGATTTTGTGTTATAATAATTTGACAGATGAATGATGACAGATTGCGAAATTATGATTTGAATGTGTAATAGGGTTAATTCCACTTTAACATAAATGAACAATCGTTTAACACTAAATAATACTCACACAGTCTACCCTTTCTCCTAAGTTCATAGAAACACGCTCGTTGCACAAAAACGAGCTTTTCCTTTTGGATAGAGTTTTCACGGTGTTAACGTTTGTTCAGCTTTTAAAAACACTCGCGACGGATAGAAGCACAATTGTTTAACCGATTTGAGAATAATTTATCTTTACAAACGCGTTTTACGCGGGTTAGACTAGTGAGAACGGCGGAGATGTTGACGAGTTACTTCGTACTTTAACAAAATGACGTCGACGACGTCATCATCACCATGGTCAAATGTAAGACAAAAGAAGCTGATTTGACTAGCACAGCGCTGTTACTGGATAGCGGCAAAAAATCGAACTTGGCAATTATTTATATTTGTGTTAAAAAACCACATTAAACACGCAAATCTCGCTTTTAATGTACTTAAGTATTAAATGCACCCTATTTATGCTGTACACATAAATAAATAATGCACATATTATTAAGATTTTCGTGAAAAAATATTATTAAAGCTTTGATTTTTCTAATCAATAGATGTTATTCAAGGTTTCAAATTAAGATAGAATTAGAATCACTCATAATTACGGTTTAGCTGTCGGAGGCGTGAGAAAATGTCATTCAATGATGAAAACTTTGTAAGTGACCTTTTCCGAAAGAATGGAATATTTTAAGACATTTTTATCATGTGCAAGTTAAAAATTGTATTGGTTATTTTTAAGTTATAACCAATTTTTATATTTTCAAAAATAATAATTATTACACACATTTAAAGTTGTGCAACTTTTCAAAATTTGCTTATCCAACAACAAAAATAATGAAAATACATTAAAAATTACATAAAAATAATAAAAACAATAATGTAACTCAATTTTAGCTGACAGTTTTTATAAAAATTGACACACATGTCACAAATAGTCAATATTTTCAAAATATAGCATTGAATAACATTTATTGATTACAAAGAAAAGTTTAACAATATTTTTAGTTTCGTGTCAACTACTTTGAGGAGTTTTAGATGGAACACCATGTACATGATATATTTTCAGAAGAAATAGAAAATATTTTAATTATGAAAGATTTTTCACTATCATAAAAAAAAAGCGTGAGGACCTTGATTGTAAATTGAAATTCATTTAGTTAAAAAAAAATAGTTCACTTTTCCCATAACCTAAACAATTGATTATTGACATACTAAATTTATTTCAATCTTAACAATTAGTTGAAGATTTCACTCGCTTCGCTCGCGCGCCCCTGTAAATCCAGGCTTTTCAGGCTTTTCTAAACTCGAAATTTTCATGCTTAGTCTGGGAGTGGAATAACTCATTAGACGATCAATCAGAAATTTATTCAGTAGTAAAACTTATGACATAAAATAAATAGAGTTGATGTTGTTTTATTTTGTTGTTCAAATTTAGAACCAAAACAAATTTGAGTGCATTATGTGTGTTTTAGTAAACTTAGCGTCTACAATTTTAAAAATATAAATCATGATTAAAGTTATAGAGAATAAATAAACTGTTACCGGCACCTTTTAACAAGTTCCGTCAACTGCTATTTTGTATATGTATTCATTATTTTCCAAATGAGTAAAGTTCGTGCCATACATTGATATTATTTAAGTTAGATAGGTTGCCTATCTAGGTGGAATCTCGTCAAATAGCGCCCTCGAATATCAGACAGCTCAACTCAGCTCAAAACTCCTCTCGGCCATCCATGGTAGAACTCTACGGCATCCGCTATTTCCAGTTTCAGGGTTGTCCAAAATATATACGGATTTCCCGGTTATCCCCGAGTTCGCCACATCTGCGAAGGGTCGCAGCTACCTGGAGCCGAGCAGACCGTGCCAGCGAAATGTACGTGCGGGGAACAAGAGAATCGGGCATGACGTCAGAACGTAATAAAAGCGGCAAACACAAAGCCCCCTACGATGTTCGCGAATCGTCGCGAAAGGGGCACACGTACGCGAACACCACATACGTCATCGGATAGTTGAGAGGAAGACCATTCCAATGACACTAAACACGAGGGGGTTATTTCAATTTTGTACGCTATAGAAGACGAGCTGTCAGGAGGATTAATTGTTATTAATTAAGATTCAGGCAAGGTTTAGTGTATCCCATATGTATAGGAACTAGAGCAAAAGTTGCGCATTGCAAGTTACTATTTTTTGACCTAAGTCACATTCTCGTTCGACTTATGCTTTCGGAGTTATTAAATTAAAACTCATGAAACCACCATTTTAGCCTCCGATCAACATGTGTGACATATGTACGGATGCATAATTTCATCTCACACATGTTGATCTACTTTATATTTCAATATTTTTATATTAAATATTTATTCTCATTATTTTTCTGTGGCGAGAAATGGTGGGTACCTGAGAGTCACAGGGGTAGAGGGTTTGTTCTTTTCGATATAAAAGAGCTACCACTGGACCACAGAATTCACTCTGTATCCAGCATCCAAAAGTGTAAGTCGTCTGTAATTCTTTGTAAGTTGTTATTTTTTTTATTCTTGTCTTGTTATTTGTTTGTTAATTTATTATTCGTGTTTTTAATATATTTGTTAAAGTTGAGAGCCATTTTTATTTCAAATCGTATTTTTTTTAATATAAAATAGAATCAGTGCTTCAGTCGAATTTTCTTAATTAAGAATTGAGCTTACTAGTCGGTAGATACTTGGTGGTGAAATAGTTGCTATTTTTTTAATAACTATTTTAGTACCCACCCCGTAACAAAACCTCGTTTTATTGCAAAATTAAATAAAATCATATATTTGACGAACAAATTGTTAAATCTTAAAGTATTCCGCAATTATGTAAAATAATGATTAATAAATAAACTACTAAAGAAACAATTTTAATAATATCACAAAGATTATCTAATTATAAATTTACCAATTTAAGTTGAAACGTTGAAAAAAATTGAATCGATTTTTTTTTAACAAAACTGCAAAAGTTCAAAATTATTAGAAATTATTGAAATAAATGGTTTTATTTATTTAAAAAATTGACTAATATAATAAATATGTATCACAAATAAAACACTTTTACACAAATAAGACTTTATGTTTGATAATGACAAGTTAAAGTTGTCGAAACTATAGTCACAATAAAATCGTCAGTTATACAAACAAAGTTAATTGTCTTATTTGTGTAAATAATGATGTATAACAAGTAGAAGCCTCCACAGTGAGCAAAACACTTTTAGTTTAAAAATGAGAAGTTGAGGTTGTTGAAACTATAGTCACTTAATAAAGTCTCAGTTATATAAACATAAACAATTCGAAGCCCCCATTGTTAACCTATATAAAGGGTGTTTCACTTCACCTAAAGCTCCCCAGACTAGTTAACAAGAAAACATTGTTTTTATTAAAGTAAAGTTTCTTTTTCGACAATTAGTTGTCGTGTTATCAGTGTTTTATAGTTTTTAATGTATTTTAAGTTATGCATGCTAATTTTGAGAACTTGTACTACTTAAAATACGTGTATTAAAAGTTTTGAAAATATAAAAATTGGTTATAACCTAAAAATAGCCAATGCAATTTAAAATATGCATATGATAAAAATGTCTTAAAATATTCCATTCTTTTAGAAAAAGTCACTTCTAAAGTTTTGATCATCGAATCACATTTTCGCAGGCCTCTGGCAGCGAAACTGTAGTTATGAGTTATACCAGTTCCATCTTAGTTTGAAGCCTTGAATTACATCTATTGAATAAAACAAAATAAACCTTATTAACATTTTTAGTTTCTTGTTAATTAGTCTGGAGAGTTTTAGGTGAAACACCCTTTATATTCCAAAACAAATCCGTTTCTCATAAAGTGAAATTGAATTGTCCATTTGTTTGCAGAAGATTTACAAAATATAGAAACGTAATAAAATTAATATTGACGATATGCAAAAATTCAGTCTCGTTGAAACTTGCAAATATTCATTAAAACAACTATTTTTACATCATGCTTGATATTGGCATTAAGTAGAAACTAGTAGAAAAATAAAATACGTATAAGTGAAATAAAACTAAATAAATTTAATTTAATTTTCTTTTGAAATAATCACGAGAATTAACTAAAACTTTAGATTTTCATTATTAATTTAAAAGCTATGAAACGTAGGAAATCAGCATTATTTTTGTGTTACCATTAATACAATTCTTCAACTGGGTAACAAGTTATAAGAGTTCATAGCTGACTAAAACTATATGATAACAGAAAAAATAATAAGAGTATGTATATTCATATTGCATTCAAAAAATCATTAAAATCAAATGTTTACTTTCTTTAAATAACTTATACATTTAAATGTTTCGGTATGAGTTACGTGAAGATAAATTTAATAATAAATGTAACAAGTAATCCTTTTTCCCCAGTGCAGTTACAGTATTTAGACTTGAATATTTGCAGCTAAAGTTTCAGTTGTTTTATTTCAGGTTGGTGCTAATTTCATTTTGATGTGTATCAGTAAGGCACCTTCATTTATTTTCTTATTTATACCGGGCGATTAAATGGTTTTATGATATGATAAAGCAAGCTTTGAAGTTTGAATTTAAGGTAGTAGCACTAGAAATCTTGACACTAATTTGAAAAATCAAATCAAAAAAACATTACATTACTCCAATTTTAAATTCATTATCGTCCGGTATTGCGCAATTGGCGAGGTTTAATTTTTATATATTTTTTATAATCTGGTATAAGATGGCGTTTACGCTTTCGAACATATATTTTTTGCATATTATTTAATTTATTTTTTGTATAACTATTATTGTATGTTTTTGTAAAATGGGTGGTATTCGTTGAAATAAATACATTCATAAATAATAAACAAATAAAGTACGTTTACTCTCTACATATAGTATGTGTAGAAATACAATAAAATTAAAAAAAGAAACGCAAATATTATATTTAAATTTGTATCGACAAATTTATAGAAATATATACTTTAAATCAAGTACGAGTATACTCAATTATTAAATGTAAATATATTGCTAATTTTATATAAATTACAACGAGCATTTAACTCTAAAATGCGAATACGCACTCTAATTATTAATTTTCAACTGGACTATAAACATCATCATCACTCAAATCCATAATCATGTTCAATGGGTTTAATTTGCAAAAAAAACAATCCTAAAAAATATTATCAAGAACAAAGATAAAATTGAACTTTTGGAAACAGATTTCAAATTTACATTAATGTTGTTGTATTTTTACGTGATGAGTTTAATTTTCTGTCCAATTAACTCAAACATTCTTGTAATCACATCCTTTTCGTTAATTCTTTTCCTAAATTCCTTCTCGTTGAACCTTTTCTTCCAAAAATCCACGTGTATGACTGTTTTACTCTGTCCAGATTTTAACCTACATATAAGACTAAGATTTAAGATTCCAGTAATTATCCTTCCATCCACTTATTTATTTATTCATACAGTCGATACTCCAAAACGTTTCAACCAATTTTATTTATTATTTCATAATTACTGTGACTGGTCAACAGAACTTTAATAACTAAGGCCGTTAATTATGCAAAAAAGAAGAAGAAGCCAACTGATGCTTATTGTTTGTGCTCTCGGCGCAGGTAAATAGGAGAAGGAAATTATTCGTTCAAACTGGTTGAATTTAGATTCTAGTAGTAAGTGAATCGTTGTTTACTCGATCGATGTTTACTCGATCGGAGTAATCCATTAATTTTGAGGTTTTGGTTTTTAATTTTAGTAGTTACCTAACGAATTGGGCTCGACTTTACTTCACCCCCGTGGAATAACATGCATTAAAAATAGATTCACGCTGTATTGACATATATCACCTATTAAAATTAATAAATTCGGAAATGATAAAAGTTTACTTTTTTCAACTTCACGTTGAATATTCCACATACTTCTAGGTTAAGGTATGTTGAGAGAAAGGTTTGCAATAGAATAAAATGCGTAAATCTTTTTGCGCACGATAATTATTTTACATACTTTTAGGTTAGGTTAGGAGATAAGTTTTCAATAGAATAAATTGCGTATGTACTATGCCTATTCCACATACTTCTGGGTTAGGTTAGGTTAGGTTAGGAGAAAGGTTTAGAATAAATTACGTATGCACGATACCTATTCTTTCAAATAATATCATTTTTATCTATAATACCCACGGGGTGTATAGTAAATGCTTACCGTAAATTGTTTGTACGTTTAGACTAATTAATTGTGTGGTTTTGTTTTCAATTGGGAAAGTAATTAAATAGACACATCAGATGGATACATTAGATGGATAGATCAACATTTTCTGATGAAGAAAATAATAAAAAGGTAATAGGCAAATCTAAATTTTCATTTTTTTCTAAACTCGAATTTTTACTCGTTATACAATAATAAATAGCTTATTTTGTCATTTAATTTTTTAGCCCAAAAGTTTGCAATTGTAAGATAAGTACTAGCTATTAAAAACAATGAAAATCTAATTGTAATACCAACATTTGAATTCGAAACGATATAAATGCAATTACAATATTTCTCAGTTTTCGAAATTATTAAGTTTCGAAGAAATTTGTAAAAACTCGAAAAAACATTCGCGTTTAGAAATATTTAAACATATTTAGATAATTAGTAAGGTTTGGATTATTATGAAGCTTATTAAAACAATAAAATTTAACTTAGTTTTTATGATTTTAAATGTTTAAAGATTTTTTTTATTTATTTATATTTTTGGGGTAAGAAAAGTCGTTCAATCTTCCGAAAAGCAACGCCACTGAAATCAATCAATAATGATTGTCAGCGTTCGATTTGTGCATTATTGGGTGACACATCAATACCCTTCTTAGGGGGATGTTTTTATTTTGTGTACAGCAATAAATTTCGCTCCAGTGCTGCGACAAAACATGGATCATCTACTTATAGCCGGGACTATAAATCAGCTTACGCCTTTTTAGACGTACAACGAAACAATAATAATAAAAAACATGAGAAGTAATTAAAACGTTATCGATGTTGTATATACAGGATGTCTACGCTGAACTTTTCGTTAAAAGTTTATGGGGTTGCCGTTGCACTAAAAATTTTGTCATACGGTTGAATCAGTTCTCCTCATGTGAAATATTTTCAACTTTATATCACTTCCGGTTCCACCGGAAATAGCACCAAATTTGTTATTTTAAATGAAACACCCTATATATTAGTATTTTTTTGAATTCCTCGTTTAAATTGCACCATATTTTATTCGAACATATGTACACTTATCTCTTATAGTTTTCAAGCAAAAAAATTATTTCTAAAATGTTGACCTCTAAAAGGCATCTTAAAATCTGTCTGTAACTTCTCTTAAGAGTAAGATAAAAATTTATTGTATATCTCTACTTGTATCTAGAGAATGCCTCTATGAGTGTATTAGTTGGAAACTGTCAATTTTGACAATAAGTGTTTTTAAAATGTCAATTTCGAAGTACTCTCTTCAATATATCCTAATTCAATTGTTTTAAACCAAATGACCCATTTTTATCACACGGTACGATTGGGGGGAAGATTTCCTACAAAAAAGTATTAACAACCATACTCCTAAAGCAAGTAGTTTTCGAATTATTTCGAAGATTCCTTTTTCGTCACAACTATGCGGGGAATAATGAGCGCATAAGTCGCAACTGAATTTTAGTAGGCAAGTAGTAATGCTTTTGTTTTGTCGCGTATGTAATGCAAAATGTCAAATAATAAAAACATTTAGTACAAAGTTATACAGAAATCAACAAAATGAATAAATACACGTATCAACAAATTATCAATGTATTCTTTATACATGGCAACTGCAATAGAATTGTTACTCAAACATGTAGAGTATTTAATGAAACTTATCCACATTTGCCGCCGATGAATAAAACCAGATTTAGAAGATTGGAATCAAATTTTGTTCAATTGGTAGTTGCCATGTATCAAGAATAAATTGATAATTTGTTGGTTTGTATAATTAATTATTTTGTTGATTTCTGTATAACTCAGTACTAATTCTTTTCATTATTTGACATTTCGCAATACATCCGCGACAAAGCAAAAGCATACTACTAGCCTACTAAAATTCAATTGCGACTTATGCGCGCATTATACCCTGCATAAATGCGCAGAAAAACGAATTTTCGAAATAATTCGAAAATTACTTGCTATAGGAGTACAGTTGTAATACTTTTTTGTAGGAAATTTTCGTCCCAATCGTACCACGTGATAAAAATTGGGTCATTCCATTAAAAAAATTGAATTACTAGATATTGAAGAAAGCACTTAGATATTGACATTTTAAGAACAGTTATTATCAAAATTGACAGTTTTCAATTAATTTACTCATAGAGGCATCCTTTAGGTACAAGTAGAGATATAAATCATATTTTTATCTTATTCTTAAGAGAAGTTACAGACAGAATTCAAGATGCCTTTTAGAGGTCAACATTTTAGAAATATTTTTTTTTCTTAAAAACTATAAGAGATAAGTGTGGTGTGCATATGTTCGAATAAAATATGTTGCAATTTAAACGAGGAATCCAAAAAAAACTAGTATATAGGGTGTTCTATTTAAAATAACAAATTTAGTGCTATTTCCGGTGAAACCGGAAGTGACATAAAGTTGAAAATATTTCACATGAGGAGAACTGATTCAGCCATATGACAAGATTTTTTTTCAAATTTGTATTGCATCAGCAACCCCATAAACTTTTAACGAACGGTTTAGCGTAGACACCCTGTATAGGGAATGTTTCTATTAAGTATTAACATACATATCACGTATACACGCTGCAATTGTTCATTTTTTTTTTCTAATTTAAAATGTCCAATTCGAAGATACTAACGAGTTTTTTCCACTCCTAGATTAAGTATGAAGTAAAATTTCGAGTTTAGAAAAGCTTAAAAACTTGAAATTTTAAATTTGACTTGATGCGCCATGCATAATAAACACTAATTCATTGTAAATTTTAAAATATACTTAACCTTCAGAATATTGTTTTATACGCGTGGCGCATAAAGTAAAAAAAATCTTGAGTTTAGAAATGCCTTAAATTTAAATTGGTCGCGTAGCGAAGAGGAGCGGCCAATCCAAATTTTCATTCTTTTCTAAAGTCGAAATTTTACTTCATGCTTAATCATAGAGTGAAAACACTCGTTAAAAATTCAAATTAAACATTTTCAAAAATGAGTGAGTGGTTTAACATTTACAGTTTATGAATACAGGGTAGCTGAATTTTTAGTGTCCAGCTTATATCTGCTAAAATATTGAAGATACAAAATAAAGTTAATATAAAACATATCATATGTAACGTGATCTATAAGATGAAACAAATACTTTGTTTCCATAGCTAACCTATTTTACAGAAAAAGTCAGTATTTATTTTTTTATAAATTGGATGCCCAGAATATTTTCGAAAATCAGATTCTTATTGAAATTCCCTTTACAATGTATCACAAGTACCATTTTACTTATTTCAATTATTTGAAAAAATGAAAACCAGTTGATAGCACAGTACATCAAACATTTAAATATTGTTTATTTTTTCTTGATAAGTAAACACAATTACACCAATAAAAGCGTATAACTGTCAAATGTGACAAGTATTTGCTAATATTATGAAATTTGACAAGCAATTAAAATAAATGAAACAATATCACATGACTGCAATAATTCCGTTATTAGGCATAATTGAAAAGCTTGTGATACATCACTGTAACGAGAATTTATCTAAGAATCTGATTCTCAACACATATATGGCAAAATTTGTATTAAATTGAACGATACTGTAATGCCATACAGCAATAGCGGGAAAAACTTAGGCATAAAACTTGATAATTCATTCAGATACAGAGCCCACATTAATAAATCTATTAGAAGTGCATACCTTAATTTAAAAAAAACTATACCCACATAGACATTACTTTTAACTAAAAGAAGAATATTGTTGACATTACTATTCAATCAAAACCAAAATAATGTTATGTGAGTCCCTTGTACTATCTAACTTTACATTTTGTTCAACCCTTTGGAATGCTGCATTGGACTGTACAACAAGTAAACGAATACAAAAAGTACAAAATGCTTGTCTGAGGTATATCTATGGAATAATAAAGAATATCTCACAAGATTAGAGAATCAGGTTGGCTAGCTACAAAGGAGCGACGCACTATTCTGGATGCAAGTCTATACCACAAAATTATTTTTACTAAACAACCTTCATATCTTTACAATAAAATTTCCTTTAGAGAAGACGTGCATAACTTAATCATCAGATTTGAAAGACGATTATCACCTTCCAAGTACCGCACTGCAATACTCCAACGTTCATTTTCTTACAATATTTACAAATTATACAACATAGTACCCCAATCATTTAAAACTCAACCACTCAATAAATTTAAAACGAATGTAATAGATTCACTAATTCAAAATAAAGATTTTCTGTCACACGGTTGATTGTTTATTTCAATTGTTCATTATAGCTTATGTTTGTATTTCATTTGTTCATTATAGCTTATGTTTATAGAAATATAAGTATAATTTTTTTGTTTGTTATTATTTATATATGTTAGGTATAGATGGAAGAACAGGTGGGCGAAAGCCTAACTGAATCCCGCCTAATGGTTCACTTGTTATATGAATCGAATACTGTAACTGTGTACACACAAATTTAACTTGTGAATATAGAGTATATTATGTACAGGGCATTCCATATGAAAAAATTATTGCTGACAATTTTTCAAAAAATGTGTAAGCCATAGAATAAAAGATTGTTTTCCATCTTGTAGATCTCGTTGTATATGATAAGTTTCATATTAAACTTTTTTCTGCATCTTGGATTGATTTCACTTTATTTGCTCATACATGAATGTGAGCACACAATTCGATTCGCAAATCAATTGTTAGACTACTAAATATCCTTACTTTTTTTACTTAAGTGTATTTTTGACAACAAAAAACATGACAACTTTTATATAAATCATAAATATTTACAAAATTTTCTATAATTTGCTAAAGATATCAAAGTTGTTAAAAAATGTGTAAATCAGTTAATTCAAATTATGAATGTTGTTAAAACTTACAAATATAATAATAATTACACAAATAAATAAGGGAAGTAAAAATAAAAGTGTAAATAAAAAACAAGGTGCTTTATTTATCACTTAAATTTGATCTTCACATAATTCACTCAATAAATTTAACAAAAATAAGATTACCTTTTTATAAGTAAAGTTTTTTATTGTAACTGGAGTTTTAGTGTTACATGTGTGTAAATAACGATGCATAACGAAATAAAAGCTTCCATAGTAATTTTTGTATAACAATAATTGTCAACATTTCAAATAATAGTGATAGAAAAACAAGGTTTGTCATACCTAGAGCTCGGATTTCTAAGCAAACAATGTGATGGGAACAAATTATTGAAACTTAAATTATTTGACACTAAATTTGTTTCTGCTTATTTGCCTTTTTAAGTTTTTTCGGTTGTATGTTTATTTTACATGTATATGCTTACTTAGTGCTTATTTCGGCAAATTTTAGATCATTGACAATTATTATCTGTACAATCAAAACACGAACTATTAATTCATTTATATAGTTTAGTGAAGTAAATCAAGTCTTCAGCTATCGACCCGTCACTTAGTAAAAATTCACGCATCTATTCATCACTAACATACATGACTACATCATTGACACATATACAACAAACATAAACTCACCCTCTTATATTGACAGAGAAGCCCTTTTAAAAAAACTGAAAACCAGATTTGTGGACTCTTTCAGAATCGATACTCACGTACATTTCTCTGGGAATAAAATGTTTATCGTCATGTTTGACATGGACTCACCCAACCTTATCCCACCAGTTACCCCGATCTCTTCCATTCGTACAGGATTCACCCAAGTTACCACACATGGCTAACTACATAAATTTCATCTACACAAATATTAATTCAATCCTCAATAAACATCATCTTCTTACCCATTTCCTAACTAATAATCCCATACACGTAAACATGATGGTCGAAACCAAATCCAGTAAACCTTTTTCCTTTTCTAACTGGTCCACTATTCAAATTCCCGCATCTTCCCCTAACCACAACCAACGAGGTGGCTCTATTATTTCAACAAAACCAGGAATTAAGCTAGGTAAATTGTTAACCCCCTAAAATAAACAATATTTCAAATGAATGTCTTCACGTTACTATTGACCTCGCCTCTTTCCCCCTACACATATTCCTAGTATACATCCATCCCACCTCTCATATAGAGGATTCCATATTTACTAAGGCTTCCTTATACGATAATGTTATCATAATCGGGGATTTTAATATCAACACAACATAATCCAAATTTCTATCCTCCTTTATTTCAAATTCTAATTTTGTGCGTGTTAAAACTCCCCCTACATTCATAATGTCAAATAATCCCTCCACAACTCCTGACATCCTGTTATGCACAAGCAATATACAACACTTAATCCATAATGAAGCACTAAACCCAGACCTAGATTCCGATCACCTATCAATCCAATTCTCCCTGAATAAAGATCCACCTACCCCTATTCCCCCCACAATCATTTACAGACATAAAGACTGCGACATAGATAAAGTGACAAGAGACATGACAAACTTTATACAATCCCATCAACAAATAAACCAGACATACATTTCCCTGTTCCTGTCTAAACTAGCAAATAGTATACAAAAGCATACCCTAATTTATACTAAAAAACCCTACAAATACCCCCTCCTAAAATATATCTTAAGATTAATCAAATACAAAAGACAGATTTACAGAGACATCCGACAAACAGACGACTATAATCTAAAACAAACATTTAACAAACTAAACAAAGACATACAGAGACTTATCAAAGAATACAAGACGGACATGTGGATAAATACGTGCAAGGACATTAACGAAAAGCAAGGAAAAAATTACTGGAATGCTATCAATAAAATATCGAAATATAGAAAGAACGATCCTCTCCACAAAATAAAACATCCTCTAACAAACGATATCACTGACCAACAATCAATAGCAGATACGTTTGCAGACCACTTCGACAAAATATACAAATTTACCTATGACGATACATATGACAACGACTTCCTAAACCACGTAAATGACTGGTATATGTCCTTTAAACAAATCCCTGCACCCCACTCCCATGACGATAAAATAAAGGAAAAACAATACTATGCCACACTGCATAAAGGTAAAAATTCAGCACCCTGTTATGATAACGTCTCCCGTGTAGTCCTTAAATCCCTTCCTGAAAGTATACACACTCATATTTTAAAAATCTTTAATTATGTCTTTCAGACGCAAGAATTGCCACAGGAATGGAAGCGGGGTACTATCATCTGTATCCCTAAACCCGAAAATGATCCACTTGCACCTTCTAGTTATCGCCCCATTACCCTGATCTTAGTCCTGGGCAAGGTGTTTGAGGACATAATTAAAGATAAAATCCTTGACCATATTTCAAAACGTATTCCCCCATACCAATTTGGTTTTGTCAAACACCGATCCACCTCGCTCCCTCTTTCCATCCTGACTTCAAACTGCCAGACAGCACACCTCGAAGGAAAAAAATCCGCCGTCCTCTTTGGATATAAAAAAGGCATTCGACTCAGTATGGCATCGAGGTGTGTTGTTTAAATGCCACTCACTAAATATCCCACACTATCTTTTGAATTTAATCGACAGTTTCGTCTCACGTAGATCCATAAACATCAAAATCCGCAACATCCTCTCAAGATCCTTTAGCCCCGAACAAGGTGTTCCTCAAGGCTCAACTCTCTCGCCGCTTCTTTACGACCTATTCGTCCTAGATATTTATAACCCCGACCCCAAATTCCTAAACCCTCATGCTTACCCCTTGCTATATGCAGACAACACAGCATTGATTTCACATGCGCCCACGTTTGAAAAAGCTTTAACCACCCTTCAAGACCTAATCGACACTATTCAAACGTGGTTCGCAAAATGGAGAATTTCTAATAATCCGAACAAGTCCAAACTCCTGATTCCTTTCCACCGCCCAAACAATTCCCCACTGTCAATCTCCCTATTTAATGACCAAACTACACCTTCCTCAACCTGCAAATACCTCGGTGTGATTATCAACCAGAAATTTACATTCAAATCCCTTGCCCAAATCCTCAAAGACAAAGCCAAGAAGAGATCGCGTCATTTCAGAACTCTCACGTACAAAACACAGGGAATTACGACCAACAACGCTGTTCACATATACAAGATGATTTGTCGCCCTCTTCTTGACTACGCAGCCATCCTTTTCCACAATTCTCGTCCATCTGCGTTAAAACACCTACAAGGAGACATCCCAACAATCCCCTACACAATGATTCAACCAATATGGCGGCAATTAATGCAAAATAAAAATTTACAATTTTTATTTAATGTAGTAATGTAGTAATTAATTGTCCATAGGTGCTTATAATGTAGGTGGTTTTTAATTTGTACATTTCTTTTCGCAATGGGCCAAGGTACTTGGAAATGTTTACTATCTTTTTCTTCATACACCAATCACAAAATGGCAATTTGTTTTTTCATCGTAATTCATTAATATTTGTATGAACACAAACTGTAAAGATTTTTACAAATTCATTCACTGATTAATGTTTTTGTTAACGAACTCGTGTCCATGGTTACATTAATTCAGGCAATTAGGTATAATGAGAACTTTAAAATGAGTTATTTAATTAATAAAACTTATTAATGGTAGAATTTCTTCCTTTGCGCTTGTAGAAAAAATGTTGTTTGTATTTTGTGCGAAAAATCAGTATGTTTTTTGACGCATTGGAATTCATTTTTAGTGTAGATCTGCGGTCTCGATTAAAAATGCATTCTCGATGCGTCAAAATAATATTTTTTGCTAGAGTTGGTGCTTTTGAAAGCGCTTTTTTTCATCTTTTTTGTGGTTAGAAATCCGATCTTTAGTCATAATGGGTAAAATCTTCAAAATTAACCAACAATAAGTGATAAAATCATCTAGAAATCACAAAATTGGCGAAAATTGATGAATTCAATGAAATTTAAACTGATTAAAAAAACATCGTCAACATTTGAAAAATTGAAACACTAAAAATAGACGAAATCACTAATAAGTTTTACTAAAACTTACTAACATCGTGAAATATAACATATACACACATCTTATAAATTGATGACAACAAAAAACATGATAAGTTTTATAGAAAATATGTCAAAGTTGTTAAAAAATGTGAAAATTATTTAAATTTTTATAGTTGACTCGTAATGTGAATGTTGTTAAAACTTACAAATATAATAATAATTACACAAATAAGACGCTTAAATGATGTTTTTATAACTGACGTTTTTTTTTTACTGTAACTAGAATTATAGTGTCACGTGTGTGTAAATAACGATGCATAACGAAATAAGGCTTCCGCAGTAAAACTTTTATAATAATAATTATCAATTTTCAAATAATACTGATAGAAAAAACTGTGAAAATTAACTAACAATAATTGACAAAATCAACTGGAAATTATAAAAATTGATCAATTCAATAACATTTTAATTAATCAACAAACATCGTCAAAATTTACAAAATTGAGACAGTAAACCAAGACGAAACCACTAATAAGTTTTACTCAAATTTACTAAAATCGTGAAAAATCACATTTACAGAAATCTTAGGAATTGTTGACAACAAAAAACATGACATGTTTTATAGAAATCATGAATATTTACAAAATGTGTATAATTTGGTAAAAATATTAACGTTGTTGGAAAGATTCTTCAAATGTATATTGTTAATTCGTAATGGTAATGTTAGTAAAACGTACAAATATAATAATAATTACACAAAAAGACACCTAATCTATATATCCTTAACTGACATTTTTATTTGTAACTAGAGTTTTAGTGCACACACACACACACACACACACATATATATATATATATATATATATATATATATATATATAAATAAATAACGATGCATAACGAAATAAAAGCTTTCAGAGTAAAAGTTTTATAATAATAATTGTTAACATTTCAAATAATATTAATAAAATAAATCGTCAATATTGACAAAAAATTATTAATAACATCAACTAGAAATCTCAAAAATCACTGAAAATTGATTCAACAAAATTAAGATGAAGATCGTAAAAACAGACCAATTTTAAAATGATATGATGTAATTATTAAATGCATCAAACAAATCCAAATTAAAAATTGGTAATAATATATAGTCCATTTAATTATTATATTCATTGTCAATGACAAAATTTCAGTGAAAAATCACCAGGTATAATAAATACATTTTATTAAATCACCCTTATAAGTAACTAGATTCAGACATATTATTGTGAGGTTAGAGTTCACGAAGCCGTGATTTAGACAATAATATTATTTTATACAGGCTGGGACAGAAGAAGAAGCGATTTTATAAAGTCTGTACAAAAGAAGATTATTATATTTTTCGAATGTTTTTTCATTTAGTTAAATAAGATAAAAAGCATTAATATTTTTATTTTTTGAAAATAACTCCGTAAAGATGACGTCCGTTTAGTCGCACACATTCTTCCAATTGTGACCTGAAATTATTAATTACGTTCCGCAGCATTACTTGGGTACTTTGGTCCACTTCCTGTTGGATTAGTTTTTTCAAGGCTTGAACTATTTGTGGTGGGTTATCTTAAAACACTATCCTCTTCAAGTAACCCCACAAGAAAAAGTCACAGGTTGTAAGGCCAAGTGATATTCCCATTTCAAGAAATCATATGATTTGGAAATAATCAGTTGACAATATTCATGCTTACTCTCGCTTTATGGGAGGTTGCTCCGTCCTGTTGAAAAAATGATTCCTTGTTAACTCCGTACCATGCTCCATTATTACTAAATGATAATACGCAGAAAACATAGCCGATAGCGTCCCAATTTTTTTTAAATCGCTCGTTATTCTGTCCTATCCTGTATTTGTACCAAATTGATTTTAAAATACAATATTGTTTATTTCCATTCGATTAAAAATTTAATTCTTTCCGAAATGTTTATAAATCATCGAAAGAAAAGTACTCATCCTCTGATAGCCCGCCATCCTACGACTGAATTCTTTAAAAAAAAATATGATCTGTATAAGACTTTAAATCTATATGTTTGCGGCCACTACTCATATCAACTTCAACTTCCCCGCCAAGCTCATATTTTTTTTTTTATTCCAAAAATTTAATAGTTGACATTTGCAAATTAATTTCATTCAGTAGGTATTGAAAATGATACTTTCAAAATAAATACAAAACACTTACATCTAAAATCCCAATAGCGCTTTCTTGTTTACATTCTTGTTTTATGTTTTTAGGTCTTCAATGGATCTGACCACTGCTGCTTTTTTCCCGAAGCTTTTCGAATTTTTCGTTGTTTTTAGGCATTTTGATGAGAATGCATCGATTTCAGTATGACGTTTAGGACTAACTCCCAACATTCACTAAAATCTCTATTCTAAAAAATTGTATTTTGTCAACCTAAGAACTTTTCGAGAATTATTATAAAAACAAAATGAACCTAATGTATAATATGCCGATATTTTTAAAAATTGATAAAACTCGAAGAATTGATAAATTCGCAAAATTAATTAAAATGGAATAAAATTAATAATTTAACTAAATATTCTAAAAAAAATGACAAAAACCATAGATTAACTTATGGTAGTTAGTCCTAGTAAAATTTATAGAAATTGATCATTTCGACAAAAGATTACAGTAATCATTTCTGTAATTTATAATAAATAAAAACGATTAGTATTACAGGGTTCTTCTATTGCATTTCACCATTGATCAAATGGGATTCACTATATCCCAAATATATATCACCTTGTCAAATATATGCCAAAAGATTTTCCGATTTACTAAATCAGTTCTACTATATACCAAATACTGAAAATATTTTATTTTTATTTATACATACAGGGAGTTTTTCTTTAAAGTATACATATTCCAAATTCAGCTTATTTTCTTTAAATCTTTAGGTATTTGTAGTGTTTTTAAAAGAGTTCAATTTAAAGCTTTAAACCAGTGTTTTTCAGTCCCAGACTAAGCATGAAGTAAAATTTCAAGTTTAGAAAAGCCCCGTGAAAATTTGTCGAGGGTCGCGCAGCGACCCGAGACAAATTTTCTGGGCTTTTCTAAACTCCAAATTTTAGTTCATACGCCACTCGTATAAAACACTAAAATATTGTGAAATGCATGTATATTTTAGTCTCACTTGAAATCTGTGTTTTTTACGCTTGGCGCATTAAGTAAAATTTCGAGTTTAGAAAAGCCCAGAAAATGTTCACGGGGCTTTTCTAAACTTATAATTTTACATCATGCTTAGTCTGGGAGTGAAAAACACTGGTTTATAGCTTCAAATTAAACTTCAACAAAAAACAACGAATATCTCAATATTTTACTTCATGCGCCACGCGTATAAAACACAACAATTTTGTGAAATGTAGGTATATTTGAACCTCACTTGAAATCAGTATTGAATACGCGTCGCGCATGAGGTAAAATTTCGAGTTTAGAAAAGCCCAGAAAATGTGTCTCAGGTCGCTGCGCGACCCTTCGCAGATTTTCACGGGGCTTTTCTAAACTCGAAATTTAACTTCATGCTTAGTCTAGGAGTGGAAAACACTCGTTTTAAACTTTAAATTAAACTCTTAAAAAAAAAACAACAGATATCTAATGATTTAAACAAAATAAGTTGAATTTGGAAAAAGTATACTTTAAAGAAAAACTCCCTGTAACACTACTTACGCCAGCATTCATACTCCGAATAACGAGTCCTCTTAGTTGCTAGCATGCATTTTTTGACAAACTGCAGCCATTTTACTGACAAGTGAAATGTAATTGACAAACTGCGATAAGGTTTTGACATAATGGAAAATGTAGAGGTATGTAAGGAAATGTATTTGATAAATGAGAAATATATTTAAAATAAACGGATACACATTCGATAAAAAGTGAAATGCAATAGAAAAACTCTGTAGATTCTACAAATATTTATATTTATATTATTTATATTATCTATCACTTGAAATGATTAGAAAATATGAGAGAAATAATAGAAAACTATTTATGAAAATGTAATGTGACAAAAAATACTTAGTACAATTTTGGATAATTGAATTGTTTGTTTTCGAAATATGAACAATGAATTCATTTATGTATACATTTTTGACACAGAGGGTACAATTCCAATATTTAAGAAAACTTTAACACGTTTTTGGAATTTAGTAGCTCAAATAGGTTTGTTGTCAAATAATAGCAACATGATGCATTTAAGGGTTAAGAATAAAAATGTGAAATTATAAATAAAACACAAAAAAATATAATTAAATAACTGTTCCCAATAACATCATTTAAATTAGCAAATTTAATGAAACGCCAACATTTCTAAATAAACATAAAATGACAAATTTCACTATACATCAATTCATTTGTTCTGTTCATCAAGACAGTTCACAAGCCTAGCACGTAACTACATTCTTACAAATAAATTAAATTCAAGCAAGGCAGAAAAACATCTGGTCGATAGCCTAGACAGACTAACCCTATATTCTATATAAATAAATAAATATGTATGTATTATATTATTGTATTGTAATTGTTTGAATAAAGATGTTCTATATATATGATAAAACTCTTAAAAATTGAAAAAATCTATACTAATTTAAGTATTAGAAAATCGGATTATATTTACCACTAATAATACATATCTTTTCTTTTGAGGAAAATACATTCTCTTCGGCTCATTAGTAAATGTGTTAATGATCAACGGATTGAATATTAGTATTAAAAATATATATCAATATTAGATGAATATATACAGGGATTTTTTTAAGTATACATATCCCCATGTACACGCTGTAAAATTTCAGGCATTATTTGATTGCATAAAAGCGTTCAATTTAAAGCGTTTAACGAGTTTTTCCACTCCCAGGTTAAGCATAAAGTAATATTTCAGGCTTTTCTAAACTCGAAATTTTTCAATATGCACCACGCGTACAAAACACTGATTTAATGTAAAGTTCAAAACATACTGCTAACTTTTGATCTCACGTTGTTTGGGGCCCCTCTGAGAAAAAATCCTTCCTTCGCCACAGATATAATTATATGAGACAACGTAAAAACTAGTAGGAATTATTAATTTAAAATAATGAAACGAATCCAGTGATTTTATTTGAATAAAAAGAAAATACAAAATAGCTATTTATTTATCAAGGCAGTAAAATTTAACATTTTAATTCGCATTAGGTTAAGATACACAAATTCCAACATGATAACAACAAATTCAAAGGTTTACAGAGATAAACACTACCCAGTTATAACAGTGAACAAGAAAGTGCATGCAAGAGTATAATTATACAAAACCAAAGCACATACTTACACAGACCGGTTATTATTATTATTATTAGCATTACCCAATGTTGGAAATAAACACAAACGATTCGTACAATTAAGCACGTAATTAATCCTTACGGGAACATGCACCCTTTCGCGCTTATCAAACGCCAGACGAAAAAAGATAAGTACTGAAACGGAATGAACGAAAACAAAAAAGAAGGAAGACAAATATAAAACACAGCACCTTTAATTTACACTTCCGAAGCGTCTTTTAATTCCAATCCAATTACAATGTTTGATTTTCCACTCGTTAATGAGCATCTCTCGTTCCTGTTTATACGGATGCAAACAAAAATGAAGTAAAGTCTTACCCCTTTAGTTTACAATTTGAATGAAAAATACGGAGAACGCAGTTGTTCTTAAATTTTTAAATTGCATGATAGGTTAAAAGTGGCATCATTGAAAAGGTCTTTAAGAAATAAGCAACTTTTGTATGAAACATAATTTTGTTATTGGCATCGATTTTGAGTAATATTTGATCAACGTTATTAAATTTTAATTTTTAATGGATAACTTATTTTAAAAGATTGAGTTTAAAATGTCAGTTACATCTCTTAGATATATTCTGACCAAGGCCGCTGCATCGAATCATGTAAACATTTTAAAACTTTACTTAATAAGCATTTTTTTCAATACAAATACATGTTCAATGGTTACTACATCTGCATAATTACAATCTAATAGTTTAAAAAAAAAACTCGAAATTTTGGTTTTTTCTCATATGCAAATTACATAAATTTCCATTGTAATTAAAAACTCTATTTGGCTTTAAATTTAAGAAAAAAAAAAATATGTTTAGCATATTTATATTTAAATTAAATTATAAGAAAAAAATCGGAGTCGGAATTATACAAAATTTCCAACTCCATGGCTCCGATTTCGTCATCACAAAAATACTTAAATTCCGACGCCACAGTTTTGACTCTAACTCAGACTCAGAGTTCACAGCACTGGTTCAAACTATTTTCTATTTACTTCTAAACACTGTTGAACTGTTCAGGTCCTAACACCAGTGGCCCTAAGTACCTACTCTTAAAAAACAGGTAGCCATGAGATATTCATATTCGGTAACTTCAATACGAAATTACCTAAAACAAACGCCAGTTACAAAAATATGTTTCCTACAAAAGTTGCTTATTCTTTAAAGACCTTTTGAATAATACCACTTATGACCTATCATGCCATTTAAAAATGTTGAGTTTTTGATATTTTTAAGCGGAATCCCAGGGATGCCAACCTTTTTGGGAAAAAACAATATTACTATTTGATTCGTCAATGTGGCTTTAGTAATAATTTTGTTTTATCTCAACGCTCTAAGACTAGCCAATTTCTCAAAAAAATGCCTGATATGGGTAGTCTGGGACACCCTGTATATCATGCTTTTTCTTGAAAATAACTTGTATCGTATGGCTACATTTAGTTTGTTGTAGATATACTAGTCGTAGATTAAATATTGCTGGCAACTTGTGTTTAAAAGGCTTTTGGGTGATTAGGATATTCGCTCTACTTTACACCCTAGTTACCTAATAACAATTTTATTTGCATGCAGAGATTTTTTTTAAGTATATGCTAAAGTAAAATGCTCCATGTTAGACAAAACAGAAATAGAGAGCAAAATATAGTTACATAAAATAAAACTTATACAATGTTGTTTACGCGAGATCAAACATAAGGAGTATATTTTGAACTTCAGTTACATCAATATGTTATACGCGTGGCGCATGATATAAAATTTCGAGTTTAGAAAGGCCTAATTTGGATTTGGGCGCTACGCTTCGCTCCGCGCCCAAATCCAAATTTTTAGGCTTTTCTAAACTCGAAATTTTACTTCATGTTTAATTAAGGAGTGGAAAAACTTGTTAGAAGCTTTAAACTGAACGCTTTTATAAAAATAATAAATGCTTGATATTAAACTTGAAAGAATAATTCTCTGTATAAAAATCTTATTTAAATAATTACGAGTGAAAGTGATTTTTTACCAAAAAATTACTTTTGGTTCGACATTACTTGAAATCAACATTATATTAATTAAAGATTGTAATTAAATTAAAATCATTTAATTTATTTAAAGAAAAGTTAAGAACAAACAAATCAAGCTGTGTTATTTGCACTTAAAATTTAAAAAATCATATTTCACTAAGTGATAATTGAGAAATAATTTAAAGATACATTTACTGAGAGTTGCAATTTTTTGACATGATCAATATTTTTTAATAATAATAATATTAATTACGCAACAGGATATTTTTAATTATAGTAATATGTTTAGACAGTAGCGAAGATTAATTGTTAATTTACCACTATATTACTTTTTACATAGTTATGTAATTTTTTGTAAACCAAGTAATTTTATCTTAAGTTAAAATTTAAATGATATATTTATTAAAATAAAATTAGGTGCATTAAGAAAACTGGAACAAATCATTCAATTTTATCTAAATTTGAAATTGAAAAAAAACATTAATCATGTTTTAAGGTTATCATTTCTTATCCTAAACAACGCGAAGACTCCAAGGGGTTTATTTTGTTTAAAAATTTATTTTAAAAAATCAAACTTTTCAACATGAAATTGAACGGGTTTTAAAGAAAACGGGAATTGTTGAAAATTGAATAAACTTTGTGCTTAAATTGAAAAATTACAAACAAAATCGACCGACTTTTGACAAAATTACAGATGCTCAAGGTTAACAAAATGTTATTTATTTAAATGAAAAAAGTACAGTTTTTTGGAGTTTGATTAAATATTAAGGGATTGTCGAGGAATAAATATACTTTGTGCTGAAGTTAAAAACAAACAAAATTGAGCGATTTTTGACAAAATTACAAACGCCAAAGTTGAATAAAATGTCAATTAATATATAAGAAAAATATTAAAAGGTACACTTTATATTTTTCAGATCTTAGATTATAAGAAAAATGTCAGATTTTGATAAACAGAAATTAGTTAAAGTTGTGTTAAAGTTAAAAAAAAAAAATAAAAAATCCTGTGATTTTTGACGAAATTACACTCTCAAAATTAAGTTAAATTATCTCAATGAATAGATGAAAAAAAGATATTCAAAGGTAGTTTCTCTCTTTTTTATCTTAGGTTATGAAGAAACGAAATGTCGGATTTCGATCAAATCAACAGGGACTGTTGAGAAATGAATAAAAAATCAACAGACTTTTCAATATAGATTTACTTAGATGAATTGTGATGTTTTAATATTTTTTAAAGCTACTGACGTTCAATTATTAACGTTTAACCTATATCATTTTTGTTTACTAATTTATTTGTTTACAGACACTTAGATAGTTTTAGTATAATTTGAGCTTTTGCATATTTTTCGACAATTGTTGATTTACTTAATCCTGCAACAAAACGAGATTTGTTTATTCTCTATGACTTTTATGTTTCAAATTGTTTTGTAATGATTTTCTAAAGAAGGCTGAACTCTTTAAATCTTTTCATTTTATGACATAAATTTTACAATAAAGGAAACTACAAAATAGGATTTTGTTTGATCATCTAACGATGGTTTCCACTTCCATAAAAAAACATTTCGAGTTTAGAAAAACCTTAAAATTTGACTTGGTCGCGTAGCGAAGCCAAGCGACCAAGCTAAATAAGGCATTTCTAAACTCGAAATTTTACTTTATGCGCCACGCTTATAAAACGTTGATTTAACGTGAAATTATCTTTAACAAGCACATTTATTGACTTAACAAATCACACTAAATTCTAAGGAAAATATATACTGATAGTAAATTAAAATGGCACCAACACAGACTATATTTCATCAAAACTTAGTAAAAGTTGTTACATGCTTCGAATCTTGAAACGTAACATATCCTTCAATATATTAAAATTAGTATGTAACTCCAATTTCTTGTTGATTGTGCGTTTAGGTATGTGGCGTACCCTCGAGGAATATACAGGCGAGAGCGTGGCAAACAAGGAGCTCCAGGCATCAGTGAGGCGGATAAAAAATCCAGGGCAACTAAAAAATAAATATTTTAGACAGATAGAGAATTTTGCATGTTAAACGTTAGTTTACATTCTTTGCATTAGAATAAAGAAATAATCTCTATTTTGACAATTTCCTGAGTAATTAATAACAAACCTCACGCATCATGAGTAGAAGTTTGGTAAAACAAACCAAAACTCAACATTGGTGACCCCGAGCGGCCTACGTTGTTGGTGATCCCTGAACAAGCTGCCGTAATAAGCAACCCGGCAGGATAAGTGCCGACGAATCGCCGATAGCAGAGGAGCAGGATCACATTGAGGAATATCGAGAGCTACCAAAACTGTCAGCTGTCTACAATCCTTCATTCCTGTACTCGTCCAGACAACACGAAAGCCACACGGAAGCACGAAAACCACGAAACATTCCTCGAAGGTGACGCTACATTAACCTTTCTTCACATTAGAAAATCCTCACCTTCTCCTTACATTTTCTTCCTTCTTGATTTTCTTTCTTCTAATTTCTTTTCCTAATTTCAAACGGTTTGGAAGATCAAAGTTCCTCTGAGGAAACGATCGGTAATATTAAATGTGTGCTTCCACCAATTTGGCGTGTTGACCCCTTTATTTGGTTTATCCAAATAGAAGCGGATTTTTTTAATTCACGCGTAACCAGTTCTGTCCGGTAATTTAATAAAGTTGTCGCTTCCTTACCTCCAGATATCGCAATGGACGTAAGGGATTTGTTAATGGAACCACCCGCCATCGATCCTTATTAAATACTAAAAAATGAGATTATTAAACGGACAATGATTTCTAAAAAGAAACGTTTACAAAAACTCTTATCGAACAAGGTACTCGGAGATCAAATTCATTCCCAACTCCTACGTAAATTACAGCACTTTTGGGGAATACCTCAATCGATGAGAACTTACTACGCGAAATTTTCTTGCAACGTCTTCCCGCTGATGTGCAAAAGATCCTAGTTGCATCACGTGGTACGTCATTAGCAGATCTTGCAGAAATGGCAGATCACGTGATGGAAATCTCAGCACCTATGTCTATCAGTGCTACTGGCATTTCCAAACAAGTTTCGAATAACACCAAATTAGACACGAAATTTAGCAATTTCGAAGCAACGGTGCAAAGTTTACAGAATCAGATTTCGGAATTAACTCAAAATTTAACCACCTTAACTGCCTCTATTTTGCAACAATCTAAAAACAAATATCCACGTCGAAACCGTTCTTATTCCAGGTCTCATTCTGTACAACGTGATGACCCAAACCACAAATTGTGCTGGTATCACTATAATTTTAAAGACGATGCACGAAAATGCACCAAACCTTGCGATTGGGGAAACGGCTCAGAACGGGTTTGATGTCGATCTACGATGCCGTTCATCCATCAGGTCGACTATTTTTTATCCACGATACAAATTCTGGCACTAAATTTCTTATTGACACTGGCGCCCATGTCAGCATTTTGGCGGTGAATCAACTCTATGCCAATATTCACCCCCCTACAAAATTTACATTGCAAACCGTAAGTGGAAATTTAATTTCAACTTTCGGATTATCTAAACTAACAGTTAACATCGGCTTAGATGTAACATTTCAGTGGCATTCCATACTTGCACGCGTAAACCACTCGATTTTTGGCGCAGATTTTCTCCGGCATTTCAACATAATTATTGATATTGCCAATAATCGATTAATGAGGACACCGTCCTGTCTGATGCAACAGCCGATGATAAATTCATTATCCAATCATCATACAACATATTTCACATTACTCAATCAATTTCCCGATCTCACCACTCCTTTTGACCTCACTAACCCAGTTAAACATCAAGTGCAACATAGCATCGAAACTTCTGGCCCACCTGTTTTCAGCAAACCAAGGCGTTTACCGCCACACAAATTCAAAATTGCCAAACAAGAATTCGATAACTTATTAAAACTTGGTTTTGTTCTCATCAAGCCCATGGGCATCACCGCTGCACTTGGTATCGAAATCCGATGGTTCTTGGCGACCGTGCGGAGACTATCGTGCACTTAACAAGGTTACGATTCCTGACCGATACCCTCTGCCCATATTGCATGATTTTACGTATAGCTGTTTTGGTTGCAAAGTCTTTTCTAAAATCGATTTTATTAAAGCTTATCATCAAATTCCAATTCACCCTAATGATATACCGAAGACTGCAATCACAACACCATTTGGCTTGTTTGAGTATACGCGGATGAGTTTTGGTTTGAGAAACGCCGCACAAACCTTTCAACGGTTTATGGACTCGGTTCTTCGCGAGCTACCATTTTGTTTCGTACATTTGGATGACATTTTAGTCTTCAGTAAAGACGAACATGAGCACGTACAACACCTCCGACAAATTTTTCAACGATTAACAACTTTTGGAATCAAAATTAATAACGACAAATGTATTTTCGGCTAAACAAAATTAGATTTCTTAGGTCATAGAATTAACAGTTCAGGCATCAAACCATTACAAATTAAGGTTGATGCAATCATGTCTTTTCCACAACCATCTGACCAGAAATCACTTCAACGTTTCCTTTCCATGATAAACTTCTACCACAGATATATAAAATCATGCTCAAGAATACTTGCACCGCTCAACCAACTTGCATCTCAAACTCCACGCAACAAACCCCTGGTATGGTCACAACCTGCACTCCAAGCATTTACGGCAGTCAAGGCTGCACTAGCCGACTGTGCTATGCTTAGCCTACCAGACCCAAATGCGGAGTTAAGCATTATGGTAGACGCATATGATTCCGCTGCTGGTGCGGTCTTGCAGCAGAAGGAAAAATCTGGCGTTCTTCGACCGCTAGCTTTCTTTTCAAAATCATTTTCAACAACAGAACGTAAATACAGTACATTCGGTCGTGAATTACTGGCCGTTTATTTGGCAATTAAAAATTCAAATATTATCTCGAAGGTCGTAATTTTTACAGACCATAAACCATTGATTGCTGCCATAAATTCAACTTCAGATCGATATTCAGGACGTGAGCACAGGCATTTAACTTTTATCTCGCAATTCACTACTGACGTTAGGTTTGTTCCCGGTAAAGAAAACGACGTCGCGGATACGTTATCGCGTGTCGAAATTAAAATTTGAGAATTACCGGACCTAGCCAAATTTCAGTCAGAAGACGATGAGCTTAAATTTTTGTTAACAAACGGCACAACTTCACTGAAACTGGAGCAGTTCACTCCGCCTGGCACTGGCACACCCATTTACGTTGACATTGTTTCGAAACGACCTTATGTTCCTGTAGAATTACGACTTAACATTTTGCAGTCACTCCACGGGTTAACTCATCCTGGCGTTTGAGCAATGAAACGTCTAGTAAATTCACGCTATGTATGGCCGCGGATGAACCACCACATCACACATTTTGTCAAATCCTGTTTGCAGTGCCAGAAAGTCAAAATTCACCGTCACACAGTATCCCCGATTGCTAAGTTTCCTGATTCGGACGACCGATTCACTGACATCCACATCGACATTATCGGCCCTTTGCCAGTTTGTCACACATACAGATATATTTTAGTCTGCATCGATCGATTCACGCGTTGGCCTGAAGTCCAACCACTTGTCGAAATTACTGCAGACTCTGTTTCTCAAGCTTTTTTAAATTGTTGGATCTCACGTTTCGGTATACCATCTACGGTTCTCACTGACCGTGGACGTCAATTTCAATCTCACGTTTGGAAACATTTTTGCAAAATTTTTAGCATTACACACAAATCAACAACCGCCTATCATCCGCAATGTAACGGTTTGGTAGAGCGGCTTAATAAACAAATTAAAGACTTGATCCGAATGAGTAACGATCCAAAGAACTGGGTGTCACAACTACCTTTAATTTTATTAGGTTTACGCACTATTTTTAAAACTTTACTTTCGGCCACAACAGCCGAATACGTTTATGGTAAAACATTACGTTTACCAGGCGATTTCTTGTTTTCAAGTTCAATTTCCGGTTACCTTTCTTCAGGCTCAAAATTTATTGATGACTTACGAGTCAAAATGCAGATACTACGACCTGCGTTAAGCCGCCCAGCCTCTCGCAAAAGTTTTGTGCACCCCGATTTAGGTAATTGCACACACGTTTTCATTAGGAAGGATTGTATTAAGCACCCTCTTCAACCCGCGTATGACGGACCGTTTCAAATTTTAAAGCGACAATCAAAATTTTTTACGATTTCTGTTAACGGAAAAATCACAAATGTTACCGTTGACCGATTAAAGCCTAGCTTCCAACCAACATTATTTGTTGCTTGATCTTCAAATTCTTTATACTTTTCTCTGTTCCCTACTAAACCTCTTCGGTCTATTCTTAAACGTCATGGATCTGATGGATCCTTCTCTTTTCACCTTTCCTAGTTTTCTCTTTTACTTACTTTTTCTAAAGGGGGGGTAGTGTGGCGTAACCTCGAGGAATATACAGGCGAGAGCGTGGCAAACAAGGAGCTCTAGGCATCAGTGAGGCGGATGAAACATCCAGGGCAACCAAAAAATAAATATTTTAGACAGATAGAGAATTTTGCATGTAAAACGTTAGTTTACATTCTTTGCATTAGAATAAAGAAATAATCTCTATTTTGATAATTTCCTGAGTAATTAATACCAAACCTCACGCATCATGAGTAGAAGTTTGTTAAAACAAACCAAAACTCAACAGGTATATATATATATATATATATATATATAAATATATATACATATATATATATATATGTATATATTTATATATATATATATATATATATATATATATATATATATTTATATATATATACATATATATATATATATATAGATATATACATATATATATATATGTATATATTTATATATATATATATATAGATATATACATATATATATATATGTATATATTTATATATATATATATATATATATATATATATATATATTTATATATATATATATATATATATATATATATATATATATATTGGGGTAGTTCCTTATATTTCAATAAAATAATGCTTATTTAAAAACGCGCATTGAGAATAATATAAAATCTTAACCCAATAGCCTCTTAAAGTTGCAGTTGCTATTTACATAATAGAACGTCTGTTATTTAAATATCTCAACTAAAAGTAAATATGACTTCGACCATTTTCATAATCACCGGCAGATTTATCTTGCTTTCTGTAAATATTTGTATCTTATGAAAACATTTGAATTTGCATTGAAACAACAATTTCCCGGCCTAATACCCCGACAGATATTGAATTATTATTATTGTTGAAACGCATTATTTATATTACTTCAAATATTCTGCAACTAATAATTGGTAAATTCACTTTTATTTTGTAATATTTATTTAATAGATAAAAATACAACAAAAGCCCTTTAATTTTCAAAATTCATAATATTTGTGTCAATCTATTAGTGCATATTTTATGAACAAGTAAATTAGCATTTAATAAATAATTATTAAACTAATGCATTATTAACTAATTAAAAAAAGCAATGTTAACCTACAATCAAAACACATTAAAACAACAATTTAGTTGCGAGAATGAATATTTTAACATCGGTAGGTAACATCACTCGGCGCTTAATTATTATTCAGCGTATTTTACGAGTAATAACGATTCCATCGATATTACAAGCTCCGAATGTTGATAAACCGTCCCGTGTTAGAGTTAAATTTATAATTTAATTAGCCGACATTGGCATCACTGGTTGGTTAACGTACCTCCGGGAGAAGACAACATTATAATGGCAGTAGTCAACAAATAAAACATGGAGTTTTAACAATCAGTGGGATTATCGAGCATGTAACTTGTTTCGGGAGCTCGATGTGTGGATGGATAATTAGGCGCGTTTGTTGGTGGAATGCTTTGTTGGAATTGGCAACGTTTATCATTCAAATAATATACAGTGTGTATCAGCTAAATCGAATAAATTCGACACGTCGATTAGTATTTTTAGTTGCGCATTTTCTTCAACAAAAACTATTTATACAGGGTGTGTCCTGTAACAGTGGCCAATATAAATGTTCTTATTTTAAATTCAACACTCTGTATATTATTCATTTTTTTAATTCATCAGACAATTCTATACATATTTCATATACAATGTACTATACCTATCTTTAACTGTTTCGGAAATATTAGGTGTTTATTGATTTATTGCAAAAATGAACATAAAAGAAAGAAAATTATTGGATTACAGAAATTTGCTATAATACACTCAAAAACTAATAAGTAAAAGTTTTAATTTCTTGATAATGTAAAAAACAAAATAGCCAACAATGTCAGTGTAGGAAATGTTCAAAATGCTCATCGCGAACGTCTTAGCAACATCCTAATCTTAAATAGAAATGACTTTTGACGTCACTCAACATCTCAGGCGTGACCTATCTAATCCCAAGCGTTATTCGTCTTCTTAATTCAACTAAGTCGAGTCGTTTAGTTTTGTATACAATACTATTGACATTCTCCCATCAGAAGAAGTCTAATGACACCAGATCAGGGAATCGTGCTTGCAATTCCATCGATCCTCGCGTCCCTATCCACTGATTTGGAAATATTCGGTTGAAGATTAGGATATGAGTTTGTCAAAGTTGGCACGACATTATTTTAGAGTAGTGCTAAATAATTATAGCCATTCAAATTGACATCAATGAAAAGGGGACCTATATCATATTCTCCAACAATTTCTACCCAAACATTAACCTTTACAGGGTATTGCGTATGCTCTTCTCTTATCCAGTGAGGATTTTCCGTCGACCAATAGTGGCAATATTGACGATTAGAATGATCGTGAAGTGTAAAGGTGTACTCATCGGAAAACAAAACATGTTCTAATTGGATCGCATTGTTATCTAACATTGACATAATTTGTTCACAAAAATACGTTCTCCTAACAAAATCGTGTTCCATGAGCTCCTTAGTTGGTATCATTTTATAGGGACGAATTTTACTTTCTTTTAACCCTATCAGCACTGGTATTTTTCTGATGTCCAAAAAAAAAATGTTTTGTACACTGCGCATTATTTATTACTATCTGTTATACAGAGAGTTTTATGATTAAGGATACATATCTCAATATTTTGTATACGCTATAAATCTTAAGATATTCGTTGTATTTACTAATAATTTAAATTTAACTTTCAAACGAGTGTTTTCCACTCCCAGATTATGCATGAAGTAAAATTTCGAGTAGAGGAAAGCCTAATAATTTTGGTTGGTCGCGTAGCGAAGCGGAGCGAAGCGGAGCGACCAAACCAAATTTTCAGGTCTTCTAAACTCGAAATTTTACTTCATGCGCCATGCGTACTAAACACTGATAGAACGTGATGTTCAGAATACATGTTTTTAGCATACTGCTTTAGTAGAATATTTTAAACTTCACCTAAAATCAGTGTTTTATACGCGCTACACGACCAAACCTAATTTTTAGGCATTTCTAAACTCGAAATTTTACTTCATGCTTAATCTGGGAGTAGAAAACACTCGTTTAAGACTTCAAATTTAACTATTTTAAAAAACAAACGATTATCGGAAAAGTTACAGCTTATGCATAGATGTATGTATATTTAAAAGAAAAATTCTTAGTATGTCTATCAAATTTTAGTGGTGGTAAATGCCACTGTCAGGGCCGAGAGGGTTAATGTTTGACAAAATAATGAATGGCTAACATCGAACATTGTGGCTGCTTGTCGATTAAAAGTATGTGGGTTTTCCTCAAACTCAAGCATAATATCCAATTTGGTATCATCGAAAAATCAATTTAAAAAAAAAACAGATGCCAATGCAATAATGGCATGTGCTTTTTTTATCTGCCTTGTATGTTCAAGCTTGAGAAACTGCTATTCTATTTTACTAATTGTCCCTTGGAATATAAGTGGCTAATTTGGAAATGTTTCATGAAATAAGCGAGCAACTTCCATTCGTATCCGTGTGTTATCTCTATAACCAATCATCTGTGGAATTGTTATTTTGTGCGTTTCTGTTAAATGAATCATTTTTCAAATATGCAGTAAACGAAATTTAGACGACTATAACACTGACAACTAAACTGTCATGCAGGCAGACAACAATTCGCTGAGGCCAGGCGTTTCAACCAAAGTAAACAAAAGTATTTATAGCTTATGTTTATTTCAAATCAGCAACGAGGAACACTGAAATGGTTTTTGCTTACTATCTCATTATCAAGTCCCAAATGGAAAATAATTATTTCTGTAATCAAATAATTTTCTTTTTTTAATGTTAATTTTTGCAATAAATAGGTATAGGATATTTTATACTTAATGACATTAGAAGCGTAACACCCAGAAGGAGTTATTATTTTAACTTGATTTTTTGCCAGTATGGTAGTCTTATATCAAGAATAAAATGATTACATTTTCAAGAAATTTTATTGAAAAACAATCTAAAAAAAATTAATAATGTGTTTGGCGACCCATTTGCTGTATACACTCCTGTAGACGTCTGGGCATCTACAAAATGAGATGGTCGATGTCTTCTTGAGGCATCTCATTCCAAGCAACTTGAATTTCATCGATCAACTGTGCTAGAGTCTGTGGAGGATGGTGCAAAGAGAATATTCTTCTTCCCATGATATCCCACACATGTTCAATGGGATTTAAATCCGGCGAACGGGGCGGCCACGCCGAAACATTAACACCAGCTTCATTAAGAAAGTTCATAGTTCGACGAGCAATATGGGGACGTGCGTTATCTTGTTGAAAAAGTACGTCTGGGCGGCCATCTAAATAAGGCAACAAAGTCGGTCGTATGACGTCTTCAACATAACGCGCAGCTGTCATACTGCCTCGAATGAATACAAGAGGTGATCGACTACCATAAGCAATAGCCCCCCAAACCATTACTCCAGCAGTCCTGTGTACATGCCTCTCAATAGCAAACCTAAGATCAGGTCGTTCTCCACGGTAGCGTCGTACCCTTCTACGGCCATCATGCGTGCTTAGACAAAATCGTGATTCATCGCTGAATACGACATCGTGCCATTCTGCCTCCCAATGCTGCCGTTCTCTGCACCAGTCCAACCTTTGGCGACAGTGTCTCGCTGTTAAAGGAAGCACTAATCTTGGACGGTACGAAAGAAGCCCAAAGGATTGAATGCGGCGATATAAGGTTCGCATACTAACGGGCCTACCTTCTTCTCCAATCCATTGATCACCGATTTGACGCGTAGTAGCGAAACGGTCTCGCAGGGCTATTTGTCTTAAGCGTCGATCTTGACGTTCTGTGGTACGCCTTGGTTGACCAATTGGTCTTCTTCTTGCTCCTCTACCTTCTTCTGTCCATACCTGATACACACGTATTACAGTTGCTGCAGTGGAATCAATACGGCGGGCAATTTCGCGATAGGACATACCGACATCTCGATAAGCAACAACTCGACCCCGGTCAAAATTGCTCAAATGGTGAAATTGTGGACGTCTTCGGACTCGAGGCATTTTATTTAAGCTTAACACACTCAACGGAAACACGAACACTAAAAACATCTGTACTAAACAGCTTATATAAATAGTTTTATCAAAAAAGAAAATGTGTTTTATTTTCACAATAAATATAAAGGGCACAAGGTTGAAATTGTTATCAATGTATGCTTTAAATATAGTCACTCTGTTGCTAAAATATGAATTCAAAAAATTCATTCCTTCTTGATGTTACGCTTCTAATGTCATTGAGTATACATTGTACATGGAATATATCTAGAATTTTCTGAAGAATCCAAAAATTTAATAATATACAGGGTGTTGCATTTACAATAAGAAAGTTAGTATTGGTTACTGTTACGTAACACGCCCTGTATAAAAAGTTTTTGTTGAAAAAAATGCGCAACTAAAAATACCAATCGATGTGTCCAAACGTGTTTTCGAATACGCCCCGATTTATTTATTATCGAATTTATTCCATTTAGCTGATACAAACTGTATATAGTCAAATGGCTTACAGATTTGACATTAGTTGACTACATTTTTAGTCATGATTGAATCTAATGACTAAATTAGTAATAAATAGTTTAATCATGAATAATTTACTCATTAATCATTAGTTATAACATATAACATATAATTAGTATTTTAATGAAGATGCGAATATGAGTCAACAGCATTCTTAATCATGACTAATTTTGAATGACTAAATTGAATAATAATAAAGCTGTATCTATATAAATATTAGGACATTGTCATCTGTGCTATTCTGCATATGTACTGATTGTTTAAGTGTAAATAACTATCCATTGTATTTAGAGTCGGTATTACCGACTATGAATTTCGGTAAAAAGAAATAGTAATATACAGGGCTATTCAAAATAAAGGAACAGATTTCAAGTATCTATTTCTTTCAAACGACAAAAGGTAGAAACACAATTCCAACGTTCCTTAAAAGAGAAAAGTTCAAATTTTATGAATTCATATGACCACCATGTGTTACACGACAAATACCAAAACGGTGGCTCATTTCTTGCCACACAGGAATTAGCTGGTTTCTAGTTATCGAATTTACAGCTTAATTCGAGCGCGCATATTTTCAAGAAAGGTTTTTGGGCTCCTTTTCGTAAACTGTACGAATACGCTCGACATTTTCATTTGATGTGCTTAGACATCTCGTGCTTTTCTGTTTGCAGATGCAACCATCGTCTACGAATTTTCGATGCCACTGGTAAATCTGCTCATGACGAGGCGGTTGTTTATTAAACTGACAGCGAAAAACACGTTGAACTTCAATAATGGGCTCTAGTTTTGCTAATTGCAGCACACAAAATGATTTTTCTTGTTGTGTCACCATTTTACTACAGACAATCAACATGACAAATAACAGCGCCAATTTTAAACTTTTGTCTGTCCAGGAACGTTGAAATTATGGTTCTAACTTTTGTAGTTTGAAAGAAATAAACGTTTGAAATCTGTTCCTTTCTATTAAATAGCCCTGTATTTCGATATTAGAAAACCATATTGTAACTAAAAAAATCTGTAAGTCGAGTTGTTCCTCTTTGTTTTTAGGTAAAGATTTACACAAGTTTTTTTAATTTTAAAGTGATTTTTAGAACATTTCCTTACAACTATCTTTTGTCTAATTTTTATATCATGTTTTTTAAATTTCATATAAATCATATTTTTTTATTTAATTTTTGAATTATGATGGTTTGAAATTTAAAAACGATAATTTTGGCCTTTCTAGATATTATAAAATTCAAATTCAATTATCTTAAGAAATTCATCAATAAAACGTATTGATGAATGCTTATTCTAATTATTATATTTTCCTGTGAAGTTTAAAATTATAAAAATTATAAAGATTTTCAAGAATGTATATTGTTTAAATCATATTTGTTCAAGTTTTCTGAAACATTTCAACTTAAGATCTTAATGGGATTTTAATTTTAATTTAAATCATTAAGTTCATCATGTGGCATGGAGGAAGTTTTTCTTTTAAATGTACATTTTAAAATTAAAGCGTATATACTTAAATCTTTAGAAATTCGTGGTTTTTTTAAAATAGTTGAATTTGAATCTATAAACAAGTGGTTTCTGTTCCCTTTATGCTTAATTAAAGTAAAATGTTGAGTTTATATAAGCCAACAAAATTGATAAAACCAAATTTTCAGGTTTTTCTAAACTTAAAATTTTACTTTATGCGCTTATAAAACACTAAAATATTATGCATTTTACAATATGTTACTACAGCACTATAGCAAAGAGCGTTTTTATTTCACTAACAACCAGTGTTTTATATGCGTGGCGCATGAAGTAAAATTTCGAGTTTAGAATACCCTGAAAATTTACAAGAAAATATGAAATTTTCAGGCTTACCTATACTCGAAATTTACTTTATGCTTAATCTGGGAGTGAAAAACACTCGTTAAAAGTTTCAAATTAAATCTTTTAAAAATCAACGAATGTCGGAAAATTCACAGCGTATGCATATTTTAGCCCTTACATTTCTGAAAATAGTGACATGTTAAGTTTTGAAGGGGGATGGTGATTGGTAGAAGTAAGGTGTGGATGTTGGCATATGCGGATGATATGGTGCTGGTGGCAAGAGAGTGGGAAGGGATGAAAAATATGCTGAAAAGGGCGGAGAGGTTTATGGATAAGAGGGGTTTGAGCGTGAATGTTAGAAAAACGAAATGGATGAGATTCAGAAATAAAGAGAGGGAGGGGAGGGTAAATGAATTAGAGTGGAAGGGGGAGGTGATTGAGAGGGTTAAAAAATTGAAGTATTTAGGGTTTATGTTCAAAGGGACGGGAGGGTATGAGAGGCATGTGAGGTGGATGCAGGGGAAGGCCAGAAAGGCGTGGGGGATAGCGTGGGAAAAGTAGGGAAAGTGGATGGGAAGAAGAGTGACGGAATGGATGAGAGAGGATGGGGCCGGGGTAAGGACGCTGGAGAAGTTGGCCGAAGAGAGAGAGAAGCAGGAGGAAGAGAGGGGGCAGCGATTAGTGTAGATGTAATGTAGTATTATACCAATAAAGGTCTTTTTTTAATTTTAAAATATTTAAATTCTATGAAAAGCATTTTGATTTAATGATTTTTTTTTTAATTGCATACATTTATTTAATTTTTCACTTTTTCAGATTTAAAACACAGCTAACGATTATTTCAATCATTAGTAAATTGATGATTGATTAATTATCACCAATCAGCAAAATTACCTCACGTCTAATGACTAAAAAAATTGTCATAATGCAACATTGAATAATATCAGATGATAGATGGAACAATTCTTGTGGATGGCGTTCTAAAAAGTTTAATAAGATTTTAAATGTTTCATTGTGTTTTTTTTAAATTTAAAATAGTTTTAAATTCGAAATATACAGGGTGGGGCAGAGAAGTGGAATGATTTTAAAGCAATTCAATAAATTGAAAAAAAAATGGGTATTATTTTATGTCAAATGGATTCATCCACTGCAAGCAAGTTAATATAATAATAATAATAATAATATGATTTATTGTCCATTAATGTACAGTCGGTAACAGGCACCTATGAGACATAGTCACTGATAACAAATATTTACAGCTAATTAGTAACATAGATGAAATATTTATTTAAATCGTAAAACGCTTTCTCGGTAAGAAATTGGATCAGAATTTTTTCAAACAAAGCTAACGATGGTGCATTTTCAACAGATATTCGAAGGTAATTAAATACCGTAGCACCGCGCATCGGAGGTGATCTGTATGGTGGTACATATATTCATTCATTATATTGGTATTCATATAAATGGATGTGTTTGGGTATAACAAAATCTGATTTGTTTTTAAATATGTACACACTCAATTCGTATATGAACAGATATGGTAAAGTTAGTATGTCCTATTTAATAAAAAAAATTCTACATAATGTTTTTTGATCTATACCAGCTATGGATCGTATACACCGTTTCTGTGATATAAATACCATCTTCCACGATGAGGACGCAGACCATATCGCAATCTCGGTTACGCCTATGTATAATATTTTAAATTGTTGATTAGTAAGATTCTCGTTGAGTACTTTTAAGCTGTAGCATGATTTAGAAATTAATGTTGCTAGTTTTGAACAGTGATCAGACCAATCTAGATTTTTATCGATAGTTAATCCCAAAAATTTAGTGCTCTGGGCTGAATATATTAGGCGATGGTCCATCATGATATTTAGTTTAAGATTTTGTTTGCATTGTTTTGTATGGAATCTAATATATACAGCTTTTGAATTATTAATTTGAAGTTAGTTGTTGTAAAATCAGTTGGATAATTGACTGATTATATTATCGGAAATGCTTTCCACATCCGAGTTTGCCTTGGCGCTTATTATGGTTGAGGTATTTTCAGCATACATGTAAAGTGGGCTGCGGACATTCATATAGAGAATAAACAATATAGGGACCAGGATAGATCCGTGTGGGACACCTATATTAATTGCTGTTTAGTTTGTCTAGAAGCAAAGTTACCATTTAGGTTAATTTAATTATAAATAATTAGATTCTAAAACGAATGTCTGTAGATCGGTTCCTTTCAAATGTATGCATTTATCAAGAAATTAAACCTGATATAAGGCAATATGGTTTCCACAGGGATGGCATTTACTCCCTATCGAATTCTTATGGAGCGGGGATCGTCAAGGGCGGATTTAGCTCAAACACCTTCGTTTTAAGACAGCCCACAAAAATAAATCCTAACTTGAGAGGTCAAGTGATCTGGAAAGTTACAGGATATGACAATTATTGGAAAATACACTGTTAGAAACAATACAGTTACCAGTGTCTATTGTGATGTGGTCAGTATGGCATGTAACTAAAAGAGCAAACTCATTTATGAGAAATTTGAGAGTTATAGCACGAAATATCTACATAGCATTGCGCATTCGCAGTAATAGCATTCGAATTTCATTCGTAAAAAAATAATTATCACAACAAAAATCCGCAAGGAAATTGACAATGGCATGATTATTAATAAATGGTGAGGTTTTAGGAACATGGCAACACCATCAGGGTCTACCTCAGTTATCAACAAAGAGACCCAGCCTACCCCTACTACAACCCACTTATCTGCCCCACTCTGTAGTGGGGCAGATAAGTGGGGCAGATAACTAAAAAAAAACTTTTACACTGTTAGAAAAAGCACAGTTACCAGTGTCCATTGCGATGTGGTCAGTACAGCATGTAGCTAAAAGTGCATATTGTTATTTATGAGAAATTTGAGAGTTGTAAGACGAAATCTCTACATAGCATTGCGCATTAGCAGTAACAGCATTCGAAGTTTATTCTTAAAGAAAATAATTATTACAACAAAAATCCGTTTGACAATGGCATGATTATTAGTAAATGACGTGGTTTTAGGAACATGGCGACATCATCAGGGTCTACCTCAGTCATCAACAAAGAGCCTACCCCTACTACAACCCACTTATCTGCCCCACCCTGTAGTATTGAATAACTGTGTTCAATAAAGTAAATTAAATCTACAGGTAACTAAAAAAAACACATCTTAACTTTATCACCAATTCATATAACAATTATAATTAATAATAATTAAATTGCACGAATTTGACGAATCCATAACGGATATAATATTTTGTCCCCTTCTAGTATTTTCTTTCGATCCAACATAAAAGACGAGAGTCGCCGAAAAAAGAAATAAAACGTTAAACTCTCCGCCGTTAGCCAATCACGTACCTGAGCATTCATTCGACATGACAGTTTTATCTAAAACCACCCGAGGCCAACACGCGAGACAAATGACTAATTTGTCATCTTGTAAAGTCCCGCAAAAAGACATCATCCCTCACACACACATACACACAGGAGCAACGTCCAGAACTCATATTTATTCAATTAATCAAAACTGTTGGCAATGTTTCAACATAACTTCTCCTTTTTTCTGTTAGTATAAAACTCAAGATTTTATTTACACGGTAAAAAATAATTCTTTGTGAATTATAAGCAGGGTTCGGCGTTATATATCTATTACGATATTTATCATGATATACAGTAAAGCTCCGCTAATCCGGATCAATGAAAACCGACGCAATCCGAATTAGTGAAACATCCGGATTATTGAAACTTATTTTAAAAGTCACGAAAATACGCTAGTTAATGTTGGTCTCGCAGGTAATCCCAATTTTGGAATTTGTAATGTAAATATCGAATATTTCATTTTTTCCGGATTACCGGAGTTCGGATTAGCGGAGCTTTACTGTATATCGATATTTATAAACTGCCACATACAAGGAGTTCTTCTTTTAAGTATACGTATTCCAAATTCAACCTATTTCCTGTAAATCTTTAGATACTCCTTGTTTTTTTTTTGTCTAAGTTTAATTTAAAGCTTTAACCGAGTGCTTTCCACTCCCAGACTAAGCATGAAGTAAAATTTCGAGTTTAGAAAAGCCCCCGAGACAAATGTTCACGGGGCTTTTCTAAACTTAAAATTTTACTTCATGCGCCACGCGTATAAAACACGAAAATATTGTGAAATTTATGTATATTCGAACTTCACTTGCACTATGTGTTTTATACGCGTGGTACATAAAGTACAATTTCGAGTTTAGAAAAACCCAGAAAATTTGTCTCGGGTCGCTGCGCGACTCTTTAAATGTTGACGGGGCTTTTCTAAACTCGAAATTTTACTTAGTCTAGACAATTTCTAGTGTCAATAAATGATTAGATTTAAAACTTTTTTTTTTTCATTAAAACTGGAAAAGCCCAGAAAATTTGTCTCGGGTCGCTGCGCGACCCTCGACAAATATTCAGGGGGCTTTTCTAAACTCGAAATTTTACTTCATGCGCCACGCGTATAAAACACGAAAATATTAGGAAATTTATATATATTCCAACTTCACTTGAAATATGTGTTCTATACGCGTGGCACATAGAGTAAAATTTCGAGTTTAGAAAAGCCCAGAAAATGTTTCTCGAGTCGCTGCGCGACCCTTGAAAATGTTCACGGGGCTTTTCTAAACTCGAAATTTACTTCATGGTTAGTCTAGGAGTGGAAAACACTCGTTTAGAGCTACAAATTGAACTCTTAAAAAATAACTAATTTCGTAAAATTTACAGCTTATGCATATGTTTATTTAAAAGAAAAATGCACTGTACATCATGGATATCACTAATGGTTTATAAATTCTTAGACACCATCAATATATTTTGAATTTCACTTGCAATCAGTGTTTTATACGTGTGGCGCATGAAGTAAAATTTCGAGTTTAGAAACGCCTGCAAATTTGGTTAGGTCGCGACTAAACTAAATTTTCAGGCGTTTCTAAACTCGAAATTTTACTTCACGCTTAATCTCAGAGGGCAATGCCCTCGTTTAAAGCTTCAAATTAAACACTTAAAAAAAACAACGAATGTCGGAGAATTTAGAGCGTTTGAATATATATAGAGGTACATAAAAATTCCCTGTATTTCATGATTGTTACTTAATTATAAAATAACAGTTTATTTTATTGAGGATTTGCCCTAGAATGAACAATATTAGATTTAACGTGCATATTTCGTTCTCTGAAAGAGATTCCGTAATAAATTTCAATTATCCATTAGTCCTCAAGTCATTATTATTAACGCTTAATTATTTATGCACGCCCTTAAGAGACTAAAGATTATTATTCGTAACAAATCTTGATAATTCCCACCCTCGGCGGCGCGATAATCTGCTAAGTAGTGTTATTATAACCATTAATTATAGTGCGTGTAATTAATGTAAGTGTGTTCGGATTATGCGGGGGACATCGGACGGGAAATTCGAAACGGGGACGATGGTGAAAGAATATGCACAATTTATTGTAATATCCGAAAACGGTCACGGGGTTTTCGGCGGGGAGGGAGGATGAAATCATCCCCGCTGAACATAAATCAAGTTAAGCCTGATTCTCACCCTTATATTTATGCGTTCGGCGACATGCAAGTCATATTTGTCATCTCTATGAATCACCAGATCCGCTCCCCTTTTTTTTTCACGTGGACTAGACATTTGGTGGTTTTTTCCCTTACGGATATTTTTATTAAAATCAATAATTTACAGACTCTTACAAACATTTTTAAGAAAAATCTATATTTTTTAATAATGCACATACCTAATACTTTTTGAATATACGGATATTACATCAATGAAAGAATAGTCAAATACAAAACTACTCAGTATAATAACTAATTAACTGGTAATCGAGAGGCAGAGGGGTGGCCTCACTAACTTAAAGAAATCAAACATTTTGAAATTGTAGCAGACAAATATAAGCAAAATAAACGAATACGAGATAGTAAACCAATTACTATCATTTCATGAATTAATTTTACAACTGGCACTTGGTGAATCATATTACAATATCTAAAGTTATTTAAATTAAATGCACTTGGTATTGTTTCTCAAAGTAAAAATATTTATTTATTCCTTTAAAAATGGTCTAAGAAACCAAAACTAGTCCGAATAAAGTTTTAATTTGTAAAAAAATACCAAGTGTTTTTAATTTAAATAACTTTACAATTACGATCAATTATGTATGTGAAAATTGATTATAAAGTTTACAAAATTCATAGAAAATTGAAAACATCAAAGTAAATTTTGTAAATTAATAAAAAATCTTAACACATTAATATCCAACGAAAATTATCAAAATAGATGTAAATTGTGGTAATAGAAAATAGAGGTTGAAGATAATATTGGTAATTCGGTTTGGGAAATGGTCTCAAAAATATACCGGTATGTTGCCATTATTTTAACAGTATTACAGTAAACTAAATAAAGCAATTTTAGTGGTGAAATTGTTTGTACAAATATGATACTGTGTCGATTATAGTACATTCCTAGTCATAAGATGATATACAATATTTTCAAAAATACTGAAACAGCGATAAGTAACTAGTTTTAATGAAAAAAAAAAGTTTGAAATCTAATCATTTATTGACACTAAAAATTGTCTATAACGGACAAAATTTCAAATCTCATGTTATTCTAATTAAATATATATGTACAGTATTGTGCAAATTAATGTGAACACAAGTATTGTTTTCGTAAATATTGTTTATTCGAAATAAAACTATTGTTAGACATATAAACAAGGCTTAAATACTATTATTTAATATGAAATATGTCCTCACTTTGCTGCAATCACGGCTTGAACTCGCCTCGGCATAGAGTCAACTAGATTTTTACAATTATTCTCGATTGATTCCTCTCGATACCACACCTGAATTACTGCGTCCACCATTTTAGTTTTCGTCGTACAGTCCATCTTTTGTAATTTGGCTTTGCAGATTGCCCATAAATTCTCAATAGGATTGAGATCTGGCGAATTTCCAGGCCAGTCCAAAATGCTAATCTTCTTGTCCGTGAAATATTTCACCATTGTCTTCGAAGTATGGCATGAACTTTCTCCAGTTCCTTGACCAAATATTGATCTAGCATTGCTTTATATTTTTAACTATTTATCATTTTTTCTACGGGTGGGTGGATGCAGCTCATATTGTTCAATCAGTTACTGCAGCCTATATTGCTGCAGCCCATATTGTTCAATCAGTCAAACATCCAGTTAAAAAGATGTTCTGGAGCTGTGTTTTGTACTCGGGACCTGGAAAACTTTTTCCAGGTCCCGAGTACAAAACACAGCTCCAGAACATCTCGGGACTCGGGACCTGGAAAACTTTTTTCAGGTCCCGAGTACAAAACACAGCTCCAGAACATCTTTTTAACTGGATGTTTGACTGATTGAACAATATGGGATGCAGCAATATAGGCTGCAGTAACTGATTGAACAATATGAGCTGCATCCACCCTCTTACGAACAAATTTTGATCGCTGACCCTGCACTAGAAAGTGTGGCTCGTCTGAAAACATTACCTTCCTCCAGTCATTTTTGGTCCAATTGGCATATTTTTTGGCCCAATTCACCACCTTCTTCCACCTTTAAAGAGTCTTCTGCGTCCTGTAGAATCATGGGTTTTCATCCCAACCCGTTATAAATCTTACTGGAGGTCGTGCTTTGTTTTTCTTGGATGCAATTTGCTGTTTTGTAGAAGGCTGGCTACATCTCGAGAAGTGGTCTTGATTTTTCTTCCACATTTTCCTTTTTGCTGCACTTCAAAAGATCCCGTCTCTCTCTTCTGCTTCTCACTAAGCGTAATGATCTTTTTTCTTTTTCTTGGAGTAACATCCATAATGACAAACAATCGTAAAAATACTTGGAAATTATTGAATATTATTGCAAAATATCAAAAACTCCTAAACATAATCTAAAAATATTGGCGATCAAGGTTAAATGATTTACTATCAACTGACAACTGTCAGAATGGGCATAACAGTGTTGCCATAACCAAAATATTTATTTTTTGGTCGGGTTCATATTAATTTGCACAATACTGTATGTATCAGGGTTGTTAAAAAAAACTTTATTTTTATTTTTTACAAAACGTATTTTTGCTATTAAAACTGTGTTTAAAACATTAACAATTAAAACAAATATAAATTGTGTTTAAAACATAACATGTTTGAAATACTTTTCAAATCACATACATGCACACACAATTGTTATATAGTAATATCGTTTTAATTATGATTTAGAGTAAGTGGCTTTTTTTGTGGGGTTGTCCAGAATGCTACTTGAATGATAGAATAAATTTGAGGTTTTGTTAAACTATGTGTTAACAGTCAGTAGTGCAAACACAATTTAAAATTCAAACCCTACTTTAAATCATGTTTTTAACGATCGCACGGTATGATGTGTTTAGTTAAAAACATGATTAAGTTGGCTGTGAAATTTTCAAAACATTGTGAAATAGATCATACGTTAATTTGTTCGTCGCTACTATCAATATTTATCTAACACAGTGCATGAAGTAAATACTTCGAGTTTATAAATGCCTGAAAATTTGGATAGATCGCGAAACGGAGTGACTAATTTTCAGGCTATTCCAAACTGGAAATATTTACTTCATGCATAATCAGGGACAGGTCAACACTCGTTAAAAAAACGAAAATAATAAAATCGTAACATATGAATCTATCATCTAGTTAAAATAGAGTGTCATTACTTTCTAAGATAATCTCATTGCCTGCTAACCTCAACATTTGCAAAAATTACAATTTTTGAAAAAAAAAAATGTAATCTTATATTTACATGGAATTTATTGTTTAATATTATTATTATTATGTTGTATAAAGGTAAAATCTATTAAAATAAATACATCAAATTCAATCGAGACAAACCGTTAACATTAATAGTAAACAAAAAAAAAACAAATTTCGAAATCAACCAAATTAAGAAACAAATATCTAAAACATTTGCAAAAATCATATATGTTTTTAACTATAATAATATTATCAAATTTTGAATAACAATTAGTATTTTTAAATAAACATATTAAACCCGGCAATCATTATAAAAATTAATAAATGTTTTGTTTTTCAAACAATTTTTGAAAAAAAAAAATGTAATCTTATATTCACATAAAATTTATTGTTTAATATTATTATTATTATGTTGTATAAAGGTAAAATTTATTAAAATAAATACATCAAATTGAATCGAGACAAAACGTTAACATTAATAGTAAACAAAAAAAAATTAAATCAACCAAATAAAGAAACAAATATCTCAAAAATTTGCAAAAATCATACATGTTTTTAATTATAATAATATTTTCAAATTTTAAATAACAAGTTTTAGTATTTTAAATAAACATATTGAACCCGGCAATCATAAAAATTAATAAATGTTTGTCAAAGTTAACACAAATTCATAAAAACACAATAATTACAATTTTAACAGGAGTAGTGGACACAAATTATATGATGAAATAACCAAACTTGACAAAAAAATTAAGAAAAACCTATTGCACAGTTCGTAATAATTAAAAAAAATATATCAAAAATTCACAAGTGTATGTAAAATATAACTACAGGGTGTCTACGCTAAACCGTTCGTTAAAAGTTTATGGGGTTGCCGTTGCACTAAAAATTTGAAAAAAAATCCTTGTCATACGGTTCAGTTCTCCTCGTGTGAGGTATTTTTAACTTTATATCACTTCCGGTTTCACCGGAAGTAGAACCAAATTTGTTATTTTAAATGGAACACCATATATATTAGTAAATTTTTGTATTCCTCGTTTAAATTGCAACATATTTTATTCGAACATATGTACACTTATCTCTTATAGTTTTCAAGAAAACAAATATATTTCTAAAATGTTGACCTCTAAAAGGCATCTTGAAATCTGTCTGTAACTTCTCTAAAGAATAAGATAAAAATATGATTTATATCTCTACTTGTTCCTAGAGAATGCCTATATGAGTAAAGTAATTAGAAACTGTCAATTTCAACAATTAGTGTTCTTAAAATGTCATTATCGAAGTACCCTTTTCAATATCTTGTAATTCAATTTTTTTAAATGGAATGACCCATTTTTTATCACATGGTACGATTGGGGCGAAAATTTTCTACAAAAAAGTATTTACAACTATACTCGTAAAGTAAGTAGTTTTCGAATTATATTGAAGATTCGTTTTTCGTCGTATTTATGCAGGGAATAATGCGCGCATAAGTCGCAACTGAATTTTAGTAGGCTAGTAGTATGCTTTTGTTTTGTACTCTAGGCAGCCTAGATTATAGTCTCTAGACTTTAATAGTTAAGTTCTGTATTCCAAGCAGCCTAGACAATAGTCTAGATTAATTATCTAGACTAATCAGTCTGTAGACAAGACTATAGTCTGTATACTCATACCTTGACTCTAATATCTAGAATAGAATCTCTAAGCGCTGTACTAAACACATCTTAAGCTCTAGAGTTTTGACATTTGACCCAGGCTCTAAACTCTGCATTTTGAGCAGTCGCTTATGTAGACTAAACTAAAGTTTTTAGACAGTCTAGACTAGTCTGTGGACTAGTTTGTATACTTTATTCTGTGAACTCTAATCTGTGGACTCTATCTAGTCTGTAGACTCTAGTCTATGGACTCTATCTAGTCTGTAGACTCTAGTCTATGGACTCTATCTAGTCTGTAGACTGTATATAATCTGTAGACTCTAGTCTGTGGACTATCTAGTCTGTAGACTCTATCTAATCTGTAGACTCTAGTCTGTGGGCTCTGTCTAGTCTGTAAACGCTAGACTTTGCACTCTATCTAGACTGTAGACTCTATCTAGTCTGTATACCAGTCTGTGAACTCTATCTAGTCTGTTTGTTGACTCTAGTCTGTGGACTCTATCTAGTCTGTAAACTAGTCTTTGGACTCAATTTAGTCTTTAAACTCTAGTATGTAAACTCTACCTAGTCTGTAGATTCTAGTTTGTGGATTCTATCTAGTCGGTAGACTATCCAGTCTATAGACTCTAGTTTGTGGATTCTATCTAGTCTGTAGACTTTATCTAGTCTGTAGACTGTAAACTCTATCTAGTTTGTGGACTCTGTCTAGTCTCTAGACTAGTTTGTGGTCTCTATCTAGTCCCTAGACTCTAATCTGTAGACTTTATTTGGTCTGTAGACACTATCTAGTCTGTAGACTCTATTTAGTCCCTAAACTCTAGACTATCTAGTCTGTAGACTCTAGTCTGGGGATTCTATTTAGTCTGTAGACTCTAGTCTATGGACTAAACTATAATATGTAGACTTATTTCTAGACTCTGATACCTAAACTTTGAACAGTCAACCCAGACTAAAATCTGCGCTTTGGACATCAAGCAGTCGACTCATGTAGATTCTAAACTGGAGTCTTTAGACAGCCTTGACTAGTCTGTGGACTTTAGTCTAGAAACTAGAATCTAGTCTGTAGACTAGGCTGTAGATTCTAGTCTGTAGTGCAGTCAACTTATGTAAACTCTAAACCAGTGGTCTCCAAACTACGGTTCGCGGGCCAAATCCGGCCTGCGACTTGCATGAATCCGGCCCGCGGTTGTTTGTATTTTTTTTTGTAAATGTCATATTTTGAAATATTGTAACAATTGTTCCTTAAATTTTTCATAATTTTATAAAATTAATCGGATCTTAGCCGACTTTATTATGTAGAATTGTATTTGGGGCCCGCGAAGAAGATAGTTTGGAGACCCAGGCTCTAAACTATAGTCATTTGACAACCTAGACTCTAGTCTGTTTACTTTAGTCTGGAGACTCTACTCTGTAGACTAGACTGTAGATTCTAGTTTATAGTGCAGTCGACTTATCTATACTCTAAACTGAAGTCTTTAGACAGCCAGACTAGTCTATTGACTTCAATCTATAGACTCAATTATTTAGACTCTTGCCTGTAGACTTTAATTTAGAGACTAGACTGTAGATTCTAGTCTGTAATGCAGTCGATGTATGTACATTTTAAACTAGAGCCTTTAGATAGCCTAAAAAGAATTAGTACGAAGTTTTACAGAAATCAAAATAATTAATTACACAAATCAACAAATTATCAATTTGGTCTTTATACATGGCAACTGCTATAGAATTGTTACTCAATCATGTAGAGTATTTAATGAAACTTATCCACATTTGCCGCCGATAAATAAAACAAGATTTAGAAGATTGGAATCAAATTTTGTTCAATTGGCAGTTGCCATGTACAAAGAATAAATTGATAATTTGTTGATTTGTGTAATTATGCATTTTCTTGATTTCTGTAAAGTCTAGGGACTAGATAGAGACCACAAACTAGTCTAGAGACTAGACAGAGTCCACAAACTAGATAGAGTTTACAGTCTACAGACTAGATAAAGTCTACAGACTAGATAGAATCCACAAACTAGAGTCTATAGACTGGATAGTCTACCGACTAGATAGAATCCACAAACTAGAATCTACAGACTAGGTAGAGTTTACATACTAGAGTTTAAAGACTAAATTGAGTCCAAAGACTAGTTTACAGACTAGATAGAGTCCACAGACTAGAGTCAACAAACAGACTAGATAGAGTTCACAGACTGGTATACAGACTAGATAGAGTCTACAGTCTAGATAGAGTGCAAAGTCTAGCGTTTACAGACTAGACAGAGCCCACAGACTAGAGTCTACAGATTAGATAGAGTCTACAGACTAGATAGTCCACAGACTAGAGTCTACAGATTATATACAGTCTACAGACTAGATAGAGTCCATAGACTAGAGTCTACAGACTAGATAGAGTCCATAGACTAGAGTCTACAGACTAGATAGAGTCCACAGATTAGAGTTCACAGAATAAAGTATACAAACTAGTCCACAGACTAGTCTAGACTGTCTAAAAACTTTAGTTTAGTCTAAATAAGCGACTGCTCAAAATGCAGAGTTTAGAGCCTGGGTCAAATGTCAAAACTCTAGAGCTTAAGATGTGTTTAGTACAACGCTTAGAGATTCTATTCTAGATATTAGAGTCAAGGTATGAGTATACAGACTATAGTCTTGTCTACAGACTGATTAGTCTAGATAATTAATCTAGACTATTGTCTAGGCTGCTTGGAATACAGAACTTAACTATTAAAGTCTAGAGACTATAATCTAGGCTGCCTAGAGTACAAAACAAAAGCATACTACTAGCCTACTAAAATTCAGTTGCGACTTATGCGCGCATTATTCCCTGCATAAATGCGACGAAAAACGAATCTTCAATATAATTCGAAAACTACTTACTTTACGAGTATAGTTGTAAATACTTTTTTGTAGAAAATTTTCGCCCCAATCGTACCATGTGATAAAAAATGGGTCATTCCATTTAAAAAAATTGAATTACAAGATATTGAAAAGGGTACTTCGATAATGACATTTTAAGAACACTAATTGTTGAAATTGACAGTTTCTAATTACTTTACTCATATAGGCATTCTCTAGGAACAAGTAGAGATATAAATCATATTTTTATCTTATTCTTTAGAGAAGTTACAGACAGATTTCAAGATGCCTTTTAGAGGTCAACATTTTAGAAATATATTTGTTTTCTTGAAAACTATAAGAGATAAGTGTACATATGTTTGAATAAAATATGTTGCAATTTAAACGAGGAATACAAAAATTTACTAATATATAGGGTGTTCTATTTAAAATTACAAATTTGGTTCTACTTTCGGTGAAACCGGAAGTGATATAAAGTTAAAAATACCTCACACGAGGAGAACTGAACCGTATGACAAGGATTTTTTTTCAAATTTTTAGTGCGACAGCAACCCCATAATCTTTTAACGAACGGTTTAACGTAGACACCCTGTGTACACAAATCTTGAAAACTGCTTTGAAACAAAAGTAAAATTCGTAACTTTAACAAAGCCACCAACTGAAATCGTCAACATTTATAATTTCAACAAAGTCGTTGAAATTGATAAACTTAATACAAAATGATAAAAATCTTCATAATTTAAAATTACATGGAAAATGAATGCTAAGGTATGATTTACAAGAGACGTCCCATAGTTTCCTTGATTTCCTTGATACTACTAGTTTAAATCAAACGACATCGTAGCTCCAAAGATAACAACGTTTCCAATGGTGGCCCGATAATTTAGACCACCCTGTATTGTTTATAGCTGATTAAATTATTCCGCAAAATTACAAAAATTATAAAAGAATTATTGAATTTTAACGAGATTTCGATCTCTTTCCTTTTCTGTGTTGGATAATAGAAATGTTTAATAATTTTAACTATTAAAAAATTTTGGGAATAAAGTCTACAGTACATTTAGATTTTTCTTCAAAATACCAATAACATTCAAGTAAAACAGAACATTTCTGTTTTTTTGTGTAGGATAAAAAAATGTTAATTTTACTAAGGAATCCTGAGACGTTCACATATTTTTAATTAAAAATACATTTTTATTTATTTTCTAAACAATAATTTTCAAGAAAATCAATTTTTTTTTTCTACAAAAACCAGTTTGGAGCCCATAACTTAAATAATTTCTGTGTTGTTTGTTCAACATTGGTTATTTTTAACGGACTCTGAATTCATACATAATGTAGAAATGCGTTCTACAAATAAAAATCTAAATATCCATTCAGATGTTAAAAACATTATCATGACGAAGACCAATTTAAAATGTTTAATTTTCCTGACTCTTCCCTAATGCCAGATTTGTTTCCCTAGCCACTTAAAATAATTTCATTTAACCAAACTAAATATAGAGGAGAAAAAAGTTAGTGAGAGGCGAAAAGAAAACATTATAAAGCGCGAACTTAGAAATCGCAAGATCTGATAATACTTTTCTTGTATTTATTAACGCGAAATCAAACATAAGCAGTATCTTTTGAACTTCACAGTGTTGTCAATGTTTTATATGCATGGCGCATTAAGTAAAATTTCGAGCGAAGCGAGTCGCACCCCGGCAAATCCAAAATTTCAGTTTTTTCTAAGCTCGAAATTTTACTTCATGCTTAGTCTGGGAGTGGACGACACTCGGTACGAATTTCAAATTGAAATCTTTTATGAAATCAACAAATATCTGAAAAACTACATGGTGTACATCGGGATACGTATAAGTACTTGAAAAAAATGTCTTGATTGTCTAGAAGAAATTTGTCGAGAAAGTATAGTAAAAGGAAACATTTTTAGAAAATTTATTATACGTTTTAAATGTTGATTTAATAAATTGAATTCTAAATGTTTTTGATTTTTATCACTTAACATGACCTTAATTTTAATAATTCGCTTGTTCTCCCCATTTTTGTTTTTTAAAGATTGTATATTCATAATTTTTATTAAGAAATTTGTTAATTTTCGTAAAATTTCAATAAATCCGTTCCTAAAAATTTTTATGATATTGATAATTTGTATCAAAATTAAATTTCTGTTTTAATTTACAGTATTTTAAGGTCTAAGAAAAATTCGGGAATTTCATTCACTCGATAATATTGGTATAATTACAATTATGCTGTAATTTCTTTCAATTGCCTTCAAATTTGAATATATTTTTTTAATTTATATAATTATAAGACAGTTAACAATAAAATCGTAAATTTCAGTCATTTGAACAAAAATTTCAACAAATCTGTACTTTCTTTAAAATTCTGTTGAAAACAACGAAAGATTAACATTTATTTGTTTTCAAAAACTTTGTGAATTTCAGTAATTTGATACATGCACCAATGCATGTAATACGAAAATAGTTTGATGTCATCAGATAACGTGTGTAAAAAGAGACGGAAAACTTCATAATATGCCTGCTATGATTTTTAGATGGAACATGCGAAAACGTATGTTCCGGTATGCAGCTTTAAAATGTTTAGGTTAATGTGAATTTTGACAATGTTTTCGTAAAACTAAATCTGCAAAAAAATATGAGTTTAAGTCGTATAATTCCAATTTCCACATCTACTAAATAGTTCAGGTATTTACAGAGATAAATAATGCATTTATGTTGATTTTCCCTAAGCTTAAACGAAAATGTTAGTTGAATTGAATGCGTGTTCAGTAGATCTGGCAAATAGTCATCGAATCTGTTAATACCGCGAATTTTTCTTTTAAGTATACATACAGGGTATTTTGTAAGTATCCAGATGAGTACTCTTTTTTTTAAAGTTCTATTTAAGGCTTTAAGCGAATGTTTTCCACTCCCAGACTAAGCATAAAGTAAAATTTCGAGTTTAGAAAAGACTGAAAACTTGGTTTGGTCGTGTAGCGTGAAGCGCTACGCGGCCAAACCAAATTTTTAGGCTTTTCTAAACTCGAAATTTTACTTCATGCGCCACGCGTGTTAAACATTGAAAGCACTGAAATATTGCGAACAAGTAAGCTTCGCTTGAAATCAGTGTCTTATACGCGTGGCACATGAAGTAAAATTTCGAGTTTAGAAAAGCCTGAAATATTGGTTTAGTCGCTTCGCGCTACGCGACCAAACCAAATTTTTAGGCCTTTCTAAACTCGAAAATTTACTTCATGCTTAACCTGGGAGTGGCAAACACTCGTTTAAACTTCAAATTGACCTCTTTTAAGAAAACAACGAATATTTAAAAATCTACAACACGTAATTGGGATATGTATACTCAAAAGAAAAAATGCACAATAAATGTTGATTTAAAGCTTTTCTAAAAGAAAGAACACTAATATACTCGCGACCTAAACAGTATGACATTGTCACGTAACGTCAAAATTTGACACAACTAGGAAATATAGTTACAGATACAACTGTCGAGATATTTTCTAAAAAAATTGAACCGCACATTCCACATCAATGAGTCATAGGACTCCTCTCCCGAATTCCACTATATTTAATTTAATGACTCGCCTTTAACGAGTGTTTTCCAATTGCAGATTAAACATGAAGTAAAATTTCGAGTTTAGAAAAGCCTGAAAATTTGGATTTGCAGGGGCGCACGAGCGAAGCGAGTCACGCCCCGGCAAATTAAAATTTTAAGGCTTTTCTAAACTAGAAATTTTGCTTCGTGCGCCACGCGCCAAGTACAGTGATTTGATGTGAAATTATTAAATGTTTTACGATAAAACACTTTAATAATTAATATCATTATGTAACAGTAAATACAAATATAATTGTATTTTTTCTAGGAAAGGATTTTTTTACTTTATATCATCAATTGCACATGCGCACAAAAGAATGTCACAAATGTTATCGAAACAACTAGGTTCTATACCGTAATTGACGGTAAATTACCGGTGGTAATTTCCAAAGCATATTACTACCAACATGACTTTTTTAAAGTTCAAAAACATATTTTATCTATAATAATAATCAATGACGATACTAAACTAAAATAAAGGTGTATTTTTAATATGAATTTATGAAATGTATTTTTAGAATTTGTTATCAGTATATTTTGTCTACATATTATTAAAGAATTTCGCAAAGATAAACATGATTAAAATCATCAACATCTAACCAGCATTGTTAGAATATACCAATGTATTTTAACAGAATTTACATAAATTTTCCGATATGTATTATTTTATGACAATTATGACGTTTCTAGTGATTATTTATTTTATCTGTAAAAAATAATTGATGATATGTCATAATTTGATACGATTATGGCGACTTCAATAATTCAATATCTGAAAAAATAGTCGACTATTCCTGCCTCTTCTTCCTCTCTCTTTCCCTCTCTTCTACCTTTTCTTGTTCTTCATTTCTACGATATAAAATTACGAATAGGAGTCTGTGGTTTTACTTTGACATTTGTTATAAAGTCATAAAAATGCCAAGGTTCGGAGAAACATCATCGGTAGAAATTAACGAAATTGTTAAAAACATTGGTACGAAATACAAATAGAAGCAAAACAAGTGTATGGCGTCAATTTGAAAAAAAAAGTGAGGCTAAAAATTACAAATTGGAAGAAAGAACCCTAAAGGAATTAATAGCTGAAATTTGAAAAGATTGTGCTTGGAATATGCGGAAGGAGAGCGGGCATGACTATAAGGAATATAAAATTAAGGTTATATGAATGATTCAATAAATAATCTTTATAAATATAACACGACTTTTTTAAATAGCGACTATTATTTTTTCAAATAATTTATCTCGAAATCTTGCATTTTTAGACAATTCAACTCGACATATCAAGCATTAATAATCAAAGATTAAAGCCCTCGAGCTAAAGCTCTTGGGCTATAATCAGATTACCAATGCTTGATATTTGGTCTCGTTTGAACTGTCAAAATGTCAGCTTTCTCGACAAATTAGTAAAAAATAATAGTTGCCTATTTGTTATATTGCTATTGAAAACTCACTGGCTGTGCCCATGCTTCTCATCAATGTAAATAATTGAATGAAATAAAAAAGATATAAGTTTTAGTTCTTTGAATCAGATATAAAACATGCATTTTATGTAAGATAATTATCAAATTTAGTGTCAATAGTTCAGAAAATATTTATATTTAGTGGTGCACTTTTTATACATTTTGACAGAATTCATAAAAGATAGCTTGAATAATGAGAGAATTATCTCTTTCATGAAATCCCTATTTTTACAACGTAAATATAGTATTATTCTGTACGGATTTGGTAGAGAGATTCATCCACAATATTGCACATGTTATGCAGCTGTACGCTGGTTTAAATATCAGCATCTAATTAAGAGGTGGGGCGAATAATTCGGTCGAAATCAGTATAGGGGTGATTAGGTCGGAAAATAATAACGAGAATAACTAGGATAACCAGCACTCTGCGGACATTACACTTGTAAATACGCTGTTGCGAACCAACACCGGTATTCGCTTAACCAACTTATAAACGCACATGGTTTCATCCGGAGCGCGCCATTCGACTATTTCCACAATATCCCCCGTTATTGTTCCAACGGCCATTCTAAACATAAACAACGCGCATACATACACAATAGTGTGATGTTTGTGGTTGTGTATGATATTAACAACATTAAAATTTATTGAAATAATTGTAATGTGTTTAAACAAATTACAACTACAGTTGATTAGCTTAGTTTATGGCGATAGAAATTATATTTTTAGTTAAAAGTGTTTTTATTATTACTTTTATTAAAACTAGTTACATAAACATAACCTATAGCAAAATCTAACTAAAGAGGATAGATAGATATAAAATCCACTTTGATCTAACCTAACCTAAATGGTAACTATGAATTGCGAATATAAAAACACTAATACGTTAGTCTGCATTTTATGACGAATTTAAATTCATTTACGCCGTTTTAAAACTTAAAACAAACAAGGATACGAATGAATATTAAACCGAAGGGAAAAGAAGCGAGCGAAAAAAAAAAGACAGCCGACGACGAGGAACTCCAGTTTACGGCTACCTCGTAAATATGAATTACAAAATTCTTTTTTAATTAAAAACTTTAACAAGCGCCTGATAAATTCGTCCGCATTATCGTAACGTTTACGTTTATGGATTGTAATCTTTTTTACGCATTGTCTTGAATCCATTAATTATGAAATACTAGTAGCGGGACGGAAAGGGAAATAAAAAAGGGTGTTGTTGGAGTTTTTTTTTGTTTTAATATTTAATTATTTTATGGGGGGAAAAACAGACTAAAATTATATTTTAAATTAGGTCATTTAATATTACAGGGATTTCCGGATGATGTTTTTAATATATGAAATAAATTTCCTTATTTATCAAAAAATATATACTTTAATTTAAAGCATGATTTTTTTTGCTTATCAAATCTCTTTTTTGCAATAATTAATCTTAATTTAAAACACCGATATTTCTTTGGCGATTATCATTATTTATGCTTTATCTGTATTTGTAGTTGTATTTCACACTGAAATTAAATCCTTATTATATTTTTTCTATTATCAATACATATAAGATATGTCAACGAAATATTTTCTGATCGAATAAAATTAGCACATTTTCTTTCTCCTGATTAGTTTGTGAGAATCAACAAGTTTGATTATTACCAAACAATTTTGGAAGACATCTAGTGACAATGCACAAACTTTTTGTAAGGTAGAATTAAAACAGAAAAAAATGACGTAATATCAAATTATATACAGGGTGTTAATAAATTGATGGAACAAACTTCTAGGACTTAAAGCATACATAAAAACCAAGGTACGTCGATAGGCGTAACACATATGAACAAATGTGTTACAAGGTATGACAGAATTGGATCTTTCCATGTTTTCCCCTACCCCTTTCCCCGCAGGCCCTAGTTCCTGAAAGAGAGAACAGTGACGTTGTATTTGGTTACGTTTTTGAGTCTATCATAACCTCTCGTTTTAGTTTCGCTGTACTTTTATAGATAGATGTTTTAATATTTGGTGTTAAAATAAGAGTTATAAAAATAGGACTTTGTGTAAGTGTTAAGTGTAATTAAAATAATAGTTTGTGTTACGTGTAATTAAATTAAGAAATATGTTGACGTTGTTATAGGTAAACATATTTGAAACAAGGATTATTTATAAGAATTAATTTTTTAAATCATTATTATAAGGTTTTTAAAAATAACAAAGATTTTAAGAGCAGAACCTTTTATATAAAATAAAATGCAAAGAGTAAAATATTTTATAAATTGTAAATAAACTCCCTAAAATATGTATTTACATTATACAGGAAGTTTTTCTTTAAAGTATACATATTCCAAATTTAGACTGTTTTTTGTAAATATTTAGATATTTCCTGTTATTTTTTTAAGTTAAGTTTGAAGCTTTAACGAGTGTTTTTTACTCCCAGATTAAGCATGAAGTAAAATTTCGAGTTTACAAATTTTCTGGGCTTTTGTAAACTCGAAATTATACTTCATGCGCCACGCGTATAAAACAATAAAATATTGTAAAATTTATGTATATTCGAACTTCGCTTAAAATCTGTGTTTTATACGCGTGGCGCATGAAGTAAAATTTCGAGTTTAGAAAAGCCCAAGAAAATTTGTCTCGGGTCGCTGCGCGACCCTCGACAAATTTACACGGGGCTTTTCTAAACTCAAAATTTTACTTCATGCTTAGTCTGGGAGTGGAAAACACTTGTTTAAAGCTTCAAATCGAACTTTAGAAAAAAAAAAACAGGGAATGTCAGAAAATATACAGCTTATGCATGTTTACTTAAAAGAAAAATTCCCTGTATAATTGTAATGAATAATAGAAACTACAATGATAACTTGAAAAATAGTATGTTATACGAACAAAGTTAAAGTCTTTTATATTATTAAATTGCTATTATTTTTACTCTTACAATTATTAAGTTGAAGTTAGTTAGAGTTATTAGTGCCTTAAAGTTTATTATAAATTAGGGCTGTGATTTGAATTGACAAAATAGTTAAATATTTATATAAGTAAACTATTTGAATTAAGGATGTCAAAGTACTAGTAACCATAATATCCTTATAGTTTAATTGATTACATTGGTTAATAATTAAAAGTTATCAAAATTTATATTTAAATTTTAGAGTTCTCAGCTTTATTAAAATCCGTTTTGTATGAACAACTATTTTGTCACTTCAATGCTAACTTATACAATTTAGGGTTAACCCAGCCCGGTTTTGTAATTTTATTTGGTAATGCTTATACGTTGGAAATGTATATCATAATACAATAAAAATAAATATGCATTAAGTATACATGGATAGTAATATTACGATGAATTAAATGTGGAAATACATTATGTTGCTAATGCTATTTCCAAATCAAATTATGTCTTTTATCTGAGATAATTTTTATATTATTAATATAATTTAATAGTAAGAATTGATATTCACTTACTGTAATTACTTGTAATTATTTAAATCATAAAGTAACCACATTTAAATTCAGCGCGCATTTGTGACGTAAGCGATCACTACCCCCACTCCAAAATAATCGATTCTGTCGATCCTTCTTACCGTATACTCGACCGCCCTTGCCTAGAAACAATAGATTTTTTAGGAAGCGCATAAATGTAGGCAATTTAGTTTACTACCTAGCGTTTGCCTCCATTACGACGAAAATTAATACAAGAACATTAAAAAAATATCACATAAATAGTGAATTGTGTCAAAATTGACGTTATTTAAATGCATGTACATATTATATTTCGTGTGACCTGTGAAAAATAATTAGAAATGTAAACAGGGTTGTCTATTTCCAGGTAAAAGGTAAAGAATCTTCAAGGGGCTCTATTTTCTAAAGGAAATACTTTTCACTACACATTTATTAACAAAAGTTGTTTGCTTGTGTTTTGTTATAGAAGTTTGTCCGTACAATTTAATGAACACGCTGTATATTTACACATCCCAAAGAAAATGTCTTGAAATAAAATTTATTAAATTTCTAGTTTAGTAAAGCCTGAAAATTTAGATTGATCGCTTCGCTACGCGACTAATCTAAATTGCCTGAAATATTTCGTTTTTTCCTGTATATTTTTTTCTGCTATAGATACAGATAAAATAATACTTTTCCTCTGTTCTATTTATTGGAGAAAGTAAAAAAGTTAACGAACTGTTTTCTGATTTCATAAAATTTGAACATTTTCTTATCGTGATTATTTTGTCAATGTTTACAAGTTTTCCAAAAATGATTGGTGGGGATCTAGACAATACAAAAACATTTTTGATTATAGAAATAGTGCAGAAAAAATTAAATAAATATTAAAATTTCTTTACAACACATGTAAAGGAATGTTGACATTTAAACGGCGATATTCTGAGAGAAATAGCCATCAATGTAGAAATAATTAACAAAATGACCGCTTTCAACTAGGAATTGGAAATATACTGTTTTCGAATACCGGTATTTCGGTACATTTATTTATCAAAATAGGTTTACTGGTATTTTACCGGTATAACAAAATATCGTTATTTTATTGTTACAAGTCTAAAATTGGTTATAAATTTAGTTTTAGAACAACAAATAATAATCTTATTTCCAATTTTAATATCCTCAACTTATTCTTCACATGTTTAACACTTTTAGTAACATCGGGTAATAAAATGTGCCTTTCTTGTATTTTAAACTTCAATCAGTGTTTAATATGCCTGGCGCATGAATAAATATTTCGAGTTTAAAAAAGCCTAAAAATTTAGAGTTTTTTTCCTGGCTCTTTCTGGCTTTTTAAACTAGGGATTGGAAATATACTGTTTTCGAATACCGGTATTTCGGTATATTTATTTATCAAAATAGGTTTACCGGTATTTTACCGGTATAACACAATATCGTTATTTTATTGTTACAAGTCTAAAGTTGGTTATAAATTTAGTTTTAGAACAATAAATAATAATCTTATTTCCAATTTTAATATCTTCAACTTATTCTTCACATGTTTAACACTTTTAGTAACATCGGGTAATAAAATATGCCTTTCTTGTATTTTAAACTTCAATCAGTGTTTAATGATGAGACTTGCCAACTCCTTAAACAGAAATGACTGGTTTGATTTGTTCAGTTCTAATAAATATGTGTTTAAAACGTTATTAAAGAAGTACTTAGAATTAGAATAGATATTGTTAAGATATAGTTGTTTTTTTTTCCTGTTTTTAATGCTCCGGTTTGTTTTAGTTTGTTTTATAAGGTTATTTTGGTAATACAAAAGTATCATATTTATTTTTAACTGGAATCAGAACGGATTACTTTTCATGTTTTATATTTTTATGTTTATATACATATTATGTTATTAATTATTGTTATTCCTTGCATTAATTATGACTTAGAATAGTTAATAGTTTTATAATTTTTAGTTCAAACTAGTTATTAAGTTTACTACATGATGTATTTTATTTGAAAATGGGGACCTCCCGTAAATAAACCATTTATATATTTATTTATTTATTTAATTTGCCTGGCGCGTGAATAAATATTTCGAGTTTAAACAAGCCTAAAAATTTAGAGTTTTTTCCTGGCTCTTTCTGGCTTTTTTAAACTCAAAATATTTACTTTATGTCTAATCAAGGATTGGCAGACACTCGTTCGAATGGTATCGAGAATTTTAATAAAAACATATATTTTTTGTATTTTATAGTGAAAGTTAAAAAATCGCTTAATTTTTGAAGATATTTTAAGAAACATTTTAATATCTCGCATGTTTTTCCCGTAAGTTATATTCAATAATTGAAAGGATGAGAAAAAAAAACATCTGATCATTAAAAAATATGTGTTTTAAAATGTTGTAAATCCTTTGAATGCTTACATATTTTGTTTAATATTAAATTCAACAAAGTTCAAATATTCCAGAAAAAAATACAGGGTGTGGCACAATAACTGGCTAAATTATGTTTTAATTTATCTTCAATAATCAAAAGATTTTTAACAAAACAATATCAAATAATAATAATATGGACCTTTGGTAATAACATATTCAAGTGGTTTTAAAGGTTTCTCCTTCGTGGTGATGCAGAGCACCAAACGTGTCTTAAAATTTTCGGCGATGGGACACAGGTCCTTGAGCATTATTTAGTTCCACCATTATTCACACTCCTAGTAAGCATAAGCGGTTACGGAATTATCTTGTTACTCCGTGATACGAATACTGGTGACTCAAACCGTAGCACTGCACAATAAAAACTTTTTGTTCTGTTGCTAACATTTTAAAATCAGTAAATCGTGCCAAATAACAATCACTTCTTAGACATATCAGCTTGACAGATATGGTAGACTTTCAATTATCATGCAAATCAGCCTACTTTAATTTTTGTTACAAACATAAGGTCGAAAGAATTCGCTGCTGATGAAAAAAATCAAAGTAGGCTGATTTATACAAAAATTAAAAGTCTTACATAAAATTTAATTCAGAACAACTTTTTGTAATACATTTTTGTTATATCTGCTAAAATAAAGACAGTTTGCTCTTCACTCATTTTTAGAATTCGGCCAAAAAACACCCTGTATATTAATTGATTTGGCTCATTTTTTCAATATCTTAGTTTGAGACTAAGAAGGAGCGTTCCTTAGAACATAAAGATTGAACTCTAAAAAAGTTTGTCATTTACGACATACTGCATATATATATATATATATATATATATATATGCATATATATATATATATATATGCATATATATATATATATATATATATATATATATATATATATATATATATACTCAATGACATTAGAAGCGTAACACCCAGAATAGTCTTACATCAAGAATAAAATGATTACATTTTCAAGAAATTTTATTAAAAAACAATCTAAAAAAAATTAATAATGTGTTTGGCGACCCATTTGCTGTATACACTCCTGTAGACGTCTGGGCATCGACAAAATGAGATGGTCGATGTCTTCTTGAGGCATCTCGTTCCAAGCAACTTAAATTTCATCGATCAACTGTGCTAGAGTCTGTGGAGGATGGTGCAAAGAGAATATTCTTCTTCCCATGATATCCCACACATGTTCAATGGGATTTAAATCCGGCGAACGGGGCGGCCACGCCAAAACATTAACACCAGCTTCATTAAGAAAGTTCATAGTTCGACGAGCAATATGGGGACGTGCGTTATCTTGTTGAAAAAGTACGTCTGGGCGGCCATCTAAATAAGGCAACAAAGTCGGTCGTATGACGTCTTCAACATAACGCGCAGCTGTCATACTGCCTCGAATGAATACAAGAGGTGATCGACTACCATAAGCAATAGCCCCCCAAACCATTACTCCAGCAGTCCTGTGTACATGCCTCTCAATAGCAAACCTAAGATCAGGTCGTTCTCCACAGTAGCGTCGTACCCTTCTACGGCCATCATGCGTGCCTAGACAAAATCGTGATTCATCGCTGAATACGACATCGTGCCATTCTGCCTCCCAATGCTGCCGTTCTCTGCACCAGTCCAACCTCGCTGTTAAAGGAAGCACTAATCTTGGACGGTACGAAAGAAGCCCAAAGGATTGAATGCGGCGATATAAGGTTCGCATACTAACGGGCCTACCTTCTTCTCCAGTCTATTTATCACCGATTTGACGCGTAGTAGCGATACGGTCTCGCAGGGCTATTTGTCTTAAGCGCCGATCTTGACGTTCTGTGGTACGCCTTGGTTGACCAATTGGTCTTCTTCTTGCTTCTCTACCTTCTTCTGTCCATACCTGATACACACGTATTACAGTTGCTGCAGTGGAATCAATACGGCGGGCAATTTCGCGATAGGACATACCGACAACTCGATGAGCAACAACTCGACCCCGGTCAAAATCGCTCAAATGGTGATATTGTGGACGTCTTCGGACTCGAGGCATTTTATTTAAGCTTAACACACTCAACGGAAACACGAAAACTAAAAACATCTGTACTAAACAGCTCATATAAATAGTTTTATCAAGAAAGAAAAAGTGAAATATTTTTTTTTTCACAATAAATATAAAAGGCACAAGGTTGAAATTGTTATCAATGTATGCTTTAAATATAGTCGCTCTTCTAATGTCATTGAGTATATATATATATATATATATATATATATATATATATATATAAATATATATATATATATATATATTTATATATATATATATATATATATATATATATATATCTTCTTTATATGTTTACAAAAATATTCATATCAGTAAATTTTATCGGTCTGTAAATATTTTATTTAAATTATTCAATTGATTATACCTATGTATTCATTTACGGTTTTTATTTATTTATTTTATGAGTATTAACTTTACTTTAGTGTTTGTCTATTTGTCATACTGCAGATAAACTGATTTGCTTGTTTAAATAAAATATAAACTAGGTTTATATCAATTTTATAATATGACAGTCACCTTTAAATTCAAGTTAGATATATACCTTTTGTTTAAACAGTCTTGTATTTCGTTATATCTTATAATTTTACTTATAAAACTATAATGTTAAATGAGGTAAAATTATGTTTGTGTATTTAATTTTATGTATGTATTTGTACTACCTCAATAAAAAGTGTTATTCCGCACAGAGCAAACACATTTAAGTAATATTTCATCAAAATTACGTTTATTATAGTTACAGTGTTTATAAAACGTTATTTGTTTTTCCTTTTTGCTCATTGAGTTTGTATTTAAAAACCTCTAACTTTCTTACGTCAAGTATTATTGACTGCGAAGCATAACAGGAAAATGTAAGAAAAATAAATTAAAGGTGTAAATTCCAAAAAGTATATTTCTATAAAATAATTAATAATTTAAAGTTTAGAAAAGCCACAAATTGGGATTATTTTTAACTCATTTAAAGAAATATAAGATATTTTTAGCAGTTCATGATTTTTAAATCAGTTTGCACTGATAATATGCGACATTGTTTGGCAATTTATAAATTATGTGTAGATTTACACATTTGTTATTTATTGTTATTATCAATTTTAATTACGAGTAGTAATGGTGAATGCGCCGGGTTTAAATGAAATATAAAGGCTTGAATTAACAATGTTTTTTTATCGATTAACATTTAGTAATAGTAATATACCTGTAGAAACATCAATCAATTTAATTATTTTGATTTTGGTGACTTAGAAAATATCCATTTCAATCAAGAAATAAATTTATTCTCTGATTAAAATTTAACTCATGTTGGTAAAACCAGATAATAAAGTATTTTTATGAAGTAAATACCTTGTATACCACTTTTATTTTACTGTAAAATAAAAGTGGTGTATAAGAAAACAGTTAAGTTTTTTTTAAAAAGTTAGGTATTTATCAAAATTGAAAACATACCACGCAGTGAACGCTTTCAAAATGCACGTATTTATATACAGCTTTATATAAATACTTTCATTTTGGAAGCAAAGTTTAAACTTCTTCACACAATTGAGACATTTGAAAAACCTTAAATAAAATTAATACAACAAGCAGGCTATGATGTTAAAGTTATGGAAATAGATTATTTCTGGGAAATCTCAAGCCTTTTAATAGCTACATATTCGCATTTATAAAGCATGGTTTATAAAATCGTTTCGCTATAAACGTGTTACAGTTAAATCTCAATTTGCACGTAAATAATACATCAATATCTAAACTGTGCACTTGTTATATATGCATGTGGAGAGCCATTGATATAGAATTGAATAGGAGAAAATGGCGTCAGTCTGGCGCCAGAATATGACACACGTCAGCCGGCGCAGAAAACGGAGACTTTCTATTGCAGTTATTATAATTTCCGAACGGTGAATTATTCAGGACTAGTTCAAATAAAGTGCCTATTAAAACTCGCACCATTCAATTTACGAGTAATTATTATTTAAAAGTTGTGGGAAACTACGAAATTCCATAAAATTGATTATATTTGTACCACAATATATAACGATAATACTCGTAGTACAAATATTCGATGTGATTTAAAAAATCACTACTTGGCCTAAATCAAGTTACCTGATAAGAAAACTAGGATATAAGAAGCACCAAATTTCTTACACAGTTTTAATTTACGAGTAACTAGCATTCTAAAATTTGTAGGGAAACACGAAATTCAATCAAATTGATCATAGAACAAATATTCGATACGATTTAAAAAATTGTTACTTTACATGAATTAAATTACTTGGTAAGAAAACTAAGATGTAAGAAGTATTGTATTTCATACATCATAGTTTTCTTGTCATGTAACTTGATTGGAGTTAAGGAGTAGCTTTTAAAAATCTTGATGTTGCAAAACAATAATATAAAATTGAACGAAAAGATCGTTCTATAATAGTCCAGATAGACTATCAAATTATTGTTATATAATAGCTATTTAAACATTTTATAAAACTAATTGTGGTTGTCTTAACATAGATACAAGGACATTTTTTGATGTCAATTTTCCGACTAGTAGTATTTATAAAAGCTTTCAATTTCAAGCTTGTAACGTGTTTCCAATTCCGGATTAGGCATGAAGTAAAATTTCAGGCTTTTCTAAACTCTAAATTTTACTTCATGCGCCACGCGTACAAAACCGTAATTTTATGCGAAGTTTAAAATATATGATTAGGCTTGATCATATGTTAATTAATTTTACAAATGTTTATATCGAATATGTAAAAGTATACTTAAAAGAAAAAATCCCTCTATATTTGTACAATTATAGATAAGTTATTTAAAATAAGGTCTCTTTTTTAATATAAATTGTCATTGTTGTAAAAATATGGTTTTTAAACTAGATCTGCAATTATATTTAGAAAAAAAGTGTACACTTCATTAAATATTTATTAAAATATTCTTAAATTTAAATTTCGATTAATTAAAAAAAAAATATATTCAATTTTTACCTTTTCGAATAATTATTACTACATATTATGCGATTGAATGACTATTGATACTTTAGAATTTTTTAAACTACAACAAAACGCCTAAAAAATCAATAGATTATTAAGTAAACCTAAAGTTTCATTAATTTACTAAAAAAAGTATTCTTTGTTTGGTAAATTAATTAAATTTTATATTGACTCAATAATCTATCGATTATTCATTCAACATACAGGGCTATTCAAATATAGGAACAGATTTCAAACATTTATTTCTTCGAAACTACAAAAGGTAGAACCATAATTCCAACGTTCCTGGACAGACGAAAGTTTAAAATTTGAGCAGTTTAGGCAGAAGTTCCAACCACGGCCGCATTGGCGCTGTTGCTTGTCATGTTAATTGTCTGTGGTAAAGTGGCTAAACAACAAGCAAAAGCATTTTGTGTGATGCAATTAGCAAAACTAGAGTCTATTATTGAAGTTTAAAGGCACGTTTAATAAACAACCCCGTCGTCATAAGCAGATTTACCAGTGACATCGATGGTTGAATCTGTAAACAGAAAAGCACGGGACGTTCACGCACATCAAATGAAAATGTCAAGCCCAAAAGTAATCAAAGAACGTGTAATACATAATGCTCAAATTCAATACATAAAAATTTAAACTTTTTTTTCCAGGAACGTTGGAATTGTGTTTCTATCTTTTGTAGTTTGGAAGAAATTAATATTTGAAATCTATTCCTTTATTTTGAATAGCCCTGTATTTCCCGAATCAACTTTAACTTTAAATTTGTTTGAGTATTTACTTAAGTTGAGTCGAGATTTCTTACTTATCTTTGAAGATTGTTTAAATGTACTGTTTTTATGTATTTTTAAAATAATTTATTCGTTTACGAGAATTTTATTTTATAAAGTGTAATACTCGTATACAGGATTTTTTTGTTAAGTATACATATCTCGATATACCATATTACTGTATTTGTTCAAGCATTCGATATTTTTGATAATCGTTCAATTTGAAACAACGTAAGATTAAACTTAAGCAGTATTTTTTTAACTTTACTTTAAATCAGTAATTTGTACGCGTGGCGCATGAAGTAAAATTTCTAAATTTTAGTTCATGCTTAATCAAGGAGTGGAAACACTTTTTATAAACTTTTATTTGAAATTTATAGCCTATGTTTCGGGATTTGAATACTTAAAAAAAATCCCTATGTATATGCATTTAATATTTCAAAATGGCCAAATACTAATATTTATTCTTTTGTTAATTTATATTTTTTTAATTTCGATTATAACTAACCTATTTTGGTTATTGTTTCAAAATGATAAATAAGTTCTTAGCTTCTTAAATGTTATTTTAATCATTGTTGAATGAAAAATGATGTACTCAATTTTTTAATTCTGCCTGATCGGTTGTAAAATAAAAAATAGATTCCCAATTTTAAAGAAAAAGTATTACTAGTTTAGCAAAACAAAATTAATTTCTTAAATTATTATTTTGCTTTATAAAATCAACTTAAACGAATATTATTTATAAATGTTAGTCCATTTTCAACATTCTTCTTTTAGTTTTGTCAAGTTGTTTATAGTATATGAAATTTGTTTTATTATTTTCTTCACTATTTTCATTACAAGCTACTTGTTTACTTTATTAAAATTTATATTAGTCAATGTTGAGGATAGGTATATAAATTATATTGTTGTTCTTTTGTTTGTGGTAATATTGCCAATTTTTAAATAATTTTCTTAATTTAGTGCACTTTTACATTTTTCTCAATTTGTATTATTGTGATAATTTTTATAATGTTTATTGAAAATCAAATTTTATTCCAACATCTTATTTTTTACTATTTCTTTTAATATGTTAATATTTTGTGTTGATACAATTAAAGTTTATTAAATTATTATTAAAAAAAAATCGGAATATTACATTTGAAACTATATTTTTTTCACAAACAATTTTGGTTGATTAATGTTTATGATTTTGGTCAAATTTTAGAATAGTTACTCATAATATTGATTTTTGATTTTATTCATTTTAACGATTTTTTTTTTACTTTTTTAGTTTTAGGAATTTATGTTATACATTTTTATCAATTTTGACGATTTATCCAGCTTTCGCTGTTGAACTTTCTTTACGTTTTCATCAATTTTTGCATTTATTAGTGATTGTATATTAATGTTATTAAATGTGTCGATTTTTGTAATATCTTCTAGATTTTATCAATTAATGTTAGTTAATTTTTTATTAGTTAGTTGTTAGTTTTTGTCAATATTCTTGTTAATATTATAAAAAAAATAAATTTAAACTTCACACTAAATCGGTGCTTCTACGCGTGGCGCCTGAAAAATTTTCGAGTTCAGAAAAGCCTGAATAACCAAATTTGCAGGCTTTTCTAAACTAAAAATTTTACTTCATGGTTAATCTGACAGTGGAAAACAGACGTTAAAAAAATAAAATAAAACATTACGATTAAAGATTTGAATGCTCTAAATATTAAATATCAAACTCCCTATATTCGATTTTTTTTATTAGTCAACCAGATTTAGGAATAATTTTTCTTAGTTTATTTGATTATTTGGGTCCCTACTGTTTAAATATTTAATTGATGAGGCGGATACATGATGAAACTCCATAATACTATTTGAAATAAAACAACGCAGTTTCACTTTTATTGTTGAACACTTCAACATGTTTCACCACACAGTGGCTTCATCAGGCAGATGAAATATTTTATTTCATCTGCCTGATGAAGCCACTGTGTGGTGAAACATGTTGCAGTGTTCAACAATAAAAGTGAAACCCTCCCAACTGCGTTGTTTTATCCCTACTGTTTGTCATGTAATGACATTGATATATGCATGCTATGTTGCAATTGATTAATTATTTGACAGACAAGTGGTAATAAAATGCCGAAAATAATATTCCGCCACTTAATTATTCTTTCTAATAAGGTAATTAGGCACATGGCAACCATGTGGAAAACCTAACCTCAAATTAATTTTGAAGGCAAAAGTCAAAATTATAACCAAAGTATCCAACCAACTGTTCAACATTGTAAAAAAATCACCAGACCTGATTTTCCAATAAAAAACTGAATATACTTTAAATTTTTTCTCTAAATACTCACAATCACATTTTTTTACTTTTTGCTTTTCAAGAACTGTGTTTTATGAAATACTTCTTTGATTTTAATTATTCAAAAAGTATTTGATTCAAGATTAAATATGTTTTAATTTGTTGTAAACACGTTTTTTGAGACTTTAAAATTGTGCTTAGCACAAGGGCTTATAGTTAGATTTTAGTGGATTTATAAATTTCCAAAAATATTTAAAAATAGAAAGAGTTAGTGGAAATATAATTTTTTTAGAATTGCTAAAGATGTCTGTGATATTATATTTAGTTTTTATTTTTAGATAAATTAATATTGTTTATAAAAATTAATTTTTTTTTTTCAGATGTACATTTTCTCTAAATGTCGGTAGAAACTTTTATTTTTTATAAAACAAAAAACAACCAATAACATTTCTCTTGTTACACAAAGAAGACACTTAAATTTTGTTTGTATAACCTCATGAATAACGAAATAGGAGCCCCTATAGTTAATAGTTAAATTTCTCTTGTTGGTAAAGAGAACCTAAACTCATTACTTTTTTATTTAAAAAATAATTACTCAAACATTTCAAATTCACCTAAATCCAAGTTTGAGCGCTTGTCTTATACATGTTTTTTAAATCTCACAAATCAATATTACATCAAATGAAAGCTTATCGTATTCTTTACACTCTACTTTAAGAAATGACTTAGATTTCTCGACAATTAGTCTCAACAGTTGTCAAGTTTAGTAACACTTATATTGTTCATATACATTGAACAATTTTCACAGTTGCCAATAACTTCGACATTTTTCAACAAGCTTAATTTTATTGATTGTAATGATTTTCATGATTTTTGTAAATTTTGTTGTCATTAATTTTGCTCTTCTACATAATTTCTGTAATCTTTTTTATTTTTCACGATTTGAGTGATTTTGATGGTTTTTGTAGTTCTGTTCAGTTTTTACGTTTTTATTGATTTTATCTTATTTTGGGGATTTTGTTAATTTTATCCTATTTTTTCGTCACACTCACAAATGTCAAAACATAGGAAAAATTTTGTTAAAAACTCTAGAAATGTCATTTTTTAAACCCATGATTCTACTTAAAAAAATTAAGGCAATTAATAGCAAAGGAGGGGGGAGATACTGTTTTTCTTTTATTTTAAAAACCTGTCATAATAATCTGTTTCCTTTCGTCATTGTATGAAGTTTTAGTGGTTCATATCGATTTTTTTTTCAATTTCTATACTCGTCACCGTAATAACAATTTTTCTTTCTTCAAAATTAATCCACACTGGCACGCACGTATCGACACACATATACACCCAGTATAATAAATTAGTCGAACGGGTTCGTAACGTCAGTGATTAATCGAAGAATCGCCAATGCCTGATGTACACACGCACCGGAGTTTCTGACAGTGACAATACATCAAGTGGCAGATGAGGGTGGACGGAAAAAGGCGGAGTGGAGAGGAGAGGAGAGAACCTGCTGATATTTATCGATCCGGTGAATGATTTAATAAAAGTTCAACTTACACACTTCCGAGTTGAAACCTTAATCCGAGGATAAGCCGAGAAATCTGATTTCAATCTTGGATTCCGATTGGTTTGCGCTATTTCCAAAAAGGAGGAGTGGAACGAGAGAGAGAGAGAGAAAAAAACTCACGGAGCATATTTTATTACAAGAGTTTGATACTGATACTTGATGATCTATAACGTAACTTTAAGTTAATAAAGAAAGATATAGTTTAAAAAATATATAGATTTTACTTCTTGGTTAAAAGCAGCGACGCAGCCAGGATTATATTTTAGGAGGGGCCTAATACAAATGAAAGTATACAAAGAATTTAAAAAAAAATTAAATTAAATTCATCTTTAAATATATACCTACTTTTAAAAGAAACAGGTGCCATATATCGTCTGTTCAAAAGTAAGTCATTAAGTATATATGCAATTATTAGCACTGATATTTTCAAATGATTTCTTAAGTTCAGTATTTGTACCTATTAAGGATGTTCCGAACTAGTATTCGTTTTCAAATTAATGAATATTTACTTACTTTTAATACTCGTATTCACTGCTACAAATATTATTTGTTCTGTTTATAGCTTGAAGAAAATCATCTTCGATTTATTAACTCCAAAAATATCAATCTCCAATACTTTTTGTTTATTTTGTGTAATTGTTAAGATTAATAAAGTGTTGTTAAGACTTCACAAGAAATCAGTGTTTAATACGCCTGGCACATGAAGTAAATATTTCGAGTTTAAAAAAGCCTGAACATTTGGATTGGTCGCCCCGCTTCGCGGAGCGACCATCCAAATGTTCAGACTTTTCTAAACTCGAAATATTTACTTTATGCTTAATCAAGGAATGGAAAACACTCTTTAAAATATCATTGAACACTTAAATAAATATGAAGTTACAAAAATATGAAATCAAATTAAACAGAAATTTAAATTTACTTTAATAAATTATTAGTATTTTTTAACCCACAACTAGAATAAATTTGCAAATAAAATGGATATTATGAAGTTAGTTTATTTAAATAATTTTTGACAAATTAAGTGATGTCTAATTCAATAAGTGTGCACAAAATTATATACATTATAGGATAGATTATGCGTTTATTTGGTATTAAAGCCATCACAAATGGGTACAGAAGTCAAACATAATTTAAAATACAAAATATAATGGTCACAGAATCAGACTTAAAATAGCAATCAAATTGTTACACAATTATTTTGTTTAAATATTCGGTGGTGCTGTAATACACTATTTCAATCAACAATGATTTAATGGTAGTACTGAATTTTTTAATATTAATACTTTGAATGCGTTTTAGCAAATGTGAATAAAGTTTATTTACCATATAACTAGGCGAGTTTTCAAATATTGTTGTAATATGTTTTTCAATTATAAAATTACTTGCATTTCTTGTATTAAAGTAATGTAGGTGTTGATTTGTTAGATATGTGGTAATTAGAGCTTTTGTATAAAGAAGTAGTTTGTACTTGTATACTGGGTGTTCGAAAAAAAACGCCTAACGTTATTTATTGACCGATTTTATTGAACTAAAAACTAAAGTCAATTATTGTTTAAATACTCGAAAATGACATTAATATTGATTTTTTTTCTGTAATAACTTCATTGCCAAATAATAGCTAACTTAATATTTGTAAATAGCTGCCTACATTTTTTTAAATTTAATTACATTAAAATTTTTTTATCTGAATCCAATTATGCCCAAGTTCTTGTTTTTGTTCAATATTTTTGTCAAAAAAAAAACCTAAATAAACATGAATGAAAACGACCCCACAAATAAGTACCTAATTTAACTCATTAATAGCCATTGATGCAAAAACGGAACTTCATTATATCATTTTTTAATTAGTTTCTTAATAAATGTTTTTAATACATTGCATAATTTGACCTGACTTGAGAATGTGTTAGGAAAAAAGTAATTATTTTGTTATTTCAATGTTTCCATTATTTTTAATTTTGAAAGTATATTTCTAACTTCACAATATTTCAGTGTTTTATACCCGTGGCGCATGAAGTAAAATTTCGAGTTAAGAAATGCCTGAAAATTTCCTTTGGGCGCGTAGCGCTACGCGCGCAAGCCAAATTTTGAGGCTTTTCTAAACTCGAAATTTTATTTCATGCTTAACCTGGGAGTGAAAACACTCGTTTCAAGCTGAAATTGAACTATTAAAAAATCGGGTATCTATAAATGCACAGCATATAATTGGGATATGTATACTTAAAAGAAAAACTTCCAGTATATAGTAATCGACCTCCTCTTAAAATAATACATATCTTTGAATATATTTACGTTTATTTCTATTAAACGCAATTTCAATCGAATGTGTTATGCATACAGGTAAATATATACACAATATTTGTTTTATTATGTTGTTACACGTACATGTTAGCAGAATTATAATATTCCCGCTACGCTGCATATAGCGCCCTTTGTGATTCATGTGTTTATTTTTTCTGCTCAAAATTAATTGCATTATTTTATAAATACCTTTCATACAGCAGTTTGCATATACATTGCCAATTTTGTTTAACATACAGCTGAATTTTTAAAATACTCTGCCGTAAAAATATGTTTTTGTATCAACAAAATAACAATATAGCTAGTAACCCAAGTTTTCTAAATGTGATTTCTAAATTTTTAGGATTTTCTAAACTCAAAATAGAGACTTTATGCGCCGGGCGTATATAAATACTAATTTATTCTCGAGCTGGAACACACATATTTCATCTATATTTACCGGATGTTTTCAAAAGTGGAATATATGTGAAAAATTACCAACATTATCGATAATTTCAAAAATAAAACTAGAAATGTATATTTAATTAGTTTTAGGACATTCCTGACTTTTCGCCAAATATGTCATATTTCTTACATCAGATGTCTCTAATGTGTTTTCGTTGTTGTTTTTCTTTAAATAACTGTAAAAATATACTTTTCTCTATTCTTGTCATTTTGTTAATCATATGTACAAAAAAATGTTTGAATGTTAAGTTATATTTAACATAAATTTATTCATTTTTTACACTTGTCAATGTTCAAGTATTCAACGTACTCGTACTATACTAAATAAAACTGTATAATAAATAACTTACCCAATAATAATTGGCTGCGCTCCTGGTTAAAAGTAAATCAATTGGTTTTTGCGATCGTGCCCTAAACTTTTAAATAGTACTCTAAAAATTCCGTGATAGATAACTAGTGTGTAAAATAGGGCTTTCACACACAAATCTATAGTTTATCAGAAATTATAACAGTTAAGAAATTAGAAATATTTTTTGAAACTCGGAATTCGCCAATGTTAGTGTTGTACTTATAAATAAAAATAACAATATTGAACTCAGATACTAATACGTAAATGTAGATGTTTCATCCTCCTCCTAATTATTCATTACAAGAAATTTTTCCAAATTCAGTGCGTATAATTACGGATAATATAATATAGTTTAGAACTATATAATCAATCATCAATATCGATAAATCTCTTCAAATCGCGAGAATTTCTTGATATTTCTTTTCGGGGTTTTCTTTTTGTTTGTTAGAGTTGAATTTGCTTAATATGATATATGTTGGTGGCGTTAGAGCTGGAAGTGGGACAGGGCCGTGATAAAGTAAGGGCAATAATTTCTTCACTCTGACAATCCGAGGAGCCGAGGATGGCTCTTGTTTCGCAATATATTCAACATTTACTAGTGTAATCTCGAAAAAGGACCACTAAAAATAATTGCCACCTTGAGAGGGAATGTAAGGAAAAAAGGGGAACACTACAACTTAAAGTGAAATATTTTATCTACACTAGCGTTTAGGTAATATCTCCAAGTTTTCTCTTTCTTTAAGAGCACTAGGGTATAATTATACAAGATAGTTTAAATTTAAAATTATTTTTTTAAGGCACACCTGTTATCAGTGCTTGTGGAGAAAATGTGAGGTCCAGAGAAATTAATATTTTTGACACCCTTAACAATTTTATATACAAGGACTTTTTTTCTATCAAGTATACATAATCTGATACATACTCTGTAAATGTTCAAACATTTGTTGTTTTTTTATAAAATTGTTCAATTTGAAACGAGTGTTATCAGTCTTTAAAGAAAATAAGTTTAGAAAAGCATGAAAATTTGGTTTGGTCACATAGCGAAGTGGGGCGAGACGAAACCAAGTTTTCAGGCTTTTCTAAACTCGAAATTTTACTTTATGCGCCAAGCGTGTAAATCACTGATTGAATGCAAAGGTCAAAATACAAAGTCCGTCAGATAAATGTATACACACTTCAAAGAACGAAAACTTTAAATTGTGTGTTTGTTTTAAATTTAAATACTGATATAGTACCGTATTTAGTTAAGCACATGGTAACTTTAGATGTTCAAAATTGTGACCTTGGCGGCCAGACACATAGCGGAACAAGGAGCGGTCGCCTAAGTTACAGCGGTCAATGGGCATCGCTCCACCTACCGATGTAATTACTTGGCGAAGGTCCTCGAGTACCAACAAGGCTGTAGCTAGGTGTAGATTTCAACATCCTCCCTCAAAATTTTTAAAAATTTAAGACTGAAAATTTCGGAGAAGGGTTAATATTTTCAAATATTTCTTTTTTAAAAACCTGTTGAATGTTGAACCCTTCTATTCCACCCTTAGCTATAGCCTTGCTGGTACTGGAGGACCTTTGCCAGGAGAATACAGCGGCAGGTGTGAACATCTAAAGAACCATATGCTTAATTAAAGACATTACTTCATCTGTGATAAGTATTTAAATTTAAATCAAACACACAATTAATCGTTTTCGTACCTTACAGTGTGTATACATTTTTCTGGCGGAGTCTGTACACTACTTTATCCTACTATTTTTGTGGTATATTTTAAACTTAACAATATTTTAGAGTTTTATACGCGTGGCGGATGAAGTAAAATTTTGAGTTTAAAAAAGCCTAAATTTCCAAATGTAAATTTTCTAAATTGAACATTTTAATTTATACTTAATCAAGAAGTCGAAACACTTGATAAAAGTTTCATTTACAAAAAGTATATATTATGATAACTTTTATCACAGTTTGGAAGAAAATACTTATTATTATTACATACATTTGGATTTATAGAATGATTTTTGTTTTGTTAATTTCACACATTATATAAAATTGAAAAACATTTCAAAATATATTGTTTTACATTTATGATGTCCAATTAATCTTTGACTTGCTTACTATTAGTTTAGTTAAGTCTAAAAACAAACTTTGTATGTCTTTGTATGTACATATATTTTAGTCACTTTATGTAACTCTAATTTGTCTCTTTAATATTTGTTTTTTTCTAATATTAACCCTTCCGGCCCTGACGGTGGCATTTACCACCACTAAAATTTGGTAAACATACTGGGAGTTTTTCTTTAAAATATACATAGATATATGTTAATATATATATGATTTTTATGTTTTTTGTTATTTTTATCATATATTACAATATGTATATGTACTTATGTAATAAAATGGAGATTCCGTTAATAAATAAATAAATAAATAAATAAATTAATAAATATGCATAGCCTGTACCTTTTTGGATAATCGTTTGCTTTTTAAAATAGTTTAAGTTTGAAAGGAGTGTTGTCCACTCCCAGATTAAGCATGAAGTAAAATTTCGAGTTTAGAAAAGCCTGAAAATTTTGTTTGGGCGCGTAGCGCTACGCGACCAAACCAAATTTTCAGGCTTTTCTAAATTCGAAATTTTACTTCATGCGCCACGCGTATAAAACACTGATTTTATATGAAGTTTAAAATATTCTATTAAGGTATGCTAATAATGTGTATTCTGAACATCACATCACATGAGTGGTTAGTACACATGGCGCATGAAGTAACATTTCGAGTTAGGAAAGCCTGAAAAGTTGATTCTCTCTGCTTCGCACCAACAATATTTTCACGCTCTTCTAAACTCGAAATTCTACTTCATGCTTATTCTGGGAGTGGAAAACCAATTTGAAAATCCAATTTGAAATATTTGTAAAAATAACAAATATCTGAAGATTTAAAGCGTATACTGTATATTGAGACATGTATACTTAAAAGAAAAACTCTTTGTATATCTAAGATAGTAATAAATAATATGCAGTTTACAATACATTTTGTTGGACAAAAATTACAGGGTTGAATGGGTTAAATAAATATTGCCAAATATGTTTTTTTTTTGTAAGCCTATTTAAGATATTTTAATTTTTTATATTATGTTTTTACGGAAATCCAAATAACTGAACCTATAATTTTAAAACAATGTAAAATAGAAGTACGTGATATACATTAAATTAGCGAAATATTTGCGAAATACATTTCAAGTGTTACTGAAACTACTTTAAATAATCACTTTAGACACAATAAATCCAGTGAATGAACAACTTTGAATAAAGCTGCACACAGTTTTTATTTAAAAAAAGTAACTCAAAGCGAAATAATGCAAATTATTCAAACTTCAAAAAATAAAGCTAACTTTCTCGTTATAGATATTTCAACCAAGATATTGCAAATAATTGCTCCCTTAATGGTTACTCCACTAACATGTATAATAAATAAATGTATTAATAAGGGACAATTTCCCAATATTCTAAAAGGCGCACTAGTACTGCCTATCTATAAGAAAAACTCAAAAAAAAAACTGTTGATAACAATAGATCAGTATCAATCCTAAATCTACTATCAAAAATAATGCAAAAAGTCATCTCAAGTAGAATGACTGATTGTAGGAACAAATTTAAATGACTAGCTGAAGAACAACATGGATGTAGGGAAGGTAGATCAACGGAGACAGCAACACATGCATACAAACATAAAGGGGTGCATGGTGCTGGGGATTTCTTTGATTTTTTTTATAATTCAAAAAATCGAGTTATTAGGTTGTAGAGGGAAAATATGTAATTTTTAACTTCTTTTTTGAGCAATAGAATATAATGTGTGTAAGTTTTCGAAAAACATTCTTCTTTTCATAGCATATTATTAAGTGTTCCTCAAAGTTCAATATTAGGACCATTGTTGGTTATTCTCTGTTTTTGTAAATGATATTGTTGATTACAGGGTAATTATTAGACGCTCGCGATATTTCATCTGTTGTTTCAGGAATACTTAAAAATGACCTAAAAAATAATACAAAGAAACCAACATCGAAAGTATTGGAATATTGCAATAAAATCAATCTAATAATAAAGCTCGGAAAGACATGTACCTATTTATTTCAAAAATAGTAAGGTTAATAATCGTATATTCGTGACAATAAAAAACATTCTACAAGTATTACAAACTCACACAAGGTTTCTAGGAATCAATGGTGATTATATGCTAAAGTGGAATGTACACCTAGATAATCTATCAAAAAATTAAATAAAACACACTATGCTATATTTAAAATAAAAGATACAGTTGTCACCAATCCGTTACCTAATGTATACCAGAGTTAAGCATACTCACATATACAGGGTGTCCCATTAGTGCGGTCTCGGAAGATATCTCAGCTCTCGTTAAAGATAGAAAAAAAATGTGTTTACCAAATTTGCTTGATTTTAAGAGCTGCATAACCTAAATTTATTTTCAAATATACAGGGTGTCCCATTATTCCATACTTAATACCAACTTTGTTATTTTAAATAGAACACCCTATATATTATTTTTTTATTTGATCCGCCTTTAAATAACCTACACAAAGATATATCATTATTGGCACTTTAGGTTATTTGTTACTTCAGAAAAAAATATTTCTTGAAAATTTTGGCAGTTTTAGTACTTTACTTAAAAATTCACTGTGTTCTTATTTTTTAAGATATCAGTCTGTAATTTTACACACATATGCAGTAAAGAATGCTCTATCCACTGACTATAACACATTATAATATTACTTATAAAACCTAATAAAAAACTACCTTCTAATATTTAATATTTAAAATGTACATAACTTCATTTTCTTAAATGGGACACCCTATATTTCTTTACTTTATCAGATCCGCAATGAAAAATGCTTTATTTTTTGTATAACATACCCTATATCTATTTTTATTAGTTTTTGAGATATTAACATTTTCCTGTCATATATGGGAAATTAGGCCACAATCAGCATTTAATTAATCTCTAATGGACGTCTAACTTTAATGGTATTTAGATATTTCAGTTTTACTTCAAATCATTTATTTATGACATAATATAATTACATTTATAATATCAAAGTAAACAATATAACGACAATGGAAACAAGTAAACCGTATTAATATTAACAGATTAGCATATAATGAATTTGATAATTATATTAAGTGTTCGATATGGCCTCCATTTTGGTTTTGGCACACTTGAAGCCTCCGTATGAAGCTTTGATTGACACTTACTAAGTTGTCTACAGTAATGGCACGCATAACATTACTAATTCTATTTTTCATATCCTCTTGTGTTGTTGTAGGTATTTTATAAACTTCTTCCTTCACAACACCCCATAAAAAAAGTCCAGTTTTGTTAAATCGGGTGACCTCGCTGGCCATGGAATTGGTCCTCCTCTTCCAATCCATTTGTTAGGAAAAGTTTGGTCTAAATATTGTTTAACTTGTCGACTATAGTGTGGTGGTGCGCCATCTAATTGTAACCATGCATTTTGTAACGTTCTTAACGGCAATTCATCCAACCAGGTTTCGAACTGATTTTGAAGAAAATTTAAAAACGTATCACCAGTAACATTTCCATTAAAGAAATACGGACCAATAATCCTATTCCCAATAATTCCAGCCCAAACATTAAGAGACCATTTATGTTGATGGTCTATACAAACAATATGGTTCGGGTTATGGTCATCGTAATAATGATAATTATGTCTATTAACGAAACCATTTCTATGGAATATCGCTTCGTCGGTAAACAAAATATTGTTAAAAAAGTTCGGTTCAACTTGATGTTTTTGTAACGCCCAATTACAAAAATCCAATCTTTTTAAAAAATCATTCTCACCTAATTCCTGCACCAACTGAACGTGATAGGGATGAAATTTGAATCTCTTTGTTATTTTGTTTATTGTTGATTTGGGAATATCAAGTTGTTTTTCTAACTGGCGGGAAGAAATTTGAGGGTTCTCAACAATGGACTGAATTACCAAATGTTCATTCTCTTCTTTCGTTGTCCTTTTCTTTCTCTTTAATTTTAGAGGGTACATGATACTTCCTGTGCTTTCAAATCGGTTCTTCAATCTCACAAACGCTGCTGCATTAGGATGCCGTTCCGCATTTGGATACTTTTGTGCATATATTCGACTTGCAAGAAAACAATTTTCTTCACTTGCACCCAAAACGTATGTCATTTTTATTAATTCTTCTTTTGAAAAATTCATTATTGCGTTATCAAAAATTCAATAATATTAATAATAGTGTTAACAGCACTTTATTTATCTGTATGTCAAATAAATACGTTTGTTTACTTTATCAATTGTTTTTCATGGCCTCCTTTATTGCATTCATGATATATTAAAAAATGACAAAATTTGTTTATATTGTTTACTTTGATATTATAAATGTAATTATAATATGTCATAAATAAATAAAGTAAAGTAAAACTGAAATATCTAAATACCATTAAAGTTAGACAACCTTTAAAGACTAATTTAATGCTGATTGTGACCTAATTTCCCATATTTGACAGAAAAATGTTAATATCTCCAAAACTAATGAAACTAATGAATAGATATAGGGTATGTTATACAAGAAATAAAGCATTTTTTATTGCGGATTTGATAAAATAAAAAAATATAGGATGTCCCATTTAAAAAAATGAAGTAATGTACATTTTAAATATTAAATATTCGAGGGTAGTTTTTTACTAGGTTTTATAAGTAATATTAAAATGTGTTATAGTGAATGGATAGAGCATTCTTTACTGCATATGTGTGTAAAATTTCGGACTGGTATCTTAAAAAATACGAACACAGTGAATTTTTAAGTAAAGTACTAAAACTGCCAAAATTTTCAAAAAATATTTTTTTTTTAAGTAACGAATTACCTAAAGTGCCGATAATGATATATCTTTGTGTAGGTTATTTAAAGGCGGATCAAATAAAAAAATAATATATAGGGTGTTCCATTTAAAATAACAAAGTTGGTATTAAGTATGGAATAATGGGACACCCTGTATATTCGAAAATAATTTTAGGTTATGCAGCTCTTAAAATCAAGCAAATTTTGTGAAAACATTTTTTTTTTATCTTTAACGAGAACTGAGATATCTTCCGAGACCGCACTAATGGGACACCCTGTATATATATGGGGATATATGGGGATATATGGGGATAGCACAGCAAAAAAAATGCGAAAGAATATTTATTGCACAAAAAATAATATTTAGGCTCATATACAATCTCAAGACGAAAGAAACATGTAAGTCAATATAAAAATAAATGTTGACAGTTCCGTTTATTTATACACCGGGTGTTCGATAAAAAACGCCCAATGCCATAACTCTGCTAATAATTGACCAATTTAAGTAACCTAAACAACAAAGCTAATGATCGTTTCAATACTATAAATTGACAGTAATTATATATATATTTTTGTATATTAACTCCATTGCCAAATAATAATAAAATTTAAGTTTAAAATGGCTGCATATACTTTTCTTATTTTATTATATTGGACATTCTTTTTTTAAATCCAATTCTGCCCTACATGTTGATTTTAATTTAATATTTGTGTTAGAAAAAAAAATCGCGAAGCGACCAAACGAAATTTTCAGGCTCTAATCTCCAAATTTTACTTAATGCGCTAGGCGTATAAGACACCAAGTGAGGTTCAGTTGTTTACAATATCTCAGAATTTTCAGTGTTTAATAACTCATGCTTGATAAATTCATGCTTAATCTGGGAGTAGAAAACACTCGTTTTAGGCTTTAAATTTAACTCTTGAAAGAAAACATATGCATATGTATACTTAAAAAAATTCATTGTATATGTAGAAAACTCATCCTTAAAGTATATCTATTCTTTAAAATATTTGATCGCGGAAAGACCAAACCAAATTTTCAGGCTTTTCTAAACTCGATATTTTACTTCATGGTTAATCAAGGATTGAAGACACTCGTTAGTAGCTTTATATTGATTAATAAAAAAAAAACAACGAATGTCAGTAAATATACAATTTATATATCAAGATATGTATATTTAAAAGAAACATTTCCTTTACGAAAATCATGAATATTTTGGCGTTAGTCCAGTAACTCTTAATACAAAAATTTGTAAAGACACCATATCCCCTACTCAACATGAATAACAGCTAAAATTGGCAATATCATAATATATCAACGGCGAGATTTATTTGAAATCTTTTCAGTGCTGAAATACTTCACCTGCATTGACGCGTTATTATTATGATTGATAGGCAGAGATTTGCGGAGTAGAAAACTGTTGAAAAATACGGAAAATACGAGAACGGGAGTGCATCTGATGCACTTCCTTATTTATATCTCACTTTATTCCGCCTCGTCTATTTTAGCGTGAAACCCTTCGGGTGACCTTTCACGTCCCTCCACCCCATTCTCCTCTTTGCACGGGCGCTAATATATCAAACGGCGGGAGTCCGTGTTTGTTTCCAAAACACTGCGATGAGATTGCGAATCGAGATACGTAAATAGACTATCCTCTTGGCAGGTTTTAATTGTTCGTGTGCGAATATTGGAGTTTATAGACTACAAACTGACTGGAATAATAAAGAGAACATAATTTAGAACAAAAAAGCTTACTGTAATTAAAATTAAGTACGACTGTTGTATACTAGAAGCATAACTAAGCATCTTCGAATCAGCTTGGTTTGTCCAGTTGTCGATGTCTTGGTTCACAGACACAACTGGGAGTTTTAGATTTGAAGTACTTTACTACTTCGGAATTAATTAGACTCTTAATTCCAATTACCAAAAAAAAAAAATTAATGTGTTTTTTTTATTTATCTAGAACTGACATTTTTTTACAAAAAATCAATAGTTTCTATAACAACATGAAAGGTGGGAGTGCGATTCTGGACGCGGTAATAAATAACGGAGAAACGGCGCGTCCATACCACCCCCCTTGAAAGACTTAAATAAGTCTTTCGAAAGCAATCCAATGCGCATTTATTTGTTGGTCTCACTGGTGAGTGTTGCTTTTGGCGTCTTGAGGCAAAACACTTAAGCATTTTACAGATCGCTTCTGTACACCATTTATTGTTTTGATTGATACGACGCGCACTCTCCCATCTTGTCCAGGATGTACTTCGATGATTCGTCCAAGTCGCCATTGAAGAGGCGGTAGATTATCTTCACGAATTAATACTACATCGTTGACATTGAGGTTAGTGCTTGTGTTTCCGCGCTTCCATTTTGATATTTCTTGTAATCTAGATATTCTCGGGACCATCGCGACCAAAACTGTTGGACAATCCGCTGCAATAGCTGATATCGACTAAGACTGTTTTTTTGGAATTTGCCTCACGTCCGGATCGGGAATCCCAGTTACAGGACGACCAATTAGAAAATATCCTGGGGTTAAAGGCTCGAAATTATTAGGTTTACTTGAGATTGAAGTTAATGGACGCGAATTAAAAACTGCCTCTATTTGCACTAAACAAGTCAAAAATTCCTCATACGTTAATAAAGCATTACCTACTGTTCTTCGTAGGTGCGTAGGTCCTCATACGTTTTACCAAAATGAGGTGATCGAGGAGGTATGAAATGCCAATTTATATTAAATTCGGTAGACACATTAATTATTTTGTTTTGAAAATTGTTTTGTTTAATGAATTTATACAATTCAATTCATTTTGAATTTGCTCCGACAAAATTAGTTCCATTGTCGGAATAAACATGAAGCAGTTTTCCGCGCCTTGAAATGAATCTGCGCATTGCTGCTATAAAACATTCGGAAGTTAAATCACTTACTAATTCCAGGTGCAGTGCCTTAGTAACAAAACAAACAAACACACATATGTAAGCTCTATTAGTACTGGCACCTCTACCTCGCGTGTTTTTTATTAAAAGAGGTCCTGCATAATCCACACCACATACATGAAAAGGAGGCGAAGGCGTCACTCGTGAGGATGGCAGAAGGACAGAAGGACAGAAGGACAGAGGGACAGAGGGACAGAGGGACAGAGGGACAGAGGGACAGAGGGACAGAGGGACAGAGGGACAGAGGGACAGAGGGACAGAGGGACAGAGGGACAGAGGGACAGAGGGACAGAGGGACAGAGGGACAGAGGGACAGAGGGACAGAGGGACAGAGGGACAGAGGGACAGAGGGACAGAGGGACAGAGGGACAGAGGGACAGAGGGACAGAGGGACAGAGGGACAGAGGGACAGAGGGACAGAGGGACAGAGGGACAGAGGGACAGAGGGACAGAGGGACAGAGGGACAGAGGGACAGAGGGACAGAGGGACAGAGGGACAGAGGGACAGAGGGACAGAGGGACAGAGGGACAGAGGGACAGAGGGACAGAGGGACAGAGGGACAGAGGGACAGAGGGACAGAGGGACAGAGGGACAGAGGGACAGAGGGACAGAGGGACAGAGGGACAGAGGGACAGAGGGACAGAGGGACAGAGGGACAGAGGGACAGAGGGACAGAGGGACAGAGGGACAGAGGGACAGAGGGACAGAGGGACAGAGGGACAGAGGAACAGAGGGACAGAGGGACAGAGGGACAGAGGGACAGAGGGACAGAGGGACAGAGGGACAGAGGGACAGAGGGACAGAGGGACAGAGGGACAGAGGGACAGAGGGACAGAGGGACAGAGGGACAGAGGGACAGAGGGACAGAGGGACAGAGGGACAGAGGGACAGAGGGACAGAGGGACAGAGGGACAGAGGGACAGAGGGACAGAGGGACAGAGGGACAGAGGGACAGAGGGACAGAGGGACAGAGGGACAGAGGGACAGAGGGACAGAGGGACAGAGGGACAGAGGGACAGAGGGACAGAGGGACAGAGGGACAGAGGGACAGAGGGACAGAGGGACAGAGGGACAGAGGGACAGAGGGACAGAAGGACAGGACAGAAGGACAGAAAGAGAGAAGGACAGAAGGACAGAAGGACAGAGGGACAGAAGGACAGAAGGACAGAAGGACAGAGGGACAGAAGGACAGAAGGACAGAAGGACAGAAGGACAGCAGGACAGAAGGACAGAAGTACAGAAGGACAGAAGGACAGAAGGACAGAAGGACAGAAGGACAGAAGGACAGAAGGACAGAAGGACAGAAGGACAGAAGGACAGAAGGACAGAAGGACAGAAGGACAGAAGGACAGAAGGACAGAAGGACAGAAGGACAGAAGGACAGAAGGACAGAAGGACAGAAGGACAGAAGGACAGAAGGACAGAAGGACAGAAGGACAGAAGGACAGAAGGACAGAAGGACAGAAGGACAGAAGGACAGAAGGACAGAAGGACAGAAGGACAGAAGGACAGAAGGACAGAAGGACAGAAGGACAGAAGGACAGAAGGACAGAAGGACAGAAGGACAGAAGGACAGAAGGGCAGAAGGACAGAAGGGCAGAAGGACAGAAGGACAGAAGGACAGAAGGACAGAAGGACAGAAGGACAGAAGGACAGAAGGACAGAAGGACAGAAGGACAGAAGGACAGAAGGACAGAAGGACAGAAGGACAGAAGGACAGAAGGACAGAAGGACAGAAGGACAGAAGGACAGAAGGACAGAAGGACAGAAGGGCAGAAGGAAAGAAGGAAAGAAGGACAGAAGGGCAGAAGGAAAGAAGGAAAGAAGGAAAGAAGGAAAGAAGGAAAGAAGGAATGAAGGAAAGAAGGAAAGAAGGAAAGAAGGAAAGAAGGAAAGAAGGAAAGAAGGAAAGAAGGAAAGAAAGAAAGAAGGAAAGAAGGAAAGAAGGAAAGAAGGAAAGAAGGAAAGAAGGAAAGAAGGACAGAAGGACAAAAGAACAGAAGGACAGGACAGAAGGATAAAACAGAAGGATAGACATTTAAAAAAAATGGTCTTAATCAACTCGGGTGACATCAAAAAAAAAATTAATTTGTTAATTTTCGCGAAAACAATACTTTTCTTTTGTTTTGCATATGGGAAATAGTAAAAAAATATAATATCAACAGATTTTGTTGCTCTAAGAATAGTATAAAATCTCGTTGAGATCTGCCATTAGCCGTTAGGAGACCATTTCTGTCCGTCTTAATTTTCAAAGTTACATTATTTGTTGAATAAAATATCTTTTCTCTTAGCTAAATCAAGACTGCCTCAATAAATATATTACCGCACTTAACTAAATCGATCTATCTCATTCTGCCTCAGTTTGTCTTAACTGGATCGATCTATCTTCTGTCTCAATCTGTCTGTTTTCTATTGTGTAAACCAGACTTGACTAAATCAACACTACCTGAATTTTCTTTGTGGTGTAGCGGAAACGGACCCTTAATTAATTTATTTCTGATCTGGCTTAATGTTCGTCTATTTGTAATGGTTATTTCTTTTGACCGACCTCAATGTTGCTCATGTTATATTGTGATTTTGTCTCGATTCCCCTCAATGTTCCTCTATTTGTAGCGTGAATTTGTTTTGGTGTCTCATTTTTTTTTTTTAATTTATATTGTGATTTTTTCAGTCTGTCAAAATTGAAGCAGATTGAGACAATCAATTACAATATAAAATGAGAAAAATTCAAGCCGAATAAAATAAGTTTGTAGAGTAAACGAGTCCTTAAGTAAATGTTTCTAGTGTGTACATGTCTTTATAAGCCCCAATCCGTAAAGAGGTGACCTTGTCTTTAACGTGTGACCGTCTTTATTATTATAAATGTTGAGAGAGGCACAAGAAAACTCGACGTAATCACAAATATATTTCTTTATTACAATAATACAAGGAGTGAGGAGACGGCGCAGAGTGGATGAATAAGTCCCTACAAGCCTTAAGTGTGCACGGGGGTGATAAGTGAAATCGTATTTCTTTGCCATTGTATTTGTGTACGGGAAATGAGAATCAACATGCTCGCAACTTTCCCCCGGCACCGACTTTATGACACAAATTATGTCAACTGCGGCCTTATTTATAATATCATTCCGGGGGCGAACCGGCGAGCATACGCCTTCATAACATCCACACACCATCATTTCTATCTCGAATATTTTTCCAACGTATTTATTAAATTATTATTATATTCAAAATGGTTTGTAATGAAAAAGAGTTCAGATTAAAATACTCTACTCGCATGCAGAGCCCTCATAAGAAAATATTTTCAATACTTTTTGATAATTTAATGCTTGTAAAACAATGTAGTTGATATTTAATTAATTTTAAGGCTTGCGCTGTTTTTGTAAAAGGATAATTTGAATCTCCTAACAAGTGTTTCTATTCCTTAGTTAAACATAATTTTTCAGGGTTTTCTGAACTCGAAATTTTGCTTTATGTGCCAGGCGTATAAAACACTAAAATATTGCATGTTCAAAATATACTGCTCAGATATTTACGTTAAATTTGGGCCAAAAAAATTATGCCTTTCTTTCATTAACATCATATACTTTTATTTACTGTTAAACGTTTAAATCATTAAACAAAATTAATGAAATATATTGTAAGTGTTATGTACTAGTATAAGAATGAATTGTTTATAGTCAATTAAATATTGTTGTAGTAATATGTAGTAATTCCAAATAAAGGTTGCAGTATATTGTAATTCTTAAGCCATAAATCAGTATATAACAGCAAATAAAAATAATATAGATTTTTTTTAAAAAACAAATCACGCTTGTATATGAGTATCAGTAATTGTAATACCGGTAAATCATAAGGAAATTCACTCAAAATTAATCGGTAATTAACAAAATTTATACCAGTATTTTACATAATTATATCAAGTTATTGTTTCATTTGGCCAACTTAATACGATATTTATTGTGCACACAATCATTTAAAAACATTAACTAAGATATTCTTGTTGGATTTACGTGAAGTTCGTTTATCTCCACTGTAAAGATTATGTAATTTAACTACTACTTACATATCTACAATTTAAACTAATTATTTATATTAACAGAAAAATTAATAATAAAGAATACCGAATCGGATATTTATTCCATGTTATTCTAATAATAATAATATTAATAATAACAATTTATTTCTCAACAAGCGTAGCCTAATTACAAAGATATATATATATATATATATATATATAGTGTTAACCCTGAGGAAGGGACAAAATGAGTCCCGAAAGCTTGGTATTACAATAAAGTAGATTACACACATCTCTCCTGCCGTATTATTGGTCGAATGCCCTGTTAGGAAATTTTCCGAACTCTGCCTATATATATAGGCAGATATATATATATATATATATATATATATATATATATATATATATCAGAGCTGGGCAGGATTCGAATCATTCAGGAATCCTGGTTTCGAATCCTTTTAGAGGATTCAAAAGAGGTATTCGAATACTTTAAAAGGATTCGTATTCGAATCCAAATGCTGGTGATTCGAATCCTCGTAAAAGGATTCGAATCCTCATCAAAGGATTCGAATCCTCATAAAAGGATTTGAATCCTCGTAAAAGGCTTCTAATCCTCATAAAGGAATTCGAATCCTCATAAAAGGATTCGAATATTTATAAAAGGATTCGAATAGTTACAATCGAATCCTTAATCGTCAAATATAATACGAATTAATCGTAAGGATTAACATGAAAAATTTGTTTTGTATGTTTTTAAATTTCTCGTTAACTCACTGTTTTATACGCGTGGCGCATGAAGTAAAATTTCGAGTTTAGAAAAGCCCCGTAAAAATTTGTCTCGGGTCGCTGCGCGACCCTCGACAAAATTTCTACGCGGGGCTTTTCTAAACTCGAAATTTTACTTCATTTTTAACAAATCGATATTTTCATACAATTATCATCATTTCGAGATTTTCGTTGATTAATCAAATTTTTATCAGATTTTGCAATATTTCCTCAATTTTCCTTAATTTATCGAATGTTGATGAAATTTTCAATATTTCGAAATTTTTTATTAATTTATGAAAATGTTTATCAGATTCTCAACATATCTTGATTTTTGATATTTTGTCATTTTTATCGATTTTTAAAATTTTGATAAAATTTTCGATATTTCGAGATTTTCTCGTTATATATATAAAATGTTTATATGTAAGATTTTCAATAATTTTATTCAGATTTGTAACGATTTTCAAAAATGATTGAATCATTATTTGAACACACAAATTTAAATTTTTTTTTTCTAGAAGACATATTTAATCAATTTTGTCATTGAATGACATTTTTGATATTTTTTACCTTTCGAGATGAGATTTTTGACAATAGATTATATTCTTGATATTAGACTACGTTTTTTGACATTAGATGACATGTTTCACATTAGATGTTACTTTTGATAAACAATGACATTTTGTACTTTTTTACTATTTCTGATGTTGACATTAAATGACGTATTTGACATTAGATTGTAGTTCTGACATTTTATACTTTTTTAGTTTTTTGACATTAGACGACAATTTTGACATTTGATATTTTTGATATTACATATTTACTTGTTTTATATTAGATAACAATTTTTATATTATTAGATAACTTTTTTGACATTATTACTGATTTTAACAGAAATTTTCGTTTTTGTAAGATCGTTTTTGTCAAACTGTCACGTACTGATATAAAATGATAATTTTGACGTAAATCGATTTTATCAACACGCCGAATTTTTGACGTTTTTGATATTTTTTATATTTAATAGATGACATTTTGGTCATTTTGATGTTTTTGATGAGTCGCTGACAGGATTGACACTAAGTAAATTCAAGTCCAAATTAAAACCTTGTCTCCAAATAAATGCATTCTACAGTATAGAAGATTTTGAACATTTTAATCATTTGGAAATAACTTAAAATTATCCAACTGACCAACATTTATTTTTTATTTTTTATTTAATACATGCATATCAACATTTTAATGTATCACTGTAATCAAATGTCCTCATACTCTGTATTTTATATTGTAATATTTTTTTTCTACTTATTTATATCATATATTTATTTCTTTGACGTGTCTAATATTGTAAAATTAAACAATGAAGGACCAATAAACAATTTGATTTGATTTGATTTGGCAATTTTAAATAATTTTGACATATTTTGATAACTTTTAATACTGAAAACAGTTTCAATATGTTTTTATATTTTTAACTTTACTTGAAATCAGTGTTTAATACGCGTGGCGCATGAAGTAAAATTTCGAGTTTAGAAAAGCCCCGTGAAAATTTGTCGAGGGTCGCGCAGCGACCCGAGACAAATTTTCTACGCGGGGCTTTTCTAAACACGAAATTTTACTTCATGCTTAGTCTGGGAGTGGAGACACTCGTTCGTAAATTTTCGAATTATCATAAAGTTGTGTATTTATTTTCAAAAAAATCTTTCTAGGTTTAAAGTAAAGTAAAGTATTTATTTACGGATATCTCCTTTGATATTACAAAATGAATTTACAATAATAAAATTATAATCACAAAATTAATACTACGTAAATAGATATAAGTATATAACATAAGAAAACACATATAATAAAAACGGACCTATACAAAACCGAATAAAATGAACGATAAGTATAGATGATTGCACAATTTAAAATAGCTTCAATACTTACAAAAACCACTCATTAGCGATTTAGAAATTATTTCACCAATATTCCCGCGTTTTAAGTGTGACATAAAATGTGAGTGTGAACTATCAAATAAATCAAAATATGGATTTAGAGATATTAAATTTGAGTACCGCATAAATCGCAAAAGCGGGCTATTGTAGCCATAATTTGTCTTATGAGTTTTAACTCTAAATATTGGAATTTGCCTGATGGGACGATTTACCACATTATAGTGAAAATTGACATATGATAACAGTGACGGGCATTTGACTTCATCCGAAAATACCTTATAAAACAATGACAAATCGGCATAAATTCTGCGATAGCACAGCCTTTAGATATGTACGCATGAATAGATATTATCAACATTAAAGTTTAACCCTATATCAAAACCCTGTTTAAATGCCACTGTTTTTAAGAATTTCCTCTGTATATTTTCAATTTTATTGACAAGGGTTATTTGAGCTGGTGACCAGACGCATGATGCATATTCCAAATGGGAACGAACAAATGCGAAATAAACCAGCTTAAACGATATAGGTGACAAATCGTCGGACATTCTTTTTATGAATCCTAGCATATTTAATGCACGATTACATATACAATTAGTATGATTGGCAGAAATTAGCTTGGCATCAAAAGTTACACCCAAATCTTTGATTTCTGTTATTTTTTCTAAGATACTATCATTTATACTATAATGGCGATGAATAGTATTTAATTTTCTAGAAAAAGTAATTGAATTGCATTTCTTAATATTAAAAAATAGATGGTTATCACAAGACCATTTGAAAATAGAATTTACATCGTCTTGATGTAAAATACAATCTTCGGCAGTTACAATTTCCTTAAAAATCTTTAAATCGTCAGCAAATAACAGAAATTAAGAGTTTTTAATTACTTGAGATATGTCGTTTATGAACAATAAGAACAGTAACGGTCCACAGTGCGAGCACTGGGGTACACCTGAAGGCACAGAAATGTTATTAGATAAAAAGTTCTTGATTTTAACACACTGCGTACGGTTAGTTAGGTAACTAGTAATCCATTTATTGAACAAAAACAAAAGAGCTGAGGTGAAAAGTGTTTAGGTAAAAGTGGTTTATTTTTTCGTTGGCTACAACTTTTGTTTGAAACATTTTTTGATTTAGACGTCGAAAGCCATAATCGATGAGTTGTTGATGTCCACTAGATTTCTTAGTATCTAATTCAAAAACAAAAGAGCTGAGGTGAAAAGTGTTTAGGTAAAAGAGGTATATTTTTTCGTTGGTTACAACTTTTTTTTTAAACATTTTTTGACTTAGAAGTCGAAAGCCATAGTGAAATTCGTTTAATAAAAATACATCTAATGATTTCTGGTGATTTTTAACGCAAAACTTTTAGACATTTGATGGTATAATTAATATTGAATTACTGAAATAAGTATTTATTTTTAATATATTCGTAAATATACGGTAAACAATGTAAAATATTTATTTAATTAAAATATTTAGAAAATAACAATACAATGAATTTTATATTATTATTATTATTATACTGGGTGTCCATATTTCAACAGAATGTATGGAGATTTTGGTTATTTAAAGAGATAGAGAGTCAGTTAAAGTAGGGCAAAGTTGCATAATTTAGGGCCCAATAATAACCCGAAAACAAGTTTGAAATATCTTATTTTCTTTATGAGATATTGTCAAAAAAAGTATTTTTGAAAATTCGTTTTTATTTTTTTATTCAAAAACTATTGAATCCAGACTTTTACAACTTTGACATTATAGGCACTTTTTAACGATAAATCTAGTAAGATATTTTATTTTAAGATAACTATAACATTTACCTAGGGACCATAGCTAACTTTTGTTTTTCTTATGGGCGCTATTTTGGATTTTGATATTTTTTGGAACAATATTTTTTACTGAATTCAATGATGTACCACACTTATAGTTTTTATACATTTTATATGTAAAATTTTAATCTTTTGTTTTTTCAAAGAGTGCCTTGGAAACAGTTGAGTAACTCACTTATTTGGCAACTCATAGGAATCCGACGATGCATACTTTAATAGTTGTGACATATTTCAAAGTAACGAGTGTCTTCCACTCCCAGACTAAGTATGAAGTAAAATTTCGAGTTTAGAAAAGCCCCGCGTGGAAAATTTGTAGAGGGTCGCGCAGCGACCCGAGACAAATTTTCACGGGGCTTTTCTAAACTCGAAATTTTACTTCATGCGCCACGCGTATAAACCATTGATTTGAATTGTAGTTCAAAAACACACAAATGCATCTTTAATCAGAGTAACACAGAAATTTAGTCTGTTATCAACGATGTTCAGTGTTAATAATAAATAATTAGGTTGTGAATATTTTTGTTAAAACAACTGATAACGATATTTATATGTTAATGGTTGTAAAAAAATAATAAAATCAAATTTATTCATGAAGGATTTGTATTCGTGATTCGAAAAAACAGGATTCGAATCTTTGATTCGAATCATATTTATCTCTTACGAATCCTTTATTCGAGTATTCCTGATTCGAATCATATTATGTGATTCGGATTCGTGATTCGAATCCTTTTAACGAGGATTCGTCCCAGCTGTGATATATATATATATATATATATATATATATATATATATATAAACTAAACTTAATATAGGTTTACAGTCTAAGTGAGTAGGGTACAAATATAATTGTATAAATAAGTGCAGAATATACTTTCGTTAACATCAGAGATAAACTGTTCTATAAAAGGTAAAAAAATATCGACAAAGCATTGAATTTCGTTATAATTTCCCATCATTTTATATATTGCGGAAAACATGTAGTAACTAGTATAATTAAATGTTGGTTTATATCTAGAGAATAGTCTGGGCACATTAAAATCGATGTTGCATAACATTTCAGAATTGTCAGTAAAATTAATAATTAAATTATATAAATCAACAATAGATATGCAGCGATGTTTTTTTTTTGTGTATAGTATCTAAGTTAAATTCGTCTATGAGTGTAATATACTTGTGTGGAGTTCTGGATATTTTTTGTGTTTTATGAAATATAGATATTTTAGAAAGCGTTTATTAACTTTCTCAAGAATCTTAATTTGTATTGAATATCCGGGAGTCCATACAGTAGCGCAATAATTAATTTTAGATAAAATAAGCGACGAATATAAATGAATGACTGTGTTAGTTGACTTAAAGTCACTACAATTACGGTTTAGGAATCCTAATTGTTGATAACATTCACTCGCAGTGTTTTTAACATGAGTGTTAAAGGTGAGTTTATCGTCGAAATGAATTCTAATATCTTTAAAACAATTTACGTCTAAGATTTGGTCGTCATGCAAACTATAGTTATATATAGGAGTAGTGTTTCTAGTTAGTCTAGTAGTTGTTTTCTAATTTAAAAGAATCTTGTATTTATTTTATTACAGCATACTAATTGTATATTTTGAAGCGTTTTTTAACTTCATTTAAATGCGTGGTTTATAGCCTGGCGCATAAAGTTAAATTTCGAGTTATGTAAAGCCTGAAAATTTGGTTTAGACCAAACCAAACTTTTAGGCTTTTATAAACTCGTAATTTGACTTCATGCTTAACCTGGGAGTGGAAACCCTTGTTAAAGGTACGTCATTGAAGGCTATTGAGTTTCCAAGTAATAAATGATTCTTACTCCCGAAACAAGGATATTGTGATTCACACCGATAACAAACTCACTGGTAATAGAAAAAGTCGGTAAAATTACAATCTTAAATGAGTATCTAAAAGAGCTTACAAATCAAATTAAAGCGTATTTTCTAATAATAATAATAACCCAACAGGCCAAAAACCCAATTAAAGAGTAAGAAGTATAAACTTAAAATAACAGTGAATAAAAATATATATTTATCATTTATTTAATCATTAATCAATTAATGACTACACTGGAATGTATGCTACAATGCATTTTTATTTATCAGCACAATTAATTCAGATAAACCAAAAACAATTTACCTGGAGTTTTTCTTTTAAGTATACATATCTTAATATACTGTATATGCTGAAATTATTCAGATATTCGCGATTTTCCTTTTTAGAGTTCTGATTGATGCTTTATACGTTTAGAAAAGCCTTAAAAATGTATCTCATGCGCCACGCGTATAATTCACTGATTTCAAATTAAGTTAAAAATATACCACTAAAGCATTATGATAAAGACGTCTATTTTAAAATTTACAATAATTCAGTGTTTTATACGCGTGGCGCATTAAGTGAAACTTCGAGTTTAGAAAAGCCTGAACATTTGGTTTTAGGCTTTTCTAAACTCGAAATTTAACTTCATGCTTAATCTGGCAATGGAAAACATTCGTTTAAAGCTTATATTTGAATAAAAAAACGACTGTATACTTAAAATAAAAATTAGGATTTTTAGGAAAATAGTATTCTTACTTATATAACTAAGTAATAATACTATTTTCATAAAAATCCCAACTACAAATTCTACATTGCTACAAGTTTGAATTACAACTTAAATATCAAGATTGAAATATTATTGTACTAATTTGATTCAAACTTGAACAACAATTCAAGTTTGAGATTGAGACAATCTTGAAACTCATTATTGAGTCAAGATTGTATCAACTTCACAAAATCTTAAATTTATCTGCAGGTCTTAAGATTGTTTCTTAGGAAATTCATTGTTTTTTAGCATTAATAGGAATTTGCGCATTTATCAGATTTTTTAAAAATCGCAGAAGTTCATTCAAATATCAACATTTTTGTAATCAAATTCCGGAAGAAAATGATTACTAAACATTTTTACAGATATTCTAAAAATCATTATAAACAGTATTTTTCATAACAGGTTTTTTTCACACTTCATTATTTTAAAACTGTGCGTAATTTTTGAATTTCACACCTAGAACAAAAGTTTGTTTTATTATTAATTACAAGCATATAAATTCAAATTCAAAACTATTTGAATTCGAGAAAATAAGCTTACGCTTCTTAAAGTTTGCACACTTTAAACATAATATATAAAATTACGAAAAAACTATTCGTGAAAATGCAAACAGTGTCTTAATTAATAAGACAATTTAAGACGATAAATATCCATTGAAACAACTACTTCCCGTGCAAATACACCTCCGGATATTGAATTATACAATGAAATATTTAAAATCTTATTTAATTTTATTTGTTACAACGCTCTATTAAAGTATATGTATATGAATTTGACATAAACGTTACATATACTTTAATAGAGCGTTGTAACAAATCAAACTAAATAAGATTTTAAATATTTCATTGTATAATTCAATATCCGGAGGTGTATTTGCACGGGAAGTAGTTGTTTAAATGGATATTTATCGTCTTAAATTGTCTTATTAATTAAGACACTGTTTGCATTTTCACGAATAGTTTTTTCGTAATTTTATATACAAGCATATAGTTATATTATTTTAAAAACATATCTTTTAATATCGTTTAGTTTAAATTTTCTAACGAGTGCATTCCACTCCTTGATTAAGCATGAAGTAAATATTTTAAGTCTAGAAAAGTCTGTAAATTTGGTTGGGTAGCGTAGCGAAGCGGAACGACCAAACAAAATTTTCAGGTGTTTCTAAACTCGAAATATTTACTTCAAGCGCCATGCGCGCCAAATTACAGATATTATTATTAATTTAAAACTTACAAACTGTTTTATGTCGTGTTTACAAAATATTTCTAAATTAAAAAAAATCGAATATTATAAATTACTAGAAAACGATCGCGTTTTGTACATTACTTAAACTGGCAAGTAATATACAAAACGCAATCATTATCTAGTAATTTAAAATATTGGATTTTTTATTTAATTTAGAAATACTTTTTAAACACGACATAAAACAGTTTGTAAGTTTTAAATTAATAATAATATGTGTTTTCTCACCAAACAAAACACCATTAACATATAAAAAAATCCATATGAAGTATTTTTTCATTTTTATAAATTCTTAAGAAAAGTACCTATATGCTAATTAATTTTAGTTTTTTACAGTTTATAAGAAAATTGAACTTACTAAAAACTGTTTTATTTTATGGAAATACATGATTTGTTGCTGTACATTAAGTTTTATGTCTAATTTTAAATTACCAATTGTTAGCATATTTCCGGTTTTATTATCTAATTTTAAATTAAAAGTAATTTTACATAACTAAGTTTAACCAGTCAAAGGTCGTGCAATTAAAGAGTTAACTCCAAAAGTTGATTTTAGGTAAAATTCTGCATTTCTTTTATTGCTTTATATGAATGACTTATTATATTATATACTGGACATTTTTGTTTCAAATATACAAAATTTATACACTGTACATTTTTAGACATTCGTGGATTTTATAAAAGCGTTTAATTTGCAGTTTCGAATGAGGGTTTCCACTCCCAGAATAAGCATGAATTAACATTTAGAGTTTAGAAAAGTCTGAAAATTTGGTTTAGTCGCGGCCAAGCCAAATTTTCAGGCTTTTCTATACTCGAAATTTTACTACATGCGCTACGCGTATAAAACACTGAAATATTGTGAAGTTGGGAATACGCTTAATAGTTATTTACAATACAAGTGCAGGAAAACAATTTTTCCGAGTAAACGAATTTTTGAAGCACGAGTGACGGATAAGCGAGTGCCTTCAAATGCATGAACTCGGGAAACATTTTTACGCCCGAGGATTGTACAATGTTTTTTTAAACGAGCAAAATCATCACAATAATGCTGTCATTAAAAATGGGCAAGATCACTTATATACAAAATTTTAATGTTGATTACTGTTGTCTTATGTAGCTTAATCTGAAGTTATCCTAAAAAAATCAATAAACACTCTCGTATTAGTACTAATAATATTTTCACCGATAGTTAAAATTAGTTGTTAAAAGTTGACCAATAAACTTATTATTTATAAAATATATGTAATGATACATTATATGTGAAATAATTATTAGTTGTAAATATTGAAATTGATCTATTTCTCTTGATAATGATAATTTAACTAAAAGTGATAGTTTAACTGTCAACTTAGATTTTACGTGCGTGGTTTTAACTTTACATGACTCGTGCCAAAAGTGAAATACCGGAAATGCGACCTTCGAGTTGTCTAAACGCTGTTCAGAGCGGCGAGTTCAAGAAAAGTTAATTTAAATTAAATTTTTCTTCACACATTATGAAGTAAGGTCAAATAATATAATGTATTGAATTAACTTACTTGGTATATAATTTGATAATAATCTTATTTATTTACGGCGATGCCTTGTTTACAAAAAACATAACAAAAAAGTAAAGTAAATAACGTAAAAACAGTCTACAAGTCTACATTGTTTGCTTGTACAAATTTAATTTACAAAAAATTAAATTACATAAATTGTTTTGTTTGTTAAATATAATTAAGTATTTAATATATTCTGACAACTATATTTATTGTAGATTTTTATAAACAATAATAACTTTCTATTTTTAGAAAATCTTTCTTATCGAAACCATAAATTCACAAATGATCTAAAATGAGCAGGATTTTGTAAAATATTTACAAAGTTTATCTAACTTCTTTTTCTATTAAACATTTGAACATATATTTCCTAACAAGAAATTCAAAACATCTCGAAAGTAACAAAAATTGTCAACATATAATGGCAGAACGACATAAAATGATGAAAATTGACTGAATTCCAACGAATAAAATAAGATATTAAACATTTGCGATAATTGATAATATTTATATTTGGTCCATGTTCATGCATTTTTTAATGATTCTGTTTTAAATGTTCTCTCTTCAAACTAAAATTGCCTTCTTATGTGGCCTACACCTTGGAATCCACTGGTTTAAAATATCTTAATTTTACAAATAAATATATATCATGTAACTTCATCAAATTTTTTAAAACATACGTATTTTAGTTTACTTGTGAAAATTACAGTTTTTTGATTATAATATATTCAATATGGGTACTTAATATTTGTAAAAATATGTAGGTTAGAAAAATTATAAGTAAGAGAAAAATGATCCCATTTCCCATCAAATATTTTATATTCATCCCGAACATTATTTTATTCATAAGTTTTCCTTGTGTAAAAAGTTCCTCCGTCAATTTATGCATTTAGCCTTACATAAATTTAAGAGGTTATAAAATTTAAAGTACCTTATATTAGTTTCAAGCCCGAGACACCGCCGATATATTTCGAATAAGCTCGAGGAGGAGGAAGAAGAGGAAAAGGGAGCAGACAAAAAAATATATATAGACACACAACAAGTCCTTAATTAAATTATAGCGAATTTACGACTCGAGCAGTGATGATGCTTTAATAAATAATCCCGGGGATTTATTCCCGAAAATTAAATTTCCACAAGTAAAATCAATTCCGCGCTTAAAGACTTTGTACAGTTATATCGGCGGAAATGTTTGAATAATACATGAGATTACATCGATATAAAAATAAATGCGGGGCGGTTTTCATGAAAATGTAATTGCGAGAAGCTTTCTCTTGCTTAAGGATGAAATATCGGGAAAGTTTGGCGAAAGCGCCGGACACGGCTGAGGGAGAAGGAGAAGAAGTCGGTTGGGGGGTGCGGGGTAGGAGAAGGGTGGAAAAGAAAGGGGATGTACAGACTCCGCTTTGGGGAGTCGCAAGAGGCGCCCCAATTCCAAATGTAATACATCTATGTCTCACGCAAAACGAGCGCAGATAAATATTCTTTATGTGCAACTGCCGCCAGAGTTGTTCCTTTCCGTTCTTGAGTGTTTAGATTTTTCCTAAACCTTCCCCCTCATATGAAAAAAAAACCTCAAGCACTCCATCAATATTTCATTTTTTTTTAATTTAATTGAAACCACCCCATTTTTTATCAAACGATCATTTAAATGTAAAAACATTCATAATAAACCGAATTACACTATATAAATTTATTACTGCCAACGATTTAAACTTCATTTTAAATCAGTGTTTTATACAGGGTGATTTATACCAGAACTCGAAAAAATAACATTCGTGTTCGAGATTGGATTTTAAGCAAAAAATGTGAAATAACTATTTTCCGATTGGCCTTTGTTTTAGAGATAACGAGGCATCAAGTTTTCGGAACCTATTTAAGTTGTTTTTCTCTATAAAATAAATAGTAGGTTATGGAAATTGCTTTGAAATAAAGGATTTCTTAAATATTTGATGACAGTTATCACATACTTTGGGTATTGCTATAAATTTTTGGTATAAAAAAGATACAAATTTTGTTAACAATTCAGTTTGTCAATAAAGATTATGCCAACATATTTTTGTTTGCGGCTTTTGGAACAGCAATGCTTTAGAAAGTTGTCGGGAATTTCAAAGAAAATTCGTTTACAGAGTAAATTTAAAATGAAGAGCAATTACTAGACACAATTATGAATGCTCTACTTGAAATTGAAACTAAACAAGATTTTGCTGCAGTTAATTATTTTTTCGTTTTACGTTGCCACGCCTGCATCGCTGGCGGTGGACATCTCGAACATCTTATAAAAAGTTTTCATATTGCCTAATATTAGTTTTTTTAAATTATTGTATGTTTCAAAAGTTTAAATCTCGATATCTTTAGAACAAAGGCCGCTCTAAAAAAAGTATTTCTCATTTTTTTCTCAGAATCTAATCTCGAACACGACTATTAATTTTTCGCTTTCTAGTATAAATCACCCTGTATGTGTGGCGCATAAAGTAACATTTACAGTTTAGAAAAGCCTGAAACTTTGTAATTATGATACTTAATGCCTAACCTAGGAATAAAAACACTCGTTAGAAGCTTAAAAAGAATAAATGAGACTAAATGTACTTCCAAAAAATCTGTATTTAAAAAAAAATCTATTTTTCATACTTGCACATGCTTTTTGGGTCTTTTAGTCTAGACTCAAATGTTATACAAACTTTTTTCTAGTCTTTCTATTCTGTTCAGTCTCTTAAGGGGTTACACCACTATAAAATTTTCAAAAAGTCGATTTTTATATTGTCTTGAAAGGTACGCTGAATCATCTAAAATAAGGTGAAAAAAGCTTTATAATTGCTCAAAATAGTTTTCAATAAAGTTTCGAGCTTTTTGCCAAATGATTAAAACTTTCAAACGATTTTTTTTGAAATACCTTTTTTGTTTCTAAATGGCACGCAGCATAATTCAAACAAGTTGAATTTTTTCATCCAATTTTTCCCATATCTTTAAAACGACATTCCGTGCGAAAATACGTATGCAATATTTGATAAGTTGAATTTTAGATTTTATATCTACAAATTAATGCTCTTATTAGGTCGAAAATTGAACTATTACATTGATATGCTCGCAAACTACACAAAAATTAATATTTTCGTTATCCCGTACGTATTTTTCTAGCTATTAAATTTTAGGACATTTATGCTGCGAAAGCTTGTTTTATTATTAGCGACCCAAATTGAACCAGACTCTATCATAAGCTTATTTTAAATTTCTCTTCGCTGTCTTTTAAGACCTAAGTTGATTAGTTTACGGACTATTAACTTACAAATTTGAGTAGGATTTAAGAGATACTTGTATATTATTTACAATAAATATATTTAAGCAAAAGTGTTGTGAGAAGACTTTTGTTGGATACTTAACAAGCTAGAGATTTAGGAGTGACCTGAGAATGACTCAACAGACACTTAAGATAGATTTGGGAGATATTTGTATAACAAAGTATTAGAAAATATCTTCAGACATTTAAAAGGAATGTGTTTGCGCAATAGGAGGATCGAAGAAGCCTTAAGAGGCGACCGAGAGAGTTTTTAAACAAAGTATTAGAAAATGTCTTCAGGCATTTAAAAGGAATGTATTTGCACAATAGGAGGCCCGAAGAAGCCTAAAGAGGTAACTGAAAGAGTTTTTAGAAAGACTTAGAAGGCACTCTAAAATAGAGTTTTAAGAATCGCCTGACAGAGTTTTGAAAGTGAATAAAGAAACGAGAGATTCTATAAAGTCATAAGGCACTTAAGAGGGACAGATATTGTAATTGGAGGGCATAAAATACATTTGAGAGAGTGTTATTAAGAAATTGAGAAACGAGAGAATTAAGAGTGTTTTAGTAGAGATTTAAAAACATCTTAGAAGGCAATTAGGAGAGTTTTATAAGAGAATTGAGAAGCAAGATACTCATGAAAGTCTTAAGATCCTTTAGAAGATTTGAATAAGAGACTTCTGAAATACACAAGAAATACTTGAGAGAATTTTAAGAGACGATTAAAAATTGAGAAGGAAGATACCCATAAAAGTCTTAAGACACAAAAAATATTTGAAAGCATTTTAGGAAAAACTTTCGAGAGTTTTGAGAAAGACTTAGGAAGCACTTGACAGAGATACTGGAGTGAATGAAGGAAAGAGAGATTCTAGAAGATCTTAATGCACTTAATAGGGTCGGATTTTGGTAATAGGAGGGCATAAAATACATTTAAGAGCTAGTATAATATTTTTATGTTCATCTTCGAAATAAAAATATTACTTTACAGAAATTTTGTTGCACGCGGGTATTGCCGCCACACTATATTAAAAAATTAAGAAAAGAGAGACTTAAATGAGTTTTGATAAAGGCCTGAGAATATCTTAAGAGGCACATGGAAACGTTTAGAGAGATAATTAAGAAGCAAAATACTCAAGAAAGTCTTAAGACCCATTAGAAAAAGATTTGGTAATAAGAAACTTCTGAAAGGGAAAAATGGACGAAATACGTGAGAGAGTTTAAGGAGACAATTTAGACACACGATACTAAAGAAAATCTTAAGACAGTTAAAAGGAAAAGATTTGCTAGTAAGCGATTTCTAAAACTCGCAAGAGATTCGAGTTTTACAAGAAATTTAAAAAACTAGAGACCTAAAACGGTTCAGGAAGAGATTTTCTAAACAAGAGAAACTTAAGGGGTACTTAAGAAGAACTTATTTAAGTATAATTGTATTTGTACGAAAAATATGTAATGTGATTTCTTATATAAAAAGTAACATTAGACTAAAATGGATTTTATTTATGTGCATCATTTTATACAAAAAAATAAACTTTTTGTTATGCAATGAGTTTCATGTTGAATTTTAAATTACCCATTATTACAACATTGCTGATAATATTACTAAGAATATTATGTAATTTTAATTTACAAGTAATTTTACGTTACTAAACACAACATAAATCAAATATCTGCAATTTTTATAATATTTGTCCACAATATTTTCAAATAATGGATGTTTCTATAAATTAATTTTCCCGGCGCATTCACTTAATATTAAAAAAACTGACCTAAATAAAATGTGAAATTTAATCGATTGTTATTGTTATTTTATTTTTCTTCTAAGTGTATACTTATATATATATTCCATATAAACATTTGTAAAGTTGATTACAATGATATCAAATCTAAGCAATATATTATGAACTTTACTTTAACCCATTAGGCGCCATCGATGCATACACACAACATTATTATTATTTTGTTAATTAAATTACTAAATAAGTTTTTTGATATGTTATATTATTTGATCTGACTTGAAAATGTATAAAGAAAAAGGTAAATATTTTGTTATTTAAATATTTCGCCTATTACTCATAAAAAAAATGTGTGAATTTTTAACTACACAATATTTTAGTGTTTTATACGCGTGGCGCATGAAGTAAAATTTCGAGTTTAGAAAAGCCCCGTGAAAATTTGTCTCGGGTCGCTGCGCGATCCTCGATAAATTTTCTAAACTCGAAATTTTACTTCATGCTTAGTCTGGGAGTAGAAACACTTGTTCTGAACTTCATATTGCAAGTTTTTATAAAAAATTGACTACTGCCTGAAAGTTTACAGAGTATAAATTATGTATATTCGTATAAATATACATAATTTATTCACCTAAATTCAACTTTTTGAGTTAACTCTATCACTGCTCGACCGTTAATGGGTTGTGTCAGTGTTTTATCCGCGTGGCGCATGAAGTAAAATTTCGGATTTGAAATGATTCGACCCTAGGTATTGTACAAATTTATAATTTGTATTATTGTTTACGTTGTGTTGTGTATGTAGTAACCCTTTTATAATGCATATTGACACAAACAACGAACCTGGTAATTCGTTATTGTGTAAATATGCATTATCGTGAATACTGTGTCTTACTTCCCTTTTAATTTGACCAGTAGGATGTGTAGACAATAAATAAAACAGGATATGAGCTTAACGTATGCAAAGTTTATTGACCTCTTATGATATTTCTAATGAATTGGTATGTCTTATATAATTTATATTCACAAAATATGTTATCCAACATTTGTGCTTAGAAGCCATGTGCATTTAGTTAAACTCAAAAAAATGTATGACTCTAATTGTGGGAGCAAAATTAACTAGCCCCTGCATTTGCATTACGAGATGGGAACCCACAAAAACCATCTCGGAGTTAGCATCACACACTCGATACACTTGCGATTAGTTAGTGGGACAATCTCTCACATCGGCCCTACACATCAATCGCCATACATTCTCGATTAATGAGTGGAACGACCTTTTACCTCGTTCCACTCATAATCGATTTCTTTTTTTTTTCTTGTGGTTAGTTAGTAGGATACTTAGCGCTATACTCACTCGGATCACACATCAATCAACTGGGTCTATTAGTTAGTAGGATATAACTCGTTTTCTCGCTCAATTCGGCCTTACACATCAACCACCATACATCCCTCATTCGTGTGGTTAGTTAGTAGCGCAATACTAACTCTTTTTATCAACATTACTTCACTAACTCACATCCCACTGAAACTTCCCATTCTCAACTGTACCCATTTACATTCAAATACTGAGTGTCCTCGTCCCTGTCCCAAAACTAACTGATTTTTGGAATCGTTTCTTTGCTGCTCTCAAAGTTCTCCCCTCCCCAAGTTTTATTGCTTAGACTTTATCTACTACCATATATGGTCACAAAACCCATCCCTCTCTGACGTCAACGTTATTTTCCCAACTTTGCACACTTGTTGTGTTTGCGTTCGTTAAACCCTGAACTCAATCTTTCTGAATGTCTTAGCATTTCTCCACGAGCCGGTACTTGTTTATCATTTTTAAGGCGATGCTGCATTTGTTATTTCTTACATACAAAAAATTTTGATCGACTAATGTAATTCTCGTATTTACTGTATGTTGATTTTTCTTTATTATTTTCTTGGATGATTTTTGTCTTGAGATTTTAATTTAATTTCGTCAAAAATATTATTTGCACATGACCCCTACTGACCTATTACAGATTTAGAAAAGCCAGAAAATTTGGTTTGGTCGCTCTGCTTTGCGGAGTGACCAAACCCGATTTTTAGGCTTTTCTATACTCGAAATTTTACTTCATGCTTAATCTAGGTTTAAAAACACTCGTTAGAAGCTTTAAATGAAAATATAAAATAAAAAAACGAATGTCTGAATCTTAGGATAAAATAATCGTTATATATACTCCTAAAACAAAATTCCTTGTGTCATAAAAATGTAGATATTAAATAATAAGAATATAAATGATGTTTTGTATTTTAAAAATGTAGGAATTTTATTCCAAAAGCCTGGTTCCTGGACTATACAAATCTAAGGCAGCATTTGTGACTTCTGTGACACATAAGATTGACTTTTACATATTAAAATAATTGACGTCTCCTGTACGTCATTTAATTTGAATAGCTTAAATTTATGATAAACTACAGTTTAAAGTGAATAAACAGGCGATTATTCAGGACATTTTTCTTTAAAGTATCAGTTCCAGTTTTATATGGAATTTGGAAGCGTTATTTGATTTTATAAAAGCGGTAAATTTAAAGCTGCGAACGAGTGTTTTTATTTCTTGATTAAGCATAAAGTAATATTTTCAGTTTAAAAAAGGCTGAAAATGTAGATTGGTCGCGTAGCGAAGAGAAGCGACCAATCCAAATGTTAATAAAAGACTGATGTAAAGTGACGTTCAAAAATACATATGTTATATCATCTTTAATTAGAATAACACTGAATCAAATATCAACATAGAAACAGTTGTTTAAAACTATAATTTAATAAACCTAATACTGTTAATGTGTATTGGATTGGCACTGTCGTTACATCACTGTCAAACAGGTTGTCTATAATCACTGTTTTAAACAATTTGTACATAAGCAATTTGAAAATATGGAAGTTTAATGATGACTAAAATAATGTAATTATAAACAATTATTAATTATTACATGAGGTGCGTAATTCTTTTGATTTTGTTTATGGTATGTATAACTTTATAGGGAGCGATTTCTAATAAATATTTTAAGTATATGGTTTATACTAATACTAATACTACTAATAATATCTGACTTACGAAGAATTTTTTTTTAACTCAGTACTTACGAGGTTTTGCAAGTTGTTAATCGATATTATTATTTTGTTATTATACTCTTTTTTGTAATTTTGTCAAAAAGAAAAATCAGTTAAATAGTAAATGAATAAATAAATATATTAAAAAAATCCTCAAATATTACATTATCAAGAAATTAACTGAAATTATGAATAGAAGACTTCTAAACCCAAATATTATCAAAAAGTCCCAAAATTGATACATTGCGCACTTATAAACAAATAATATAATTATTATAATAATATAATTATTATAATAATATAATAATAATAATATTATAATAATAATATTAATATAATGATATAATTATTATAATAATAATATTATTATAATAATATAATTCCAAGGCATTCGATAGGATTCAGCACACTATATTATTGCATAAACTTGAGTTGAAGGGAATTGATACAAATGTAATTACTTGGCGTGTCCGAATAGGTTCCCATCAATCAATTTCGATTCGGGCGTCTTCGAGTGTACCCCAGGGCTCGCATTATGGGCCTATTTTGATTTTGTTGTTTGTTAATGATATAAGCTCTGTGATAAAATCGAGTCAGTTTCTCCTTTACGCCGATGACCTAAAAATGTTTAAGACTATAGGTACAGCTGATGATCAGTTTGCATTACAGCAGGATCTGCAAAATGTTGAATCATGGTGTGAGGCAAATAAACTATATTGGAATATGAAGACATGTGTTTATATCTCTTTCTGCGAAATTATAGGAATTTTGATTACTGGATCGGTGACCATCAGCTCGAGCATGTTACTGAAATAAGAGATCTTGGTGTACTGTTTTCATCTAACCTTAGTTTCGCGAAACACATCACTTTATGCTGTAATAAGAGCTTGACAATATAAGGGTTCATTAGAAGATTTGCTGGGGACTTTAGTTCGATTACTGTAATGAGATTGTACTTGGCACTTGTACGTCCCCATTTAAAATATGGCTCGTCAGTATGGGCTCCATATACCGGTACTGCAATTAAGCAAATTGAAATGGTACAAAGCAAATTTCTAAAACTAATGTAGTTCAGACTTGATGGTCCTAATACAATATTCAGTCATAGCCAAATTTTACTAAGATTAAATCATTAATCGCTGGCAGAAAGGAGAAAGTTTCTGGATATTTTATTTCTAATTAAATTAGTTAATGGGTTTTTAAATTGCATTGAGCTGGTGGAGATGTTGAGTTTCTTTACACCAAGAAATGTTCAATCCAGACATAAACCTCTGTTTAGATTGACATTTCACTCGACTAACTATGTAATATTTAACCCCATTGATCGTATGATGCGTTACGCAAACCTGTCATGTAGTAACGATTTCTTCTTATTCATATCTTCACTGTCTCAATTTAAAAACCGATTAAATTGCATTGCGATATTTGATATCAAAAGGTAACCAGTAAAGATTGTTATTTTCACTTTTTTCTAAATCAATATAATATTATTCGTGTTTAATTGATTGCTTTAATATTGTTTGTCAAAATACTGTCTACATACGTTTGTTATTTACAGCCTTTCTTTAAGTGATATTTATCTGTGATATTTTATATACTACCCTCTTTTTAAGAGTGATATTTCATGTGTGATATTTTAGCTTCAATTGTGATAGTATCTTTGTACTTATGTTTTGCAAAGTAAACTGTGATATTTCTATTTAGAACCGCGATGCAATCTTTACTGGTTATTATTTATATACTTTTTTTACACCGTATTTATTTATTTTTTTATTATTATTAATAAATGTGTGGTTTTAAAACTGTTGTCTATTTATTATATTTATGCTTTTAATGCATTTGATGTAACAATTAAGTAACAATAATTTAAACTTTAGCTATTGAACCTTTGGATAGTCATGTGACAGTGTGTAATGCCTTCAAGTTTGTTAGAAAAATAGAAAAGAAAGTAATTTTGTAATTTATTGGGTATAATAATTTATGTATATATAACTGAATGTCTTACATTTGTAAAAAAAAAGGTAAATTCCGTAAATAAAGTTTATTATTATTATTATATATTCATTTATTCCAGATTAATGTATACAGAACAGATACATATTAGACACGTCCACAAAAGGTGTAAAAAATAATGAGTAGTAGAAAGTCAACATAAATTAACACGATAACTATAATAACTAATTAATATACAAAGAGAAAATCAGTCACGTTATAAAATAAATTATCAACTAAATAAGTGTTTATTGGTTGTTTAAATTGGAAGAAATTATTTTGAATACATGCAAGATGATTATTAAATAGCAGTTCTAATATTTAGGGAGAACGTTTAGTTGCGTTATGGCAATAATGTGAAATGTAGATATTGGCATTATTGCGCGTGCAATGATTGTGTTGATTTTTGTGAATATATATAGTTTATATATGATCAGGCAAGGCAGTAGTAGAAGTTTTAATTTCTTAAAATGCGGTTTGCAGGAAGTCGTGTGGTTTATATTCGATATTATCTGTATAATTCACTTTTGTGCAATAATTATCGATTGCCATGACTTGGATGCACACCTGAAGCAAAGTCCATATATCAAATTCTACAATTGCAAAATAAACAGTTTTTAGTTGCCAATTTGTCAGGTATTGTCTTAAAACTCTGAATGTGAAACAATATTTATTTTGAAAGGTTGCAATGGTTTGTCCAATCGAGGCTTTTATTAATATATAAACCTAAGAACTTTGTCACGTTAGTTGATTCTAATGTGCTTTGGTCAAGAGTGATATACATACTTATATCACCAAAATCACGAGAGACGACTACAGGAAGAAATATAGAAATGCAATATCTCATAGGATCATCAATACAAATAACAACTTTATAAATTCTGCAAAAAATAAACAACGGGCAGCCTGGAAAATCCTGAACGCTCATAGACCCATAAATAAATCACAAGCCGAATGCGAAATAACATGTGATGAATTCAATAATTTCTGTGTTAATATTGCTGATGATCTCTCAAAAAATAATTATTCGATAGCTCAAAATATACGACCAATAAATATACAAGCCAACACATTTGAATTTATAGAGACAACTAATATAAAGGTGCTTGATATAATAGCAACATTAAAAAATAGTCAAAGCTCTGATGTATACGGAATAACTGTAGAAATGATAAAAAAAATTAAATATTTAATAGCTACACCCTTAACATCGTGAGAATGTTTGAACGCGTTCTTACTTCGTAATATGACGACCCGCATAAAAACTACCTACCTACGATTAAACATTATTCTTTGGCCCCCTACGATTGTCTGGTTATTACAAATGGCCCGTCTTAAAAAAAGTTTCCCCACCACTGTCCTATACTGTCAAAAATAGTCGAAAAAGTACTCAAAGACCAAGTAATTGAACATATTGAATCACAAAACCTCTTTCACATGGATCAATTTGGATTTAGAACGGGCCAAAGTACTAGTGATGCCTTGGTTTCAATAACAGACATCATAAATCAAGCATACGAGAACAAAGAGTTTTGTGTGGGATCATTCATTGATCTTACAAAGGCCTTTGATTGCGTATCGCACAAAATATTGCTCTCTAAATTAAAAATGTATGGCTTTAACAACCAAAGTGTACGTCTAATGAAATCATATTTAGAAGAACGTCAACAAATAGTGGCACTAAAGCAAGAGAGATTCAGTATATTAAACCTAAAAGCTGGTGTTCCGCAAGGCTCTGTCCTAGGTCCAATATTTTATATTATGTATATTAATGATTTACCACAATATATAAAACAATCAAAAACCATTTTATTTGCGGATGATACTACAATTTTAAACCGTGCAACGGCATTAGAAAACGCGCAGTTGCTAAACAATGAAGCGATGGCTACTGTTTCAAGGTGGTGTGAGGAAAATTCCTTTTTATTGAACGACACCAAAACAAACACAATTATATTCACTTTGAAACCACATAATGTCACATGCAACAGAACCACACGATTTCTTGGCGTGCAGTTAGACTCAAAATTACTTTATGATGAACATGGTGAAACTTTGGCAAAAACATTATCAAAAAATATATACTATATTCGAGGGATGTCGAAGAGGGTCGGTCACACTCAGTAAATAACTGCATACCATTCGCTATTTGAGTCCAGAATTAGGTACGGTATAATAATATAGGGTCACTCATACTCCAGGCATCGCATATTTGGTCTGCAGCGTCAGGTAATGCGTATAATTGCCGGTATTCCATATACTGGTGACTGTAAAGACACATTTATATGTGAAAATATTCTAACTTTTCCGGCACTATATATTTTTGAATGCCTGGTATATGTGAGATCCCACATACATGAATATTCCACATTACAGCATACCTATACCACAAGAACTAAATCTAACCTGGCGTATAAACACCACCGGTTGGAAAAAACGAGAAACGGCCCCAATTACTATGGAGTAATTTTTTTCAATAAATTGTTCGAGAAAACTAGACATCTAGAAATAAATTCATTTAAAAAATACATTAAGGAATTTTTAAATCAAATGGCGCCTTACTGCATCAACGAATTCAAACTGATTGTTGCTCCAAATAATTAAGTTAGGGAATTACATATGTGCTGTAAATCTTATTGATAAAATAATTAGTCTAATTTGTTTATTGTTTATTTCTTTTGTATTTGTTTGTCGACGTGTGTAAAACTGTATTGTTATGAGACACAAATAAATATTATTATTATTATTGTTTTAGTTGTCTAGTATGGAATCTTATTTATATTGTTTTCGATGTATTTACGACTAAACGATTTTGTGTAAACCATGATGATAGTTGATTTAATGTAGTATTGCATTGCTCTTCTAAAAAAGCAGTTGTAAAGCTGCTTGGGATGATCGATTTGTCATCTGCATACATTTATAATTTTTCTGTAGTATGATGGGTGATATCGTTGATATACAAAATAAAAAGCAGCGGGCCTAGGATAAATCCTTGGGAGACACCTATATTTAGAGTTATAGTATCTGAAAGATGGCTTGAGATTGTATTATTGAAAGTGTGATGTTTTTTAACTTGCTGCCTTCTATTTTTTATATACGATTTGACCCAGTGGTCCTCTGATGCCGAAATTATCTAGTAGGATGTCGGTAATAATGCAGCTGAAGACTCGACTTAAATCAATAAAAATGCCAACTGGTTGCTGTCCAGATTCTAAAAACTCAATAATTTCTTTGTAGAAAGAGTGTAAAGCAGTTGTTGTCGAGCACTTATTGCGGAAATCGTGCTGTGCGGGTGAAAGGATATTAAATGTGTTTAAATAGTTTTTAAATTTGAAATACATGCAAAGTTCGGATAATTTGTAAAATGGTTAGACTAATGCAATCGGCCTGTAGTTGTCAGAGCTTTGAGGTTTGCCTTTTTTTGAATAGGAACAATTATGGAAAGTTTCAATTTTTTTTGAGAAGACCACAGTTTAAGAACATATTGACTAGGTATATTAATAGGTTCATAATGTGTGGAGCTGACAATTTGAACAAGTGGTCAGGGATCTCCTCAAAACGATACGATTTTTTATTTTTCATTTTATTGATTATGTTCAATAGCTCACATTCATAAAAAGGTTGAAGAAACATTGATTGTTGTTGTTTGACACTACCACAGATATAGTTAGCATACGAAATATTTTGGAAAAGATGTATAGGCTGATTTAAAAAAAATGAATTAAATATGTTAGCTTGCATTTTCAATTGTCTCATTGTCTTTTATTAAAGTTATATTCTTGGAATTGCGTTGTTTGTTTGTTATTTTGTTTATTACTTGTTATGATTTTTGCGCTATATTTGGTGAGTTTATTATTACGTTTTGATAGTAGTTACGCTTTGAATACTGTACTAATTTGTCATGTTTTTTGGTTGATTGATACAATGGTTTTAGGAGCGGATATTTATTTTGTAATGCAAAAAGTTTGTGTAGATTTTGGCTAGAGAACTTGACTTCTGTGTTAACGCAGAACATTTATTATTAGACATAGGAAAATTAATGTTGAACGTGTAGGCAAATGTTTGATGAAATCTATCGAAGCTGCAATTGAAGTCTTGTGCTGTATAAACATGTTCCCAGTTAATAAGCATTAGGTTATTTAAAAAGTTATTTATGTGTATGCTGCTAAAGTTTTTTCTCATGATTTTTTGGTTTATTTCATGGATATGTAATTTAAAGATCTATAGTATTGTTCGATGGTCAGAAATTACATTATCAACGGTATATGTGTCGTGAGAAGTTAAGTTTGTGTAAATATGATCCAGACAAGTTGCGGTCGTTGAAGTCAACGTATATTATCAGAGTTTATTTTTATTAAGTTGTAAGTTAGCAATAGATTTTTTAGAATAATATGCTCTTCGTAATATTCGTATAAATGTACATTAAAATCGCTAGTAAGGATAATATTTATTTTGCATCTGTGTAATTTGTCTAGGACAGATTGTAGTTTTTTTTAAGAAAGATTTCACAGTTGCCCCCCGGAGGTCTATAACATGTTATGATATGGTAGTTTTAAGTAAAATTAATAATAATAAAATACTCGATTGGAAGAAAAACAGTGGGTACAATATATATAACAATGTGTGAGTGGAAATTATTGAGATAAAAAATATCTAAAGCGAGTTTAAAAAGTAGCATTACCCGGAAGTGCATCTAGTATGCTTCCAAGTTAATCCACATAATGCAATAATACTGTCTAAACAGTGGTTTTTTAGTTTCATATCAGATGTGTTTGGGTCAGGTTTATGCCAGATTGCCACTCCTCCACGACCTTGCCTGCAGTACCTTGACCCTAGAAAATATGAATTTAAATTAATAGAGTGTATATTATCATTACATATCCAAGTTTCGGTAAAGCATACAAATTGTAAATTTAAATTGTAATCGAGATGTATTTGGTTAATTTTATGTTCAGTAATAGAACGGATGTTAAGTAGCATCATATCCCAGATTGTTAATCTAACTGGGTCGTCTTCGGGCGAAGTGGAACATTTTCTGAATTTGACTGCAAATACAAGTAAACTGCATAATTACCCATGAGCTTTTATAATTTTAATGTAAATTAATCAGTACTGTTTTCTCCAGCAAATTAAGTTAATGAGGAAACTAGGTCCATAGCCACCTGTGATTTTTTTATAAAGTGTGTAGTGAATTTGTACAGACAAAACAATTAATCAATATTGTTTTTTATATGAATTTCAGTTAATAAGAAAACTAGGCCATAATCCACGAGTATGATTTTGATAATGTGTGTAGGGAATTTACACGAGCAAAGCAATAAATTGTATTTATTAAATTTCAGGTAAAAGCCGTACGATTTCATTAGAACTAAATTAAATCCAACTGTTCGGTATTTACACTTCGATATGCAACAAATAAATATTTGCGTGATTGCCGTGTATTGTTTATGTATAAACAGAACGGTGCAACATTAGTGTGATTAATTCACTTTCCATATAATAAAGCCGTAATGGGAAATACGTGTTTTGCGCAAATTAAAAAAAAAACTTTTCAATTACATTACCGGGTATTCGATAAATAAACGTGATTGTCTTTTTTCCCGTTGCTCAGCGTTTACACAAAACCGTTACGTTGATGTAAATATAATTTATTCAAGGAAAAAATGGTAGTTTTAAGTAAAATTAATAATAATAAAATACTCGATTGAAATAAAAACAGCGGGTACAATATATATATATATATATATATATATATATATATATATATATATATATATATATATATATATATATATATATATATATATATATATATATATATATATATATATATATATATATATATATATATATATATATATATATATATATATATATATATATATATATGTATATATGTATATATATATATATATAACAATGTATGAGTTGAAATTATTGAGATAAAAAATATCTAAAGTGAGTTTTAAAAGTAGCATTACCAGGAAGGCATTAGTGAAATTAGTGTGGAATTTTGGAAACACTGTATTCGTCTTATAAATAATATAAAATAAACAATAAAAAAGAGAATGATAATTAGAATATTTATTTCTATTTCAACATCTTCTCGCTTTATTTAACTATACAGGGAGTTTTTCTTTAAAGTATACGTTTTCTAAATTCAGCTTCTTTTCTTTAAATCTTTGGATAATCGTTGTTTTTTTTAAAGAGTTCAATTTGAAACATCTAACGACTCCCAGACTAAGAATGAAGTAAAATTTTGAGTTTAAAAAAGCCCCGTGAAAATTGGACGAGGATCGCGCAGCGACCCGAGGCAAATTTTGTAGGCTTTTCTAAACTCGAAATTTCACTTCACGCGTATAAAACACAGATTTCAAGTAAAGTTCAAATATACATACATTTCCCAATATTTTAGTGATTTATACGCCTGGCGCATGAAGTAAAATTTCGAGTTTAGAAAAGCCCAGAAAATTTGTCTTGACAAATTTTCACGGGGGTTTTCTAAACTTGAAATTTTACTTCATGCTTAGTCTGGGAGTGGAAAACACACGTTGAAGCTTCAAATTGACACAAAACAACGAATATCTAAAGATTTAAAGAAAATAAGCTGAATTTGGAATAAACTCTCTATTTGAGTATTCGTTGGTGAGTACGAATTTAGAAAAGTAAACCGAATACGAATAGATTTTTGTCAATTTTTGATAAATTTCTTCAACCCTTTGTCAATTTTTAAGTAAATAAATGTACTTGCACTAATTACGTGCATTTAATGACAGTTGTCAATCCAGAGACGTAACATTCTTGCTTATTTTAATCTTGGTTCCTAAAATTGTGACGTTTTTACACAAACTTGTACTATCTATTTAAAAGTAGTAAGACAATGTTAAATATTTAAATTATGTGCATTAAATAAAATCCTCTATTTGTTTGATAACTTTCCCGTTTTCTGAATCGCATTTATTCTCAGTATAATTGAAATTACAAGGTGCGCCTTTAAGGAGACGGATGGAATTAAAGTCCTGCATCACTCGAGGATGATTAAAAATGTATTAATTAAACACGAGATTCATTAATCTCCTGGATACAAAGGGCGCCCTTCTCGACGGTTTTATCTATTTAAGCTACGCAGCAACGCAGTCAGCAAGTTTCCATGCAATCATAATTAATCGACGATCGTGTTGCTAACGTTTCATCTATTCAGTCTTACACATTTACATCTTTTTTTTAAGGGGATAGGAGAGAGATCATTATGATGGCCTGTGTTTTATGCTCTGCAGTGGGAAATTATAATTTATGTGAGCAAAAAATTTTGCAAACTATCATGCTTATCATCAAAGTTTACTATTTTAAATACCATCAAATTTTAAAAAGACTTTCTTTGTTTCACAAAAACTAGTTGTTTCGATGACAATCTAATACTTGTTTAGTTTCGTGGGTTCCAAAAATGTTTATTTCTTAACATTATCTGGATTTTTTTATGAAAAGCTAAGACTTCGTTGATTTTGAGCAATGACTTTATACAGGGAGTTTTTCTTTATAGTATACGTATTCCAAATTCAGCTTATTTTCTTCAAATATTTAGATATTCGTTGTTTTTCAAAAGAGTTCAATTTGATGCTTTAAACGAGTGCTTTTCACTCTCAGACTAATCATAAACTAAAACTTGGAGTCTAGAAAAGCCCCGTGAATATTTTCTGGGCTTATCTAAACTCGAAATTTTACTTCATGCGCCACGCGTATAAAACACTAAAATATTGTGCTATTTATGTAAATTTCAACAACACTTATAATCAATGTAGCGCGTGGCGGATGAAGTAAAATTTCGAGTTTAGAAAAGCCCAGACAAATTTTTACGGGGCTTTTCTAAACTCGAAATTTTACTTCAAGCTTAGTCTGGGAGTGGAAAACACTCGTTTAAAGCCTTAAATTGAAATTAAAAAAAACAATGGATGTCGGAACATTTACAGCTTATGCATATGTATACCTAGAAGAAAAATTCTGTGTATACAGTTTTCAAATAAGAATTAGTTTTATCTCTTAACAACATACAATGTCTTCGTATTAATCTGGAATATTCTTAATAATAGTGATCACCTCTATCCTGAAATATTAAAGTAATTCGTGCACAAATAGCAATTATTGTACAAGGGACTAATAATTATTTATTGTTGATGTTTGTTACTAGTGCATTTATTTATAATAAAAAGAAAATATACTAGCTCTTGGTTAGTGTATGTCGTAATGTTAGTGGTAATTACGTCGGTAATTATCACTGGTAATTTACCGTAAATTACAGTATATTACCCAGGTGTTTCGGTAACATTGGTAACATTCATTTGTTTAATTTGCAAGAATGATTAAAGGTAAAAAAGAACGTTCTTGAAAAAAATGGAATCTGATTTAATTTGCTGTTATAAAATGATATACAGGGTGGTCCATCTCAGAGGTAACAAGTGACTGTGTTGAGTTACGTTGCATCTTTAAAAGAAATCGCCCAGACACGTTTATTTTTATTTCGACGGAGACAACTTTCGATCACATTTCCACCTTCATAACCTTAACCCTCTAACCTAACCTAACTTCACCCACCGTTTATACATTTCCAACTTCATAACCCCAACCCCCTAACCTAACCTAACGTCACCCCCCGATTTTAAACAGGGAAAGTAGGGCGGGTGATATATCGTTGAAAAGATATTTTGATTCTGAATACAATGGTGTACAACAATTTGTTTTCGTTTTCATTGATTTCTAAGGAAACGGGAACACTTCAAAATAGCATTTGAGGTAACAAGCTTTGTGCAATTATCTCAATCATATTTCAAATATATGATTTTAAAATTTGTTTTTACATGTGAATTTCGATATTTGTTCTGTTTTGTCAATAAATCTCTCAATTATTTTACATTTCTTATTGGATTCTTAACTTTTTTTGTGGTGTTAAGCTGATGAAATTGCAATTTCGAAATGTCGCTGTTTCCTCAGGAATCAATAGAAACAACAACAAATGACACCGTTATATTCAGAATCAAAAGAGAAAGAGAAACATATACCACTCGACCCACTTTCCCTATTTTAAATCGGGGGGTGAAGTTAGGTTAGGTTAGGGGGTTGAGGTTATAAAGGTGGAAATGTCATCAAACATTGTCCTCTTCGAAACTAAACTCGACGTATCTCGGCGATTTTTCCAAAAATACCGCGTAACTTAACAAGGTCGCTTGTTACCTCTGAGATGGACCAACCTGTATCTACAGGGTGCAGCATTTTCGATGGTTTCTTCAAGTAAAGTGCCATAAATACGAACGACAGACAAAAACTAATATATGCTTCCAGAGCTTTTTTAGACCATATATCATCTGCCAAATCAAAATTTGTCTATCTTCATTTGTTTTTGTGTTATGCGTGAAAACTAAAATTTTGGCTATTTTGAAATATTAAAATAACTTCTTTATTTAAAAAGATATTGACATGCGGTAAAAGCATTCTTATTAGACTTTTTTAGTAGAGTATGCTGAGCATATCAGATTTTGTCTTAAGTTTAAACTATATGAGATATGACATAAAGTTGTGTTATTTTAAATACAAATCATAGTTTGCCTTGACTTCAGTTGATTGCATTTTTTAAGCTTTCTAAAAATATCGTCAGCGTATTTTACTTAAAAAAGTGTATACAAAAGTTTTTGCAGCAAGTCAATATCTTTATAAATAAAGAAGTTATTTCATTCATAAAAATAATACTTAACTTGAAAATACCATCGAAAATGCTGAATCGTGTACAACACTTATATAAACCTATTGAAGTTATTTATTTAAAAATAATTAATAACAGTATATATTAAACTTCTCATTAAATCAGCGTTTGATACGCATGGCGCATGTAGTAAAATTTCGTGTTTAGAAAAGCCTGAAAATTTGAAGGCTTTTCTAAACTCGAAATTTTATTTCATGCTTAATCTGGGAGTGGAAGATACTCGTTAAGGCAAATGATTAAATTAGACGCCATTCATTTTGTATGCAATTTTAAATTATGAAAATGTTTATGATTTTATATTGTGTATATCAATTTCAGCAAATTCTGTTGGAATTAAAACTGACGACGATTTCTGTTTCAAGCCAACATTGTAATATTTACGAATTTTACGTCTACGTTTTGGAAATAAATTTTTACGATTATGTATCGATATATTTTACGTATTTTTGTCAATTTTATTAATAACCACAAATTGTGTAACAAATACGTTAATGATTTTTTTGTAATATATATTTTGTTGTCCAATATTCGTGTTGTTATTGTTAATTTGTAGTAATTTGGATAATTTAGAAGATTTTTATTAATTTCAATGATGCTTGTTGGTTGTGACGATTTTGTTAAAAATCTCAATAATTACTATTTAAAATTTCAAAATAAAATATAACTATAATTTGACAATGTAAATGATAAGTTGAAGTTGTCAAAACTATAGTTACTTAATAAAGTCTCAGTGATAAAAAGTGTTTTATTTCTGAATTTTTAAGATGTTTATTCTTAAATTTTATTGATTTCTTAATTTCTCTACTACTTATAATTAATGTTGATGTTTTGTCTGGATTTTATCGATATATTTATTTTATTTATTTTAACGTAAAAACATTTTAATAATAACAATATAAAAAATAAAGAAATTTAATGCAAATAGAAGATTACATAATTTTTTCTCCGAAATTCTTGATTTTTGCAAATATTGATGAAGCCAGTCATTTAGCTTAAAAAACAATTTAAAATATCAAATGTTTTCTAAACTAATCACATTAGTTAGATGACATATTGATATGTAGGGTAAGCTGCCTTGATTTTAATATCTTAAATATTTAACAAGAGTTTTTCACTCCTTGATTAAGCATGAAGTAAATATTTCGAGTTTAGAAAAGCCTAAAAGTTTGGATGGTCGCTCCGATATTTATCATGATATACCGGGTGTTTGATTAAGCGTGGCCACCGGCTGTATCTCAAAAACAATGCACCGTAGAATGTTGCGATAAATTATGTCACAATAAAAGGGGTCATGAGAAATCGCTGGAAATATTATTAAGTTTGTAGCTTCGCCGCTAGAAGGCACAATCCCTATTATAATGGATAACTACACGTTTTTATCAAATAAATGCCAAATTAAGCTATGTTGAAAATATGAAAATCTTAATCTAGGCTTAGTTTTACCCAATTTTAACTAGCTTCTAGTTTCTTTGGCTTTCATGTAAGACGCAGGGCAGAATGGAAACGTCTACTAATTTAGGTGCAAGTAACTTTAGTTAAGTTTAACCGGATTTGATAAACTTAAGCACATTCCATTGATAATAAATGCACTTTTAAACGTTTTTTTTTTTAGTTTTTTTTTACTTTAGTTTCGCACCAAGGGCGCGATTGATAGAATCATTATATTTTTTGATTTTCCTTAAAATTTTAAATTAGAAGTATACTTTTTTATGTTAGTTGATTCAAATAAATAAAACTGTGAAAATTAGTGAAAACCGCATCGCGATATCTTTATCCTAGCCGGAGATTTGGCAGATTGGAAATATTTTACATCACGCATTCTACGAAAATAATATAGAATCCAGTAGGCTAGATTGTATTCTTGTTTTATGTGGTAAAAGGTAAAACACATTTTTTAAATAATAATGGGCTTCGTGAAAACTTTTATAATTTATTATTCAATGATGTGAGTAAATTAATTATCGTCAAAACTATTGAAATAGATAAAACTATGATGAGTCAAAATTAACGCAAACGTTTATTGTTTATTTAAGAGCATATTTAAACTAATTTATTCAAATAAAAATAATAAATAAATGACAAAATGAAACTAATTTAAAATTAATATTAACTACAATTAATGATTTTTCTTGTTGCCTTTAGAAAAAATAAATAAAATAGTCATTGATGTACTTTGCATTTTATTTATCGGTGTTTTGATAATAAAATGGCTTTCTACTTGCTGCAAAGTAAACTACTAAACCCTGTTGGCCAAGTCAAGAATTTTATAGATGGATTGTTTTTTCTTCCATTATTATTATCCTGCCGTGGTTTCGACTACATTTGTATAAACAATAAAAATCATTAAGTATAGTTAGTTTTAACTTTAAATTAGTTTTATTTTGTTTCTTATTTATTATTATTTCAACAATTTATTTTAATTACAAATATATACTTAAGTAAGCCATAGTAAACAAAGCCTACTCCATCTTTTTCTAATAAAATATAAAAGTTTTGACGAGGCTCCATTATTAAAAATAAGAAAACTTTTAATAAGAAACTTATTTTAAAATAAAAAATTATTGTTTAATAACCCAACAGCCTACTAGATTTTATATTATTTTTCTAGAGTGCGTGGTGTAGAATAACCCAATTCTGTACATATTTACTATCTCTCCAGCTAGGATAAAGATATCGGGATGCGGTTTTCACTAGATTTCACAATAATTTTTACTTTAATTAACTAACGTAACTATACCTTCTAATCTGAAAATTTTAAGAAAATCGAAATATTACGTCGATTGTCTCAATCGTGCCCTCTGGCACTTTATATGAAAACGAAAGTTTATCAGAGTCAATAACGTTTTAGAGTGCATTTAATTGTCAATAAAATGAGCCTACGTTTAATAAATTCGGTTAAACCTAACTAAGTTACAGCCATTTAAATGAGTAGACATTTCTATTCTCTCCTGCGTCTTACGTTAAAGCGAAATAATCTAGAAGATAGTTAAAATTGAGCAAAATTTTGCGTAGATTAGGATTTTCATATTTTCGAAGTAGCTTAGTTTGGTATTTTTTTTTTATAAAAACTTGTTTTTATCTTGTACGAAAAAGATTGAGCCCTCTAGCGTCTAGAAATTAAAAAAACAAATGTCGAGCTATTTCTGTTGGCCACTTTTACTAAGACATTTTTTACCGCAATATGCTACCATACATAGTTTCTGAGATACAGCCGATGGCTACCATTAATCAAACACCCAGTTCATCGATATTTATTAAATCCCCCGTTTTTAGAATATTCCCCGTTGCAGTTTTTTTGCTAACAGTTAATGTAACAACAGCGGTCCTCGAAAGTCATTTATCATTATTTGGCTTAGTACAATTAAAATTAAGAAGTAGTTTAGAAAGTTAGAAGGCTGCCAAACTTGCATTATTATTTAAATATTTAAATTGTGGAAATGCTAATAAAGATTGCAATTTAACTGGATTTAAGAAGAGCTTCTATTCCTAAATCAAACAGCATGTATAAATACTTCCAAAGATGAGCTATTAATTAACCTAATATAAGATTGCTAAGTATTTTTACAATTTACAAGCAGCTTAAATGTTACATTTTTTACTATTTTGTAGCAAACTGTGTATTTTTGATCTCCTAGATTAAGCATGAAGTCAAATTTCGAGTTTAGAAAAGCCTAAAAATTTAGTTTGGTTGCGTTGCGTCTCTAAACTCGAAATTTTACTTCATGCGCCACGCGTATAAAATGCTTGTTTTAGGTGAAGTTAAAAATATGCGTCTATATTTTATTGTTTTAGTTGTGAACTTCACAATATTTCAGTGTTTTAGACACTTGGCGCATGAATTAATGTTTCAAGTTTAGAATATCGTGAAAATTTTATTTGATCGATCAATTAAATGTAGTCGTACATTTTAACTGATTTTGACCCTTTTTAATATTCTGTTGCAGGATTTGTAGTTTCTATACTTTTTTGTAGAATCTAATTACTTTTTAGCATTACCCTTTTCATCGTTAATTTCCTTGGTATTGGAAATTGAAGAGATTAAGTAGTATTTTTTTAGAATCTAGAGAATGGAAAATTAGAAACAGATAAACAAATCTAAATAAAAAAAAACTACTAAACGTCTCAAATTTCCAATTTCAAGGCAATGAATGATGAAAAGTGTGAAAGCTAAAAAATAATATAAAGAATAATACTTACATAATAAGAAACCGAAAATTGTTGTTTATTGAAAATAAATAGAACAAACTGCAAACAACATCGTTTTGGTTACGGTTTCATTGAGGACGTTATTATTAGCATTTTTTTTGCTCTGGTCCAACTGTAGTACCGATTAATTTTAGTTGAAGGTCTAATCGTAAGATTAGTATTATTCTTAGTTAAATGATTAGTTTTTAGTTACTGTGTTTGGAGTTGTTTACTTCTGCGGCATAGTCGTTATAAAGTTAAAAGTTTTTCGAGTTTAAAACAAGTGAAAATACGAAACGTTCCCCTATAGTTTAGTACATAGTTATTTCTACACGGCATTAAGTATAAGCAAATGCGGTTTGTAAGGCAGGTCTTTTGGTTATCAGCACGTTATCGGTTTACAGTAGTCACGTAATCTCGTGCGCTGTGGCATAGCCTGCTCCAATTAGCTTCTCCCTTTTTCCCTACACCCACACACACATACAAACACAGAAATAAACAGGGCAATCGATATGACCATCGACCTATTCTCACTCCGGCTGGACACTCGATGAATGGCCCGAAGAACGATCGAAATCGATCACCCGCCCATTACATCACCCCCTAAGCCCATTAAATATTACATTAGTATTCGGTCCCCCGGATCTATTAAGTCCGTCAACCCCTGGAGGAGTAAAAAATAACGACTCAATGAGAAACGATTCCCAGGAAATCTAAATATAGGATAGTCAAGTAGGTTTGTTCCCATTTTAGGTCGGTCTTTAAACATTCACGGTGATTATCTTTTTTATTTATTTATTTTTCTACTTCCGACTTGCATTATTTATGTCTTGTTAAATAATAGCATTCGAGTGTATAAATTAATCCCGCGGTACGGTAATTTGGTCAATGAACTTTGAATATCCAGCGCTTATTCATAACGCATTTTACTAACCCAGTCAGCTTAAGTTTGACTGCGTTGCATGATAATAAGCTAGTATTTACTATTAGTTCTACTAGATCATTGGCGCCCAATGTTAAACCATTCTTCGCAGGGGGATTGGAATTTTAATTTAAATGGGGAAGTAAAAACTATTACAATGGCAATTGACGACTAAAGTAGTGTCTGTATTTACAAGAGTAGTGCAAACTGGCATCCATCTTGACGCCTTTATACGCGTCAATGATTGGTTTAGTTTGAATTTGGCGCCTAAAGGCGTCAACATGGATGCCAGTTTGCGCTATTCTCTTAAATACATGGACATTAGACTATCGCGTTCGAATGCGCCATCTGGTGGCAGCAACAAATATTTGAGAAATACAACTGTAAACATCGTGTCCACCGTGTAAGTGTTTTGTTGTACCGTGCGATCGTTTAAAACATAATTTAAAGTAGGCGTTGAGTTTAAAATTAGATTAGCTCTACTGACTGTTAACACATAGTTTAGCATAACCTCAAAATTATTCCATTATTCAATCGGAATTCTGAGCAACCGCAGAAAAAAAATGCCGCCTACTCTAAATCATAATTTAAATGATCGCATGGTACTTCATTTGTCTCACAAAAGGTTCAAATAAAATACTAAAGCTGTAACTGTTGCTTATAGGAGTGCAATTTCATAGCAGGTTGAAATATGAACTTACCATTCATAGATTATCAAAACAGGCCATAGAATTGAAGGTTATGTTTTGTATCGGGGTTGCATTAACTAATGAAAACGGAATTATATTTTAATAAGTGTTAGTGAAAAGAAGTGACGCAGCTTACACATTCTGCCCGATTCCGTACCTCAAACGTTATCTTAAACAGCACGTTTTCCTTAAAGAAAATGTTAAATGACGATTTAGTATTCCCTATCCCCGTAAACCTCTATCACTCTCAACGTTAAGCGCCATGACATCCGTTAAATTTTACAGTTTATCAAAAATTACACACACCAAAATCGTCGATGTTATGATGACGGTTTCGCAAAAAGTGGCTAAGAGGAAATTATGAATGAAATAAATAAAACAATAATTAGGAAAAATTTTATTAGTTTGAAAGTGCTCTTAGCTTTGGTTTGCGAGGAGAATTATTTTAATAAAAAGAATATTAAAGAAAAATGCGCATTTTCCTGTTTGCAAAAAAAAAACTTTTATAGAAAGAAAATTCCTTTTTTATATAATGGAGCAAGCTTGCAAAGAAGCAAATCAATTTATAAATGATTTAAGCCGAGCGCGCGCGCGAAAAGAATTACGTTATAAAAGCCTTATAAACAAGCATAAGTACTATTATAAAAGTTTTTAATACAGAAGGGCATAATAAGGGGCCCTGCGCCCGCTGAAGTATCGGCGTTACAAATTGCCATCAAAAACTTTTCCCCAAGACAAGAGACAATCTCCGGGAACACTCTTGTTTTTTTGCTCCATTCTTGTACACAACAGCGCTGCCGAAGGCATTCTTTTATTTTCAAATTAATATTGCATTAGGGGCATTATAATTTCGTGGTCGCAATTTGCCGATGCGATTTCCGAAAAGTTTTCGCATCTGTGTTAATACGCCTCTAATTGAGATGTAATTACCATACGATAAATGTAATTTAGTGCGCAATTTGTAATCGGATCATTGATACAAATCGGTATGTTGGGGTCTACTTATGTTTATGTGTATTGGGGTTGATTTTATACTAATTAGTTTTGTTTTGATTGATCTATTCAGGATTCATTACATGATTATAAATATACAGGGTTGGGCAAAAGTATGGAAACAGAGGCTTTCTGGCTAAACTATGCGTGCGACGAAAAAATACTCTTAATATAAGTTTTTGTAGTCGTTTTAATCTATCCAAGGACGTAATGTGACGCAATGTAACGTAATGTGATTTGCTATAGCTATCCTATTTCTCGAGGTATGACGTTATCGGTGGTTTTTTAAATCGAATACCCTGTATATTTTAAAATTTTTGGATAAACACTTGTTAAACAATTATAAGAAAAATAGGATAGCTGTTGGAAATCACATTACGTTCTTGAATAAATTAAAACGACTACAAAAACCTATACTAACAGTATATTTTCATCGCACGTAGAGTTTGGCCAGAAATACGGTGGATCCAATACTTTTGCGCAACCCTGTTTATTAATCATATAATAGAAACATTTAATGCCAATTTCAAACAAATATATTTTATTCAACATATTTCTTACTACGTTGACTAATGATTCACAAACATATCTTATTTGCGCGTTGAAAAGAAATGTGGTGTAAGTCACTTTTTCTGAGAAAAGGGGTTGCTTATAGTTTCCACATGTTGACAACATTTAGAATATAGTTACCAATAGACAATGTGTATAAATCGATATTGTGTCACAGATGTCGCTCAAAACATTAAGTCGGTAACGTAGTTTGCAACATATCTAGAGGAAAAGTGGTGCAAGTCAGACTTACACCATTTTACTTTTCAACCATTCGACCTTACGTAACTCTTACACAAAAAGTAACTGTTTTCTTAAGATACAGAACCAGAAGATTTAGAGAATATTTCCAATCACAAAAAAAAGGAAGAAAGCAATTCAGAGAACCTGAATAGCACCCTGAAAATGTACGCAAAAGAAATCGCAATTTAGAACTTCCGTATACCAGTAAAAAAGGAAAAAAATGTGGTTGGAAAACTAATACCAACTTGAACTGCAATTGCCAATTTAAATGTTTTAATAATATTACCCTTGATGATAGGATAAAAGTATTTAATGCTTTCTAGAAAATAGGGAGTTTCTCTGGTCAGAACACCTACTTTATTCATATAGAATCAAAGTTGGTAAAATGTTTTCCATGTCTTAAATTGCGATTTCTTTTGCGTACATTTTCAAGCAAATAGGACACCCGATGGAATGAGACAATCAGTGCGTGATCAGATCAGCGAATTTCCTGCGTGTCAATCACACTATACTAGAACACACAGTCCGAATAGAAGATATCTTTCTTCAGAATGAAATATTCGCTTTATGTATAATCTTTATGTTGGAAAATGTGATGAAAGGAATGGTTCAAAAGTAAGCAAAGCCATTTACAGAAATGTCTTTCACAAGGATTTCAATCTGCACTTTCATACACTTAGCAAAGACACATGTACAAAATGTGATACGCTGAAGATTGATATAGAAACGGACGCCAAAAAGAAGAAGACATATGAAACTATTGCATTTATGTAAAGCAGATAAGCTCGCAGTTCGATGAAGGAAGACCAATCAAAAAGTATTTTAAACGCAGGAAAAATATACGCATTTAGTTTTGATTTAGAGAAAGCATTACCCATTTCAATTTTGTCTTGTTCTGTTGCACACTACAAGAGAAATATGTATGTTTATAATCTTGGTTGTCATAATCTTGGAAATAGAATTAGCTATATGTATGCTTGGGATGAGACCATAGCATACCGAGGTTCACAAGAAATTTCTTCTTGCATAAAAAAACATATTTCAACTCATGCTTCTATCTGTGCACATATTATTGCTTACAATGATGCGTGTAATGGCCGAAATCGCAATATAAAAATGAGCTTAAGGGGATTATTGCAGTGTAACACGTCGACCGTGTTGGAAAGACCCACATAGTTTAGAGTAGCTGATCCGATACCAAATTTACAGCACAAGTGGGGCGAATACAGTCAGAGAGAAAAGCGGCAGTTCGCTGTGCATTTATGCATTGCTCCTTGGCATGAATGGATGGGGTCTCGCGTCGCGTGGAATAGACGAAAAAAAAAGCGTATAAAAAAGACGGATCTAAGGAAAGTGTCGATTCGTATTATTTAAACACGCTGATAATACATACAAGCTATGTATTGTTTTCAATTCGTTAGAAAGCGTTATTGGATCCTGTGTTATTTTTCGGTATTTACAAAACTGATGATTCTTATTCTTGTCATTATAACACATTATTTTTACTTTTAAGACTCCAGTTTTGACAGCCGAACAAACTATGTGTTTTATTTTATAAAATTATAGATTATTTCTTAAAAATATAATAATAAAATAATTCATGTTCATAAGCTCATTGTGAATATTTATATGCCGGACATACATATGAATAAAACGGAACATAGGATTTTCAATGATATTTTTTAAATGGGAATATTATCTTCCCTAACTGCTATTGCCATGAAAATCATGTGTATTAATTTGGCCTTTGCCAAATTGGGTAAATACCCCAAATTTTGGGGAGAATTTCAATTCATATTCGGTCAAATATTCCAGTTTTTATGTATGCAACAAATAAATAATAGATTGAAAAAAATTAAACGGAAAGCTGCCCTGTTTTTTTTATGTTTAGTACAGGGTTTACAAAATGATGATGGGTATAAATAGGCTAAGTCAACTTAGCCCCCCGAAGTTCGACTTTTTTGAAAAAAGCGATTGCGCTAGACCGGCCTTAGCTAGCGCCAGCTAGCGCCACAAAAATTAGAGCTAGCGCCATTTAGACAAGAAAACCACGGGGATTTGAACTTTCGGGGGCCTAGGTTGATGCTAGCCCTCCGAGTTTGGATTTTTTAAGTTTTTTTACGCTATTCGGATTCCTCAGAGCTAGCGCCAGCTAGCGCTACCAATTTAAAAGCCAACGCCACTCCCACAACCCCAAAAAATGATAAAACATTTTTAACCCTGGCCCCCTAAAATGAGATGTTTTTAATCAAATTGGGTAGAAAATATAACTTAGAGCTTGCGCCAACAGAATATGACAAAAATATTCTCTCAAAAATATCAGGTAAAAAAAAGTTCACATCCAAATTTTGATGCGAGAGCTTTCAGATCCTGTATGCGTATTACCATTTACTTCCTGAATTTTAATACAAAATGATGTTTGGCATATAATATACCGATTCCAACAAATATTTCGGCGTTGTAATTACTTTATTTATGTTCATAGACACTGGCTATTAGAAACATGATGCCTAGAAGACAGTAGCGTAACTGACAATTGTGTTTTCACTCCTAGCTAATTCAAATCGTTATAACTCAAGAACTTACCGTACGATTTAAAAAACTCGTTTGGCATTGTAATTACTATACTAATGTTTATAAACACTGGCAACGAGATAGCTTGCGCTAGTAAGACAGTGGCGTAACTGACGATTGTTTTTGATAATTGAAATCGTTATAACTCGGAAACTAACCGTACGATTTCGAAATTTTTTTTGGCATTGTAATTGCTATACTGAAGTCTATAAACACTAATAACGACATAGCTAGTAATATTAAAGGATAAATTAAAACCACTTGGTTTGTTTCACTATTTGTTTCTATTTACTCGACTAGTTTCGCTTTTTACGGCATTATCAAAGTTCACTTTTGATAATGTCGTAAAAAGCGAAACTAGTCAAGTAAATAGAAACAAATAGTGAAACAAACCAAGTGTTTTTAATTTATCCTTTATTATTATTTCAAAATGTTTTACCAAGTGATAAATGAGAAATTTATTCAAGAGATAGCTAGTGCTAGCAAGACAGTGGCGTACCTCACGGTTGTGTTTTTTTACTAAGTGATAACTTAAATCGTTATTACTCGGTGGAAAACACTCGTTGGGAGTTTCAAACTGAACGCTTTTCAAAAACAATGAATGCCTGAAAATTTACCTAGTACACATTGGGTTATGTATGTACCTAATCAAAACATGGGTATCTTTTCGATGCTACAAAATTGTGATTAAGCTCCTTTCATTGCTATTCAATTGACTTTATTTTCATTCTAACACAATCTATTTCAATATCCTAATTCTACAATATACAGGGAGTTTTTCTTTAATGTATACGTATTCCAGATTCACTTTATTTTCTTTAAATCTTTAGATATATGTTGTTTTTACAGGAATTCAATTTGAAGCTTTAAGCGAGTGTTTTCCACTCCCAGGCTAAGCAGGAAGTAAAATTTCGAGTTTAGAAAAGCCCCGTGAAATTTTGTCGAGGGTCGCGCAGCGACCCGAGACAAATTTTCTGGGCTTCTCTAAACTCGAAATTTTACTTCGTGCGCCACGCGTATAGAACACTAAAATTTTGTGAAATGTTTGTATATTTGAACCTTACTTGAAATCAGCGTTTTATACGCGTGGCGCATGAAGTAAAATTTCGAGTTTAGAAAAGCCCAGAAAATTTGTCTCGGGTCGCTGCGCGACCCTCGACAAATTTTCACGGGGCTTTTCTAAACTCGAAATTTTACTTCATGCTTAGTCTGGGAGTGGAAAACACTCGTTTAAAGCCTTGAATTGAACTTTTTTAAAAAAACAAGGAATATCTAAAGATTTAAAGACAATAAGCTAAATTTGGAAAACGTATACTTTAAAGAAAAACTCCCTGTATGTTATTATGCTGTATTCAACTTAAATATTATTAGGTTATTACTCATATTAAGTCTAAGATTTATTTCTTGCCTGATGAAGGAGAAACTCTCTAAGCAAACCCAAATATGTAATCCATGTTACATATCAAATATTTAGCTTAAATGTTTTGATAGTTGTTGCTTACATTATACGGCTCAGTCAACTTAGCCCCCCAAAGTACGACTTTGTTGAAAAAAACTTGTCAGTTAGGCTACTGTTTTCTAGGCATCATCTTTGTAATAGCCAGTGTCTTTGAACATACATAAAGTAATTACAACGCCAACATATTTCTTGGAAGCGGTATTTTATATGCCAATCATGATTTTGTATTGAAATTCAGCAAGTAAATGGTAATACGCATACAGGAGCTGAAAGCTCTCACATCAAAGTTTGGATGTGAACTTTTTTTTACCTGATATTTTTGAGAGAATATTTTTTTCATATTCTGCTGGCGCTAGCTCTAAGCAATCTTTTGCACCCAATTTGATTAAAGAAATCTCATTTCGGGGGGCTAGGGTTTAAAATGTTTTATAATCTTTTGGGATTGTGGGGGTGGCGCTAGCTTTTAAATTGGTAGCGCTAGCTCTGAGGAATCCGAATACTGTAAGAAAACTTGAAAAATCCAATCTCGGGGGGCTAGCATCAACCTAGCCCCCCGAAAGTTCAAACCCCCGTAACTTTCTTGTCTAAACGGCGCTAGCTCTAATTTTTGAGGCGCTAGCTAAGGCCCGTCTAGCGCAACAGTTATTTTTAAAAAGTCGAACTTCGGGGGGCTAAGTTGACTGAGCCGTATAAACAGAGGATTGCAATAACATTCAATTACAATTCATTTATTCCTTATTTACTTACTATCAAAATATGACTCATCATAAATCAGCCAAATTTGAAAAAAATATATTGGGCTCGGTGCAATGTTGAGCAAGAAGCTTGTTATTTGAAATGCATTATAATAACTACCTTATTATTATTATAGTTCTATTTTTCTAAAATAATTAACACTGGATATGCACGCAGTTAAACCCAACATTTTTGTAAACATTCGTCAAACAAATATTACCTGTGCTCCTAGTATCAGGACATTCCTATCTTAACAGAGACTTTGGTACAATAGAAACTTGCGCGAAGGGCAAAACTGTTTATGTATCAGATGACTGGTTTAGAATCATAGAAAAATCAAAGACAAAAAAACGCTTTAGCTTTTATAAAATGCAAGTTACTGATTTCGTTTCGACGAAAAAACTGGAAGAAGCAATTTCAAAGCGCAAGAAAAACGAAAGGCTTAAAATTCAATGACTAAGTTTCGAAAAGGATAGTCCATACAAGATATTATATAAGGAGACTTTGAATGAAGACTTCCCATTTGATTGCATTAATATACTTCCTGCAAAGAAATCTGTAGCGTTTAAAAATATTAAACTTGATCATCTGTATGCCGATTCTCTTCCTGTATCGACCACGAAGAAGCAAAATATGTTGGAGTTGCTTTAATTTATACCTCCCATACACCATAATTTCTTTTAAAGTTTAAATACTACACAAAATATTGCTAAGTATCGGACCCCTACTGCACCACAGTGATGAAGATTTTGCGCAACTCCATTTTATAGCAACGAGGTAATTGGTAAAATGGTGTAAGTCAATTAAAGTTCAACATTTTCTAGAAATGTTTGTATCTAGTATTCATTTTACATTAATAAGTTGATTCATTTTATCACTTATAGCGAGCAATGGTTACAAAATAACTAAGCCACATTTTTTCCCTGAACTTGAGACTCATTTATATTAGTTCGCTAAATAGTTAACTTACACCACCTTTCTTTTAGACGCATCAATTATTTTAATTAAACAAAAAGTAAAAATGTATTCAGGTTGAATTTGAGTACTGAACTCAAATCAAAGAAGATAAGAAGATAGATACATTCAGAGGCTATGTATCTATTACTGAACTCAAATTCAGCCTGAGTACATTTTTTATTTTTATATTTATTTAGTATATTTTGGTATATTTGGTATATATACTATATTTTAAACTTTACAGTAATTCAGTATTTTATACTGGTGTAGCATGAAATAAAATTTCGAGTTCCGAATGGCCTGCTCCGCTTTGTACGCGACCAATCAACTAAATGTCTAGGCTTTCCTGAAGTCGAAATTTTACTTCATACTAAAACAAGTTGGGGGAACACTTGTTTTAAGATTTAAATTGAACTGTTTTTGAACTTTTATGCCGTTTACTGTTAAAATCATTATATTGTTCATTGTGATATTTTTATGTTGAACTGTTTCTGTTTTTATCTATAATATAAAAGAATTTTGTTTTTATTATGATTTAATAGGTTGAGAAATTATAAAATGATACAAATCGATGGTCACTTGTTCCAGTTTCCAGAGCACAGTGGGATTGGTCGATAGTAATCTTTTTGTGCACGACACACACACACACAGGCGGCGGTTTTGGGGGCTTTGCTGACAAAGGATCTAACTTGAAAACTAGTTAACTAGCCTGAAGCTCCACGCGTATTATTATTATTATCATCTCCATGTTTTCAGGGTTGATATGGAGAGTATTTCAAGACTTATATACTCTAATAATTCGACTCATATTTATTTTAATACTGAGAATACGCAGTCATTATACATACCTGATTTTCAAATGTAGGATAGTCAATCAAGAAAATATAAAAATCGAGTTTCTACAAACAAAATTATAGCGTCACACAGTGGTCGGAAAACGACCAAAATGCGACAAAACCATACAGTTTTTTTTTATTTTGTGATATTATTAATTTAAAATTTGGTATGCTTATACTAAACACAAATTTGAGTTTACGGATCTTCCACAAACCTTATTTGCACTTCCGGTTTCACCGGGAATGACATCAATTTTAAAAATGTTGATGTATTTCCCCGTTAAAGATATAATGATTTAAATATCAACAATATGGAAAACTTACTCAAACTAAATTCTTGCATTTTTTTGCTACTTCTAGGTAAATATTGATCATCATCACATCCAAGCGTTATATATTATTAACTTTACTTATAAATCACTGTTTTATACGTGTGGTGCATGAAGTAAAATTTCGAGTTTAGAAAAGCCCCGTGAAAATTCTCTACGCAGGGCTTTTCTAAACTTGAAATTTTACTTCATGCTTAGTCTGGGAGTGGAAAACACTCGTTACTTTAAAGATACAAAAAAATCATACATTTAAGATTGTTAGAGACAAGTTTTCACCAAAATTAAAATAAATAAATAATTAATTATATTGAAAATTGAAAAAAATTAGAATTGATTTTTATGTAAAATTGTTAATTAAAAAAAAAATGTATTGATGTAATGCTAGTTTTGCTACTTTGGAAAATTTTGCTCAGTTTTAATATTTGTAAATATTTATTATCGAGAATAAAAGTTATTTTTTATTCCAACAAATTGAAATAAATAGGGTTTTGTAGCCGCCCAGACCACTGTGCGTCATTGAGGATAACAATTTTTTCATTAGTTTGTTTTAGTAATAATAATAGTTATAATTTTTTGGTGTTCTTAATATATATACATATTTGACACACGTCATGACTATAAATACTTTCTAAATTAATTATTCAATACATGTCTAACATTAAAAAGTTAAAGTCAAAAGAGAATTCCATTATCACAGTAATTGTTATGGCAACCTCATCCACATTTATATAGATTTTATAAAGGTACTCGTACAAGTACGTTAAAAAAAACATTTTTTTAAAACAGCTCGGTAGTATCACTATTTTGACATTTTATTTAATTGTGTTACTATTCAATTTTAAATATAAAGTCAAATTTCATTCCCATAAAGCGAAACATATGTATAATACACGCAATACAGAAAAGTACGTATTCCCCCGGCATAGATTATCGCTGTATGAAACATCACCATTACATGTCGCACTGAAGATGTTCAATGGACTGCCAACCCGACTACAAACACTCACAAGTGAATACTCATTCAAAACTCAAATTAAAGATTATCTAATCCGAAAGGAGTATTACTCAATGTCAGAAACTATCAATATGCAATAAGCTGTGTCTTTCTTTCGTCTGACGTGTTCAATTAGCAGTAACATATAATTTATTGTAACTTTATTTATAGTATGTATATGTATTATTTCTAAATTGAATAAAGGAAAAAAAATTGAGTCGAAAGTGGCCTAACTCCATTTATCAATTTTTTTGTTGTCAACTGAAATAATCTTTATAATTTGAGGTTTACTGTCATTAACAACAATTTTTGTTTAAGTTTATTCAAAATATACTATGTGTTTTTTGAATATACTTAACTACAAATTGTTTTTACTTTCCTCCATATGCAATACAAAGGGAAAGTATTGATTTCGCGAAAATGTTCACCGGATATATCATTTTGAGGTCCCACAAGTTGATTACGACTATTTTTGAAAAATATCTGTCTGTAATTCTGTAATTCTGTCCTTCTGTAATTCTGTCGCCACGATAAGGTCTAAACCAAATATTAATCATGACGAGGTCAAAAATGACGTTTATAGCAATAGCTCACCTAATCTATGTAATTAATTCGTAAAATTTACATTTTTAAAACAATATAATAAAATAATAAAATAACAAAAAGAGCTACGACATAAGGTTAATATTCAATAAATGCTAATTATTCGATTATCTACAACTTTTCTTAACAACATTTTTTTATATGATCAATATTAAAGGAAAATCCAAAGAAATGCTAAGAGTAAAATACCACTTCCGGTTTCGGCATTTATACCAAAAGTTGATCGGATACTACTGTTGTAATAAAAAGCTTGAGTTTATAGAGTCATCTTAACAACTCAATATTTTTGTTTGTCTATTTTTTTCCAACATATTAATTTGTTCATGAATCCCGGTCATTAATTAAGCCTTGAATGAAATAAATACGTTTTAGACAATTATAAGCATTAAAACCCTCTTAATTAAAAAAAATCCAATGAAGATGTTTTGAATATTAAAAAAATACAAAAGCAAGTTTATCGCTTTTTCTGCAAATATTTTTTGTTTTGTTCAGACTTTTCCAAATATTTATTGAAACAACTATTGCCATTTCTTCTGTTTCTGAGACTTTTTAGTTTAGTTTAGTTTTTAGGTTTTAGTTGTTTCAATGAATATTTGCAGAAGTCAGCGAGACAAAAAAAATTGCAGAAAAAAACATTACTTACTTTTTTTTAAATATTCAACACATATTTTTTTAACTAAGAGGGTTTTGTAAATACTTTACAAATAATAGACAAATTTCATTTTACATTGTGATAAAAAGTTAAAGATTACTTAATCCGTTGATTTCTATACAAACTTTTGTTTTTGACTGCAATGGGATTGTTATGATTTTAAAAGAAAACACTTAAATTATACTAATATTTTTTTATTCCTTCTGGTTTCTACTTTGAGTCATTCTAAATTCCTCAAGAATGACTCAAAGTCGAAACTAGTTAAAACAAAAAAATCAATATAGGTGAAATTTACCGAAGTGCTTTTGTAATTATATTTAAACGCATTTGTTTTACCACGTCAAAGATGAAAAACTTATTTAAGATATGGAATTTCTGTTTATAAAATTTAAACAAAATATTGAATTTTTAAAAAAATATTTGAAATATTTGAATTCTGTATAAAATAAGATGAAGCATTCACTTTTGTCAAAACTCATTCATTGTTAATGCGAATAGACATATATTAATTGTTAATTTTTTTAAATAAACAAAAAATTGTTACTATAATGAATATAAAATAAAGTTAAGTTGGTATTTAGTTTGATTTTATATTTTTATATCTTCATATTTATTAGGTATGCAATAATATTGAAACGAGTGTTTTACACTCCTAGATTAAGCATGCATTAAATATTTCGAGATTAGAAAAGTCTGAACACTTGGATTGGTCGGTCCGCGAAGCGGAACGTCCAATCCAAATTTTTAGGCTTTTCTAAACTCGAAATATTTACTTCATTCGCCAGGCGTATTAAAAACTGATTTAGTGTATAGTTTTAGAACACTTTAATCATTTTAACAATAACACAACATACTTTAAAATGTAAAAATATTTTTGTTTTCTTCATTTGTCATTATGTATAACTAAAATTCTTTATATTAAAGAAATTTCTTCAAGTATGGCCACACTACTGTAAGGCGAATGTCGCCATCTATGTTCATTCGGCAACAGAGTGAGACTCAGCCTAATGAGCAATAGATGGCGACACAAATCATAATATAATTATGATTACAGTGTCAGAGTTTAAAAAATTGAAATTTAGTTGTATTGTTTTTTTTAAACATAACATAATGTAATTTTTAGGATTAAAGGAAGAAAAATATTTAGGCACAAAAAATCCAATTACACATCAAAAAGTGAACACTTATCGTAGGGCGCGCAGGGCGCACAAAAGCCCTGCCTTATTTGTGTAATTTCGGATGTTCACAAGCTCTCCGGCAATTTACATAATTCGAGTTAATGTTTCATATTTCTGAGGGGAATTGCCGTAATGTATTACGGCCTAGTTCTTAAAATTGCCGGGGTATTCTTCAAGGCGTCGCACAATGTGCCAAATCCGAGCGCGAGCGCCAGGGGGGGATTTGGAGGAAAAAAATTAAATTAAAAATTTCGAGAAAAAAACATATCCACTCCATTGTAGATACATGAAACCCTTATAATCTTGCATGTTTATATTTTTTAACCCCCTATATTATTAACAATTAACGCTTAAAGCTGAGCAATTTAGAAAACATCGATTTTACGGCATTTCATTCGCAAGTTTAAATAATTTATTACATGGATAGTAGGCGTACTATAAATATAACATTATACACTATTGTTTATAACATAATACTGTATATTATGGTTGAAAGATCAACTCTCTAAATATTTTAGAAAAAAAGTTAAAAAAATTTGAATATGAAATATATTTTAAATATAAATTTTAACTTTAGAAAGTGTTATAAAAAAAATGCCAACTCGATGAGGTCTGTGACTATCACTAAAAATTAGTTCTATGTTTTCTCTAACTACCCTCAAAATTTCGTATCTCCACCGGTGCGTTTTTGGGGTCTTTTTAATTTTTTTATTCGACGCCACCAATTAAAATTGGGTCGGGCGAGGCCCGTGTGCGGTGGCATCGCGGAGTCGAGCGCGCTATTCTCGAGCAGCACGCAACATTATTTCTACGTTGGCCCCGAACAAAAAAATAATAAAAACGCACTTAAAACGCACATGTAAAAATTCAAAAAAATTAGGGCTGTTACAGAAAATATTGACAAATGTTTATATAATAGTCATAATCCTCACAATCTACAATTTTTCTAATATACAGGTATATATCATAGGGAAATTATTTCTTCTCTGAGTATTTTTTGCACCATTTAAATCACATTTACAAAAATAGTTTTATGGGTTTTTTTCTTATTGATATATAAGGGTGTACATCTGTTACTGATAAAGGTCATCTGGTTTGTGTTTACATTTTTATTAGGGGTCCGATTGGAGCTGTCATTTACCGTAACAAATGGCATTCTTGTCACACAGTTTTTACGGTTTAAGTATCTGAAATGGATTATTCTTAATTTTCTTGAAAGCAAAATATGCGTTTAGTGTTGAACGAAGTCTCCAACAGTTCACATATTTTTCTGATCCCTAAGCGAACGATTGAACATTATAAAGTAATTATTAATTAAGTTAGTGTTAAGTGTTATTTAATTTGTTGACTATATACTCTTTCTTTGATTTAGTGTTTTTTTGTGTATAAAATAGTTTACTTTAATTAAACTAGTGTTTAGTGCTAGTGTAATTTAATTAATCCAAAACGCTGAGTGATAATGGAGAAAATTAAAATTACAAACGGTGATTTATATAAGGTATGGTACGAACTAAAACCTAAAAACCTTATTCAGTCAAGCAATACCATTGATTATTTAATAAAATATATTGAAAATGTTTTGACGAAAAACAATAGTGAAAATGATGACATTCTTAAAAAAGTTAAGGGTTTCTGCAGTACTCTTAATAGAAAGTGGAAAATGTGCTCAAGATCTCATATCAATTTCATTAAAAAAAATAGAAATTGGTTACTGCTGCCTTTTAAATACAACGAGGGTTCTGTCTTAATTGAAAATACAAACCCCTTTGAAAATATAGAAAATATTTCACCAATACCAAGTACATCAGGTACACAGTTCACAATACAAAGTAATACATCTAAAAGAAGACAAACTAATTTATTGATCACCGAAAATACACCAGAACAAATATTTTCAGCAGCAAAAAAAATTTTACGCGATAAAGGAAATATACCAGCGGCCAAATTAGTGGAAAGTGCTTCCTCGGATTCACAGGAAAAAATAAAAAAGTCTTAACTTATTTAAAAACAAATGAAGTTGAAACTGTAAACAAATTTACAGATGAAGAAGCTTTATCAATTTTTATTGATTCAAAAATGACGGCTGCAAGTTATAAAATAGGGATAAGGGTTGATATTGTTGTGCAAGGAGGAGGTACTTCAAATACTGGCAACGTTGCTCGAATATTTTTTCGAAATTATGAGAAAGTAGCTGTCATCACTGAATTGAATGAAGAATTATTGAACAGATTTTATACAATTCTTATATCAATGTCGAGTTCTCGTAATATAAATATATTGATGTTTGATAAATATGCAGAAAATACGGCCCGGCCCGACTTTACACCTCGTTATATGGATGGTATAGAATGCCTCCTAGTGTCCATAAAATTTTAAATCACGGGAGCAAAATAATTGGACAATGTCTTTTACCAATCGGAGAACTTTCGGAAGAGGCAATAAAATATATAAGAGAGTTAGAGAAAACCATACTAGGAAAAACTCTAGGCTTAATACAATTCGAGATTTATTTAATATGCTTCTTGTATGTTCTGATCCAATAATTTTTTCTTTGAGAAGCGATGTAAAAATTCATAAAAACAACTACCTGCAGACGCTAAAAAATTAGTTATTTGTGAAACGGACACAAGTGACAACGAAGACGAACAGACTGATGAGGATACTGACAATTTTTCATTTTAAAAAAGTAAGTAAATAAAACAGTATAAAATACATAACTTCGTTGTGCAAAATCAGGAAAATGTAATGTATATTCTGATTAAAAATTCATATTTTAAACAACAGATTAAATTATTTTTAAACTACAGCAGATACTTTTCACATTTGTACGTTTTTTTGAGGTGCTTTATTTTTTATTAGGCGCAACCGATAAAAATCGACTCGGTCATTCGCAAAAACCTGACACAAAACGCACATGTAGAGTTACGAAGTTTTTAGGGCATTTAAAAACATACCACAGTTTTTGGTGAAAGTCACAACCTATGTAATGATTATAACAATTGTATATAATTTTGCTGCCTTGAATTATTATTATATTATTTTTTTTATCATATAAACATTTGTTAATATTTTCTGTAACTGCCCTAATTTTTTTGAATTTTTACAGGTGCGTTTTTATTATTTTTTGTTCGGGGCCAACGTAAAAATCATGTTGCGTGCTGCTCGAGAATAGCGCGCGCTCGACTCCACGATACTCACCGCACACGGGCCTCGCCCGACCCAACTTTAATTGGTGGCGTCAAATAAAAAAATTAAAAAGACCCCAAAAACGCACCGGTGGAGATACGAAATTTTGAGGGTAGTTAGAGAAAACATAGAACTAATTTTTAGTGATAGTCCCAGACCTCATCGAGTTGACATTTTTTTTATAACACTTTCTAAAGTTAAAATTTATATTTAAAATATATTTCATATTCAATTTTTTTTTAACTTTTGTTCTAAAATATTTAGAGACTTGATTTTTCAACCATAATATACAGTATTATGTTATAAACAATAGTGTATAATGTTATATTGATAGTACGTCTACTATCCATGTAATAAATTATTTAAACTTGCGAGTGAAACGCCGTAAAATTGATGTTTTCTAAATCGCTCAACTTTAAGCGTTAATTGTTAATAATATAGGGGGTTGAAAAATATAAACATGCAAGATTAGAAGGGTTTCATGTATCTACAATGGAGTGGATATGTTTTTTTCTCGAAATTTTTAATTTAATTTTTTTCCTCAAAATCCCCCCCTGGCGCTCGCGCTCCGATTTGGCACATTGTGCGTCGCGGCGCCGAAAAACCACCGCCGCCGCCTTAGCGAAGCGCGCCGGATAAATCCGCGTTCGCCGTGTTTTGCTTTACGAGCCCCGCGAGACTGTCGGGATTTTTGATTAATTCCGCTCTACTTACATTTTATTTCTAATGCGAGTAATAAAATAAATCCATACGGTGCGGGTTAAATTTGAAAAAAAAGGAGGAAGGAGAACGTAATAGAAACGCCGAAATGTAAACCGCCCTCGCGGGACGCGCGCTGAAAAAAGCGCTTCCTGTAATTGCGTCGACTCCATAATTTATTTTTTAAAAGTAAAAGTCGTTTAGTGATATTGCTTTCGTACGCACTTAAAGACTTTCACCTTTGTGGTTTTGAAATTGGAAATGGAAATATATAAAATCGAAAAATTATATTTATTATCTCACTTGGTGGTTGGGTGTGTAATTTATTTTTGCGGATAACTTCAAAAGGCTGGTAAATTTAATATAAAAAGCATTAGGAGCTAATAATATCCTGCCTACATAATGATTTTTTACACTAAATGCATCGTTTAACCCATTAACAGCCGAGCAAATCTTGAGTGATTTTAGGTAAATACCGTATTTTTTATGATTTCTATGAATGACTTATTATTACTCACAGACATAGTCCGAATTAAAATATAATTCCGGGTATTTTCCAGACCAATCGCGTTTCATATCCGCATGAGTTTAGACAAGTCATAACATGATAAGTGTCATAAAAATGTAAAATTGGTAAAGTTGTAATAACACAAGCTTAACGCTAACGTTAAGTTATTTAGTGGATAGAATACAGATACTGTGAATAGGCAGCTTCTTCGTCTAAAATTAAGGTATGCTCTGGGGTGCCTCAGGGCTCTCACTGTGGACCAATTTTGTTTTTGTTATTCATTAACGATGTTGAACAGATTATAAAGAACTGCAATATTCTGTTATTTACTGACGACCTTAAATTATTCAAACGCATACATAATATTGATGACCAATATGCTCTGCAAGCTGATTTACATAATTTGGAAGAGTGGTGTAACATAAACAAATTATATTTAAACGCAAAAAATTCTGTCTATATCCTCCTACCGCCGGAAATCAACCATTTTTGATTATACACTTTGCATTGAACCACTTAGGTTTTAATCGAGTTAAATGACCTAGGTGTACTTTTTAATTAAAAATTTAACATTTCATGTCACATTAGATCTATTTGTAATAAAGCATTTCCAATTCTTGTATATGGTCTCCCTACACTAAAGTTTGGGCATCAGAATTAACTTCGGTTCAGAGTAAATTTTTATTAATAGTTTCTCAGAGATTAGGTTACGACCGACGAGATTTCAGCCACAGTTATATGATCAATAAACTTAACTTAGGTTCTCTTGCTTATCGAGGCACACTTGATTTTTGTTTTATATATAAACTGCTTAAAGGCTACCTTGATTGTGATGATCTTTTAAGTCAGTTGATTTTTCATGTGTCGATCACGGTGTAGATCTAATAAATGCGCTTACAAAATAAAATTCCATTCCACTAATTATGGTTTTTATAATCCGTTATGAAGGATTATTAGAAGGAATAAAATAAGGTCATTTCAGTGAAACTTCAAATTGCATAAGTGCTATTCACAGCGTGAATAGCCCTCCTGACTTTAAAAAAGTCGGCTTTAAGGTAACGAATATAGGTTGGTAACGCCATTTTTGGTTATTTTTATTATATAAAGTTGCATAACCTTTATTTTTATTGTTATATATCATTTAGATCATTTTAAATGGTAAAACAAACAACCAATAATTAAAAATAATAGGGGAATTAATTTAACAACTTTTAGTTCAACCTGTTAAAAGTGAAAAAAACATAATTGACTGCAATAATCAACAAATAAATTGTTTCACATAAAGAAAATTTATCATAAAGAAAAATTGAATTTGTCAATAGGTTGCAGAATATTTATAAAATATAAAAACGAATTAAAATTAATATCGACTTTCTGCAAAAAGTTTGTCTCCAAATATTCATTGAAACAACTACTTCTCGAGCTAATACCCCGACAGATATTGAATTATACAATGAATATTTGCGTTACACGACAGCACTGCTGTTCTATGCATAATTTATATGCAAAATGCAACATCAGGTCAAACTATTCTCAAACCAAACTAAATGAAACAAAAGGAAATTGAAATAAATTAAAAAATTACAGGGAATGAATTCTAATTGTCTTAAGCCATCTACAGACGCGTTTCGAGATTTATCCCTCATCGGTATAGCTTTGCTTTAGACTTTTAATAAAAAAATATTAAAATAAAATAAACAGGAAACTTACAGGAATGTCGAAGTGTGTCGTCGAAACAGGTACACAAAACTGGGGCGAGTGAAAATGAAGGAATGATATTTATAGGTAAAGGATTAAGTCATCAGTAGGTGCAAACAATTTGATACCTGAGAGAGAGTGACATACCGCCCTTAAGGGTACAGTACAGTTTTTGAATATTTTAATTCGTTTTTATATTTTATAAATAAATTGTTAGTATCAGAAAAGGTGAATCGTCTTTAATTAATGTATGTACATTCAATTATTTCCTGAATTGAATGATAACGAAATAAAATATGTTTAATAAATTAAGCCTCTCGATTCAACTGAAATCTAATCTTTAATTTGGCCTAACAATAATCGAAATTTTGGAAAATAAATCTGTACCGCTAAATGTATCAACACAATTTTTCCTCATGTTATACCATGCTTTCCTTTTAATTACAATATCTTCTTAATTGCTTAAAGAATGACTATCCAAAATTATATTTATTTTTCTTTTTCTTATTCATTCGTACAATTGGCCATGGCTCCGCATCTCTGTTGAACACATGATCAGTTCTTTTCAACAGTTGAAAAAATGTATAGGTTATTTTTAAAGCTAGCATTATCTGTGTCAAAAAGCCGACCTTCACTTTAAAGCCGACTTTTATTTTAAATTTGCATTATGAAATATAATTTAACGTTAAAGTCGACTTTAAATATTTAAGCTTTAACTTGATTATAAAACCGGCCGTAAGTGTTGAAAGTGGTATAAAGCATCGAATGTGTCAAAACTTAGGTTAGGTTAAGTGCCACGCACATTTAGGTAGCTGATGTAACATCTACCCTAACCTAACTTTTGACACATTCGACGTGGTCACCGTGTAAAGTTTGGTTGTATGTCACATCGTTAAGGTTTGTGAGGATAGGTGTCAATTTGATAAGTTAGGTTAGGTATAATGTCATTCTGTCGATTAAATGTCGGTTAACACTGACTTATATCCACTACAATTATAGTTTGGATTTCGACTTACTTTAACTGTGTTTATGGATTAACGCAAAACAAATATAATAATTAAATTACAAATTTAAAATAAACATAATAAGTGTCATAAAATTGTCATAATTGCTAGAATGACAAACAAAACATGTTAAGGACTGCCAAAAAATATGAAAATTTTCAAAAATTAAAAAAATTACATTAAAACAAATATAATAATTAGAATACAAATTTAAAATAAACATAATATGTGTCACAAAATTGTCACAAGTGCTAGAGTGACAAACAATACATGTTAAGGACTGCTTAAAAATATTACATTTGCAAAAACTAAAAACATTATGATTACTAATGAATGTATTGTTTATTATTGATCACTTGGTAAAACATTATTTTTAACGAAATTAATTGATTTTATTTGAATTTAGACACTTTTTAAGTTTTAAATTAAAATTTATGCTTAGTTTAAAAAGTAAATAATTATAGGCATCTTTTGCTATACAATAACACAGAAATATAAATAATTAATCATTTCTAATTATGAAAACTAGATTGTTTATACAAGCGTTCGATTTAAAACTTCTAACGAGTGTTTCCACTCCCAGATTAGGCATGAAGTAAAATTTTGAGTTTAGAGAAGCTTGAAAATTTGGAGTTGCCGGGGCGCGCGATCGAAGCGAGCAGTGCCATGGTGAATCCAAATTTTTAGGCTTTTCTAAACTCGAAATTTTACTTCATGCGCCACGCGTATTGAACACTGATTTTACGTGATGTTTAAAATATACTCCCTATATTTAATTTGTCACTTTGCTTATAAAACAAAGTGATGTTTTAGAGTACTTATTTTTGTTTGAATATAAAATCTTGTAACGCATTTTGTTTGATAGCCTTCCGACACAACGCATTTTGTCTAGACTATGTGCATTTTGCTTAGACAAATGCAATTTTATTCGGCTATTGTGTAAAAACATTAGACCATCCGCGTTTTTTCAGTATTTCGTGTTTTGTCTGTAACATATACATTATCTACATTTTCAGGCATTTGTCGATTTTATAAAAACGTTCAATTTGAAATTTCAAACGATTGTTTTCACTTCCAGATTAAATATAAAGTAAAATTTTGAGTTAAGAAAAGCTTGAAAATTTAGTTTGGTCACTTCGCAGCGTGTAAAACAGTGAATATTAAAAAGTTAGAAATACACCTAAACATACTTTTTTAAAATGAGTAATAATCAAAATATTTAAATAACATAAAATTAACATTATTCCTTACACATTCCCAAGTCAGGTCAAATAATACAATGTATCAAGTTAACTTATGTAGTAACTCTATTAAGAAAAAAAAAAATAATGTTGCGTTAATGAGTTAACGAATCAAACTGTCAATTAATTTTCCATTTAATAATGTTTTACCTTTCAAACTATAAAAGACGCTTAAATTCGTCGATGTTTAAAAAAGAGTGTTGTTATTTACGGTGTACTCATTTCTTTTAATTTTTTTCTTATTAGACGGTTTGTTTCGTTTAATGAAAGTTTTGTGTTGCGGAATAAGAAGTGAAGGGCTTGAAGCGATTGAACGCCGCTGCTCGAGAACACCTCGAACTTTGCACTCGGTTTATAATTAACTAGAGGGCGGAATTGAGCAAATTTAATTCATCCCTTGATGGGATTACAGGAATCAATTTTGAAACTTGCATTCTTGCCGCCCCCACCTGCTTTTCTCTTATTTCACCAACTTGTACAATTATAAGTACTTTGTACTTAGAATGCTAAGTCAATTTTTTTAATATTTTTTTTCAAAGTTATTCAGTAAATAAGAAGCTTAGATGTTTATGCTAAATATAAATAGTTAGCAGCTTAAAATTGGTAAATAAATGAGATACCAGACAATCTAATTTGTCGATTATGGAAATGTCTTGATCTTATCGATTATTTTGTATTCAAAATAAAATAACACAGGGAGGCTTACATTCAATGTTTTCACATGGTATTTTGGTAACATGAAGAGTTAGGAAAAAATTGATATAAACGTCATGACCTCTTTTTCTGAGACATTAATAATAGCGTTAACAGATCATGGCTAACTTGATTAGTTTAAATGATATCAGGCGTTTTTCAATTTTTGGCTAATTTAAAATATGTTTTTATCTAAATAACCATAAGGTATACAAAAAAAAACAGTTTAATAATTTATTATTTAGTTTTCGCGGTAAAATGGAGCGGCGGAGTTATTTTTTCATTCGCACTTTTAATTTCCGAATTTTGATATAAAAGTTATTTTTTTTTTAAATAGAACACACTATATATTTTTGTCATTGAATAGCACATTAAATTAGATTTACAGTTTTGAATAAAAATAAGTTTTTTTTTATTAAAACATTGTGTTCGTAACTCTGAAGCTTGAAGATAAATATTTAATAATACATACTATTATAATTACAGAGATGTTAGTATTATGGATTAATAATGAAGGGGTCTGTAGACTTAGTAATTCATTGAAAAAGTTTTGAAAAATTATAAAATTAATATTTAAAGCAACTTAGTTTCCAATATAATCGTTATATTTTTGGCTAATTTTTACCAATTTTTGTTAAATATGTATATTAATGTGAAGCTAATTTAAAATACTATTTAATGACATAAAAACATACAGGGTGTTCTATTTAAAACAATTTAAATTTGTGTCATAACTCTGAAATCAAAATTAGAAATAAAAAATGTAAGTACACTACTAAATTCTACGTTAAAAACTACACAAATAACCGTTTAACTATTTATTTGTATATATTATTGTTATTGAGATAAAGACGTATTTTAAAATAGCCAACAATTGAAAAACGCCCGATATCTCCCAAACTAATCAAGCTAACCATGATTTTTTAATGACATTGTTATTTTCTCTGAAAAATAAGTCATGACATGTATATCAGAATCTGTTTAACTATTCGGGTTACCCTATAAAAACATCGAATTTGGGTCATCATGTATAGGCATTTACAAACGTATTGATATTTATACAATTATTACAGCCATTTTCGTGTAACAAGGGCTGTCGTAATGGGAGTGTCAAACGTCTTCGATGTTGTTAAGCGTGGTTTTTCCACTTTTTATCGCTCTGTTTATGTCTAATCCCACTTAGAGATTTAAATCACGTCCCTTATTACCTGAATATAAAATGTGTACATTATGGTTGATGAAAAAAGGGTTATGTTACATTGCAGCGAAAGTCCAGTGAAAAATGTATTATTTATTATTGTTTTTTATGTTCACTTAATCTAATTTCAAAAGCTCTTCTTGTTTGTCCTGTATATACACAATCACAATCACAATCTCCGCACTTGATTTCATATATTCCGTTTTTTTCAAATTTAAATATTTCAGATTTAATATACACTAAAAATGTGTGTCAATTAATTGAAATCGTTATTATAATATTGAATTCATTCATTTTAAACAGTTATTTATTATATTTTGGAAGGTTGTTAACTTATTTTTCTCTATTTGGTTTGTGCATAAAAATATTAATATCAAATTGTTTTAATGATATCTTTTTAACAAATCTATCTACTAGTTGAGGACTGTAACCATTATTGAATGAAATCGTTTTGATTATTTTTAGTTCATCTTTAAAATTATGTTGAGTTTATCATATATAAAGTTATTTGTTTTTTTGTGCGGTTTTTTCTATATCTGAATTTGATTTGATAATCTCTATGTTATAAGAGTTTCATAATTAATGTTAAAATGAAGTTAAGTCTGACTTTTTCATTAAAATTAGATTTTCTAATATGCCTATTTGGGGACTTAGATTTTCCCTTTTTTCAAAAAATATTCAACAATTTTACAACTTATACAAAATGTGTACATCCATTGTTGATTATTTTGATTGATTATGTCTAATCTTAGAATATTGACCATAAGAGATCGGTGGCTATTATGGCAGGTCCTTTTATGGTTACAATAATACTATAAAATGTAAACTTTTATAATATTTTAAAATCAATACTCTTTCTCAATTTAATTTATTTGAGAATGATGACGTATCTAATCTTTCTTTAACTATTAACCAACTATAAAATATTATTTTAGTCGTTATAATACTTTTATCAATTGTTTCCATTCCTTGATTAAGCATGAAGTAAAATGTCGAGTTTAGAAAAGCTTGAAAATGTTGCTTGGTCGCGTAGCAAAGTAGAGCGACCAAGCCAAATGTTCAGGATTTTCTAAACTCGATATTTTACATTATGCTTGATCAAGGATTGGAAACACCCATTAGAAGCTTAATATTAAACGCGTTTCTAAAATAGACAACTGCCTGAAAAATTACACGGTATACATCCTGATATATGAGCCGTTTATTTTGAAACTGGCCTAACTTCATTTCTATTTTTTTTGTTTTTCACTGTAAAAACCTTAATAATTTGAGATTATTAGTCATAAGAAATAATTTGTAATTAAGCATAATTAAAATATACATTATATATTTTACCTACGCCCTATCTAGTAACCGCATCATACCACACTGTCATCTTGACGCGTATGATTTAAATTACACATGCACGTAATAGCTTTGACAAGTATATTACATGCAGACAGCTAAACAGGTAATTGATTACCGCATAACCAAATGACATTTCTTTGATGTATATTGATCAAGTAGTAAGTTAGTTTTCATTAATGTCATGTTACTATCAAAAATTATTGAATAAATAAGTTGTTCTTTCATGCTCATTGTTTATTTTGTTAGGGCGTACGTAAAGTATCGTACGTTTCTCGAGTGGTATGGCAATTACATATACGCGGAATGCTGCACTTACCGCTACGTGGCTCGTGCGCAACATATCCGCTCATATGTAATATGCGTGACGTAATATATTATAAAATACACTAGATCACAAATTGTTGTTAATGACAGAAGACCTTAAATTATAAAGCTTATTACCTTCAACAACAAAAATTGAGAAATGGAGTTAGGCTACTTTCTAAATCAACGGCTTATATTTACTTGAAAGAAAAATTAAATGTATTGGGTATATGATTGAAAAGCTAATTTAAAGTACACTACAATTATATAAAAATATACAGGGTAATCTATATAAAAAATGCGACTGAATATTGAATCTAGATATCACCGCTCGATTTATTCTTTACTAGAGAAGAGAGACGAGAGGGTTGGGTGTGAAAAGTTTTATATATCTCCCAGTATAGTTTATAACCCGTGTAACACGTGTAGCTTAACCTGCTTTGAAACACTCAAGGCAGCACTAAAGAACGCGGTGCGGGGCATCAATCATAGACATATGTTGCGTTCCAGTGTTACCTAATAATGTATGATCGAAGCTGAAATATATTTATTGTTCTCCTTCTCCCTTTTTCGCAACATTCCCTCGGCAAAAAATTCTATATAGAGAGAGGAAAAGTGAGAGACGCTGACAAATGTGCGCCTCCCCGTGATATTTTCACGTTTCCGTTCCGCGATGATCTCTTTCAATTCTTCCCTCTATTTATAATCTACACACACACATAGACACACACACACACATATATACATATATATACACACGTAGCGAAAATGTGACAGTAAATGCGGAAAGTGCTTCGTCATAACGTCATATTACCGAATATGTACGTACAAGAGTGCTTCAATTGAGTCGAGCAAATGCATCCGCGTGTTACATGCCTTGAATTAGATGAGTTATACGCTATAAATATTAAAATGCATATTTCCTGCGAAAATACAAAGTTATTTGCGTGTGTGTTCAAAATGTGACTGAGTTGAATTAAATATTTATTAAATTGTCAGATTTTGAGTAGGTAGCCGACTTTAACAATACTACAGAAACTTTATGAAGTTTAAAATATCTGAAAAACCCAACTTAACAATCCCTTATGTTTTTCTAACTCATAAAAAAATTACAAAAAAAGCTTAGCGAAATGAATAGTATTTATTGAGGAATGAACACTTTAGGTTTTAAATAGGTATAGTCAACACCTTTTACCCTGACGTCACAAAAAACAAAACTGCCATTTTGTTTCATTTTATTACTTTATTTTTTGATAAACCTATCAATTGGCAATCAAATTATCTATATACAGGAAACTTTTCATTTAAGTATACATATGCATACGAAATTAATTTTTCGACATACGATGTTTTTTAAAAAAAGTTAATTAAACTTTTAAAGCTTTAAACGAGTGTTATCCGCTCCCAGATTAAACATATAGTAAAATTTAAGTTTAGAAAAGCCTCGAAATTTGGTTTGGTCGTTCCGCGAAGCGGAGCGAACAAACCAAATTTGTAGGTTTTCTAAACTCGAAATTTCACTTCATGCGCCACGCGTATAAAACACTCATCAGAGTAAAGTTTGTAATATACTGCTTAAGCTTCATCAGTATTTTATAAGTGTGGCGCATGAAGTAAAATTTCGAGTTTAGGAAAGCTTCGCTACGCGACCAAACCAAATTTTCTGGCAATTCTAAACTCAAAATTTTACTTCATGCTTAATCTGGTAGTAGAAACCACTCGTTTAAATCTTTAAATTTAACACTTAAGTAAGCAATATTTAAAAATGTTAAATATAAATGCTGTAATTAGGGAATCTATACTCAAAAGTAAAACTCTCCGTAGAAAGAAAATTGGATTAGTTACAATATCCAAGAAAATATGTTTTTTGAATCATAATAATTTCCTCTTGGTTCTGCGACAAATTGTAAGTGATCAATCTATATGGATCCTTTTTATTTCCAACATTTCAATTATTCTTTCAGTTACTTTTAATGCAAATCTTTTGCCCACTATTTGAATACCGATATGTTTCTTCCATAAGTAGTTTATCACAGCTTGAATGAGATTTTAGGGATTTTTGTAAGATTGGCGCATTTGAAATATATTGACAGGCGTCGTGAATATTATGATGATAGAAACGCAAACTTAACATCCGATGTGGCAAACAATTGAAGATGTTCTGTTTCAACCATAATCTATTGATTGCAAACAGATGAAAGTTAATAACGTTAAAGTAGAAGGGTAATGTGTTGACTATAACTGACTTTAATATTATTACACACAATTTAGAAAGTTTAATAAAATGAAAAAGTAATTTAAGATATATATATATATATATATATAAATAACCTATAAATATCAGTTTAGAAGTCATTTCTTGTTTTTTAAACTAATAAAAGATTAACGGAAAAAAATAACTTGACGAAATTAACATGATTTGTGATTATATTTGTTTTAATTAAAAGAAAACTGTACTTAAGAAATGATTTTTGGAACACGAGTACAAACATGAAACAAAAAATAAATTTCTCACAAATCTCACAGGATTCTTTTGTAGAGTAAAATGTTCTTAGACTTAGACAAACAAAAATAAAAAAAACGAGATACTAGAAAGAAAATTACAGGACCTCAAAATTTATCTATTTAATCTGAAAAGTTGAACATGCAAATATTGAGATAAGGAAAACATTTAATTAACTTATAACAGAAGTAAAATAATAGTGGCATAAACAAGTGTGTTTTATTCGCTATATAAATATTTTATTGTGTCAATATTTCCAAAATTCACAAATGAAACACGATTTTACCTTTGTTTGTATAACTGAGATTTTATTAAATGACTGTAGTTTCGACAACTTTAACTTGTCATTTTTAAACTCAAAGTGACAAGTTAAAGTTGTCGAAACTATAGTCACTTAATAAAGTCTGTTATACAAACAAAGTTAAAATCGTGTTTCATTTCTGAATTATAATTTATAACGGAGTAGAAGCCTCCACCGTTAACAGTTTGTTTACAAAATTGGTTCATAAATGATTTTTCTTTGTTTTATTAGAAAGCAAGAGCCTGACTCCTAAAACAGAATTATAGAGCCTAAAAATAGACCATTTTTTAGCGTTAGAAATGTAAATATTTTACTGAGCTCCTAATAAAATATTAGAGATACGTTTAATTCTCACGAGATTTACAAAATTAGGTAGAGGAAATAAAAATTCAGGATCAAAAAAAAATGCAGAACTACTGAAAACCAATCCAAAATAACACGATAGGGTTTTTATTTGTAAAAAATATTACAAACAAAATATATTAAACTTACTTTATTTAAATCTTAATAAATATCGTTTATAAGTATGGACGTTTGCACAGATGAGCAAGGGGGGCACATATGGACACATAGGAGCAAAGGGGGAGGCTCAATCATAATCGCAAATGATATGTAAGGTAAAATGATGTATTGTAAAAATTAATGATTATATTTTAATACAAAAGGCATTTCTCACTAATGCTCTAAAGTCTGATACACAAACAACGTTAAAATCGTGTTTCATTTCTGAATTATGATTTATAACGGAGTAGAAGCCTTCACCGTTAACAGTTTGTTTACAAAATTGGTTCATAATTGATTTATCTTTGTTTTATTAGAAAGCAAGAGCCTGACTCTTAAAACAGAATTATAGAGCCTAAAAATAGACAATTTTTTTAGCGTTAGAAATGTAAATATTTTACTGAGCCCCCAATAGAATATTAGAGATACGTTTAATTCTCACGAGATATACAAAATTAGATAGAGGAAATAAAAATTCAGAATCAAAAAAAAAATGCAGAACTACTGAAAACCAATCCAAAATAACACGATAGGGTTTTTATTTGTAAAAAATATTAGAAACAAAATATATTAAACTTACTTTATTTAAATCTTACTAAATATCGATTATAAGCATGGACGTTTGCACAGATGAGCAAGGGGGGCACATATGGACACATAGGAGCAAAGGGGGAGGCTCAATCATAATCGCAAATGATATGTAAGGTAAAATGATGTATTGTAAAAATTAATGATTATATTTTAATACAAAAGGCATTTCTAACAAGCTTCCACTCCTTGATTAAGTATGAAGTAACATTTCTAGTTTGGAAAAGAGGAAGTAAAAAGTGTCTGCAAATGCTTCAAATTGAACGCTTTCTAAAAACAACGATTGCCTGAAAATGTATTTACAGAGTATGTATTGGCATTTGTATACTTTTTATAATACGAAATATTTTTTCAATATATGTTAAGTAATTTATAGAAACAGCTCAGAAGAAGCTAAAAAATGTAGCGAAATATTGGCTCAATATTAAATAATATACAAATGCTATTATTTTTTGAATAATTGAATAAAGTCAATTTCTTTTGGTTTTCCTTTTTTGTCAATTGAATTTGACTATTTCTTAAACTTGTTGTTAATAAACACAGCACTCTATTAAATGTAGATAAAAAATTGGTGTCAATTTAAATTTTATAATATTCATCACATTTTAGTTTGTATTTTTTCATTGTATTGTTGATTATTTGCTTGTTTTTGCGTAAATTTTTCAATACAAGGACTTAATTTATTCTATTATTATTTATAAATACTTGTAAAACACATTTTTGCTATTTACAACAATAAAAAAATGTATGTGAATATGAATTGAAAAAAGAGAAAAGACTGTAAGAAATTACCAGCAAAGCGGAGTAAAGCGGAGGAACTAATCCAAATTTTCAGGCTTATCTAAACTTCGAAAATTTATTTTATGCACCAGGCGTCCAAAACACTCATTTAGTTTGAAGTTCAAAATATACTGCCTAGATTTATAGTCGATTTAGCTTGAAATTATGCTAGATTTCACGTAAATATATTTTAGATATGTTTTATCCTAAAATAATGTCACGCCTTCAAAATTCGAGCACCTGGAGTGAGTGTTTGTTTTTTGTCAATTTATAGCATTTTCTGCCATCAACAATTTTTTTTTAGTATTCATATGTTTGGCAATTTAAACACAACGAAACTTTGGGACCCTTTATAGATAAACTAAATGAAAGTGAGATTTTTTATTTCTACATCAATGAAACATACAACACCCACGTTATACAGGGTGAGCGGCGGGAACCGGACACATTTTAAATGATCAGTACTCGCTTGTTTTTCAATAAAAAAATGATTATATTATACGAAAATATTTGAAATTACATACCATTTTATATGAATATTATGAATAAGATATATTGTCATGCGTATGATGTCCACTTTCTTGAATATGATTTTCAAAATTTTGCCGAAAATCGTTGTATAGGTATTCCAACATCTCATGATCAATTATTGCCACTTGCCGCGTGATTTCCTCTTTCAGATGCGCCTAGGTGTGAGGTTTGTGTATTAAGACACGTTATTTAAAGGTATTCCCACAAAAAGAGTTACAATTAGTGAAATCTAGTATACTTATGGACACCGCGAACTAACTAAGGCCGTTCCTGTGGACACCACCTGTCACATTATATTTTATTAGTAATGTACATATAAAATGGTATGTAATTAGGAAGATTATCGTGTAATAAAATTAATTTAAAAACAAGCGAGTACTGATCATTTAAAATGTGTCCGATTCCCTTAGGTCACCCTGTATATTAAACCACACAGAATTCTGTCTTTGATTAATACTCTAGGTAGAATAGTATTGTTTTATTTAATAATAATTTTCTTATGTGCTTGGATCTGTCAATATGAAGAATTCAAATACCTATTAAATATGATGAAACCAATTATTTGTGCGTCATGCCCGGCGTATGCACCATTTGTTAGGTAACTATTGTAATTTATATTTTTAATACAAAAATAATGCATACTCTTTTCATTTTAACAGATATTAGTTACAAAAACAATATACAATTTTATATATATTCGTTTTTTTTAATGAAGGTTTTCAATATAATAAATATGTAGTAATATATTATGTGTATTTTATTTCAATTGCGCAAAGAGTTGACCATAAATACTAATTAAAGCACTAAGGTCCATTTACATCCCGACTGGGTAACTTTAATCATATAATAATCATTAATTATACCTCTGATTAAATCAACATTCTAAAATATAACAATGTTATTAATTTGTAAGATAATCTAAACATATCTCGATTGTGTAAACAAAACAGGTTAAGATAATCGATTTGGGTACAATCACTTTATATACTTTCAATAAAAACAATGTTAGCGTTTTCGTTGTTATTTACAAATATGAGTATTCAGCTACATTTTATTTATTCAACTTTAACTGTCTTTCACTCTTAGTAAATTCAGCTGCATTATTTAAAACAACTTGGTAATAAGCAGTAATGCATCCATATAAATTATAATAATGGCATCGTACGTAACAGTAAAGTCAGTTTGTGTATTCCCTCTGCTTATAAAACCCAGTTATAATTGAAAGTCACGCCGTATAGTCTACATTTCATTAATACCGAAACCGAGACCCAAAACCAGAACATTTTACTTGCTCCTAATTTACATAACTTAGAACCCGCATATGGCCATCCGTTTCCATACTGAAGAACTTTGCGCTGGTTGCGAATTTAATATCGCCCTCCCACGCTTGAAAATTGTTAATGCATTATTAATACGATAAATTCGAATTTAATATTAATTAAAACTGAACATTTAACTGAATATGTTGTGTGATTGTGCACAGGGGCGTATCTACGTATGCAGAACCATGGAGCAAGTACGCTCTTTATTCAATTCTCCAGCCCCAGAAGATTTTTGTTAATACTTTGTTTAACATTGAATTCATACAATAGAATAATGAGGTAAGAAAAGCTTAACGAGCGAAACGAAACAAAGTTAAGTACGTGTATGATCAGGGTTGTTAAAAAAACGTTTTTTTTTATTTTAATTAAAACAAATAGGTTTTTTTACAAAACGTGTTTTTTTTTTACTAAAACAGTGTCTAAAACGTTAACAATTAAAAACATGTTTAAAACGTGTTTAAAACATGACCAGCCTTATTAATAGACGTTAACATACAGCTTTAACACAGTTCTTAGGATGATATTGACATTTTCGGATTAATAAAAAGTTTTAGTAGATTACTATTGTTAGTTTACAACTAATAATTTAATTGTCCTAGTTTAAGTCTAATACATAACCTTAATTGTTATAACAAAATAGGGTTATTTAGAATTTATTTAATAATGCAATAAATCATAAATGTATAAACCTTATAAGTGTTTTATACGCGTGGAGCATAAAGTAAAATTTCGAGTTTAGCAAAGCCTAATTTGGCTCGGTCGCTTCGCTTCGCTTCGCTTCGCTTCGCTTCGCTTCGCTTCGCTACGCACCCGAGCCAAATTTTCAGGCTTTTCTAAACTCGAAATTTTACTTCATGCTTAGTCTGGGAGGGGATACACTCGTTAGAAGTAAATTTCAATCTAATAATTTATTAGAAGAAATAAATTTTTACAAACATAAAAAAAAAACAGTGTAACATACCTTCTAAATTACTTGAATACAATGAAATTTAAACACAAGAAAATGTAATGTTGCCCCGTTAATCTTATCATTATTTTAAAACTAACTAATGGCATGCAGATTTTGTTCTATTAATACGAAATGTTAGTGTCGTGTGTGTATGCACCTAGTAGAGATTAACTAGCATTAAACTATAATCATATTAACGGCAATTCTACTATTAATGCTGAAAATGTTTAAAACACGCTTTAAATCACATTTATGCACACATAATTGTGATATTTTATTATGATAACATTTTATTTTTTATAATGTAATTTGAAATAACTTCAACAATTTAACTAAAATTTGAAAACGCAAACAAAATATGTTTAATAAAGTAGTATAAAATATAGTTTAACTAATTTAAGATATTAAAAAAAGTTTTAACATTTAAAACATGTTTAAAACAAAACCGTTTAATACATGACGGCTGTTTTTGAACATGATTAAAACACTGTTTTAAAACTAAGTGTTTTAAACGTAACAACCCTGTATATGATTTATAGCAGGCTCAATTAAAATTTATGTTCGATCACACGTTGTTTAAATTTTTATTTTTTATGTAAGCTGAATATAGTTTATAATTTGTGTTATATATCTCTATATTTTAGTTAAAGTGGGCTGAATCAGTGATTTGAGATAGTATTTTGTTTCATAAATTTATTTTTCTAATGTTATACAAATACAGGTACAAAAAATGAGGATGTGTCCATCATAGCACTTTCCTCGTCATTTCAACAATTGATGGTTGACATACTAAACGTATTTCACTTGTTAATTGGCTAAAGACCATAATAATAATCTTTATTATTGAACCTAAAAATTCCATATAAAATAAAATCAAAAAGATACAGATAACTTTAATATAAAAAATATATATAATTCAATACTACATTAAAGGAAACATTATTGGCTAGACTAAACTAGTATTAGACTCTTGTAAATATATCTTTATACAAAATATTTGAATTACGAGACATATGTGTAATTGGCGCTCTGAGTAGTAAGTTAGTTTTAGCTGCGGGAATATAAAAAGTGGATGATTGATGTTATGACATATATTGAATTGTATCATTGCTAACAGTTGGGGTCAATTAATAAAGCCATTTAATAATTTTAACATACACTTGTCTCCTTTCAGATAAAGAAGTGCAGTCGTATTTATGTACCAACGTATTGTAGTCCACTGTAAAATCGGGGTATACTCCTGTTGATTTAAAATCAAGAAATTTAATGAAATGTTTTTCACAACGTTCAATACCTAAGGTATCACATGTATAATATGGGTACCATACCATGCGTACTCCAGTCTACTTCTTCCCATAAAAAAAACAACACTTTTATTGAATCAATATTTTTAAAGTATTGGGATGTTCGCACAATAAATTCTAGCATTTTACAGGCGAAAGTCTTAAATTTTTGCATGTGGTCTTTAAAAATAAGGTCTTTCATCTTAATGGTATCTCTCGTCAAAGAAGTACCAGCCATTGTGTAATTAAAATTAATTTGTTGTAGTTTTCTAGAATATGAGACTTCAGCACACTAATTGATGTCTAGAGGCAGTCTATTTATTGTACACCAATCAACTATTTTATGCAAGTTTTCTTTTAGTACTATACAATCATTTACTGCTGTAGATATTTAGGTCGTCGGCATAAGCTAGTGCCGGACACGACAATGAACTGATCACATCATCTATAAACATAATGAAAAGAAGGGGGCCTAAGTTAGAACCTTGAGGGACACCAGATAGAGTTTGAAAACTAGTAGACTTAAAACCATTGATATAAACATAATTTGTGCTGTTAAATTAATAGGACTTTACAAAAAGTATCAATTTTTTACACAGGCCGAATGAACTCAGTTTACAAAGTAATAACTTATGATGTATTCTATTAAAAGCCTGTGTAAAGTCGACTGTCCCCGGCTATCGATAGTTTCGCAGAGATGCTGTGTCATAACAGCTAGGTTTGTAACCGTCGATTGAACTTTTAGAAAACCGTGTTGATTTGGAGAAATATTAACTTTGATATAATTATAAAGGATGTTATAAAAATAAAGAACGCGTTCAAAAACCCTAGAAACGTTGGAAAGTATCGCGATTGGTCTATAATTCCAAATATTGGAAGGGTCGCCTTTTTTTTTAAATTGGAGTAATTCGACCATGTTTCCATTGATCGGGAAATATCATAGAGTTTAAAGAAAGATTGAAAATATAAGCCAGCGGTTTAACAAATGCGAGTTTACAGTCTCTTATAATAAAACTAGGTATGCAGTCATCATCACACACCTGCGAATTTTTAAGCTGGTTGATACTATGCAAAGCGTCAGTTTCGGTAATAGTTGGGACTGCTAAGAGTTCATGATTGTTAAACGTTTCTAATCGATCAGATGTATATACATTAGAAAATACATCAGCAAATGCGTTAACAATGTCGATTGGTGTAGAGTAAGCTGTATCCCTGTCGCGCAGCTCTACAGGAATCCTGGTCACACCTTTTCTATTTCGTATAAAGTTCCACAGATCTTTAGGGTGTGTTTTAATATTGTGTTCAATTCGACTCATGTAGTCATTGTAGGCACTAGTAATGCATTTCTTATTTAATCGACGAATTCTTTTAGACTCTTAATGATAAAAGTTAGAACCTGTAGTTTTCCATTTATGATGATAGTTTTTTGGTTAGTTTTATGTGCTGTTTTATTTCAGAAGAAAATCATGGCGGGAAATTAATGTTATTTTTGTCTTTTATAGTTGGAACTGAGAGATCAAGAACTTTATATAATTCGTGATAAAATTCGGCACATACTATATAAACGTTGTTAAATGAATTTAAGAAAGACGAAGCAATGCTATATAAATGCTCATACAAAGAAAGGTAGTGGGTTAAGTTATATAGTACATTATTAATTGTGGGAAAATGTATGGGTTTATCATTAGAATGCTAGGTGGTGAGTATCTTAATCCTTTCAATAGTAATATTATTATTTATGTTACAAAAAACTAAATCAAGTAACCTATTATTTATATTGTTTATGTTATGTTAAATTGTGTGATCTTAAATATATATGAGAACTCAGTCAAAATTGTGGATTTAGGGCAAAATTTCGAGTTAAGAATAGCCTAATTTGGCATTTTAGGCGTATCTGGGATTCAAAACACTCATTAGAAGGTCAATCATAAACTTATTTTAAAGTTTTGTTTTATTGTAAAATGTATGACTAGAATAAACAGAGTTGATGATTTAGTCAACTTTTGGTGTACATGATTTTCCTTCCAGTTTAATTAATTATCAAATTGAGAACGTTGACAGAATAGTAATAGTAATTTTTGTGAATTTCGTACAAGTAAATCTGAATTTTAGTTCATATTTTCAGAATCAGGTACATATTTTACTTCTACATAATGTACCATAACTACTAATGCTAAATTTAAAAAAAAAAATACAATTTTTAATTATCCAGTCCATAAAACGATAATATTGTATCATAAATTAAAGTTGTGAGACCCCCAAATGAAACACATTAGTTCAACGACTTGCCGAAAACGAATCGACAGTCGAATCGACAGTCGAATCGACAGTCGAATCGACAGTCGAAATTATTTAACATAATTTTATTATTCGACACAAAAAATATATAATTCTTTCACGTCTTTAAGTATAAGACCCTAAAGTAGAGATGCGTTACTAAAAATATTAAATTTTATTTTAGACATGTTATCTGTCTGTAATTTTTTTATTTATTACGAAATCTCCAAAGAAACACCATACATTGAAAACCTAAAGAGATCAAGATAATGTGTTCAAATTAAATACAGGGAACTTTTCTTTCAAGTATACATATGCTTATGCTTTTTTAAAGAGTTCAATTTGAAGCTATAAACAAGGATTTTCCACTCCCAGATTAAGCATGAAGTAAAATTTCGACTTTAGAAAAGCCTAAACATTTGGTTTAGTTTGTTTCAGACTTTTCTAAACTCGAAATTTTACTATATGTGCCACGCGTATTTAACATTGAAAACACTGAAATATTGTTAACGAGTAAACTTAACTTGAAATCAGAGTCTTATACGCATAGCACATGAAGTAAAATTTCGAGTTAAGAAAAGCCTGAAAATGTGGTTTGGTTATTCCGCTTCGCGGAGCGACCAAACCAAATTTTCAGGCTTTTCTAAACTCTATGTTTTTTTTCATGCTTAATCTGGAAGTGGAAAACCCTCGTTTAGAGCTTCAAATTGAATTATTTAAAAAATAACGAATATATGAGTATTTCCACCATATAATTGGGATATGTATACTTAAAAGAAAAACTTCCTGTATAACATATACAATTATAAACTAATAGTAAACATAATAATTCATATGAATTATTCAAAAATGACCATCATACAAAACTATTTAAAACACTCGACTAATTTTTGATTATTTATTAAAAAAAGCAAAAATATTCTCTTTATAATGATTAAGGGTTCGGGGCAGAATCAAATTATGTGAAAAACGACAATTTATGAAAATAATGGCAATGTACACTTCTGTGCAATAAAATTAATCACAAGTCTTATAACTATTTTTCACAATATTCTAGTTGTATAAACAGGTCTGTGTTAATTGCCTAGTAGCAGTTTCAATAAACGATTAAACACCATAACTAGAAACTAACACCTTTATTAAAAAAACAAAACTAAGACCTGTTATACGGTTATAATAAGTACAACAAAGCCTAAATAGAAAAAGCATCTTCTATTTTAGTTAGAATTCCAAGTTTTGAATTCTTGTCTAAATGACACAGCATAATATTAAGAAAACTGATATATTTATATATTTTCGTAACTAAGAAACTCATCATGTCCGTTTTAAACTATAACATATTTTGTGTGCTTAATTTTATTGCACAGAAGTGTACGTCGATAATGACAATCTACGTATAAAATATAAATTATTCTTGAAAATTACAGTTTATGACTAATTGTCCTAATACATATCAACACTGACAATTATTTAAAATTAAATAAATATATATTTTTTTAAAATAAAGATTTCATCTAAACATCGTAATTGTATTTCACAAATAACCTTATAACTAACATTTAATATCAAAAATTGACGTTTCAATGATGATTGTTATTTTTTTAAGCATGAATAACACTGATCTGTATTTATCAAGTTATTTTTGTTTTAAAATAAATAAGTGTATCTTAATAGATTTCTAGCACAGATTCTAAAAATGACTTTCAAAAATCTATATCATGTCAGGTTTTTTCACACATAACGGAAATGTAAATATAAAATACAAATGATAACAATAAATCACTAACAGAAATAGAGCCTTTTATTTTATTTTCATATTTTTCAAGACTCATTGGGGGATTGGTACCCCAAATCCCCTTGCATTTACGTCATTAAGCTAAATACATATGTAATTATTATTTAGTTATTTATTTCTGATATTTGTCTTTATATTTTTGTTAAGGTGACTATATTTAGTATTTTGAAATAACGAATACACAAAATTGAATCAATGCCCAAAATCATTTGAACTTTAATTAAAATCCAAACGACCGAAACGCAAACGTAAACCCGATTAACGTTCCGAAATTGATAAAACTTAATCGTTTTTAATTAACGCGCTCGATTTTAGCCGTGCACGGTTTACGTGCTAATAATTCGATTAATTATGTATTCGGAATGAATTTCATTCCCACCGAAAAAAAAAGAAACCGAAAAAATCGGTTATAACTCGCGCCCGTTTAATATTGCATGACGCAATCTTTTTAAGGGGGGCATAATAAGGTATCGATTAACATTCACACGACTCTTTCCATCTTTATCTCGCACAGCCCCCCCCCCCCCCCGTTGAGCCGTTTTTTCTTTCTACGTGATACTGGCGGCGCATCTAGCACGTACACGGAATCTTATCTTTATTCAGGGTGATTCGATTCGGTGTACTTGGGCCGGATTTGAAGGGCCTTTGCTGTCTTTACAGTTTTGTCAAAGTATAATGGATGTATGCACACATGGATTTTATGCTTAAGTGATGTGATTTTTATTATTATACCATCGGTTTATAGGTAAAAGTCGTTTTGTACTTACAAATCTAATAACACTTTTAAAAACAGAATTTCTACAATTGATATTAAATTCAATGATTGATTTATGCTAAATAGTACACATAAATGCCTTACACGCTGAAAAAATGATAATAGATGTTTTTTGTGGAATAAAATTAGGTTACATACCTGTACTTAGATTAGGTCAGGTTAGATTGCAACAGTGGCGTAACTAGAATTTCGTTTAGGTGTCCATATTTCATTGAAATTCATAAGGTCTCTGTTATTTTACGATATACAAGAAAACATGGAAATATTACTGCAACATTGATTTAATAGGTAGGTACTTACATTGTAATTGAAAAAACATAACCTTAAAATTGATGAATTGATGTAGTAAACTTAATGTGAAGCATAAAAGATGCACTAAACACGTCAGAAATAAGTTTTAACTGAGAATTTAAAATATTTGCAAATTACATAAAACGAAATATAAATCAACGATTTATCAATACGCAAAATACATACATTTTGGATTGAATTTACTTCATTAGAGGATACGGTGTTTTTAGAACTTCGCACCTCGCACTAAAGTGTTTTTACGCCTGGCACATCAAGTAAAAATTTGGATTAGTGGCTACGCGACCAATCCAAAATTTCAGGCTTTTTTAAACTCGAAATATTTTCTTCATGATTAATCTGGGAGTAGAAAACTCTCGTTAGAATAACCATGAAAACTTTTTAAAGTATGATGTCCTGAAAGATAAAAATCAAACTAAGTGAGTAATCGAATATTCAATAAACCAATTTGAATAATTCATATTTGTATTCATATTTATTGATGCAATAACAATATACATGTTTTACACAGGTCAATGCTTAATCACTTAAAAATAATATAAAATACAAGTTAGATATAAATATAAAAATAAATTTATTACTATTCAAACGCCGCACTGAAATTGAATTCTAGGTAATCCTCCCAACAGTAAAACACGTCACTCACTAGAAACTTCTTCAGTATTCTGCAAAACTTTTTGTGGAGTAATTCCTGAATGTTTTTGGTAGGATATTAAAGAATTTGATGACGTAAAAACGAACCCCTGTCAGCAATTTAGTCAGCCTTGTAGGTTTTGGATAAAGATCCGATGATGTTGTATTTGTTAATGTCGCCGCATGTTGGATAATCAATAAGGTTTAGCTTGATGTGTGAAGGCATATAAGTATTATAGTGATGGAAGCGTCAAGATGTTCAACTCAATAAATGCTTGCGTACAGTCGTCTGTGCAGTTCATTCTAGCGATGACTCTGACTACTCTTCTTTGGAGACCAAATTATCGGTGCCGAATAGCGGCGTATCCCCATGCAATAATCCCGTATGTTGTTTTACTCTAAAAAGAGAGAAATATACTGTCCGGACAATATCTTTAGACACCAAGGGTATAAGACTACGAATGAGGAAGACGGATGAACACAGCTTTGCAACATATGTGTCGCCATGGCTATTCCAAGATAGAAGAGAGTCGATATGAATTCCGAGACATTTTGTGCAAGAATGCTGCTGTGCTCTCTTACTTTACAAAAAAGTTTGTGTCGCGGATTTGCTGGTATTCAGTTTTATACGGTTATTGAGAAACCAATTTAAGGCTTCATTAAGTGATTTGTTGTGCGATGTGGTGACAGATGTTAAATTTGACGTTTTGTTTATTATGGTAGTGTGTCAGCATATAATATAGTTTTAGTTGTTGACAATGCACAGAGTAAGTTATTTATGTACCCTGTGGTACACCATGTTCGATAGCCAAAACGTCAGAAATGGTTCCGTTAGATAACACACTCTGTGTTCTTCCAGGCAGATAAGATAGTATGAGATGGCAGCAGATTATAAAAATACAGTGTTAGTAGCAGTACTTCATGGAAAATACAGTCAAAGGCTATAGACTGGTCTAGGAAAGTAGCCATTGATACTGAGCCTTCCTCAAATGCATCCGTAATTGATTCGTTTAAGTTAGATATCGCCGTCGCTATAGATCGTCCCTTTCTAAAGCCATCATTTTATAAAATATTTATTTCTTCCAGATATCTGACTAATTGGTTTAGAATTAGTTTCTCAAATATTTTACCAAATAAACGCAAAAGTAAAATTGGATGATAGTTATCAGAATCGTCTGCCTCTCCTTTCTTAAAAATGGGTATCACTAAGGCTCTCTTAAATAAATCTGGAAATACGTTGTTTCTAATACATTTATTGAACATGTTTGTAAGTAGGGAAGCGATTGGGCTGATTACCGACTTTATTAAATAAATTCGAAGCTCGTAATTGTCATTAGAAGAGATGTTACGAAGTTTTAACACCATATCTCTCAGTTCATTCGTTGATATTTCCTAAAACTTGAAAAAATCACTAAGCGTTTGAGGATTTACACACATTGAGTTGATGGGGTCCACATGTGATTTGGGTAAAGAATTAATAATTATATTTGCAATATTTGCAAAGTGTACATTAAAAACTTCTACAGAAATGCCAGGTTCAGGTTTGGTTTTGACTGGTCGAACAGCGTTGATAACGTTCCAAATAGACTTAGGCTCAAAGTTAAATAACTTGTACGAGTTATTAACGTCCTGTTTACTTCTTTGAATAGCAAGTCTGTAAGAATGTCTAAAGTTATTTCTCAGCAATCTTAATTCGGGATCACCAGTTTGGTTGTATATTTCCGCAATTAGTTGTAGGTTTTCTCTAATAACTTTTAATGAAATGTTGAACCATTACATGATGTCTCTTCCTTTATTATATTTCATGGGTTTTAATGGAAAGCTTGATTGAAAGTGGTCTAGAAAACGCGACAAAAATTCATTTAATTGTTGGGGTCAGTTATCTTATTCGAAAAACTCCAAGATTCCTTATCAACCAATTTAGTTAAATTTACCTACGGTAGTAATTGTTCGTACCGGTCTTATAGTCTTAATAAGTGGCGATGTAGGTGCCTGAATATTGAAGACAATTCCTCTATGGTCTGTTATTTCTGTACCTAGGGGGTATGATGACATATTATAAAAATTAGAGGCAATATTATTAATACAGGTAAGGTAAGGAGAGCATCTGCTAAACCAGCTGCACGGTGATCAGTACTATTAAATTTGATATTGAAGTGACCAACTAGGAAAATATATTTAGCTTTCATGTCAGTAAAGTCTAGTACTGCGGAGAGTGTACTTCAAAAACTATTAAATATATTTTTAACTAATATAAAGAAATTTAATATGTTTTTTGAAATTATAGATTTAAAGTTAAATTAAATTTATGAATAAAACAAATTATTCAGATTTTACAGTTATGCTTTATAAATCAAGAAAATCAGTTTAAAAGTCGAAGGAATCTCAAAAATCTGGAACAAACGCTGCTGATTAAAGTCAAGACTAGAAAATCTTAGTAATTTATTATAAAAGTTCTCAGAATATATATTTCCTATGAATACCTACCCGAAAAACACGCGGGTAAATGCATTAAACAAATTGTTTAAAACTGTGATTTTAGGCAACCCAACACTGTTAATGTATACTGAGTTGCCTATAATAGTAGTATGTGCTTTTTAACAAGTAAGTACAATTTCGAGTTTACAAATGATACATTATGCCTAATCAAGGCATGTAAACCTTCGCTAAAGGTAAGTCATTGAATAGTATTCATATCTCACGTGTTTAATGACTTTTAATCTTTAAAACGACGATGTTGTGATTTATCGGTAATTTATCGATTTACAAATTTACCGAAAAAGTTGGTAAATTGACAATCCCTACTTATAATATTTAAGTTACCACATCGACACAAGGTTTGGAAAATTCAGATTATGTAATACCATAGGTGGAACAAATAACCTTAAATTTAAATATGAATTTTATAGAACCATATTTCCAAATTGGGGAAAGTAAATACTTGTTCTGTTCCATATTCTTATGTTCAGTTTCCTGACACATGTTTGCATCAGTAATTCCAAAGTCTATAAACAATTTTAATTCTGAAAATGATCATAACAGATCGAAACGTCTGTCAGACAACTAGAAATTAAAATATAAATGGTGGGCCATCTATGTTATTTCCACATTGGCAACACTGATGCGTTTGACATATTAACATAAATGTCAAATCTCCACTGTAAGATATGAATCGTTTTAGTCTGGAACAACGTTAGGAAATATAAAAAAAATATTTCCAGCGTGTGCTGTGTCTCAATGGAGTGCGTTACAGAAACATGCTGACTGATTTTTTGTGGCTAAAATTAGACTTTTGTTTCAGCAGGATGGAGCAATATGCCACACCAGATGTAAAGCTATAGATCTTTTGCACACTAAATTTGATAATCGTGTTATCAGTCGTGTTGGAGACATTAATTGGCCATCACGCAGCTGCGAGTTGTCGCCGTTGGACTACTTTTATGTTAAGGACTGTTGTTACTTTAACGATCCACTAACAATTGACGCATTGAAGGAAAACATTCGTGGAACTATTCGCCAAATAGAGCCAGAAACATTCCAAAATGTACAACAAAATTGAGTGAAAATGATGGACTACTGTCAAGTTAGCCGCGGCGGCCATTTAACTGAAATTGTTTTCCATAAATAATTGGAAGGTGTAATTTCTTAGATACGGCAACAATCATTTAAAAATATTTAAAGGTGTAGTTTTATTACCAATTTTTAAAATAAATTATCAGATGGCCCACTCTTTGCAACAAAACAAGTTCTTTACTTCACACAACTCATGAACACATTTCTCACTTAACACTTGGGAAACATGTTTAAAAAATTAGATACAAATGAAACAAATCTACGGTGTTTAATCATAATCTAGAAATTTTGTTGGGTGTAAATCAAGTTTACCTAAAAAAATCGCAGAATTGCCAAAACATTGCCAGAAAAATATCTACAGTTTAATCAAAATCATACTTCGATTTATTTTATAAATGTTTAATTTGCAAGAGAGATAAATCATATGTTAGCCTAATTTACTTTTCTTGTGTTATTTCTATAAATTATTTTCAGGTAAACAAAACTGAATTTCGAAAATTACGTAAAATACATTTCGTGTGCAGCTTCAAAAAAGAAAATCAAGCGATAACAATTCAATGATAAATTTTCCATCCAGAGTTTATTTGTTTTCAAACGCGTGTTTTTGTGCGCGCTGGCGGAAATGAATTTATTTTTAGAAATTAAATTTAAAATGGCCGCATTTGCGTAATTAATTAAATGAAATTTTATATAATTCGAGCGGGCCGTGGTGATAATTTCATTTATAAATCCACTGCTGTGCAGAAATGAAATATATAAAACAAACAAACTGACAAAAAAAACACGTTTGTGTGATGTTCGGCTAAAATATAATGCGTTTTCCACAAATGGATTTAATTTTATTTCCATTAATTTCGGTGGGAGCATTACGTAGTAAGCTGCTTAAGCGATATTCGTTTTATATTGTGTATTTGTTAATTGGTGAAATAAATCCAGAAATAGAATAATAGACTCATTATACAGTGGCGTAGCTACATATGCGGGGGGGGGACATTTTTCCCCACCTGTTTTTCCCCATGTCTTTTTTTCCCCACCTATTTAAAATCGGAATTATTTTTTCCCCACTCATTTCAAACATTCGATTGTTCGAACTTTTTTCGAACTTCTTTTCTTCATGTCACGTCTACCTTCATGTCAAACAAATTTAATGTCAAACGTCAGTTGTGTCAGTTGTGTCATCAAAATCAGTTGTGCTATCAATATGTCCGTAATTGAATTGATTCCTAATAAAACTGGATTTCTATTGCACGTCGACGGTTACCTCTATTATAAGCATACGGAAATATCAGGAGGAAATGTCAGGTGGAAGTGCAAGCAGAAACCTCGTTGTTATGCCTCGGCAACCACAACTGCACGCGGCCAAACTGTCGAAATTGTCCGTGGGGGACCGCTTGAGTCTGTTCACAAATGTATTCCAAATGCGGAAGAGGTTAGCGCGCTGAAATGCATCAATGCAATGAAAAGAAAGGCTCTCGAACATCCCGAAGCTCCTCCAGTGCAGATTATGCGAGCTTTGAGCGAAGTGCCTTCAGAAGTTCTGGCAGAGCTCCCCGAAAGAAGCAACTTGAAGAAAATCATCACGAGACAACGAAACAAAAATCTTCCTACCAATCCAGTCAATCTTTCCGATTTGGGCGAAATTCCTTCGATTTACAAAACTGCTTTGAGTGGTAAATTTTCACTGATCTGATTTCCAGTAATTCGTCACTAATTCCTTTTTCCAACTATAGGCGAGGCATTTCTGCTTTACGACTCCTATGAGGAGGCGGACTCGGATGAAGAAGTTGAAGATTCGGAACGAATTGTGATTTTCAGCACTCAACAAAATTTACACGCACTCGATAAATGTCGCACTTGGTTTTTAGACGGAACTTTCGAAACGGCACCCTCAATTTTTGTTCAATTATTTGCTATAATGGGTTCGGTAGTTCAAGTATCTAACACTGGCTTAGAACAAGAAATAGCTTTACCCTTCATCTACGCGCTGCTAGAGAGCAAAAATGAAACAGCGTACGCAACAGTCTTCGACGTGGTTTTATCGAAAGGCCGGGAACTTGGTCTTGCCATGCAACCTCAATACATCATGTCGGACTTCGAATTGTCAATAATTAATGCATGCGCCACTTTTAACGCAACTGTAAAAGGATGCTTTTTCCACTTAAAGCAATCAGTGTATCGTAAAGTTCAAAGTGAGGGTTTAGTTACCGAATACACAAACACCGAAGACAGAACATTTAAAAAAAATGTAAAAATGATGACGGCACTCGCATATGTACCTGTCGAAGACGTAGAACACTGCTTTGACATCTTCAAACGACATATTCCACCAAATTTTGCACCAATTGCAGAGTACTTCGAAGTTAGTCTCATTAGTCAAGTTAGTCTCACTATTTCACTTTAATTCTAATTACTGTATCTAATTAGGTGTATTATGTACGCGGAAAAAAAGCAGTTGGGCGACGCAAAGCCGTGAAACCCAGATACCCACCGTCTCTTTGGAGCGTCCATGAATCGGTTATCCAGAATCTTGCCCGTACGAATAACCTATCAGAGGGGTGGCACAACCGATTTCGTGTGGTGGTTGGAAAGAAGCATCCCAGTTTGTTCAATTTCATCAAGGAGATTCAGAAGGAGCAAGGAGACACTGAAGCTATGCAGAGAGAACTTCGACTAGGACGCGTTGTTAAAAAATTAAAACCCAAAACTCAACAATTGAAAGAAGATCGAATTTTAAAACTTGCTGCAAATTATGATACTGATGATACTGATGATGACGTTTTAACATATTTGGAATCCATTGGCTACAACATTCATTTTTGTTAGTTTTACACATTTTTACAATTTTACACATGTATTTGTACCTTTTACATCTTTTGTAATAAATGTATTCTCATAGCAGGGAAATTAATATTTACTGGGGAAAATTATGATGGGGAAATAAACGATGGGGAAAATAAGTAGTGGGGAAAAAATGGTAGGGAAAATGTAGGTGGGGAAAAAATGGTAGGGAAAATGTAGGTGGGGAAAAACGGGTGGGGAAAAATGTCCCCCAGTCACATATGCACCTTAAAAATGTGATTCAATAATCAAAACTTTAGGAGTGACTTTTTCTAAAAGAATAAAGTATTTTAAGACATTTTTATTATGTGCATATTTTAAATTGCATCGGCTATTTTTAAGTTGTAATTAATTTTTATATTTTGAAGAACTTTTAATACATGTATTTTAATTAGTACAAGTTTTTAAAATTAGCATATATAACTTAAAATACATTGATAATTATAAAACACTAATATTAACAAGAATATAACTTAATTCTGGTTAACATCTATTTATCTAATTATTGAAAAAAAGTTATAAATGACGTTCAAATTTTTTAGCAGATTAAAAAAAAAACTTTACTTTAATAAAAAATATATTTTCTTGTTAATTAGTCTGGGGAGTTTTAGGTGAAACACCCTTTATATTGGTTAACAATGGAGGCTTTAACTTATTTATGTTTGTATAAATGAGACTTTATTAGGTAACTATAGTTTAAACAACGTCAACTTCTCATTTTTAAACAAAAAGTGTTTTATCTGTCATATTTATTTATTATATAAGTCATTTTTTTTAATTAAATGAATTCCATTTATTTGAATAATTTCTGATCATTTTGAACTTTTGCAATTTTGTTAAAAATTGTTCAATTCAATTTTTTCAACTTTAGAATTTAAATTGTTAAATTTATAATAAGCTAATCTTTATGATACTAGTAATAAAATTGTAACTTAAGTAGTTTATTTCTTAAGCATTATTTTACATAATATTGGTATAATTTAAGCTTTAGCTTTAGTTCGTCAAATGTTCAATTTTATTTAATTCTCCAATAGAACAAGGTTTGTTCATTCTCTATAACTTTCATCATGATTAATATTTTAAAATTGTAGACTCTAAGTTTACTAAAACACAAATGATACACACAAATTTGTGTTGGTTCTAAATTTAAACAACAAAATAAAACAACATCAATCTTATTTATGTTATGTCACAAGTTTTACTACAAAATAAGTCTGATTGATCGTCTAACGAGATATTCCACTCCCAGACTAAGCATAAAGGAAAATTTCGAGTTTAGAAAAGCCTGAAAATTTGGATATGCAGGGGCGCGCGAGCGAAGCGAGTCGCGCCCTTGCAAATCCAAATTTTCTGGCTTTTCTAAACTCAAAATTTTACTTTATGCGACACGCGTATAAATCACTAACTTCAAGTGAAATCTTTAACTAATTGTTAAGAGTGAAATAAATTTAGTATGTTAATTATCAGTTGTTTAAATTATGGGAAAAGTGTACCATTTTTTTTGTAACTCAAATAATTTCAATTAGCAATCAAGGTCCTCACACTTTTCTTTATGATAGTGAAAGATCTGTCATAAATGAAATACTTTTAATTTCTTCTAAAAATGTATCATGTACAGGGTGTGTAATCTAAATTTCTCCAGAGTAATTAAGAAAAAACTAAAAATGTTATTTAAATTTTGTTTGTTGTAATTAGTAGATGTTATTTAAGGCTATATTTTGAAAATATTGACTGTTTTTGATATGTGTGTCAATTTTTATGAGAAGTGTCTGCTATAATTGAATTATATTATTGTTATTATAATATTTATGTAATTTTCAATGTATTTTCATTATTTTTATTGTTAGATAAGCAAATTTTGAAAAGTTGCACAACTTCAAATGTGTGTATTAAAAGTTATTAAAAAAATAAAAATTGCACAAATAAAATACTGTTATTCTTTACTTCACTATTTATTTGTATTATTTTTTTATTTGTATCTTTAGATGTACATTTCAAGATACAAGGTACTCATTATCAATAACAAACTGTTTGTTATTGATAATGAGCACCTTGTGTCTTGAAATGTACAACTAACGATACAAATAAAAAGTGAAGTAAGGAATAACTAACAGTATTTTTTATATGTAATAATATAGTTATATAAAAATTGGTTATAAGTTAAAAATGGCCAATGCAATTTAAAACATGCAAATGTTAAAATGTCTTAAAATATTAAATTCTTTTGGAAAAAGTCACTTACACAGGTCTGATCATCGAATGACACTTTCTCACGCCTCTGACAGCTAAACCGTAATTATGAGAGATATACATTTTATATCAATTTGAAGCCTTGAATAACATCTATTGATTTCAACAAGCAAAACTTTAATAACATTTTTAGTATCTTCCTAATTAATCTGGAGAGTTTTAGGTGAAACACCCTGTGTTGTTTGGACAGTTAGTGCAATTTTATACATTTTTACCCAATTAAAATATTCAGAGATTCCTGTAACATAAATTGTATAAAGTTAATGAACATCATGACAAATAAAAACATGCATCAATTAGTGTGCCTTATTCTTATTTTTTCTTCGTGTTAATACAAATTGTTTACACTTGTCATAAAAAATATCAACTTATTTAGTAGGTTTAAAATGTCGTAAAGAATGTCAACAAATAAAAGTTAAATAAAAAAATCTTAGAACTATCTATAAATAAACTATAAACTAAATATAAAAAAATGTTTTCAATACGGCACAATAAATATTAGAAACAAATATTTACATTTAAAGTTCCGAGAAATCATTAGACAGGCAATCATGAACTGTATAAAATGCCTTATTATTAAGGTACGCATTTCATTTTTTTTTTTTTTTAGTTGTTTTTCCGGTAGCGATTTGACAGTGTCTGAAAGTGTATTGTACTAGGCGGATCAAAGAGTTTGGAATAAAAGAAACAAGAAAATATTTTTTTGGTAAAAATCGGTTTTATTTTTCAACATACATTCCTTTTTAAGTCGATACAGCCAGTCTAACGATTTTCTATCTTATTTATCCCATCCAGAAATTAGTCCTTCGGAAGCTCTCCAAAATAGGCCTCAGTTTCAGTTATGAGTTCCTCATTTGAGTAAAATTGCTTACCGGTGAGCCATCTCTTCAGGTTTGGAAACAGGTAAAGGTCGCTGGGGAGCAGGTCTGGCGAATACGGTGCCTGAGGAACCAGTTCAAACCCGATTTCGTGCAATTTTGCTTGCGCAACTAACGATGAATGAGCATCCGCATTGTCATGATGATAGACGATTTTTTTCTCCTTCAAATATGCTCTATGCTTTTACCTTTCTAAAGATAGTCGATAAATATTATTCATGCGCATCCCAAAATAAGGAGCCCATAACCTTTCCGGTCCATTGTTGCGTTTTTGGACGCTTCGGAGCACTTTCACCCGGACCCATAGTTTTGACAATTGCATGGAATCTAGTGTGTAGAAATGGATCCATGTTTCATTCATGGTTATTAATTCGGTTTTAGTCCACTGTGAACAAACGTGGCACCCATCGCGCGCAAAGCTTTTTCATATCCAAAATATCAAGTATGATATTGGACACAATGCCATACGACATCTTTGTGGTCTTAGCTAGCTCCCTCAGTTTCACTTTCGGGCCATTCAACATAATATCATGGATGTTTTCCACGTATTCTGGTGTTTTGACGTCTTTTAGGCGTCCAATTCGTTCAGCGTCATTGGTGATTGTACGGCCATAGCAAAAGTTAGAAAACCACATTTGAATCATCTTCATCGATTGTGCAGAGTCGGGACAATATTTATCTAGATTGGCTTTGGTCTCGGTTATCATTTTCTTGCGTAAATAATAGTGTTAAATCAGAACACAAAACTCAGATTTAACCAATAAAAAAAAAAAAAACACTCAGTAGTTGGTTGCTTCTCACTGCTGTAACTTGTAAATGCATAAACATAACTGGCTGAAATGTTGACAGAGATCTAATGAAGGAAGAAGCTTGTTGTGTATGGTTTACATTAGTGCCATCTTGCCATCTCTTAGGATTATTCCAAACTTTTTGAGTACAGCCGATATGGACCTAATTTACACCGTTCATTTATTTTGACAGTTTAAATGATGTCCAATTTATGTCTTGTATTGCGACTGTGCAATTAAAAGTTTGTGACATATGTTTCGATTTTTTTTTTACGTTCATGGTATATTCTAATATAAAAACACTCGGAAGTGTGCAGATCAATAAATTACTGTTTGCAGTCATCTCTGTACTCTAGGCCTACAATCGTTTGCAGTGCGCGCTGCTGTAGACCAAACAAACGATTGATTATAGCATAATGCCCCCACGACAACAGCCCATATATAAGATTGTTGTGAAATAGTGCAAAATATGCAGATTTTAATGCTGGGAGGGACAGGTATGACTGCAACTCTCGTAATAAATATATAACTCTATATCACGTTCCTGATGTAGAGCTATAATTAACACATTCCCATCCTACCCTGACGTCGTGAACTTTTTTCTTTGTTTACTTAATGTAGGTTTGTTAAAACAGAAAACATGCAATTGTTTGGCATGTCCATATTTAAATGAAACCTTGCATGAATATTTTGACAAGTGTCATCTAAGTACCTACACTTGTCAAAATAAATAAAAATGCCACCATATAACAAACACGATCACACACCTATTTTCAATGTTTCAAAGTTCTTTGAACAAGAAACGAATCAAGTTTCTCAAGAGCAAAAGTGTTTTATTTTGTAAAATGTATTAATAAAGTCATTATATGTGCTTCAAATCTTTAGATATTCGTTATTTTTTGAAAAAGTTTAATTTGAAGCTTTAAACGAGTGTTTTCCACTTCCAGGTTAAGCAAGAAGTAAAATTTTGAGTTAATTCGTTTCGCTACGCGACCAAACCAAATTATCAGGCTTTTCTAAACTCTAAATTTTACTTCATGCTTAACCTGGGAGTGGAAAACACTCCTTTATAGCTTCAAATTGAACTCTTTTATCAAACAACGAATGTCGGAAAATGTACAGCGTATGTATACTTAATAGAATAATTCCCAGTAATATATACTGCGAATTTTTCTATTGTTCTAATTATATGTTATTTTCTTTAAAATTCCAGTTCAATTTTGTGCCTAGTATGATACATAGAAAACGGACAGAGGATGTTTCAACCTTAGGTTTAAGTAAAAATGTTACATTGACTGTTTTCTCAGACCTTAGGAAGAAATTATTAAAAACAAACCACTTTGATATATCCCTAACACCATCCCTATATTTGTCCTGAGCAATACACAATTCACGTGCTCTATCTATACAAGTAGTATGATCTGCATACAGACTTCATTTATAAACTCCTGAACAAAATTAACGCAGCACTCATATTTTTCTCGATAATCTTTACTTATTGATAACTTACTGTACGATAAGTAGGCTATGGATCTTGTTTGGCAGTGACAGTTGTTATTTAAGCTAGCTAGTATCACATTGATGTATATTACATTACTCATTAATTGGATTAATTTTCGGGAGGTAATTAATACTTAAACCTTAAATTGTACATAACACCCAAAATTAAAACTAACGTGCGCAACGATCAACACAAAAACAAAAGAAACATTACGCAACCCTTGAGCTACTTATTCATTATTTATTTGTTTATTCCTTGATCTCAGAAAATATGGCTCATCATGCACGACGACATTTTCACCATTTCGCGCACTTGATTCTACCTCATTTTCCGCACTCACTTCAGTATTATTCACTTCACATCCAAATTCTTTCGATACGTTATTATCTGTTATTTCACCAATGTTTTCCGCATTAGTTTCCATCGGAAATGAGAGCCGCTTAGATTTTAGTGATTTCATTTGATTCGAATGCCGCCTGCACGACGTTGTGCCCGTCTTAACATCATACATTACATGGCCTACTTTGCCTAACACCTTACCCTCCTGCCAACTAGGCGCTGCTGTATTACTGTACTCTCTTACTGATTCTCCCGGAACAATTTTTTTTATTTCTGTATTATTACTGTTATGATTTTTACTTTCCATGTTTTTCGCGTAAATATCTTTCGTGGAAGGTCTTAATAAATCAAAACGAGTTCTTAGCTCCCTCCCAAACATTACTTTAGCTGGGCTAACTCCGGTTGTACTATGAGTTGCGACTCTGTAGTCAAATAAGAACCTTGATAATGCTAAATCAATATTTTGGTTAGTTCTATGCGCTTTTTTTATTACCAGTTTTATCGTTTTGACATTTCTTTCGGCTGCACCATTGCTGGCCGGGTGATAAGTTGGGCTAAATTTATGGTCAATTCCATTTTTTTCCACAAAATTTAGTATTTCACTTGATGTAAATGGCGGACCATTGTCTGTTACAATAGTGTCCGGTATACCAAAACGTGAAAATACGGATCTTAAACAATGTATCACAATTTCACTAGTTGTTTTCTTCAACTTAAACACTTCTAGTCACTTAGAGTAGGCATCAACTATAACTAAATATTTAAAATCATATACAGGACCTAAAAATTCCAGATGCAACCGTGACCAGGGCTTATCAAGTAAGGGCCAAGGTTTGATCGGAACCCTTGGTGGGTTAGGTCTAAATCTGTTGCAGGTAACACAATTACGGCAAATGTCTTCAATTTGAGTGTCCATTGAAGGCCACCAGAAATAGCTACGAGCAATTAATTTCATTTTACAGACTCCCAAATGCGTATTGTGAAGTTCATTTAGTATGTATGTTCTTAAAATATTTGGGATAACCACTCGGTGACCCCACAAAATGCAGCCATGTTCTATGTTGAGAGTAGTGGTTTATGATCTGTGAGCAAGATAAATTTGTGACCGTACAAATATTGATTACATTTTTTTGTTCCGAAAATAATGGCTAAGGCTTCCTTGTCAATTTATGAATAGCCAAGTTCACTTTTTGACAAGGTACGAGAAGCATAAGCTATTGGTTTCGAACTAACATCTGGAAAAATGTGCGAAATTACCGCACCTAGACCGTATGCACTGGCGTCACAAGCTAATGTAATAGGTAAATCTCGATTAAAATGTACTAAAATCTTAGGAGACACTAATTCACTTTGTATTGCATCAAAAACTCTCTGACAATCAATCGTCCATTTAAATTTAGTATTTTTTCGTAAAAGTTTATGCAAAATATGCAATTTGGCACTTAAATTTCTAATGAATTTGCCATAGTAATTTATTAACCTCAAAAATGATTTTAACTCTGTTACATTTTTAGGTGCTTCCGCTTTCAAAATGGCATCTACTTTATCTTTCGATGTGTGTACTCTCTCAGCATCTAACGTATGGCCTAAATAGGATATGTTTTTTTTAAATCTACTTAAAACTACTTGCACCCGATGAATGTGTTCTTTTTCATTACTGCCTGTGATTAATATATCGTCGAGAAAAACCGATACCCCATTTATTCCTTTAAACATTTGCTCAACAATTCTTTGAAATATGCCTGGTGCTGAAGCAATACTGTACGGTAGTCTATTATAAACGAATTGCCCCATATGTGTGTTAATTGTGACCAGTTTTCTTGATTCATCATCTAACTCAATTTGTGCGTAGGCTTGGGATAAATCGATTTTACTGAACAAAGTGCCACTGCTAAAATTTGAAAAGACTTTATCTATTTTGGGAATAGGGTATTTATTCACACATAAATTAGGGTTCACCGTTATCTTAAAATCCCCACATTACCGAATTTGCCCATCTTATTTTATTACTGGCACAATAGGGGTGGCCCACTCACTGTATTCAACCGGTTGTTCTTGTACTAATCTTTCGATTTCGGATTCGACTCTATCTCTAAGTGCAAAGGGTAACGATCTGGCTCTACAAAAAACTGGGGTTGCGTTCTTTTTTAACTGTAATGACGCTTTAAACCCTTTTAACCTACCAAAACCCGGCTTAAAAACATCCGCAAACTCTTCAAAAATCATTTTTTTCAAACTTTTGCCTGCGTTTTGTGATGGTCTCGATATAGTGTACGTGTGCTGTTGATTTCTAATTTTAAAACGTTTAGCCAAATGCGGCCAATTAATGGGGGACCTTCCATAGGCACAATATACAACTTTAAATGATTGTAAACTTTACCCTCAAATGTTACATTTACCTTGATATAAACCTCAGTTGCAATAGTATCACCTATGTATGATTTTAAATTAAATTTATTGGCAATAATCCTGTACTTTCTGAAATATTTTTCGTACGTATTCAATGAAATAATTGACAAAGCTGACCCTGTATCTATTTCCATTGTGATTCTCCGATTCCCGAGATTTACATTTAATTTCAATGATCAGCGTTTCCACAGAAATGAAATAATTCGTTATTTACATTTAAATCAGCCTCATTATTTGGCTGATCATCATATACATAATTATTTGAAGAGCGAGTACAAATAGTTTTTATATGGCCGGTTATCCCGCACTGATGACATTTGGCATTGCGAAAATAACGCTCTGTACTTGCGTGGTTCCTTCGTCCAAATGATTTACATCTCTCGCCGTCTTTCCACCTCCTGCCTTCGTCGCTCCGATCGTTCCTGTCCGTCCAGCGCGCTCGTGACTTGCCGGTTCGATCCTGCGGCTGCGCTCGTTCAAATTTCCTTGCGCTGGCGCTGTGTATTCCCCCTCTGGACATGGATATTCTCGTGTTATCAATATGATGTATTGTATTTTATCCACCATAGATGCTTCATTTTCAGCCCGTTCTAGATTTATTGCAATTTCAGTAGCCTTTTTGTAGTTCAAATCCGTTTCCGAAAAAAGCCTTTGTTTAATTATGTCGCTTCGTAATCCGTACTTAAGATTAATTAAAGAGGTGCGTTAATTTTGTCCAGGAGTTTATATATTAAAATCAAAAGGGGACCAAGTAATTAACCTTAAGGCACCCCATTTTTATTTCGGTAGCAGATGGAAGCCTACTATTTAGAAAAACTCTTTGCGATTTATTTCCCAAGTAACTATTTATTAACGTGAGATTATAGTTTATACTGTTTAACATTAACAGTATAATTTCGATTGGTAGCTTGGCTGCGCGACTTAACCAAATTTTTAATCCTTTCTAAACTCAACATTTTACTTCATGCTTAATCATGGAGTGGAAATACTCGTTAAAAGCAATACATTGATCGGTTTCATAAAAACAGGAATCCAACTACAGATTTACTAAGCTTTGTAATTATCGTGATAACAAGAGACAAGAGAAAAATTTCCTGTATAAGTTTTATGAAAATCTGACGTTCATTAATCTTTCTTTATAAGAAATCAAATGATCATCCTATATGACGAACCAGTGAGTACAGCTTACATAAAAATAAAAGAAATACTGATTTACAACCATCCGATTTATCAAAAGTTTCGCAACTAAAAGCCTCACGTGTAATTGAAAGTTACGATCGTATTTGGCGAGATTATTGAAAGTCGTCGCGAACTTTCCGAAAACGAAGACGAATGTAAAGGAATAAGTATTAAAGTAAACACACACACATGCAGCTTTCGGCTTTTCTGAAAGTGTTCCTCGGTGTGTTTGCTTGGTAATTGCCCGAGTCGTTTGATCGATAAGTGTTTTCTTGGAAAATGGCCATTACAGCAATAGACCCATTCATTATATAGTTGCGCTGTAATTTTAGAGAATTTTGTATTTACGGGTGAATCCCGTGTTTGGTTTGAGGATTATGTAACTAGGGTGATAATTAATAAATATTTTATTCAATTCATGCTTGTTTTTTAGTAGATAGAAAGTAATTATAAAATAATTACATATTTAAAAAATGTAATATGTTGTTTTCAAATAAACGCCTCAATTTCAAGTAAACTAAAAAAAATCTGTTGTGGTCAATACAGGTACCGACCGCAAATTAAAATAATATAAGATTATTAAATTCATTATTTCCTTGTCTTATTGAAGTTAATTTCTAAAAAAAGGTCGGTCCTGGTAAAATGATTTTTTTAAACTTTGTCGCTTAATAAAAAATACTTCTAGTTGGATAAAAAATAGCATACACGCCGTACAAAAGAATAAAATTTTTTTTTTGGTAGCACACAAAAATATTTCTTTTTTGCTAAACATTGAAAGGGGTAGGTCTTAAGGGCGCTCTTATATGGACGTTTTAAACGCGAGGCGGAACGGGAGCGGGCGCAAGCGTTTGCGTTTTAACACATCGGTTTATATGAGAGTTCCTAGACGGACGGGTGCGAGGCGGAGAAAACGCCAGCACCCGTCCGTCTAGTAACTCTCATATAAACCCATGTGTTAAAACGCAAACGCTTGCGCCCGCTCCCGTTCCGCCTCGCGTTGAAAACGTCCATATAAGAGCACCCTAAATAAAAGTTTAACATTGAAACCTGCATAAGTCTATCTCACTCCCACTCGCGTATTTCCTACTCTTAAAAATCGTAAATTTCAGAAAATAGGAAAAACTAAAAAATATTTATATCTCCCATTAAAATTGAGCTAGCCTAATGAAATTTTTATAGTTGTTTCGCCATAATTAGGAGAGGAGTAATGAATTCTTATTTGGTACCATGGCCATCTTTTTAGCTCAAAAAACAATGTTTAAAAAATTATATTTACCATTTCCAAGAAAACTTAAAGAGCTACGACAAAAAGCATGTACTCATTAAATGTTTAGTTTTTGATTTTCTACAACTGTTATTTAAAAGATTTTTTGACTATGTTAACAATTTACGAGATACGACAAAACGCTAAGAGTAAACATGCACTTCCGGTTTCCGGTCTTCGCCTATTTTTAACTGGGCGCCAGATATTATAGAATAGAACTCAAATAGAAAATTGTATGACAATCTCATAAGCCATTTTCGTTGAAATCGTGCCACAGACAGACCGGCCGACAAACCGACATCATTGAGATAACACTTAATTCGGATTCCTGGGACCCCAAAACGGATATTTCCGTATAAGAAATAGGGGGTTAATTTTTGGCCGATTACATTTCTTCCATTACACAGTAGTGCGGTCGGTAACAAAGGAGCTGTTTTCAAATAAACGCTAAGTTTAAAGCAAACTAAACTATATATAAAAGGAGTTTTTCGTTAGATATACATATCCCAATCATAGCCTGTAAGTCTTTAGATATTCGTTGTTTTTTTAAGAATTCAATTTAAGTCTTTAAATGAGTTATGGTTTGGATAAGCCTGAAAATTTTTTTTAGTCGTTCTGCGAAGCGAAGCGACCAAACCAAGTTTTCAGTCTTTGCTAAACTCATAATTTTACTTCATGCACCACGCGTAGAAGACACTGATTTGCATTGAAATTCACTCATTTAGAATATTTTAGTATTTTCAGTGTTTAGAAAAATCGGAAAATTTGATTTGGTTGCTTCGCTTCGCTACGCGACCAAGCCAAATTTTCAGGCTTTTCTTAGCGAGAAATTTTATTTCATGTTTAATCCGGAAGTGGATAACACTCATTTAACCATAAATTGATTTTGAGTTACGTGAAGATCAAATTAATTTAACGAATAATGCACTAATAACCTTTCTTCACACTTTTATTTGAATTACCAAATGTACATTTCGAACACAAAGTGACCATTATCAATGGATTAACACTTTGTGTCCGAAATGTACATTTGGTAATTCAAATAAAAGTGTGAAGAAAGGTTATTAGTGCTTTATTCGTTAAACTAATTTAACCCTTTTAGCCCTGGAATTTTTCTGGTGGCCAAAAAAATGTTTTGTACACCGCATATCATTTATTACTATCTCAGATATATCGAGAGTTTTTCTTCTAAATATACATATTTCAATATACTGTGTACGCTGTAAATCTTCAGATATTCGTTGTTTTTACACATATTTCAAATGAAACTTTGAAACGAGTGTTTTCCACTCCCAGATTAAGCTTGAAGTAACATTTCGGAAAGGCCTAAAAATTTGGTTTGGTTGCGTAGGGAAGTGGAGCGACCAAACCAAATTTTCAGGCTTTTCTAAACCCGAAATTTTATTCATGCGCCACGCATACTTAACACTGATGCGATATGATGTTCAGAATACGCGTTTTTAGCATACTGCTTTATTAGAATATTTTGATCTTCACCTAAAATTAGTGTTTTTTACCCGTGGCGCATGAAGTAAAATTTCGAATTTAGAAAAGCTTGAAAATTTGGTTTGGTCGCGTAGCGCTAGGCGCTACGCGACCAAATCAAATATTCAGGCTTTTCTAAACTCGAAATTTTACTTCATGCTTAATCTGGGAGTGGAAAAACACTCGTTTAAAACTGTAAATTAAATCATTTTAAATAACAAACGATTGTTAGAAAAGTTGTAGCTTATGCATACATGTGTGTATATTTAATAGAAAAATTCCCAGTATGTTTACCCAATTTTAGTGGTGGCATGTTACCGGCGCTTTTCCGTAAGCGTCGTCAACTTGTTCATTCAGCAATATTTCAGCTGCAACATAACCACGGGCGTTATTTTGTTACACATTTTAATATTCGGAACAACGGTCCCAATTCACCTCATTCTATTTTTCAGTACACAATATTGCTTCATTCTCTTTTATTTTCCAAATGAGTAAAGTTCGCGCCATACATTGATATTATTTAAGTTAGATAAGTTGCCTAGTGGAATCTCGTCAAATAGCGCCCTCGAACATCAGACAGCTCAACCCAGCTCAAAAATCCTCTCGGCCTTCCATGGGTAGAACTCTACGGCATCCGCTATTTCCAGTTCCAGGGTTGTCCAAAATATATACGGATTTCCCGGTTATCCCCGAGTTCGCCACATCTGCGATGGGACGCCGCTACCTGCGACCGGCCCGATCGCGCGAGCGAAACGTACGTGCGAAGCACAAAAGAATCGGGCATGACGTCAGGGGTTATAAAACCGCCGAATGCAAGGGATAGGAACATCCCCTACGTGGTTCACGTATGTAGAATACATACGCGAACGTCACAACCCTCATCGGATAACTGAGAAGAAGACGATTCGAACGACACCAAACACGATATGGTTAGTTCGAACCAGAAGGATATAAACCGCGAGCTGTCATGATATTTAATTGTTACTAATTTGCTTTTAGACGAGGTTCCACATAGCAACAAATATGTATAAACAATTACTATCCTCCCCGTTATGCTTGGACGAAACTTCTATTCAGTATTTTCCTTATTATTATACATTTTCTAAGTCCAGGCATAACACCCCTATTGTTTATATGTTTTTTGGAGTTGGTAGGCGTAATTGTTTATACATATTGTTGCTAGGTATACCAAACGATGCGCTTTATCATTCCACATCGTTGGTATTACTTTTAGGCAAATTCGGTCAACCCCTTCGGCTTAATTAAATTAAACGTCTATTAAACTTCGTTCTTAGCTCGAATCAAAATATGTGATATATGCCCGGACGCAGAATCATATCGCGCATATAATGACATATTTTGTATTTCAAAATATTAATATTTAATATTTACTTCGACTATTTTTCTTTCGGCCAACGAAAGTTGGTGGTCGCCAGAGGGGTAAGACGGAAGAGTCTATTGACCCGTCAACATCACTTCGAAAAAGTCTTCGAACCGTGCATCGTCACTACGCTAAATTTCGGTCCGCGTCCGCGAAAGTTTTTACAAGTATTCTTTACGACCTAGTGGTCGTACGTAAGTTATTCTTTTAATTGTATTTCTTGTTTTTTTTTGCTTGTTTATTTTTCTATCTTCATTTGTAAATTTATATTCGTTGTTTAATTTGTTTCGTGTTAATACATTTTGTTACTCTTTGACTAAAGTTTTCATTTACTTTTAAAGTTCAATTTCAAACCTTTCATTTACCTTTTAACTTAGAATCAGTGAAGTGATTACCCTGGTAAGCATAATTTTATTATTCAGTGACTAAATTGCTAGCCGGAAGTTGCGATGTGGGTCTTCGTTTAACACCTCAATTGTTTAACGAAGATTTTATATAAATTCCAACTGCGAAGCACCCCACCCCGTAACAGGCAAGTGTCAGGGCCGAAAGGATTAAGGCTTTAAATGGAACTCTTTATAAAAAAGTGTATGCATATTTATACTTAAAAAAAAATTCCCTGTATAAATTTATATTTATGTTTTTTATATTACACACTCTAGCTTAAGTTGACTTATGTAAATATGAGCACTAGTGTGAAATTGAAGCGTATATACGATTTCATATAGTATGTTCAATAAAAAAAACCTCTAAAGTTCTATGATTTTATCTTTTTATAAATTTATGTTGGTTGCACGCATTACGAATTGTCATATAAAACGTCAGACATAATAATTATAATGTATAATTTCAGAGTTGCCAACCTACAATATATTCCATAGCACTCTAGAGGTTTTATTATATTGAACATACGATACTAATACTCATATTTACATAAGTCAACTTAAGCTATAGTGTATAATATAAAAACAAATATAAATTTAAAGTGGCCTCAAATTCAATGATTAAAAAATAACTCCTCTTGTTAAATAATGGGTGAAATTTATGAGGAAATTTGTTGAAACGCTGCATATTTCATGTTTTGACCTTTCATCTCGAAATGTGAAATGTCAGAGTACGATCAATGTTAATAAAAAAAAGTGTATACAATTTTAGTTTTGGCTGATCAATGATTTATCAAATTTCAAGTTTGGGCAAAGTGTGTAGGTGCGGTTCAGTTTCAATCGATGATTTGGGAGTTGAATTGTTGATGGAATTGTGAAACATTCATAACTTGCTTTGTTCGAACAACACCAATTTTTAAATAGAAATTAGATGAGTTTAATTTTTTTACATAAATGATACCCCTGTCGTTACTGAATAGCAAAAGCAATAGGCAGATAAAATTTAATAATATGAGCTATTAGTAATTCATTAAAAATCAAGATTATTAATTGGTGTTTAATACACGTGTTCGTTACAATAGTTTTTCGTCAATCGTAACACTGATTCCGAGTAATACGTTACTCATTTTTATTACACCATAAGATAATTTCGGCGTATGTTTTTTCATACAAGTTTCAGTTTTTTTCCGGTTATAAACTTAAAGATGCTGTATTTGCAATTTCTGTCATTTCGGATGGGGTTAACGTTAAACAATTTTCGGCAAATGATTTTACGGAATTTAACAGCGACAGATGAGTCCCCGGGAGTCTAGTTCTCACGTGTCGTGCGTGGCGCTTCTTGTGGATTCCGCGGCGGAAGAATCCAGGTGTTGTATTATAACCTTGAGATTTAACAAAATAAAGTAAGTACGTGTCTATGTGTACGTTCATTTATTAATGATCTATTACTTTTGTAAAATTAGTGACTCCTCTTCTTTAAATATATAAAAATGATTTCATATTTTTCTGGATTCTTATATTGTTTAAACCCAAAAAATATATTTAATGAATAGAAATATTATGTAGGTGTATTACATGTTAATTAAATTAAATTTTAATTAATAAAGAACACTGATCGTTTTGTTATTATTATGACCGGCGGTCGGTTACCGAATGTTCAATTAATTTTCGATAATCGAAATATCTGGTCAGAGCCGAAGTACAAATCGGAGCGCGCTCGGAGCAATAATAAATGCAGGCAACAACAAAACCGGGGGCTTGGACAAATATCAGTTTCCTCGGTATTAATTTTACCGAAGTCGCGCCCGTTGCCTCCCAACTTTTTAATTAAATCGCATAAACCGATCGGAATTATTCCCGTTGATATTGTACAATCATTTTCCAACAGCAACAATAAAGTAATGAATTTGCGATACCGGTAAATCAATAATTTTTTTTTTAATAATAACAATAAATTTGGCTATGAATTTATAGTAATGAAAGAACATTATTGGTATCAAATAACAAATGGACGTAAATAATATGACATAAGTAAAATCAAGCAGGGTTAAATGTAGACTAGGGATGTTCGATATACTGGGTGTCCGTATTTCAACAGAATGTATAGGGATCTCAGTTATTCAAAGAGATAGAGAGTCGGTTAAATTGGAGTAAAGTTGGGTATTTTAGGATCTAATAATAATCTGAAAACAATTTTGAAATATCTTTTTTTTTTATTTTCGAGATATCAACAATAAACTTATTTTATTTTAAATCTTTTTTATTTTTTTTTATTAAAAAACTACTGAATCTAGACACTAAGAACTTTGACAATATGCAGGCACTTTTTAATGAGAAATCAAGTAGCATATTTCATCTAAGATAACTATAACATTTATCCGGGGACCACAACCAACTTTTGTTTTTCTTATAGGCGCTATTTTGGATTTTCATATTTTTTGAAAGAATATTTTTTTCTGAACTCAGTGATGTACCACACTCATACTTTATTTTAGATTTGATATTTAAAATTATAATATTTTCTTTTTTGCAAACAGTGCCTTAGAAACAATGACGCCATATCTATTAATCAATAAAATCTTAACAGCAGTCAATCATTGTTAGCAGTCAAAATGAATTAATAACTGTCAATCTTTTGTAATAATAATAATAACTGTCAATTATCACACAAAACATAAAGTTAAAAAATGGTGATGTTTCTATCATAGCAATCTCCCCGTTAAAGATATTATTACTTAATTATCAACAGTATGAAAAACTAAATTCATTACACTTTTATTATTATTATTATAAAACTATTCACAAAAAAAGTAATCTTGCATTTTTCGCTATATTTCAATAAATATTAATCACCATCATATCCAAGCGTTATATATATTTAACTTTACTGTAAATCAGTGGTTTACACGCGTGGCGCCTGAACTAAAATTTCTAGTTCAGAAAAGCCCCTTAAGAATTTGTCTCGGGTCGCTGCGCGACCCTCGACAGGTTTTCTACGTGGGGTTTTTCTAAACTCGAAATTTTACTTCATGCTTAGTCTGGGAGTGGAAGACATTCGTTAATTTAAAATACATCACAACTGTTAAAATATGTATCGTAACTGTCACAAAGAAAAACAACAACATGGCGATCTAATTATAGTTCAATTCAAACTTGTGTCAAGTTGGCACGATTGGTTACAACTTATGCCAGCTGTCGTTATAGTTCCAAAATTGGCTACCGCCGATTTGTGTCAACTGTTATTATAGTCCAAATGTCGGCTGGCGCCTAAGTAAGTCAACTGTCATTATAGTACAAATGTTGGTTAACGCCGACTTATTTTAAGTAGACACAATGGACTAAATGTCGGCTAGCGCCGAGTTATGTCAAGCTGAAACAATAGACTTATGTCAGTCAACCTAGTGATTTACAGTCATAAATTTCACTTGACTATTGTAGCATTATGACTGTAAGTCACTTGGTTAACTGTCTTATGATTATGATAAGATTTTGTTTAATTATGTCTCTATGATCTATATTTCGACTATTTTAATAATATGACTGTAAGTCACTTGGTTAGCTGTCTTTTAACTTATTAGTATTTTGTCATTAAATCACTATATTGACTGTATTTGATATAGTGGTTTAAGTAACTTACAATCACAACATCACAATAGCCGAAATAAAGTGAATAGAGAGATATAATCAGACAAAATCCTAGCATAGTCAAAAGACAGTCAATCAAGTGACTTACAGTCACAATAGTCAAAACACGGTCAATAAAGATAAAATATGACAAAATACTATGATAGTCCAAAGAGAGTCAAGCAATTTATCAAGATTCAAAATGTCACACCAGTATTATGTTTATAAAAAATACATTTTCTATCAGTACAGTAATTAATTAGCTAGATGCCCGAGTTGTCAAATGAGTGAGTTACTCAACTGTTTCTAAGGCACCCTTTACAAAAAAAAAAAGATTAAAATTTTACATATAAAATGTACACTAAACTATAAGTGTGATACATCATTGAATTTAGAAAAAAATATTCTTCCGAAAAATATAGAAAACCAAAATGGCGCCCATAGGAAAAACAAAAGTTGGCTATAGTCCCTGGGTAAATGTTATAGTTATTTTAAAATAAAATACGTTCCTAGATTTATCGCTAAACGGCGCCTGTATAATGTCAAAGTTGTCATGATTCAATAGTTTTTGAATAAAAAATAAAAACGAAATTAAAGAAATCTGTATTTTGACAATATTTCAAAAACGAAAGAAAATATTCAAAATTTGTTTTCAGATTATTATTGGGGACTAAAATACGCAACTTTTCTCCAATTTAACAGACTCTCTTTTTCAATTGTATGCCCCAAAGTTGATTCGTTTACTCAATATTTAAATAGAAAGTAAATTTCAATGAAAAAAATATTCCTATCTATTTCTTTTTACTTTTATTTTAAAATAAAGAAAACTACAAAATTAGATTTCTATTATTGTCTGAAAAGTGTTTCTGCTCCTTGATTAAGCATAAAATAAAATTTCGAGTTTTGGAAAGCCTGAAAATTTGGATTTGTCGGCAAATTTTCAGGCTCTTTTAAACTCGAAACTTTAAAGGAATTAGAATATTTTTTTTGTAAACGGTGATATTACTAATTTAGTAACCCTCATTAAACTATTTCTAACAATATTATTTATCGGCAAGGGCGTTTAATAAATTATATGAAGTATTACATAATCTAAAATATCTGGTATCGAAAAATATCGCTATTTTGAATATCGATACTTTTTACTATGATATTTCAACGTATCGATACTTTGCTAAACGATAAAATCCAATTAACCTATATAGATCTCTCTTTTATTAGTTAGTTATTATGTATTTTGTTTATTTTTCATTATTATTACTAAGCATTTTCTATCCGTATTTTTGTAATTTGTTTTATTTTTTGTACTATGAAATTATGTTGTTACATAGGTTGTTAAATGTAGATTTCCGTGAAATAAATGAATTAATAAATAATCGATTCTCAACATCGATACTTTATTGGAATCGGAACATTCCTAATGTAGACTGCACTAAAAATATCTATATGAAAGAGAAAACATAACAATGAGCTAGGAAATTTTATAGATAAGTTCTTTCGAAAATAAGCAACCAATGGAATTGCTCCATTTTCGCCTTACAGAGTGTTTTACAAAAACTTAGAACGTTAATTGCCTAAGGGAAATTATCACTTCTGATAAGATCTCTGCCTCCAATTGGCTCCAACTAAAAACTTGCTTGCAATTTTCTCACATGATGTTTCAATTTCTGCCAACTTACCAAACAGCAAAAATTTCATGCCGCTTCGGAAGGAAAATATTGCAGATGGAAATAAATGAATTTAAGAAAAAACACTCACATACACAACAGCAGATATTTGGAACATTTTTGAGGATATTTGCGGAGTAATTATAAACTAATTGTACAGTTAATAAATAATTTGTGTTTTAAGTTATAATAGTATATAACAAAATTACACTTTCCTGACATTTTATCTGTCACATATTTTTGAAGTTTGTTTACTGTTCTTGATGATAATGGCGGGGTGAGAAATTATGAACTAATTGTACGGTTAATAAATAATGTGTATTTTAAATTATAATAATATATAACAAAATTATACTTTGCTGACCTTTTATCTGTCACATTCTTATAAAGTTTGTCTACTTTTGTTGAAACATTTCATGAATAAACCTAATATTATACGAGTCTATTTAAAAACTTATCTGATCGAATGTACCTCAGGCAACGATAAATACGTAATTTTGTTGAATTCCCCTAAGCCTGTTGCTTTAGGTATTGTCCTACATGCGTCGGGCAATTACCGAGCAACAGACTTTGGGGTTAGACAAAATTAATGCGTAAATATCACTGCCCTTGGGATATTATAGCTGATGATTGTATAATCAATTAAATAATGCAAATCTAGGCCACTATACGCATAAAATCAAATATATCTATATATTGGCTGGAATAATGGATGAATCCCCCATGTAATTGGAATTGTAGGACCCTGTTAACAAATGCATAAGTGTCATTACATGTTTCGAATGTGCGCGTGCACCGGGAAAAAGCGTATAAATAACGTCGGCAAACAGCCACCAACAGGCACAGGCACCCTGTATTGTTTCAGAATCCAATACTCGCCTGCATAATCATGTAGAATATACATCACACATATTTATCGACTACGGAACAGTTTGACATGCTGATATATGCCGTGTTTCTGCGAAACCCAAACCGCCCTTCTCTCCTACAACACACACAACACATGTATTATAATATTTTAAACAATATTACAGAAATATACTAAAATATTTGCTAAAATATCATTTTAAAAAATTAATTATATTATAAAACGTTTTATTCACTAAACAAAATATAATTTATAAATAAATTATCTATTCTAAAGATTTCGGTATTATACCCCCAAAATAACTTTATTTGGCTAATAAATCTCCTCAGTAAATTATTTCCTTGTTTTTCAAAGTAAATTTTATTCTCTAAATAATTTGTCAAAAGTGTAGTATATTAATATAATAATTTTAAATTTTACTATTTGTATTTATTAACTTCATTACGGTTATTATGTCTACCAAATCATCTGTGTCAGATGTAAGTTCGCTTATAGTATCTTCCCTGACAGTCACTAATTTGAACCACAAGAAATTCTAAGGCGTCAAAGACCTAGAGTTTTTTTAAGTCAGAAGCAACCCTCTGACATAACCAGGGATATTTTCTTTTAACTATAGATATGCATACGCTTTTTTTTAATAGTTCAATTTGAAGCTTTAAACGGGTGTTTTTCACTCCCAGATTAAGCCTGAAAATTTGTTTTGGTCAAACCAAGTTTTTGCCTTTTCTAAACTTGAAATTTTACTTCATGCGCCACGCGTATTAAACACTGAAAACAGTGAAATATTGTGAACAAGTGACCTTTACTTGAAATCAGTGTTTTATACGCAGGGCGCATGAAGTAAAATTTCGAGTTTAGAAAAGCCTGAAAATTTACTTCATGCTTAACCTGGAAGTAGAAAATACTAGTTTAAGTGTTTTATAATTCCTACCTATCGCCACAATAAAAATGTATAATTTCGGTCAGTAATTTACTAACAAAATTATTTATTTATAGAATTGGTATTTATTTGGTAGGTTTGCTTTATAATACGCAATTTTATTTGCCCAGTAGTTTACTACGTGAATAAATTTACTCCAGAAATAATTATCTAATGATTTATTAATCATTTATAATACCGCGCATTAAAATATTATATTTTCTATTTAAAATACATTGATAATAAAAAGAAGTTCCTTACTAATGTGCAAAGTAGAGAGCTCCCGTTTCCAAAAAAATATTGAAACTAAGTATCGATTATATCGTATAGCAAAGTATCGATACGGTCAAACTTCGCAATGAAAAGTATCAATATTCAAAATATCGACACATTTCGGTACCAGATGTGTTAGATTTATTAATAATAATTATTTAATAATATTAATAATATTAATAATACTAAATGGATTATTAAAAAAAGAGGTGCAGGCGAAGTTCAGTCAGCAATATTTGTTACTGTTCTTCCACTTAACCTACTTAAAACATAACATAAGTAATAAGTGAGTATTTTATAAGACAAATAAACAATAAATATTCTACCGGACATTTGGTTTCTAATTTTACCGATCACAAAGACCACCTTGCAACAGCAAACTACGCACTTGTTGTTTAAATCCCTCAATTGATAGTGATTTTAGATTTGAGGGGAGTTCATTGTATAGTTTATAAATAATGTAACTAAAACATCTTAGAAAGATAGATGTTTTGTGCTTTGATGGTAAGATAAGCCCCCGAAACCTGACATTAATATTCTGCATGTCACATCATGTCGAAAAAAAAAAAACAATTCTTCGGTAGATATAGAGAGGCGTCTTAAGGTGAATTATCTTACAATATAATGTATGAGAGTGTAGCGTTCTTTGATTGACCATATTCAGCAAGTTTAGTTTAGAGCACTTCCCAGAGATATGATCATACTTGCTGATTCCTAAATTAACCGTATGCAAGAGTTTTGCACATTCTGTATACGATTTTTTGTCACCTTATCCAAGCAAGCGCTATAGACTATATCAGAAAAATGTAAATAACTTTATACTAAAGTGTCACAGAGAACTCGTTTCGTGTTTATATTTAAGATTTTCCTAATCGAATAAATCATTCTTAAACTATTGTAGGCTACATCGACCAATATGAGCTTTAAAACGTAAATTAGAGTCTAAGATTAAGTTCAGTACGGAGTCTATAAATGGTATCATGGTGTTTTCAAGCTGAATATTAAACAGATGTTTAGCAGATAAGACTATTTTTTTAGGACCAAATAAAATGGCTGATGTTTTGGTAGGATTCATTGTTAGGGGATGTATTTTGGATACCAATAAAAGATTCAGTAGGTCCTGATTTATAGTATTATTAGCCGTGTTTAGGTAATTGAAGGGAAAGGAATATAAAAGTTGAGTGTCATCTGCAAACAGATTACAAACACAAAATTCAAGCATTAAAGAAATAAATGATGTATAAACGTAGAGGACCTAAAAGTGAACCCTAAGGGACACCCGCATTAATATTAAATTTACTAGATGTGCAATGATTAATACTTACCTGTTGCTGGCGATCATATATAAAACTACTAACTAAATCTAGATCATTTAAGTCAAGGCCAATATAATTTGGCTTAGCTAATAAGAGGTCGTGATTGAGAGTATCGAATGCCTTACTATAATTTATTAAAATCAAACATAATAAAAATCCTTTATCAGTAGCTTTAATTATGTCATCGGCAACATTCAATAAAGCAGTTGTGCAGCTGTATGTAGCTCTAAAACCAGATGGATTAGTGGGATGGAGGGTATTATTCTCCACAAGGTCAGTTAATTGATCCTTCATTATACTTTCAAGAATTTTGGAAAAGTAGGATACTGATAGGTTTAAGATCTTTAGGATCGTCAGGATTGTCTTTTTAGGTAATACAATTACAGTAGCTAGCTTTCAGGTGTAGGAGAATGTTCCTTTTTCAAGGAAGCAGTTAATTGTGTGTGTAAAATATTGAATAATGTACATACACCACATTTTAATCATTGCGGCGCTGAGTCCATCGGAACCAATAGCATTTGTTTTAATTTTTAATTGCAGATTATGGACCTTATCAGTATCAACCAATGAGAAATTAAATTGATGATTGTTTACATAATACGATATAAAATTAGGATCAGTGACACTATTTACGGAGTTAATTAAGAAAGCATTAGTAACATCTGCATTATTAAATTTCGGTGGTAGATCGTATTTTTTGTTTGTTTTGGTATCGATGCAGTTGTCATGTATTTCCATAAGAATTTGGGATCACTGTCTGTCTTATTGTTTAGATACGTTTTCTTTTCGTGAACTATGGCTGAATTGACCATATTTCCAAGAAATGTATACGTACTATAATCAGTGGTTTTGGGACTGTCTTTAAATCTCCTATAAGCAAGATCTCCATCTATCATCATAGCTTTTATTGTAAACGTTAACCAGGGGGCTGGTTTTCTGGTAATCCGTGAAGTTATAAGATATCTATTCATTGTTCGTAAAATGGGTTGTCTTACTGCAATGAATGAAAATCGTTTAAGAACATAATATGGGCAATATTACTTAGTCTACGATAAGTAACTAATTTACTGGTTTTTAGCAAATCAATGGTAAGCCTACAACAGATCAAGTCGTGATCTGAAATATCATGAATTTTTACGACCCGCATTGAAAAATATTTGATTTATTTAAAACGATAATTAAATCGAGCAATAAAGTCAAACAGTGACTGGTTGGCTCCTCTATAATCTGATGTAATCTGGTGAGGCTAGAATCAGTATTTAACAAATTGATATTAAAATTTCCTAAAAATAATATTGCATCACAAATTGGTGGAATATGACTAATTATTGTATCAAAAGATTCAATAAAATAATTTATATTTGAAGACGGTGCTCTATACATGACTTATATACAATAGTATTTGGTACCAAGTTTGCATTTTATTAACAATTCTTCAAAAGTTACAGGACTATTAAACTGTGATATAATATCAAACTTTAGGTTATTTTTTATATACCGGGTGTTAACTTAGCAGACGCAACATAGGAAATCCCATGTAAGTTTTAAAATGTTCAAATTTTGGCTCCCCCGTTTATTTTAGAAACAAAATATATTGACCTTTTCGTAGAGGGGAAAATTCTGAATTCATTCGTGTTAACATTTATCACTTTAAGTTTCTCTAAGTTAAAATAATCAGGAAAAAGTAATGTGGTTTTATAAAAATAAAATTGAATTGAAACAACAATTGCAGATATCAAAATGGCAAAAGATATCGCTGTCACTTGATTAAAGTAAATGTTTACGAAATGATTTACACTACACAAAAAAAAATCCTCCAAATTAAGTAGTATTATGCAGACCACAGTTATCAGGATGTTTGCGATATGTTTTCTGTCTCAAGTGACAGCAATATCTTGTGCAATTTTGACATCCGCAATTGTTGTTTCAATTCCATAGTATGCCATTATTTTTATAAAATCACATTACTTTTTCTTAATTATTTTAACTTAGAGAAACGTAAAGTGTTAAATGTAAACACTAATAGATTCAGAATTTTTCCCTTCTACAAAAAAAGACACTTGAGCTGGAATTTGGGAAACTAATCCATCGATATTTGGATTAATTCCACTGACACAAAGACGTAAAGAATTTTCCAAATTATCGTCAGTCAGTCTTGTACGATGTGTTGATTTATTAACTTTCATCAATGAAAACAACTGTTTGCATTTATAAGTACTGCCAAACGCACAAATCAATCTTTTTGCGAATTTTCTAAGCTGCGGAAAATTGTCATCTTCTAGGTATTTTTTTTGTAGAAATCGCACAACTCTACGTCTTCAAATTTGGATTTTAGGAGTGAGTTTTCTTGAATCTCGATCAACTCCATTTGTAAGTGTATTGAAGCATTTTGTACAATATATGTTGTAGGAGTAGACAATAAACTGAAACAGTCTTCCATGTTTTTGAAGTCGCAAAATCTATTCGAAAATTGTTCCGACAGTAACTTGAGTTCTTTAGCATATTGAGCATAAGCAATATTTTCATACGCAGAGAGCGTGTTGAAATGGTAACTGTTACCAGACAGCATCTGTGACTCCCACAAGCGTAGTTTAATCTGAAACGCTTTTAAATGGCTGTACAAATCATTTACTAACTGTCCTTGTTTTTGAAGTTTCAAATAGCCTGTAAGATCGACCAGAAATGCTAAGTCACATATCCATTTTGGGTCACTTAATTCAGATAGTGGTTTATCTTTTATTTTCATAAAGTCTGCTATTTCATTTCTAAGCTCGTAACAACATTTTTCCTTTGCTCAGCCATCTGACTTCACAATAATATGTTACGTCGTTATATGTAGCTGATATTTCATCCAAAAACGCCTTGAACTGACGATGGTTAAGCCCTCGGGATTGAATAAAGTTGATGGTTTTTACTACCACATTCATAACATTCTGGAGTCGAATGGACTTAGAACACAAGTTCTGTTGGTGGATAATGCAATGAAGGACTATCAAATCATCTTTCTGCACATTTAATTCTATTGCTTTTTCATTCAAAATTCCGATGAAACCTTTACGTAAGCCGACCATAGAAGGTGCACCATCAGTGCATACTCCAATTAATTTTGACCATGGCAAGCCAAAACTTGTGAATACCTTTTAAACGTCAATAAAAATATCCTCTCCTGTAGTGGATTCTTTCAGCGGCTGTAAAGCAAGCAATTCCTCAGTAACAGTGAACTCCTTATCAACACCTCGAACAAATATAGCCAGTTGAGCTGTGTCAGACAAATCGGTGCTCTCGTCCAATGCTATGGAAAATGATTTAAAACCAGCCATACGGTCAGTCAATGTTGTTTTTATATCATTAGCCATCATTTCTATACGTCGAACAACAGTTTGTCTTGACAAACTAATTTTTTCAAATTCTTTTTTCTTTTCAGGACACATAATACCGCAAACTTCTAACATACACTCCTTGATAAATTTTCCTTCGGCAAATGGTTTTAATGCCTTTGCCAATTTTAAGCTAACTATGTATAAAACTAGCTTTCACAACATTATCAAGTTGTGTACTTTGTTTATGAAACATTTGTTGCTGTTTTTCCAAATTTGCGGTAAGCTTCTGGATTTTGTCTGTTCTTAATTGTCCTGTCAGTGAGTGCAGCGTAGCATGCTTAGTTGAGTAAGGCCTCTTTATATTGAATTCTTTCATTACTGAAATGGATTCATTACACAGCAAACAAATAGGCTTACCATTGTGCAAGATAAAAAAGAATTCTTCAGTCCATTTTTCTTGAAAATGGCGACCCTCTGTATCTACTTTTCGTTTCTTTCCACCAGACATCATTTTTGTTTACTTTTCGTTCAATAAACTTAATAACAAACTATAGTTAGTAACCACTCAAGATGCACACAAAGTCACAAAGCAAGTTGACGGCTCGAGCAGTTCGCTAGGATATCGCTTGTCCAAGTTATCACCTCGGTAGCTCAAATAGAACTGAACTAACGTTCGGGCCATCCACCCGCTTATATAAGCAAAATGAACGAATAATCTGGAATAAACTAGTTTAGAATAATTGAGAAGCAATAAATCATTTGATTTATTTGAGGCGGCAAACCTCAAAGAATTTGATCGAGCAAGTCGAGTGGCGGCGATTATCAAAGAGTGAGGCGGCAAACATCAAAGAATTTGATGTTTGCGGCCTCACTGTCACTCCCGTGAGTATAAGTACCTAATGTAATATTTTTTTAATTGGGTTTTTTCAAAATGTCTCGCGGGCCGGATCATATCTTACAGCGGACCGGGGGTTGTCCATATGTGATGTATATGAAGTGTAAAAAATGTATCTCTTAATAAAAAAAATATTGTTTATAATATTTCCACAATATTTTCAATTGAATAAATATTTTATTTATGTTGTTTATCCAATAAATTGCAGACGGGCAACTGTGATTTTTTTTAAAACTATAGAAAATGTAAGCTTTATTTTAAAACAAACGTTGACACTTCACCATAACTTAATACACAATATTTTAACGTGGGAATATGATAATCGAGAGACTAGATGTAACATTACAGAATCTAAAAGTTAACTTAAATTAATATTTTATCTTGGACTTATCCAGCAAAAGCAAAAAATAATTGGATAAAATCAGTAGCGATACTTAAGAACTTAACAAATTTGGTTTTTATATAATAAAATCGATAAAATGGAACTGAAATTACAGAAGTTCAAAGTTTATAAACAAATGAAATATATTAAAAATGTGTGCTTAATTAAAAAACACGCCAGATTTATTATTAACATTCATTGCTAATAAATAGCTTACCACGTTATGTTAATAATATGAAAATCTATCGTTTCGAATTTGAGTGCGTGTTTTTTTTGTATGTAAAGCGAAATTAATGAAAGAAAGTGTACACAAAACGAAAGAAAATTGATGACGAATAAATGATTTTTTCAGTGATCTCTAGTTCTATGGTTTTTGTTATTTTTGTTCAGTAGTCTTAGTCGGTTATAATTCAATGTAATTCTTTATATGATTTTTATGTTTTTTGTTATTTTTATCATATATTACAATATGTATATGTACTTATGTAATAAAATGGAGATTCCGTTAATAAATAAATAAATAAATAAATAAATTTATAGCACATTAGACATCAAAATGAATGAATTATTACTTTCAAGATAAAAAGTTTAAATGTAAATATTGAATATATTTTTTTATGTCAAATTTAACTAACCTTATTGTAATAACGTGATATGCCACAAGTAAGCAAACATGAGTTATGGGAGTTTGAAATTAAAAAAAAAATATGTAAAATGTATTACTATGAAATTTAAAATTAAAGCATTTTTAATAAGTTTATTAGGTATCTTTCTGACAAGTATGCTTAGAAATGGGATACAAAAATGTAATTGTCTTCTAAAAAACAATTTTATTTTAAAACCATCGTGGTTTATCATGTTATTGCCTACAAAAACAAGTGCAAATGTTTTTATAAGAAAATATGTAATTCTATATTGTTAATATTTGCTACCACACAAATCTGCATTAACTGTTTAAAAAAAGGAAAGCACTGTTTTAAAATTAAAGTTCAAAATATGCATCTTTAGCATGCTGCTTTAGTAGCATATTGTGAATTTCACAATATTTCAGTGATTTATACGCGTGGCGCATGAAGTAAAATTTCGAGTTTAGAAAAGCCCCGTGAAAATTTGTCTCGGGTCGCTGCGCGACACTCGACAAATTTTCTACGCAAGGTTTTTCTAAACTCGAAATTTTACTTCAGGCTTTACCTGGAAGTGGAAAACACTCATTTTAAGCTTAAAATTGAACTCTTATAAAAGAGAAACAACGGATATCTCAAGGTATACAAAATATACGCTGTAATAGGAAAATGTATACTTAAAAGAAAAACTCTCTATATATTGCTCACATTCAAAAAAACTCTAAATTTAGAACTGATACAAAACATGTCAAATCAAACAAGATAAATTCAAATTCAAAACTATTTGAATTCGAGAAAATAAGCTTACGCTTCTTATAGTTTGCACACTTTAAACATAATATATAAAATTACGAAAAAACTATTCGTGAAAATGCAAACAGTGTCTTAATTAATTAGACAATTTAAGACGATAACTATCCATTGAAACAACTACTTCCCGTGCAAATACACCTCCGGATATTGAATTATACAATGAAATATTTAAAATCTTATTTAATTTGATTTGTTACAACGCTCTATTAAACTATATGTAACGTTTAGGTCAAATTCTCTTCAAACCAACTAACAATACAATTTAAAATGAAAGGAGAGATAGCAACAAATTAGAAGTGAAAGGACTTGGATTAAAACTAATGTCTTAGGCCATCTATAGACGCGTTTCGAGATTTATCTCTCTTTAGTATAGCTTTGCTTATGACGTTTAAAAAAAATTAGGAATAAAATTAAAAATTTTACTTTACTTCTAATTTGTTGCTATCTCTCCTTTTATTTTAAATTGTATTGTTAGTTGGTTTGAAGAGAATTTGACCTAAACGTTACATATACTTCAATAGAGCGTTTTAACAAATCAAATTAAATAAGATTTTAAATATTTCATTGTATAATTCAATATCCGGAGGTGTATTTGCACGGGAAGTAGTTGTTTCAATGGATATTTATCGTCTTAAATTATCTAATTAATTAAGACACTGTTTGCATTTTCAAAAATAGTTTTTTCGTAATTTTATATATTATGTCAAATCAATATAGTGTCTGTTATTTTTGTTAAATTATTTAAACTGGTTAATATAAGTTCAATCCCAATTTGAAATTGCTGATACCCAATTTGACGATGTTTATTCTGAATTTGATTGTGATTAAACTGGCTTGAAGTCCGAATTTAATATTCCTTATTCCCAATTTGATACTGACTAGTCTCAGTTTGTAGAAATTAATTTATTGGTATTACTAATAAATAAAGAGAATATTATTAGTTAATCAATTGTTCGTGCATCTGCATGGTGAACCCAACTCACGAGGTCTAATACTTTTCTTGCTTTTTGCTGTTGAATATATTTTTGCTAATTTGCTCCTTCTTTTTCGTATAACTTATTTATAACTTTTGTCTTTTCTTTGTCTACAAAGAAATGGCGGGTTTTTTCAGGTGTTGTTTCTGTTGCTCTGTTTAATGTTATCATGCAATAACATATTAAGCCATGAAAAAAAAATATTTTTTTTTGAAAAACGTGATATGCCACAAAAAAGAAATAAAATACATAGCTTACTTATATCCGAAGGCCTACCATCATTTGGTAGCACAAAGTGTTAATCAATAACACTCTTGTCAATTGTGATATGCATTTCATCACTTGAACTCAAATTTTCACACGGAATCGATTTTTTTAGGAAGGGGTAATAATACCTGTTACCATTATGATATGGCTTATCATGTTTTAAAGTGATATTTATGCAAAATTCCTAAAATGTAATAACTTGATTTTAGGTATGGTGACGATATCTGTTAGACGATGACCACAATTTATCTACTGTGGCTTATTATATAACCGCTTAATCGAATACAAGAATAAAACAGATTTGTCTGTTTGTGTGGCTTATCATATTATTACAATAAACCCATTAATTATTATTTTCAAGAAAAAACGTTCACATGCAGATATAGAAAATTATTTTTTATGTCAAATCTAAGCGCTAAGCGACACCACATGTGCCAAGAAAAAAAAAATAACCGATAATTAATGTTTATGATATCCGAACTTTCGATTTTCCTATTTCTGTAAAATACGCATCAATTAAATTACACATATAGTAGGATTTTTTTACGTATACATATTCCAATGTATATTTTTAGGAATTTGTTGCTTTTATAAAAACGTTTAAGCTTCTGGCGAGATTCAGCATAAAGTAAATTTTCAAGCTTTTCTAAACTCTAAATTTTACCTAATGCTTAAACAATGAGTGGAAACACTGGTTCTAAGTTTTAAATTTAATTATTTATAAAAACAGCCAATGCCTAAAAAAAAACAATTTCAAATATTTTTTATTTTATTTTATACACCACAATGAAACCACCACTAAGCACCTCATATTATTACTTTTACTATTATTACTAAGCACCTCATATTATGCTGCTATTATGCATATTATGCATGTCATTAAATAAAATACAGCAAAATAAGGACCGTGCTGCATCTTTCAACATGAGGCCAGGGGGCGCATAAATAGAAGGTGGTGTATTTTATGTGTGTTTGTAAAGTAGTCCTCAATTTTAGATTACAAACTGTAAAACTGTAGCTAATTCTCTTAAACACATTTTCGCAATCTACAACAAATTTGTCGTACAAACACTAAATCAAACACTCATTAAAACAACTACTTCCCGAGCTAATACCCCGACAGATATTAGATTATACAATAAGTGTTTGGTGTTATAGTAACCTACCGCAAATTTTATTTTAAATTCAACATAGTCGATTAACCGTTTACTCTAGCACACACTTTTTGATTATGGCTAAACAAATGTCGGTTACATGGGAAAATGTGCAGCTGGCTGTTTCCCCTTCCACCCTTATTTCCCATCCAGCGCTCGGCGATTTTCCTCCATCGAGGGAGAGTAGCTTAATCCTCGAAAAAGTTTGTAATTTTTAGGGTGAGATAATAGTGCGGAGCTTTTTTATTAATCACTCGCCCCCCGGCAAAAAGTAAATCTCGAGTTTTTTAGGGCTGCCTGCGCAAAGGGCTGCTTTTTTTCGCGCTCGCCGGATGTAACTAATTTCTCAAAGTGTATCTGTAAATCAACAAAATAGCACATGAGAGTTAATGGAATTAACAAATTATCGCGGGTGTAATTAATTTTTGTGTAATTTATTAAATAAGTTATGATTATTTCTGATATGTATAAAAATGCGAAACTATGTATCCTAGAAATTTAAGAGTATTTTTAAGTTGAGCTTTACTAAAAAATATGTAAGGTACGATTCACAAGAGGTATCCTATGGTTTCCTTGATTTGTAGTGCTTTCTGCATCAATACGTGTAATACGAAAATAGTTTGATGTCATCAGATTACCTGTGTGAAAAGAGACAGAAAACTTTATAATATATCTGCTATGGTTTTTAGTACATGCGAAAACGTATATTACGGTATGCAGCTTTAAAATTTTAAGGTTAAACGTCAGTGTTAAACACTAAATCTGCAAAAACCCAGCCCCAAATTATTCTAATTATTGTTTTTTAAATAAATAACACATCCACTAAATAGTTCAGGTATTTACAGAAATAAATAATGCATTTAGGTTGATTTTGTGTAAGCTCAAACAAAAATGTTAGTTGAATCGAATGCGCATTTAGTAGATTTGGCAAATATAATATATTCCATTTGTTTCTGGATCTCGCCTAGCCATGCTTTCGTGTTGTTATGTTGCAGTATCAACATTTACATTTTTTATTAATTGGCACTCCTGATTCTTTATTTTAACAGTGTTGCAATAATTTATGATATCATAAGTAATCCTCTTTTTAATTTTCAAGAGGTTTATTGTTAATCTTGCAACAATTATTTCGCCACGCGGTCGCTTCTTCGAGCATTTTATTATTAAATCAAAGGAACTATGGGCTTTATTTATACCTTTTCGATCAAATGACAAAATTTACGTAGTTGATAACATTTTGAGAAAGAACGGGCACGAAGTTCTTAGATTACCGCCATACCATTGTCAATACAATCCAATTGAAATGGCATGGGGGTTTTGTAAGACTTACTACAATAAGCACATAAATTCTAAGCAACCATCTAAGGATCGTGTTCAGAATTTATGGCTTGAGTCTCTCTCAAAATGTACATCCGATATGTGGCAAAATTTCTGTGATCATTGTGAAAAACTTATTTCGGATGACTGGACAAAACACATGGGGAACCTTTCTTTTGAAACCATTCCTCCTTTTATTATATCTCTTGGGGAATCTGGCTCAGAACAAACATCAGAAGATTCAGATGCAGGTTCTCTTGACTAAATAATAAAAGTGGAATGAGGGCTTAAAAATTGTTTGACATGAAAATTATCAGTATCACAAGAGGGTGCGAATAAATTTGCAATTCTACAAAAAAATACTGAGGGCCAACAGAAGAGAGAATGACCAAAATTAAGGTGGATGGATGGAGTTGATCAAAATGTGTTAACGGGAAGACCCAAGCAAGAAATACAAATGGATGACGAAATAAGTTTGCAGAGCCGAATTCATTATATTTGTTATATACAATATTATTGCTGTGTTTGTATGTACAAAAACCAAGTAGTAAATTTTGTTAATCTTAAAACTGCATATTATTATCCTTTTATATCTGAAAATTTGTAAAACAGGCAACAGTGTAAGATCACAATAGTCAGAAATTATAACCTTAAAATCGAACATCTGACAGTGACATTTAAAAACCCTGATTTAAAACACAACCAGCCCCATTTACAATACTTAAACTGTCACTTTTCCATAGCTAGGCGAGATCCAGAAACTAATGGAATCGTGTATAGTCATCGGATCAATTTAGTAATACGGGGATTTTTTCTTTTAAGTATACATACAGAGAATTTTCTATTAGGTATACATATGCATACGCTTTTCTTTAAAGAGTTAAATTTGAAGCTTAAAACGAGTGTTTTCCACTCCCAGACTAAGCATGAAGTAAAATTTCGAGTTTAGAAAAGCCTAAAAATTTGGTTTGGTCGCGTAGCTCAAAGCGCTACGCTGTCAAACCAAATTTTTAGGCTTTTCTAAACTCAAAATTTTACTTTATGCGCCACGCGTATTGTACATTAAAAGTACTGAAATATTGTGAACAAGTAAACTTCACTTAAAATCAGTGTCTTATAATTTCGTGTTTAGAAAAGCCTGAAAAATTGGTTTAGTCGCTCCGCGCTACGGGACCAAACCAAATTTTCAGGCTTTTCTAAACTCGAAATTTTACTTTATGCTTAACCTAGGAGTGGAAAACACTCATTTAAACTTCAAATTGACCTCATTTAAGAATTGGGATATGTATACTCAAAATAAAAAAATTACAAGAAATTATGATTTAAAGCTTTTCTAAAAGAAAGAACACTAGTATACTCGCAACCTAAACAGTATGACATTGTCATGTAACGTCAAAATTTGACAGAACAAGGAAAAATCGTTGCAGATACAACTGTCGACATACTCTCTAAAAAATTTGAACCACATATTCGATATCAATTAGTCATAGGACATGTCTCCCGAATTCCACTATAAATATAATATTTTGATATGAAGAAACCGCCCAACTTTTTATACCCCTTAAAATTTACTTCTAGTAATTAGTCACATTACGCGGTAATCACTATCAAACTGAAACTATTTTTTTGTAACGCTGATATAGACTGGAGTTTAATATATAGTTTTTTTTAGGTGGAGCGCAGTTTTGGAATCATGCGGGATTTATATATTTAAAGATCGTTAGCACTGTTTTTGCGATTTTTGTTATCTACTATCATTCATGGAATTGTTTAGTAACGAGCAAGCAACTTGTTTTTATTGAAAAAAATTCCTAACACATGAAAACTGTTGTTAGGGCATGATCACTAACTATTTGTGGTCTGCTGTGGCAGAAATGGAGAATAACGGAATTAATGAAATGTGGATAAGGCTACCTAGCACATATCCCATGAAATAATCTCACTGCTTTATGAAAAACTCCTTGAGCGTCTGGTCTATACCAAGAATAGATCCCAGGTCATGTGATCTCAAGCCTTGTGACTTTTTTTAATAGGGATGTGTAAAGTTACAAGTTTACATAAATAAACCGTAAACGATTACCAATTTAAAGAGCGAAATTCGTCGAGTAATGACGAAATAGATAGAGACGTCTGCGAAAAAGTATTCAATAATTTCAACAAGCGTTTGATGCCTGCAGAGAAAGTGGAGGTACACATATACTGGATATTATTTTTAATTATGAAATCAGAATATATCTTGAATGCATTTTAATAAATATTTTAAAATTTGCTTAGATTTTGGCTGATTTTTTCCATTTTTGAAAACTGCGTCTTCGCTGAACCACCCTGTATATTGCTGAGATATGTTCGTTTATGGTTCATAGCCATCTCAGCTTGGTTTAATGTTTGCTATACTTTTTACAATTGTTTTATAAATAACAGTAACAGGGAAAAAAATAAATAATAAAAACTCCAACAAAACCATTTCACCTTTATACATTTGTATTTAACTATATTTAGACGTCACAGACACATTCACATACATCCATGGACCCAGGTGGAATCATTTTGTACTTTAAAATGACCTCACCCGGCGGGACTATGATGAAAAGTTCATAAAAGAAAAATAAAAAACCTTAATTTTAGTTCAATTTATAAAAGGAGCTCGATTTTTTATTTATGTAGGTGAACATAAATGAAAAATCTAGATCATTTTATATACTAAACTAAAACTAAGACTCTTCATTTTTCTTTTATAAACTTTCTATTTCATGAAAATTCATTCATTCCTTCACAGGCAAAAAAAGAGCATTATCCTTTCTGGTGAAAACATAAGGGGGGAAATGGGAATCGTTCGAGTGTGTAAATACAAATTTTAAAAACCCATTCATCATTGTGGCGCGCGAGTGTTTCACTTTCGAAACAGCGTTGTTTTTTTTCGCTCTGCCCTTATTGATAATTGCGCGAAATTAATCATAACTTTATACTCGATGTGTCAACACACGCGACGCGTGTATAATTAATTCAATCAAAATATTACGATTCTGTTGATTTTAATTGGTAAATTATTAAATTGCACACGTGTTTGTACAACACTTGCGTTATGTTGTTTGTTTATATATTTAATTTATGTATACGATGTGTGTTTTTATACTGAATTTCTATTCAGTTTTAAATTAATCGAAATTTATGTTAATTTTAACAAAATTTAAGTGTTTGTAGTTATAACAGTTCTCAAGATAAATTCAGTAAAATTTGAGCAGCTATAATTATACTTTTTCTCTGTTAGATTTAGAAAACAGTTTTCAATGCGTTTATACACATTTAATGCATGTAAAACAATTAAATTAAAATGTAATCAACAACGACTAACAATCTTTATTAACAACAAGCAATTTCATTACATATATATATATATATATATATATATATATACATATATATATATATATATATATATACATATATATATATCAACCTTTTATAAATTTATATATATATATATATATATATATATATAAATATATATATATAAATATATATATATATATATATATATATATATATATATATATAAATTTATAAAAGGCTCATATTTTGTTGCAAATCGGCTATTGACCTGTGGTCTTTCTGCTAAAATTGTTAATTGTCATGGTAATGTCATTCGGTATGTCAGTTAGTGTTGTGATGAAATGAAATGAATTGATATACGGTAGTGTTTAGGTTTTTGAATTTAGGATAGATGTTAGGGTTGCGTGTGAGGCACAGGTAGGATACGGTGTCTTTTCGGATTGGTGTTTAAGGATTGTGTAAGGAAATATTAGGGTGTCTCATTTTGGTAAGTGTATGAAGGGCTGAACGTTCAGCAACTTGGATTTGTTGTAGGACTCCGGGACGAGGATTGTGGAAAAGGATAGCTGCATAGTCAAGAAGAGGGCGACAGATCATCTTGTAAATGAGAATGCGGTGTTGGTTGAAATTCCTTGATTTTTATAAGTTAGTGATCTGAAGTGCCGCCCTCTCTTCTTGACCTTGTTTTTAAGGTATAGGGCATGGTATTTAAATGTAAATTTAGGGTGGAATATCACAGCGAGATATTTGCAGGATGAGGATGATAGAATTCGATTGTTATAAATAGTTATTGAAAATGGAGAATTGAAATGGAATAAATTTTTAGGCAATTGCAGTTGTATAAAAGAGTTCTATTTAACACCTCTTACCAGTGATTCCACTCCTAGATTAACATGATGTAAATTATTTTTGCGTCTTCAAAATTCCTCTAGCAGACTGCTTAAACTGGTCTACTGAGTGAAGCCGCAGTTCAAATGTTTACCGTTTTCTAAATAATTCTGACAAAGTAGTGCTTTGATTTTTCTTTAGAAATAATTCAAAACAAAACCACTTAATTAATTAGACAGTACTTGGTTTTAGAAAATTGCAAAATTTAATAAAGGAGCTTTTACAATCTACAACTTATTTTTTTCACAAAGACTTATTAAAACAATCACTAAAACAACTATTTAATATTTTAATAATTTTATTTTTTCCTTATAATATCCTAAACCTATATTTTTTAATACATGTAAACTTTATTTAACTAGTCAATCCAAATAAAGTCAATAATTTAAATTAATTAGCTAGCTAAAGTTTGTATGTATTAAAGAAAAATCAACATTTTATTCAAGTATCAAGTTTAGGATATTATAAGGTTCGAACATCGATCGTCGGCACTGACCTCTCGAAATTCTTAACAAGTCGGCTTAACTCTACTTAACTAATAAGATTTATAGACAGATGAACTTTAATAAATTAATTATTTCGACCTGGGTCCTACCCACACGAGCTTTAAATACACCCTCGTAAAACCACTGTGTAAGCCCGCCTACAGGAAGACTCCACCGAAATCCAATTGATCTACCTATAATAATTAACTTTATAATCAACACAAACTTTGATTATATCTTACAGAATTAATCATAATTTTTGATTATACAAAAACCACATAATAATTTTAATACCCAATGGGAAATCATGACAGTAAGTAAGTATATTATTTATGAAATCGAGGAAATTGTTTCTGAAAACATTGTAATATTTTTCTATTATTTGTGAAAATAAAAAATCGTAAGAGATACATATCTAATAGTGTTTCTTAAGAGTGAGTATTGGGAAATAAGGTAGTAATTGTCAAAATCATACATTAGTTATCAAACTTTAATTATCTTAAAATAAATTAACTGTTCATTGATTTACATTTTAGTGTTTATTAAAAGTGAGTATTGGGAAATACAACTGTCAAAATTATACATTAGTAAGCAGAATTTAAATATCTTAAAATAAACTAACTCTTGGTTGATTTAACTATCATAAGAATAATAAGATAATATAGATTATGATTTTTATTTCTGTTTTATTTAATAAAACAAAAAAAATGGCGGAGTGTATTTGATACTGGTTCTACGAGTTACTTAATGGAACCAAATTTTCAAATTAGGTAAAGTAATTCACTTGATTTGTTACAATTTTTATGTTCAGTTTCTTGACACGTGCTTTGATCTGTTACGATTAATTTCAATTTCAGTTTTAACTTTGAAAATGATCGTAACGATCATCGTACCGTTTAACAATTAATAATTGACATAACAAATTTCCAAAATAGCGCCCATAAGAAAAACATAAGTTGGCTATGGTCCCTGGGTAAATGTCATAGTTATCTTTAAAAAAAAGCTACTAGATTCCTTATTCAAAAGATCCTCTATATCCTGGGTCTCCAAACTTTCCAGCCTTAGGGCCATACTGATTACTCCAGTAAGTTCCGAGGGCCAAAACCATATTATCATTGTTGCCGGTGGTAAAAAGTGAAATAGTCCACTGATGAAAAAAAATGTCCGAAAAAGTACACAACGTTTAAAAAAGGCTGCAAATCGGACACTGCATATTATTAATTTTCCTGTCATTATCTGTAATTTCTAGATTGGTCGTAGAGTACGAGCCATGAGGAGTAACGTGACATGACATCTGGTGGACACAAGCGGAAATAGGTAGTACCTTCTATCGCTAACAGATGGCGCCAATAGCACGTACAGAATAATCTCGTTGGTTCGAAAAAGTTCTGGTGTCTTCCACTCACTTCTAGATGGCAGTAATTGGAATATATAAGAAGGCTAGTGGCGCAACCACAAGTCAGTTCCTATGACACTGTTGTGAAATAAAATAGTGCGTACCTCCTTAAAACGTGTTTGTGCGTGTTTAAGTTTAAGACATTTTTGTAACAGTATTTTGATTTGAATTGTTGCTTTTGTGTGTGATTTAGTAGTATGGAAAAACAGCGAAAAATTGATAGTGAATGCAGAAAATTCAAAGATCAGTGGAACATTCAGTATTTCGTAATTGAGTCCAGTAACAAGGCGCTATGTTTGATTTGCAAGGAAAGCATAGCCGTTTTCAAGGAATATAACATTAAACGTCATTATGAAACAAAACATTTTCAAAATTACTCAAAATATACAGGAAGTTTGCGGACAGAAAAATTCGAAGCTATGAAGCGCGGATTGAAATCGCAGCAATCTTCATTTACAAAACTCAAAACTGAACAAGAGGCTGCAACTCGTGCTAGCTTTCGTGTGGCTCTTGAAATTGCAAAACGTGGAAAACCATTCACCGATGGAGAAATGATCAAAGAATGAATAATTGCAGTAGCCGAAGAAATGTGCCCTGAAAAGGTAAATTTATCAAAAACTGTCAGTATGTCAGCAAACACTGTGGCTCGAAGGGTAGAAAACATCGCTGAAAATATATCCTCTCAACTGTTCGATACAAATGGACATGTTGAGTGGTTTTCTTTGGCCTTGGATGAGTCAACGGATGTCTCAGATACTGCTTAGGTGTTGATTTATATTTGAGGAGTAGATAAAAGCTATGAAGTGCATGAAGAACTTCTTGATATGTATAGTATTCATGGCACAACCACTGGTACAGATATTTTTAAAGAAGTTGAAATGGCCATTAATCAAAAGAACCTTCGATGGAAAAACTTGAAATATATATAATATAACCAATTAGTTAAAGATTTCACATAAAGTTAGTGATTTATATGCGTGGCGCATGAATTAAAATTTAAAGTTTAGAAAAGCCTGAAAATTTGGATTTGGATTTCAGGCTTTTCTAAACTTGAAATTTTACTTCATAATTAATCCGGGAGTAAAAAAATTCGTTATAGAATAAATCAAAAAAATATTTAGCAGTTTTCTTTATTGTAAGATTTATGACAAAAAATAAATCTTATCTTATCTTAATAAAAGTTATGCAGAATGGACAAACCAGTTTTATTGCAGGATGAAATGGAATAAAACCTTTGAAAAACAAATTGTAAAAGCTTAAATTATACTGAAATGATGTAAATGATTAAGTAAAGCTTAGTAAATAAACTGCCATTAATAAAATCCCACAGACTATCAAATAATTAGTTTAACAATTTTTAGTGTACCGTTGGAAAAAATCGAATCGAACAATTTTTTACAAAATTGCGAAAGTTCAAAATATTTGGAAATTTTTTAAAACTAATGAAATATTATTTTACAAAAATAATAGACCGATGAAAATATATAATGGGTAATTTGCATTTAAACGGAAACTTTGATATAGTAAAATAATGATTTAGGTTCAAACACACAAATACAGTAATTCCTGAAAGTGCCATAAGTTACCTAGTAGTATTAAGAATAAACTAAGATTATAATTAATAATTTTTAAGTATAATAAATGGTAAATTATTTACAAAAAAATATAATAAATAATAACTCCATTGAAATAATTATTTATATTTTATTATTATTTACAATTATTGTTCAGTAATTGGTCTACTTATTTTCCAAAAATTAAATTGGTAGTTTTTGTTATAAAGGTGAACAATTTTAGTACTAATCTGAAATTGTGTAAATGGAAAAGTCGTGTTAATGTCATTTTGGCCCTTTTGAATATTTTTGCTTTGTCTCTCTCTCCGCCAGACTCTTAAATATTATTTGATAGGACTAATTACAGTTTCTATGAAACCACATAAAAAAAAGAAATAGATAGCCTATCTTCATACAGGGCATTTTTCTTTTAAGTATACAACGCATACGCGTTTTTGAAGAGTTCAACTTAAAGCTTTGAACGAGTGTTTTCCCAGATTAACTATGAAGTAAAATTCCAAGTTTAGAAAAGCCAAAAAATTTGGTTTGGTCGCGTAGCGATGCGGAGCGACTAAACAAATTGTCAGGCTTTTCTAAACTCAAAATTTTACTTCATATTTAACCTGATAGTGGAAAACACTCGTTTAAACTTCAAATTAAACTCATTAAAAAAAATAAATCTGAACACTTACAGCTTATAATTAGGATATGTATACTTGAAAGAAAAACTTACTTATTTACCCATATATACCAAATAAAATTTTAACTTTTATTTGATATTTTGGAAAATTCAGATAAGATATTAAAAGTTAAATTGTAAGATGCTTAAATTCAAATTATATCTAATTTAGCTTAAATTTAATTTATTTTTGTGTAGAGGCTATGCATTTCATGTTAATTTGATAATCTGTTAATTTTTTAAAAACATTCTCCTAAAATTATAAATCAATAATTTTAGGAGAATGTTTTTTAAAAATTAACAGATTATCAAATTGCATAATTTCAGATAATATTATTTCTTCAAAATAGTTGTATGTGCAATTAATTCTAACTCAGTTCTGTGTATTATTTGTTGATTGTTTGATACTTTTATTTTTACAATAATAAATATTTTTTTATGAAATTTGACATCAGTCTTGATATTCAAACTTTAATTGCAATTAGTCATAGTTCATCAATTTATGAATAAGTTTATCTGAATTTATTCTTTGATGTTGACTATTTTCGTCAGATTTATTAATCTGTAATTTTTACTCTAAAAAAAGGGATGGAGCGAAAATTCACTTTTTTTCAAAACTAAGTAAGAAGTAAGAGTTTCACGGTAAAAAGTGGATAAATAATAAATGTTATTTTTTTAATACAGGAAGTTTTTCTTTAGGTATACATATTCCAATTCCTTAAATCTTCCGATATTCGTAGTTTATTAAAAGAGTTTAAATTTGAGCTCTAATTGAGTGTTTTCCACTCTTAAGCTAAGCATGAAATAAAATTTCGAGTTTGGAAAAGTCCCATAAAAATTTGCCCCAGGCTTTTCTAAACTTAAAATTTTACTTCATGCGCCACGCATATAACACACTAAAATAGTGTGAAAGTAAAGTAAAATTTCGAGTTAAGAAAATCCTTGTGAAACTTTGTCTCGGGTCGCGTAGCGACCCAAGTTAAATTTCGCTCTCAAATTATCTCAAAATTTTACTTCATGCTTGATCTGGGAGTGGAGAACACTCGTTTAAAGTTTTAATTTGAACTCTTTTAGAAAGCAACGAATATTTAAAAATTTACAGCGCATGCATATGTATACTTAAAAGAAAAATTTCTTCTATATAAAACTTCTAATTTAATTTTTTTTTGATATAAACAATATTTAAAAAAAGATATATGAAAAACCTCAAAGATTAAATTATCACTTTCGGTTTCTCCATTTTCAGCAACAACTTTTCATATCCTCATATTGTAATAAAAATCTTAAGTTTAAAGGTTCATCTTAATATCTTTCGTTTCTAAAAAATGTCTGTCTGTGCATATGCGGACGCCGTACAGTGAAAATAGAACGTCAGCAGACACACAGACAGACATTTTTCAGAATGTGTGTTGTGTGGTTTAAAAATTAAAATATTAATAAGTATATGTATATATTTTCGAACAAATGAATAAATGCCAATACTGAAGCAAAGATCAATACTTTTTAAAAATGTATAGCTAAAATCAGTTTGTAACCAAATGGCAACACGATGCATTTAAGGATTGATTATGTTAACATTTCGGTCTGCCCTCGACCATATTGATGTCGATCCAACTGATACGACAGACACAAATTATGTACTAAATAGTATGAAAAATATAACCAAAGCGTAATTAGCGAAATTAATAAAAATCCGTTCGCGGGCGAAAACAGTCAAAGTCACGCTAGCGTGAACAATGCCCCGGCTGATAACACTCAGTCCGGCCAGTCCTCACAAAAAAAGCCTAATATTGTTCTCGTCGACCCATCTCAAAAAATTAAGTATTTTTATAAGGAATCAGATGATGGACCATTTTATGTTATCGTAGAAAATATAAATAAACAACAATTAAGTCGTATGGTCATGGGTAAATTACTGTACAATAACGGGATAGTACGTAAATATGATGTAATTAACATTACAAACAAAGGCAAATCAAAGATATGCATTGAATTCAAAAATGCACGATCCGCAAATCTGTTCGCTAAATCTAACTTAACACAATCCGGTTTTGACGTATACATACCTAGTTTTTAAAAATTAATAAAGGTGAAGAATACTCTATCGAAGAATTATCGACCTGCCAGATTACTTTCGATGGACAAAATTTACCCCATTATATAAACATTTTCCGTTGTGCATGCAAAGTTGAACCCTATGTTCCCCCAGTAGTGAACTGTTATAATTGTTTGAGACTTGGCCACTTAGGTAAAAATTGTAAATCAGAGCCAAGATGCGGCCATTGCAGTGAGGGACACATTACAAGGGAATGTAATAACAATAAAAGAATAGATTACTATCTCAACTGTTTTGGGAGCCATTATAGCCTCTCTAGAAGTTGTCCACTATATGGACAGCTCCGCGAAAAGAAGTTAGAATTAGCGTATAACAAAAACACCTACACTTCCAAAGTTGGTACAGCATCATTCGCAGACGTGGCTAAAAATAGATATTACCCCCTTACTCAAAATAAAGAATTTCCAATGCTACCTGAGAAAAAATATATACATCAAAATAAAGTAAATGTGATATACAACATTCATCTCCCTTCAAAAAAGAAAAACGACTTTGTTATCTCTCCTCCCCCTCTGAAAATTCCGCCAATGTTTTCAACAAATCTTTCACCTTCTCAGCCAATAGTAAATCCATATCCTCCTAATTACCACAATCAACAAGTAAAAGAGACAATCATTAAAATTGTGAATGATTTACTAAATAAAAGAGATGAACTTCAGAATGTTGACATAGAATCTTTAGTAACGAATTTACTATCAAATAAAGAATACGCTAATTCAAATTTCAAAAATGGCCCTGTACAGTATTCTACAATGGAATGCTAGATCATTAAATTCGAACAGGTGTTCATTAGATATTTATAATAGTTCTATAAATTATGACTTTATCCTAATATCAGAAACGTGGTTTAAACCACAACAAAACACGTATTTTAAAAATTATAAAATTGTTAGAGCTGACCGACCTGATGGATCCGGAGGCTCTTGCATTATGATAAAAAAACACATAAAATTATCTATAATACCCATGGATCAAATTAATAATGATTACATTCAAATCTCAGCTATTAATGCTTATGTTGGGAGTAAGTTAATAACGTTTATTTCAGTTTATGTCAAGCCCTCTAACTCCATAGATGATTCTACCTGGAATGAGATAATTCGTAATTCTCAACCAAGTTTATTAATATGCGGTGATTTCAATGCGCATTCCCCTGTTTGGGGATGTTTTCATACCGACAATGCAGGTAGATCTATTCTACGGTTAATAGATGACTATAATTTGATAGTTTTAAATGATGACACTCCAACAATTATTCCAAAACCCAACCAGCTACCATCAGCGGTTGATTTAACAATCTGCTCTGGCGATATATTCTCAGAGCTAACATGGCATGTTCATAACGACTCACTAGGTTCTGATCATTTTCCTCTTATTATTGAATTTAATTACACGTTAGCACCAGTTATAAAAGTTTATCCCAAAAATAAATGGAATACAAACTGTGCAAATTGGGAACTATTTAACGAGTTAGCTGATACTTCAGCTTCACAATTAAATTGTGACACTATGACCCCTGAAGCATTATACACAAATTTATTTAATATAATTGAAAATAGCGCTATCAAATCCATAAAAGTTCGGAAACCCTTTACCGCGAAATTTTCTGTAGTTAGATGGTGGAATAATGAATGTTCACAAGCGGTAGCTAAAAGAAAATTAGCTTTTTCTAAGTATCGTAAAAATATGACACTAGAAAATTATCTTAATTTAAAAAAACAATCGGCCAAAACAAAACAAATTTTAAAATCTACAAAGAAACAAGGATATACGAATTTCTGTAATTCTCTTAATAAAGATATTCCTATGAAAGAAGTTTGGAATAAAGTTAACGCTGTTAGATGTTCTAAAGAAATGTTCACCCATTGTAATGACTATTTTGATGCGGATAAAGTTTTGTTTGAATTTAGTGAGAAGCTTGCCCCTCCATCTGTCAACTATCTTTATAATATCCAACACGAAGAAAGTGATGAAATTCATTTCCTCTGTAAAACAATTAATATGCATGAACTTAATTATGCAATTAAATCCATATCAACAGATACAGCGCCGGGAGAAGATAATATTACTTACACCATGATACTCCACCTCCCCTTAAATTGTAAACAAATTCTCTTAGCTATTTTTAATTTGGTGCTAAAAGGGAAATGTTGGATATCTGAATGGAATAATGTTAACATTATTCCAATTTTAAAACCAGGGAAAGATCCTAACCTTGGAAGTTCATATAGACCAATATCGCTCTCCTCTTGTATCTTTAAAACGTTCGAGCGTATTATAAAGGGAAGACTTGTATGGTGGATTGAATCAAATAGTCTTTTACCAAGTTCTCAATCAGGATTTAGAAAATCTAAATCAACTACAGACAACGCTGTCTCTCTTGTTATGGACATCTTGGATGCATTTGCTAATAACGAATTCATGCTGTCATATTTTATAGACGTAGAATCCGCTTTTGATAGCGTCCACACTAATATCTTGTTAGACATTCTGAAAACAAAATTTAAAACGCCTAATTTATTCTTGAAGCTAATATATAATTGTACTTATAAGAGAAATATGAGTATACAATTATCCAACAAAACTGTTAAAAGAACTTCCCATATAGGATTATCTCAGGGTGCTATATTAGTCCAATTTTGTTTGCCATTTATATTTCCGATATTAGTAATAATATCCCACCAAACATGAAATCTTTGGAATATGCCGATGATATAGTTTTATACACATCTAATAAAAATCTTAATAGTTGTGTTTCGAGTATGGGGTTCGCTATAGATAAATTTTCTCAATGGCTTCTGAACCTAGGACTTAACATATCACGGCAGAAATCTAAATTAGTAGTATTTACTAGAAAGAGATTCAATAAAAGACAGTTTACAATTAAAAATGAACAGTATCCAATTTGCGAAAACGTTAAATTCTTGGGATTCAACCTACACATGAAATTAAACTGGAGTATTCATATCAATAATATCATTACACGATGTGAACAATCACTAAATGTAATTCGTAATCTGGCACATTGCTGGTGGGGATCCCACCCAGCAATTGCTCTTACGTTATACAAAAATTTGATTATATCAAGAATCGACTATGGCTGTATTTTATATGATTCAGCTTCTAATAAACTGCTACGTTCTTTAGATCGACCACAGTACAAAGCTTTACGCATCGTGATTGGTGCAATGTGCTCTACACCTACAAATGCCCTTTTGGCGGAGACTTCTGAACAAAGTCTTAATATAAGAAGAACGAGACTAAGTGATAAATACATTATAAAAAAAATAACACACGACAATACTCGCATAACAGGAATTCACAACTTGTCAGTAAGTGTTATGATACATAAATATTGGGCAAAGAAAAAAGCGCCGACACTTAGCTCATCTTATGCGGAAGTTAAGAAATATGATCGCTTTATTGAATCATCAGATATATGCCCAACATATAAATTTTCATACTACCTGTCAAGGCCTCACGTTAAATTCCCAGATTATCCTTCGAACCCTCTACTTGCACGAGCTACATTTAATGCAATAATAGATCCTCTACATAATTACCAAAAAATGTACACAGATGGTTCTAGAAATGATGTGGGAATGTGTGGCTGTGCTATATATTACGAAAACCATGATTACATCGAAAAATATAGACTCCCTAATATAGCTTCAATTTACTGTGCAGAATTTTTTGCAATTAAAAGTGCAGTTAAATATATTAAACATAAAGGAAACCACGGCAAATATGTAATAATCTCTGATTGTAAATCACTACTACAAGATCTTATAAAGGAAGATACTTCAGACCCTGATATACTTTCACTTCTTCAATCCATTAACAATATAAATACATCGAACAATAAAAAGATATCCTTTATTTGGGCAAAAAGTCACAGCGGAATCCATGGAAACGAAGTCGCTGATACTCTGGCAAAGGAATCATTGCTTCTTTATAAAGAAGAAGCATTTATATTAAATCGAGATTTGATTAATGTCTTCAAACATAAAAATTCTTGTAAATGGGAAGAAGAACTACTTGAATCATTCGGAGAAAAGGGAAACCACTACAAACAATTTTATCAATCTTTAAAGAAAGACCCCTGGTTTAAGACAATTAATACTGAAAGAAACGTCATAACAACTATTGCCAGAATTAAATTTGGACACTGTTCGAACAATCAACACTTACATAGAATTGGAGTTAAATCCTCTCCACTCTGTAGTTGTTTAATTGAAAATCAGGACCTGAATCACATCTTCCATAATTGTCCTTTATTCTATGAACCTCGTATTAAATTATATAATAAAATAAATTACATATCTAACGAAACCCCTGAAAACTACGTTGATTGGCTCGAAATTCACCGTAGACCTATGATCCCATGGACTGTTCTTCTTAGAATTAGAAAGTACAATAAAAAAAAATAGGTTTCCTTTTTTGAAAAACCTAGTGTCTTACAAATCGGCCGACCCTAATGTTTACACAAAGCAATCAATTAAGAGTAGGAGTCTCAAACATTATGTTGCATTACAATCTGATCTTCCTGACAGACAATACGTTTGTATAATTTAAGATCGTCTGCAAAAAACAAATATTTGCAGTTTTTAAACATGTTGCTAAGATCATTAATAAATAGCAGCAGTATTTAAAACATTCAATGTATTTAACATGTTAATCTGCGGGCTGTCACATGTTGATTTAAATTGTTCTGTTTTATTTGTTTTAATATGGTGTAGCTTGTTTTGTTTGTGATATGTAGGTACTGTTTTATAGTGTTTTTTAATTAATGTTTATTTTATTTTAATTAATTTATTCTATTTATACTTTTACTATTTATTGCATTTTATGGTGAATTTTGTTGTCAGATGTTCCATGCGAGTTGCTTTTGCAAATCATTAATTTGTGATACTAATAAAACATCGGTGATACAAACTAGTCCAATATCTTTGTTTATAATTATATATACTTTTTACTGTTATTTTTGTAAATGACTATTGACAGGTTAGCTTTTTATTTGTTCTTTTTTTGTTTTTAAACATGATTTATTTAAACATGATTTATTTGCTATCCTGTAGACAGGGGGCGGGGATATGGGGGTTCAAATTCTCTCCGAAATTTTGAAAATGTTTAATTTTACTATGTAAAAGCTGCCCCGTTAGGTCAAAAACAAAATTTTCTTCTTTTTCTTCTCGAATCCGTATACCTTTTCAGGTGTCGGATGGGGCTTCCGTTTCTGTTTCCTCTTGTACCCACTCCTTCCACTTCTTCTGTCTCTTGCAATTATTTTTATTTCTTCTAATGTTATTCCCTTCTTCGTCCTTATATCTTGAATTTGGTCTATCCATTTCCTTCTTGGTCGCCCTCTTTTTCTTTTACTTGTACTTCTTGTTTCCATTATTTTTCTTGTGATTCTATCTGTCTTCATTCTAATTATGTACCCATACCAGTTCAATTGTTTCTTTCTTACTTTTCTGATAATCGGTTCATGTTTCGTTGTTTTTCTGATATCCTCGTTTCTAATTCGGTCCCATTTTGTTTTTCCAGCTATTTTTCTTATATGTTATCTTTTATTATTATTTATTATTGGTATAGTTATTGTATTATGTATTTTCATTTTCATTTCCATTTCAATGACTTTGTGTCCCAGTATTGTTTTGTTCATTGCGTAATATAATTTTTTGCCTTGTTAGCTCTGTTTGTTATATCTGCCTTGATTTTCCCATCCTCTGTGATGAGGCTCCCCAAATATTCGTATGTATTTACCTTTTCTAATACTCTATCTTTACATCGAATTTCTTTGTTGTTTTGGTTATCTTATTTTTCATTAATGATCATTAGTTAAGTTCTATTTATGTTCACCTCCATTTTCATTTTTTCTATTTCGTTGGTCCATATATTGACTAATTTCTGCATTTGATGTTTGGTGTTTGCTATCAGGACCACATCGTCTGCATATAACAGGTTACTAATTCTGATTGGTTGTAGATTTCTATACCCGATTACTGTGTTTAGTTGTTTTTCTTGCGATTTAATCCGTTTTGTATTAGTATCCATAACCAGCACGAACAGCAAAGGACTGAGGCTATCTCCCTGCTTTATTCCTTTTTTCATTATTAACTCTTCTGATTTTTGTCCTGCTATTTGTACTCTGGCTCTTACTGTCTCATACGTGCTCCTGATAGCATTCACCAAACTATTTGGTACTTCTAGTTCTTTTAGTGTTTTTCCATATCTCTCTTCTATCCACTGTATCAAATGCTGCTTTTAGATCGACGAAAGTCAGGAACATTTATTTTCCTTCCTCTATCTTTCTTTCTATTAGGTTCCGTATTATGAATATGTTGTCGCTAGTTTGTCGTTCTGGTCTAAAAGCCGCCTGTTCTTCTTCCAATTTATGGATTTATTAAATTATTTTCCCATTCTAATAGTATCTTTTTCTCCTTCCAAGCGTGTCTTAGGATATGCCACATCCATTCTTTTCCTTTTTCTCCCAGCCATTTTATTAACTCCGGCGGTATACCATCTTCACCACTTGCTTTGTCTATTTTCTTTTATATCTTGCTCTTGTTCTCTTTGCCCTATTTCCATGTTTTCCTCTTGGTTTAATGTATTGAATTTGTCAGCGAAGAATTATTTCCATGGTTCCAGTATTTTCTTGGTTCCTGTTTGTAGTTGGTTACTTTTATCTCTTACTGCTCTTATTTCTTTCTTTTTAGTTCCTCTTAGCCTTCTAATACATGTCCAGAATTTTCGGTTATCTATTTTATATGATTCTGTTATTTGTTTTCCAAATTCCGTCCAGGTTTTCCGTTTCTCTTCTTTTATGCTGATCGTTTTTAATCATCTTGAGATTTTGTACTAGTATATTTTTTCCACGCTGTTTTCTTCTTTTTTACAAGCTTTTTTACTTTATCGTTCCACCATTTACTTCTTTTAGTACATTTGTTAAATTTTCTTTTCCCGCATATTTTCTTTGCTGTCGTTAATACTATTTCTTTGAATATCAACCTATTAGTAAACTTAAGCGTATAAATATTTGGTATTTTTCTTAGTATTGTAAGTTTATTTTATGTATAAGTATTACTGTATTTTTCTGGTAGTTATGAAATTTTGTCAAAATGTATTATGTATTAAAATGGATCTTCCGTTAAATAAATAAATTAATAATAAAATAAAAAGTGAAGTAAGCAATAACAGTATTTTTATGTTAAATATTCACTTTACGTAAACTCAAAACATATAGTTATAAATCAATCAATCAATCAATTAATTGGTCTATTAAATTGTATAATATAATATTAGACAAGTCATGCAAACACATAATAATAAAAATCTGGTTCAGATGATTTTTTGGCAATAAATGTAGTGTGCCTTGAAAAGAAAAAAAAAAATGCAGCACACGATGTTGTAACGAGTATTCAATAAAAATATTGTCAAATGTCATTTAATGTAAAGTAGTGTCAACCGAAAAAAGAATACCATTTGTAAATTGTCCTTTTTATATTGTTTAAATTGTTTTTTATTTATATTTAATGGATTAATTGTAACAAATTTAGTACATATAGAGCCATAATTGAATTTCTGAAGGAAATAAATATTTGTTTGTAATAACCTGGGACGTGTTTTCATCTAGAACATACTTTAGAGTAATAAAATATCTTCTTTATCTTCTTTTAATTTCATTTCATCATCACCTTCATTAACAACCTCCTACCTCCACTGTTTCACCATTCCGTCGGGCCCCCTCCAGTGTTAGTTTTTCCTCATCGTGACGGCCCCCACGAAAAACTTCCTATACAAAATCCTATGTGATGTTTTAATTCATTTCCATACAATGGTTGAAGCTGATCAAAGTAGATCACGCAAGTGATCCAGATCATATATGTAATAAAAAAAAAAAAAAATGAAAACGCCACTTTTTCAAGCCACCGCACGGAAACACTTTTCCGTGCGGTCAAATGTTTCCATAGCAAAGATGTATTTGTCACTGACGTTTTATTTTGCGCCAGTGAAATACGTAAGATTGGCTTAATACTACTAGTAAGAGCCAGATATAGACTCGGATACAAGCGGAATGGGTCTATGAAAAATACAAACATTTTAAGTAACGATGTATAGCTTCTATTTTATTTTTCCGAAAAGGCTAAATCCGTAAAATCGCCCACCTTATGTTGTCGATTCGTCATGTTATAATTATATTTCACTTCAAAAAAAGTGCTGACCCGATCGAATTTCAAAAAACTGGTATTAAATTACATTTTCTTTAGAACTAGTTGTATTTTTTCACTACCATAGATGTTACTGGTTTTAAAACAAAAAAAATAATTCAACTTTTCAGGTAATTATAATAAAAAATAGTGTTCATTATACGTCCAGAAATTGATTTTTCCGTGCTTGCATGACTTCCCATGTTCGGCTACGCATCACACGAGAAATTCTCCTAATGAAATATACTATTTCACTGTACATTTTCAAGCATTTGGTGTTTTTGAAAGACTTATAATTCGAGTGATTCTACTTCTTAGTGCGCATGACGTACCATTTTGAGTTCAGAAAAGCCTGTAAATATGGTTTGCTGGCGTAGCGAAGCAGAGCGACGAAACGAAATTTTTAGGCTGTTCTAAACTGGAAACTTTACTTCATGCGCCACAGCTACAAAACACTGATTTTAAGTGAAATTCAAAATATACTGCTGAAGCAACATGTTAAAGCGGTATATTTTAAACTTAACCTTAAATAAGTGTTTTATGCGCCTGGTGCATGAAGTAAAATTTCGTGTTTAGAAAACCCTGAAAATTTGGTTTAGTCGCTTCCCGAAGCGAAGCGACAAACTAAATTTTTAGGAGTTTTTTAACTCGAAATTTTACCTTTTGTTTAACTAAGGAGTGGAAACACTCGTTCGTAACTTCAAATTGAACGCTTTAAAAAAAATGAATCACTGAATATTTACAGGGTAAGCATTAGGGCATGTATACTTAAAAAAAAGAATTTCCTGTGTAGTTATTGACATTTAATAAATATAAAAGGTATGTTAAATAAGTTCCAAACATACTGATTAAGTTTTATTTCATGTTTTTAAATTTTACAAATATTTATTTCCTTAATCCAAATCTTGCGCTTTCAAACTTCGAATAATTTTCCTTGGGATTTGAGTAAGTATAATTTAGGATAAAAATCTAAAAGCAAATTGCATTGATTATCGGGACATATATACTTAAAAGAAACATTATTTGTATATTGGGCTTTATAAATGCTCCGGTTTGTTATATGTACATTTTTGCATGCGTTCGTAATTCGAGGAGTATGCTCGTTTATACATAGATTTCATAGAAATAGAATGCTATATTCTCCCATAAGTGTGTATTGTTTAGAATAATTATATACAACATTGACAGTACTGTGGATCAGGGCTGACCTAAACAAAAGCGGAGCCCAATTTAAGTTGCGGGGCCTTGAACAGGCGCAAATCCACGGGGAAGGGGGAAAATGCCTCCCCAATAGGCAAATGACAAAAAAATGAAGCAAAAAAAGGTTTACTTTTTTATAGTCTATAAAATGATTTAAATATGAAAAAGATAATATCTTAAAATTTAAGAGTTAGAACGAAAAGTGTATAAGTATATAAATAAATAGTAAACATTTGTAGAATGTATTGAAGTGGGAATCAACTATAAGGGGTAGGTGTATTTTGAAATTCACTTTAAATCAGTGCCTTATACGCGTGGCGCATGAAGTAAAATTTCGAGTTTAGAAAAGCCTGAAAATTTGGTTTGGGACCAAACCAAATTTTTAGGCTTTTCTAAACCCGAAATTTTACGTCATGCGCCAAGCATATAAAACATTAATTTAAAGTAAAATTTAGGTTTAATTACATATTCATTAATTTTACAAATAGTTGGAAAAAATCGCTGTATCTCGATATTTAACCAAAATTATAAATTGACAAAAATGTTAAATTTTACCAAATCAGCAAAAGTGGAATTTAAGCGAAACTTGAAACCCGTTTTTAGAGAATAATCGTTCTTGACTAATGCTTGATGTCTACGTAATTCTGTATATATAAATATATATATACATATACACTGTCCTGCAAATGTTTGGACTTACTTAGAAAAATCGTTTTTTTTTTGTATTTATCGCTCTAATTATCGTTCTCTGGCCGTTTTATACAACGTATTTGTTTAGAATAACATTTTATTAATAAGTAATAAACATTTACTTGTGATATTCTTGAGTTTTTTTCTGGAAAAAATTGAGAAAATCAATCCAGCCGTTTTTCATCAATATGTTGGCCCTTCGATTTGATGATTGCCCTACAAATTCTGGGAATTCTTTCCACCAATTTCTGAAGTCTTTCTGGTCGCAATCGTTGCCAAGCCTGCTGAAGACATTACCATAAGTTAGATTCGCTGGTTGGATGTAGTTTTCGCACTTCTCTGTCTAGCTCATCCCACAACAGTTCGATGGGATTTGCATCCGGCGATTGTGGTAGCCATTCTATGAATTTAAGAGTGCATGCAGCTTCTTTCGATCTTAAATAGTTCTTACAAAGTTTTGAAGTATGTTTAGGGTCGTTATCTTGCTGAAATACAAACCCCTCCCCTATCAAATCGATGCCAGATGGAATAGCGCTTCGATGAAGTATCCGGTGATAGTCTTCTTTCCGCATGTTTCCGTCGATTTTTACCAAGGTGCCGACACCAGCGTAGCAGAAAAAACCCATACCATCACACTACCACCGCTAATATTTACTGTTGGCTTAACACATTGAGGTGCGTGCTCGTTCATCAGATTTTCTGCGGCAGTACATTCGCCGTTTGCTGCCGAAAATTTCAAATTTGGACTCATCGGTCCATAACACCTGTTTCCATTGTTCGATAGACCAATTTTTGTGTTCTTTTGCTCATTTGAGTCGTTTACGGACGTTTACTGATCGCAACAATGTTTTTTTGGCAGCGACTTGTCCATACAAAGCGACATCATGCAACCGACGTGTGACCGTTGTATCGGAGATCGGCTTCGGTAGCGTTTGATTGATCCCGGCTCTGATATTTGACATTGTTTTGATTCTGGACTGCTTACTTAACACTATATAATTATATCATCCTTTTTGTCGTCTTTCTGGGTCGGCCCGAGCGTTTCATGTCGGAAAACGATTTGGTTTCAACAAATCTTTCAAATGTTGTACGGACTCCTTTCTGTGAAACTCCCAGTATTTGTGCAATTTTTTGCTGCCAATGGCCGGTTTCACTTAAAATTACTATCTGAGTACGTTTTTCTTTCGGTATTTGCTTTGCTCTTGCTATTTTCAAGACAATTTTGAAGGAGCAATATTGATGAAAATATCGTGCAATGAGCAACTGTCTTTCAAATGTCAAAGTGACGAAGTTTGACGTTATTGTATAGACAATCGACGGCAGATGGGGTTCGAAGTCATTGGTGCGTATTTTGAAGTATCGATGCATTGAGCAAAAATTGAATCGAGGTAAAAAAATGTTGAAGGAATTAAAAATGACATATTTTAATATTGTCGATTTTTTAATATTTTAAAGTAAACATACTTTGATACAATAAATAAATGATAATTAAAAGATAACGCTCAAAAGTTATCAATACAATATTGTTCTGAACAAATACGTTGTATAAAACGGCCTGAGAACGATAATTAAAGCGATAAATAATAAAAAAAAAAAACGATTTATCTAAGCGAGTCCAAACTTTTGGAGGCAGTGTATATATATATATATATATATATATATAAATATATATATAAATATATATATATATTTATATATATATATTTTTTATTTTTTTAATAAGTTTAATAAAATATCAAGTCATATTTATGGCAAATGAGAGGTCGGAGTGAGGAAACTGTGTTTGTCGGGTCCCAACAGTTTGCGGCGTAAAGTTCTGTTTGTTGTTGGCCGGGTTTATGTATGTGTTATAGAATTTAATATTGTTGATGTACCGCCGACCGCCCACCCTCCTGCCGCCCCCACGGCGCCCTTATCCTCAAGGGCGCACAAGGATATTCTTTATAGGTCAATTATATGTAAGGTTATCAAGTTATCACTAATCTCTGAAGTGAAGTCGGCTTACGGCCCTAAAGTTCCGGACTCGTGAGAATACTTAGCATACGTGTACGCTAGTCAACTTACTGTGATGGCTGTTGAGCGGATGCGGATTCCAACTGGAGGAAACTGCATGCTTAACTAAAATCATTCACTTGATTATCATGCGTATTAATTATTTATAGCTACTTTTAAGGAATTATGATTTATTAAGTAAGGAAATGGAAGATTAGTTTATAGTATCATTAACTTGCTGCTTACATTATTCATTGAGTAGAACTTTCTTATACTGGAATAAAAATATAGTCATCTACGAGTATGAAATACGCAGCGAATTTTTCTTCTAAGTATACATATCCCGATGTGTGAGTATAAGTTACAGTATTTTATACAGTATAATTATATGTAAATAATAAGAATAAGTTACAGTTTATGATAACCTTAACAAATAAATAAAGATATTTATTATTTAATCATTCATTTATACATAAATGCTAACGAGAGTCTATTAACTGTCCGTATCTCAGTTGCTTTGAGAAACAAATTACATACCTTAGATTACGTCATACGATTCGGTGAGTCTCAGAAACGTCAAATAAATTTAAGTAAATGTCTAATTACGACGTATGTTTCTGAAGTCAGAACCTACTGGGATGCCGACAGTTTATAGACACCCGTTATTATTTATAAACGCGATTTTTGTAACTGGGATACATGTTTAAAGGTACAAATCATTTAGTACATAGCAATGTCAATGATTTTTACCTATAATTATTTATTCCAATGAGAAAAATCGCGTTTAAAAATAAAAGTAGTCAGGTATAAATAAATGCCTAAATAATAGTTATTTATTTTAAGTAGGATAAGATTGATGAAAGTTTTTCTGCTACTTAACTCTTGATTTATGTTTCTTTTACAAAAAAAAAAAACAGCAAAAAATGTAAGGATATTCTAAACACGTAAAACCCATCTAGACCCACCTACATTTCCCTGAAAAATATCAATACAAATATTGGCGGAATCCCCAGTTTCAAACACGGGGCACGTCCGTTTTTGCGCAATAGAAATTTCACCCGGAATTAAATAGCTCACTTAATTCCGTAACGGAACTCGATTTAAATTGAAAGAAACATCCTTGTTTTCGCCCCTACGCTCCCTCCCGCGCCCCGACTAAATTGACAAAACACGACCGAATTAATATGTTACAGTCGAATTGATTTGGAACTAGATACGCTTTTAATTGGCCCGGCTGTTTTAAATTCGTTTATAGTCTACTGGCTCGCGTTTATAATTTATAAATTTAATTAAAAATCAGTCGGAATGAACGCGAACGGCCACTTTTAAAATAGTTTCGCTGATAAATGAATTATTCATCAAAGGAGCGCACGGCTTTTACTGAAATCGCTTTGTTAATTAAAGTTAATTTGTACCGTGAACTGCATGAAAATTTAACAAAAAATGTACAATAATAATCGCTTTATTGTAACAATATAGAATAAAATACAATATTAAAATACATATCATGAGTACAAATCTGCATAGGTTACAAAAGGAATAGGTCTTAGCTTGGTGATTACGAGTTAGTCTGCCGAATATTCCTAAAAATATATATATAACAACAAAATATACAACTTATACACTAACCATTACATAATATTAATTGTTGTCTAAATATTCAATATAAATCGCTTAAAACCTAGACAATGAGTTACTCGAGTCAATTGTAAATTTATTTAAGACGTGTGCAATTCTGTACAGAAAGGATCTTTTAAACATTTGGGTTTAGTCCTTTGGAATTGACAATGAATCTTTCCTACGTAGGTTAATGCTCTGGACATCCGTACGAAACCGTATTTTATTATAAAGGTATGGCGAAGTGTTATATTTAACAATGCGGTAATAAAAGTAAGGTTCATGTATTCTCCTCTGTTCCATAGTATGCCAATTAGCAGTCTTCAATTTATAAGAAATGTGTTCTCTTCTGCTGCAGCCATAAATGAATCTCAAATAGTTATTCTGCACTACCTGTATTCTTCGAACATCATTAGTAACAAGCGATGGGCCATATATGTGATCGCAGTAATTAAAGTGGGAAAGTACAAGCAAATCACATAGTTTCAGTTTTAGTCGTTGGTTCATAACGAAACGATTACTATATAGCTGTATAAGATTTATAGAAGTTTTCTGGAAGGTTTTATTAACATGTTTATGGAACCTAAAATTTCGGTCTAAAATTAACCTAAGATTTCGTTCAGCGGTGGTCACTTCGAAAACATTCTCATTTACATGGATCTTCACCTGGTTAATAATTGAAGTATAGAAAAAAAGCATGGGCAAAAACAATGACTTTAGATTTAATAGAATTAATCTGGAGGTAACGTAAGTTTGAAATATCTATCAACTTGTGAATGGCCTCATTCATTTGTCTTACACAAGTGTTAATGTCTGCTGATTTTGTTGAGAAATATAGTTCTGTATCGTCTGCATAATAGTGTGCTATGCAGTTTTTTATATGTTTACCGAAACTGGAGGTGTAAACTGCATACATGAGTGGTCCCAATATGCTACCTTGCGGTACACCGCACATAATTGCTGTTTCTTGACTTAAGCATCCATTCAAGGTAACCCGTTGAGTGCGGTTCGTTAAGAAGCTCTTCAACAACCTTAGTGCGTCACCGTTAAGACCAAAGGACTTTAAAATAGATAACAAAATGTCATTACTAATCGTGTCGAAAGCTTTACTATAGTCTATTATACTAAAATTGAAACGCGCTGATTATTATATGAATCAAAAAAATCATCTGTAACACTAGATTGAGCAGTTCCTTAACTGCAACCACTTCTAAATCCTGACTGGTTCTGAGGTAGGAGTTGTCGGTAATTGGTGTATTCTCTAAATTAGACATTGGATAAAGTCCGCATCAAGGTAATTATCCAGGAGTGGAAAGATGCTGCCCAAAGTGCTCACTTGAGAAACACACCTGGCTTGAGGCATTCGAAAAGGTTTATCGCCTTCTCTGCCGCAGGCTTATAAACGGTTTTCTAACCGGACATTGTCCTCTGAAATACCACCTCACTAAGATGGGTCAGACCACTGATGCTAATTGCAGATTCTGCAACGAGGCATAAGAAACAGCAGAGCACCTACTTTGTGAATGCTCTGCTGTCCCTTCGAAAAGGAAACTACCTGTCATCGGATACTTTAAAGCCTGATGACATAGTACAAATCAGCCATCCAGTTATTGTAGACTACGCAAGAGGTCTAGACATTGAGGGACTTAAGTAGGACAGGGATAATTACAAAATATTTTTCAGGTCGAGGTAATTTCAGAAAGCCCAGAGGCCACAAATCCCACCGACCACATAACATAACAACATAACATAAGTTGGACATCAATAATCTTCTCCGGTAGTTTAGATACTACTGGTAATATACTGATTGGTCTAAGATCCGAGTATGTTTCGGGATTCGTTTTTTGGGCAAAGGAATGATATGAGCTTTTTTCCAAATAGTTGAAAATATATTTATTTCAATGCGACTGTTTAAAATATGTATATTTATAGGTAAGATATAAGAACAACACAGTCTAATCATTTAAATGTTAATATTATAAGCACCAGAAGTATTTGATTTAATGCTTTTCAAATACTTCATAACTTCAAACTCAGAGACGGTAGAGAAGGAAAAAATTGTTAGATCGTCACTTTTGAAATTATGCTCATATAGATTTTGTACTTGCTCTGAAATAGTGTCAGGTGCCTTTCCCGATGCTTCCGAAAACATTGAGTTGATGCTATTGCAATCCGCTAGGTGAGGTCTAACTACATATTATCCGCGTAGCACTATTCCAGTATGTTTCAACTTCTTTCAAAATAGTTTTGGGTTTGTATTTTTCATTTTATGGGTTAGATAAGCGCTTTTTCTGATCTTACTGCATCTGTTACTAAATGTATTAAGTATTTGTAATTTAAAAAGTCTTTAGAATCTTCTGTTCTTTTCAATTTCCTCAATGCATTATCCCACAATGACATGAACAAAATTATATTATCCGTAATATATGGAAGTCTGGCCTTTTTCTTCCGTGTTTTTTAGTGGCGCAAAGATATAAAACGCTGAATTAACAAAAAATTAAATAACTCTTCTTCTTGAACAAGTTTCTCATCTTTCATGTGGTGAAACATATTTAACTATGATTTAATAAAGAAAACACTTGGTTAAATTTCACTAATATTATATATTAGTGAAATTTAACCAAGTGTTTTCTTTATTAAATCATAACTCTTCTTTCTGATCGATACCTTTTATGTAGAAAACCTCATGAAATGGTGTTAATTGTACAGGGTGTAAAAATACGATATAGTTATCACTAATAAACCTAATATTTCTGAAAGATATTTTCATTTATATTTTTTCGATTAAATATAATAATTCTTAAGCATAATAACATAACTAATAAACATCGTGGTATATTCACGGGTTATTTTAATTATTTTCTGGATTTGTTAAGGAAGACGCAGTTGCATCACCTTGGAAACTTAACGTATTAAATTTTACTTGATATCTTCAATTTGGTTCTCAATAATCATTCCTGTGATTAAACCGTTACTAACGTGTGATCAACTAATTGCGATTAAGATGTTACTGAATACGCCGTATGTATAGTTGCTTTTTCTGTCATTTACATGTCGAATAGAATTGATATGATATGTATGTATGATGATATGTATCTATGAAACGAGGGTTTCCACGCCCTCGTGCTAATGTCTTCAACTAATGTATACTTTAACATATTTTTTAAGCGATAAATTATCAATATTCAATGATCAATTGTAAAATTTATTTAGCTTTTATAACCTTCTATAGGTTACTATCACCTCATAATTATTTAAATTAGTGTTGTAAAGTTCGCGAAAGAGCCCAAAAACGAGCGCTTTGTCTATACCAGTGATGGGGAAACTACGGCCTGCGGGCCAAGTCCGGCCCGCGGAAAGGTTTAATCCGGCCCGTTTAAGAGTGCCGTCGTGAGAATGTTTGAACGCGTTCTTACTTCGTAATGTGACGACCCGCATAAAAAGTACCTACCTACGATTAAGCATTATTCTTTGGCCCGCTACGATTGTCTGGTTATTACAAATGGCCCGTCTTAAAAAAAGTTTCCCCACCACTGGTCTATACTCACAAAAAAATGCGCACTGCACTTATATAAAAAAAAAAAAACAATACTCTATCCATGCGATGAATATAAACGATTATGCGGTATCTGCAGGCTTACGATTGTTAACGATTGTGCATGTCAAGTACTGGAATCCGAATAAGATGAAAAAGTTGACCACTCTTACCCCCGGCCTGCCCTGACAACAATCCCCACAGGCGACAAAAGACGGAAAATATCGATTTCCACAAATCTGCACATAAAAAAAAATGTTTTTATCCAAAAAAATGTTTATACCAAAAAGTTCTTCAGCACTTTTTTGTGAAATGAACCGTTCTCTCAGAAATAATGATTTAAATAACCGCTCATTTTGAATTTCAGTTTCTTGGCCGAAATTATTTATTTGATCAAATGTATAACAAGTCAACGACGCGCGACAGTAAAAATTCGATAACGTTTGATCGCCATAACCTCGCAGCGTTTACATAATTAACAGATTTTTAGAATCTGACTTGATCTAATGTAAAATGTAATTATTCTAGAAGAAACCTAAACTCTTCCCACTTAAAATACATTTTTATTTTTTTTTTTCCAGTGGCGCACTGCGATCAAAAGTTATCGAATTTCTATCGTCGCGCGTTGTCAACTGAAATCATTTCGCGCGTGAAACTGAAATTCAAAATGACCGGTTACTTGCTTAAGAACTTTTTTGTTCAAAATCCTCTCAGCTATTGTTTTTGATTGAGAGAATTTTTTTATGTGCAGATTTGTAGAAAATCGATATTTTTTGTTTTTACCCCCTACGGACGTGGTTTTCGGGGAAAGCCCGGGGGTAGGAGTGGTAAACTTTTCGTCATCTTATTAGGAGTCCAGTAAATGATATGCATACAAATTTTCAGCTAATTCAGGCAATTTTTGGAAGTCAGATCTCTGACGACTGGACTATACAGGGTGACCTATTTTAATTTACCGACTAGAATATCTCGACAAATATGCATCGTACAAAAACTGTTTTGAGCAAAATTTTAATGGTTTCGAGAGGGCCATCCGAACCTATGAAATTTGTTTCACCCCCGCCCCCGGGGGTGGGGGTGAAAGAAACAGGGGGCAACTTTGAAATCTTAGACAGCAGCCCTTAGTTTTCATTTTAGATTCGGATTCTATATCAAAAACTATGTAGGATTTATTTCAAAAATAATTAAATTTGTGATTGATAGCGATGTAGTCGCCAAATGAAAACGTTCCCCACAAACCTAAAAAACGGCCTTTACTGGGACTTATAAAATAAAGAGAATCTACAGTTTACTTCCGGGTTTTTTTTAACTTCTGATAGATGACAGTACAATCGCCAACATTATTTTTTTAAAACATGGTGCATACAATCGTTGAATATTTTTTAGATGACCATTCAGCTATAGTAAAATGAAAACACTTTACCCCCCGTGGGGTGGGATGGCAAATGTGTGTAAAACCGTTAATTAATTTTAATTGGTATTGGAGTTTATATTGTTCGAAGATTCCGATGAATGACCTTTGGTCTTTTGTCAAAGGTCAGACGGATTACAACACAAAATATTGATAATTGGTTCACCATTTGACATTACATACTCTTTTTCATATAAGTCCATCTATCGCGAGTTTAATTTTTGTTATTTCGGATAAAACCGACACTATTTTTGGTGCAAAATCTAAATCTGAAATAAAAATAGTCGTTTCTTTTTAAGAATTCAAAGTTGGCCCCCTCGTTTTTTACCCTCCGCCCCCCAGGGGGCGAAGAACATTTCATAGGATCGAATGGCCTCTTCGAAACAATTAAACTTTTGTTCGAAACATTTTTTCATACGATGCATATTTGTTGAGATATTCAATTGGATAAATTAAAATGGGTCATCCTGTACAATTACTACATTTTAGGAATATCGCCTTATTTTTTCTTTAGAAAAATATCATATCATATCTTTTTCATTGTTAGTAACTGAACTTCTTACAATTACTTACTTAATGTGTATATTTTATTATTCAAATTAAAATGTTTGCTCAAAATTGCTCTAAAATAAAAATGTTGATCTTTTAGTTATCGCTATCATTCATTATTTATCAAATATTTCAAGTTTGGGCTAGCGAATGGAACATTTTTAAAACCAGAAAATATATGAGTATTTACTCACGTTTTATATAAATATCGATTACGGAATAATAATATAAATGTTGAAAAAATTATTGATAAAAATTACAACAACAAAAGCTGTTTAACAATATAAATAAACAACGTCCATATTCAATATACAGTGCATTTTTTAAAGTATACATAACCATACGCTTTTTCTGAGAGCTTAATTTGAAGCTATAAACGAGTGTTTTCCACTCCCAGATTAAGCATAAAGTAACATTTCTAGTTTAGAAAAGTCTTAAAATTTTGAGGCTCTTCTAAACTCAAAATTTTATTTCATGCGCCACGCGTATTAAACACTGAAATATTGTTAACAGTAAACTTTACTTGAAATCAGTGTCTTGTACGCGTGACGCATAAAGTAAAATTTCGAACTCGAAATTTTACTTCATGCTTAATCTGGGAGTGGAAAACACTCGTCTAACGTTTCTAATCGAACTTAAAAAAAAACAAGTAGATGATTATTTACAGCATATAATTGAGTATATATTCCAAAAAGAAAAACTCCCTGTACGCTTAAAATATCTAAGAAATCGAAAATATCTTATAACAGCAATTTTGAGCAAAAACGTTAGTTATTATAGTGTGTGTATTAATTCATTAGAAATTGCAAGAAGTTCAGTTACTGAGAATGAACATGATATGATTATTTTTTAAATCATATTCAAATGTATATCCTTTAAAAGATAAATTGATCGTGAGTTACGTGAAGATCAAATTAATTTGACGAATAAAACACTAATAACCTTCCTTCACACTTTTATTTGAATTACCAAATGTACATTTCGGACACAAAATGACCATTATCAATGGATTAACACTAAATACAAAACAGATATTTTAAACTATATATAGACAGGCAGATTATAATACAAAAGCGGTGGGAGTGCAAAAAGGGAAAAAACGTAAATTAAGAGGTGAGCCGAAGAAATGAGGGTGGTGGTACAACCAGGTAATGTGGATTAGGGGAAAAACACAGATTAAGGTGATGCAATTAAATTTAATAATGTATTGTGAAGTGGACTTAAATCAAAATTCAATAATTTATTTTCATGTTTTTTCATTTCAATGGCTTCTAACATGTTTAATCGATAATTTGATGATTGTTTTAATAATTTTATGTTCTTTATTGTGATTTTGTGGCCGGTTTCTAGTACTAGAAAAGTACTAGAAACCGGCCACAAAATCACAATAAAGAACATAAAATTATTAAAAGAATGAATGATTGAATTTTGATTTAAGTCCACTTCACAATACATTATTAGATTTAATTGCACCACGTTAATCTGTGTTTTTGTCCCTAATCCACTTTACCTGGTTGTACCGCCACCCTCATTCCTTCGGCTCACCTCTTAATTTACGTTTTTTCCCTTTTTGCACTCCCACCGCTATTGTATTATAATCTGCCTGTCTATATATAGTTTAAAATTTCTGTTTTGTATTTAGTGTTAATCCATTGATAATGGTCACTTTGTGTCCGAAATGTACATTTGGTAATTCAAATAAAAGTGCGAAAAAAGGTTATTAGTGCTTTATTCGTCAAATTTTAAAAGATAGTTATGAAATCGCATTTTCTTAGGAAAAAATATAAGAAAAAAGTGAGTCAATATTTCTTAAATCTAGTAATTACATATCTTTACCCAATACTGAGTTAAAAAACGTATTATGAATAGTGATAACAATGTTTATTACACTTTTAATGAGGTTGTGTTTATAAGTTGGCCGAATGCGGTAAATAAACAGCTCTTAATCTTTTATTTACAGACAAGAGGTTGAAGAAGCATCTAAAATAATGTTTCTTTCCCAATAAATATATTTTGATAAGAATCAGAAACTTGTGATTTTTAATTATTGCAGTCTAATTTACGCAATTCGTGCGCCGCTCTAGCGAAATTTATTAAATCCACAGGGTGCACTTTTCCGTCAGCACAGTAATAGCTCACGATTTTGCCCTCGTTCGCAAATTTTACAACACTTATTTGACCAAAAACATTGCTCATTCAAGGAACACTGAACTCGGACGCTCACAATCACGCGAATAACACTTGATGTTAAGGATAATCACATGTAAAACTAGGGGTGTAGTGTGATTAAAAATTTAGCCAGTCACTAGCGCTAATCGCGTTAAAAATTAGACTATGCATACGACATATTTTAATCAATTACTAAACCTTAGTTAGTAGCACGTTAGTCGTGATTATCAAACAATGCATAAGGCCGTTTATGTTTAATGTCGATAGTAGATATTTAACATGCAAGTGATTTAATTTATAATTAAAATTTTGAAAATTCATGCCCGTTTGCAACCTGGTCGATTTAATATTTAATCATCGATTTTCCGATAATTCTATTGCACCGCCATCTAATCAATGATTTAAACTTTATTTATGTTTTATTTATGATTATCCGAATACTTACATTTATGCATTTAAAAAATTACCAGCCTTTTAAACTTGTCAACCCGATTGAACATCATTAGTTAAACACTGAACACAATCTGTAAATAGTATCCTTTGATAAGGAAAGTTGGCATATCTAGATTAAATCAGTTTTTCGCTTTCCTTAATGTTTACGAAATCATTTTTTTTATTAAAAAGACAAACAACATAAAAAACTTGTTTGCCTGCAATAACAAAAACCATACTGCATAATTATTCTCAGTAGTATCATTATAACATCTCGAGAAATAAGATGAATCACGACCAATTATAAAACATCCAACAAACAAAACTCTCGATACATAATTGTTATCGCAAGATTGCTTCGCCTTCTCAAACACAAGAGAGCAAAATAAGAGAAAAAAAATCAGTGATCTTTTTCCTCACCGTCTTCGGGGTGAGGGGGAGGGGGAAGGAAAATAACGAGAAGTTGGAAGCTCTCAACTTTCCATGCCAATTAGCATGAATTATGTAATGTTTCCTTAATTGATGCGAAAATATTCCGAAAGAATAAACAAATAAATAGAGTGTCAGAAAGCCCGGGAGGAAGATTCCATTAAAAAAGTTGCGTTGTTGCATGCGAACGCCGAGGCTGCTTTTTTGTAAAAATGCAAATGACCAATTCGATTTTAATTATTGCTCACCGTTTGAATTATTCATTTCGTTAGAGCGTTGTATAATTTGCCGGACATAATGGATTTTTCATTGCTTAATTATGGATTGCGTTATATGGAAAAGGAAAATTATGCAATACATTTAAATGCAACTTATTTATATTGGAAGAAACATTTTAATAGTTAAACTATATATGGAATGTTTCTCTTCAGTATACAGTTCACGATGCATATTTTCCAAACGTTCAATTTTTCAAACTAAACAATTTAAGAGTTCAATTTGAAACTTCTAACAAGTGTTTCGAGAACGAAATACTGGTGTGACATTTTGAATCTTAATAAATTGCTTGACTGTTTTTGGACTATCATAGGATTTTGTCATATTATATCTTTATTGACCGTGTTTTGACTATTGTGACTGTAAGTGGCTTGATTGACTGTCTTTTGACTATGCTAGGATTTTGTCTGATTATGTCTCTCTATGGACTGCATTTCGGCTATTGTGATGTTATGATTGTAAGTCACTTAAATCACTATATCAAATACAGTCAATATAGTGATTTAATGACAAAATACTAATAAGGTAAAAGATGGCTAACCAAGTAACTTACAGTCATGATACCAGAATAGTAAAATACAGTCCATAGAAACATAATCAGACCAAATCTTACCATAGTCATAGGACAGTCAACCAAGTGATTTATAGTCACATTAGTCAAAATATGGATTTATTACGGTTGACAGTTGACATGAAAATTAATTTAATTTAATTTAAACTATTTGATAGTTGACATACGTCGGCGCTAGCCCATATTTAATCCATCGTGTCAGCTTGACATAAATATTTATCACCATTACATTTAAGCGTTATATATTTTTAACTTTACTGTAAATCAGTGGTTTATACGCGTGGCGCATGAAGTAAAATTTCGAGTTTAAAAAAACCCCGTAAAAATTTGTCTCGGGTCACTGCGCGACCCGAGACATATTTTCTACGCGGGGCTTTTCTAGACTCGAAATTTTACTTCATGCTTAGTCTGGGAGTGGAAGACACTCGTTACTTTAAAATACATCTCAACTGTTAAAATATGTATTGTAACTGTCACAAACAAAAACAACATGGCGATCTCATTATAGTTCAATTCAAGCTCATGTCAAGTTGGGACGATAGGTTAAATGTCGGCTTCCGCCGACTTATGTCAACTGTTGTTATTGTCCAAATGTCAGCTAACGCCGAATTATGTCAGCTGTTAGTATAGTCCACATGGAAAGTATAATGACAGTTGACATAAGTCGGCGCCAGCCGACATTTGGATTATACTATTTTGGATTATACTTTATCCCATCGTGTCAACTTGACACGAGATTGAATTGAACTATAATGACATCGCCATGTTGTTGTTATTCTTTGTGATAGTTACGATACATATTTTACCAGTTTAGTTGTATTTTTAACTAACGAGTATCTTCCACTCCCAGACTAAGCATAGAGTCAAATTTCGAGTTTAGAAAAGACCCGAGTAGAAAATTTGTCGAGAGTCGCGCAGCGACCCGAGATAAATTTTCACCAGGCTTTTCTAACTCGAAATTTTACTTTATGCGCCACGCATATAAACCACTGATTTACAGTAAAGTTAAAAATATATAACGCTTAAATGTAATGGTGATCAATATTTATGTCAAGCTGACACGATGGATTAAATATGGGCTGGCGCCAACGTATGTTAACTATCAATATAGTTTAAATTAAATTAAACTTTAAATTAAATTATAGTTTAAACATCGGCTGTCGTCATAAACCGTCATTATTCCATATTTTGATTGAGATGTAGCGAAAAATGCAAGAATTACTTTTTTCTGAATAGTTTTCGAATAATAATAATAAAAGTAGCATAAATCTACTTTGTGCAACTTTTCCATACTGCTGATATTTGTCTCATTATATCTTTGACGTGCTAAGATGGACACATCACCATTTTTTTTTTTCATTATGTTTTGTGTGATAATCGATCCCTATTATTATTATAACAAAAAATTGACAGTTATTAATAAATTTTGACTGCTGACAATAATTGACTGCTGTTAAGATTTTATTGGTTAATAGAAATGATATCATTGTTTCCAAGGCACTCTGTACAAAAAAGAATATATTATAATTTTAAATATTGAATCTATAATAAATTATGAGTGTTGTACATCACTGAGTTCAGAAAAAAATATTTTTTCAAGAAATATAAAAATACAAAATAGCGCCCATACGAAAAACGAAAGTTAACTACGGTCCCTGGGTAAATGTTTTGTTATTTGAGAAAAAAATATGCTACTGGATTCCTTATTAAAAAGTGCCTGTATATTGTCAAAGTTCTAAATGTTCAGATCCAGTAGTTTTTGAATAAAAAAAATAAACACGATTTTTCAAAAAATCAGTTTTTTGTTGATATATCGAAAACAAAAGAAGATATTTCAAAATTGTTTTCAAATTATTGTAAGGCCATAAAATATGCAAATTTTCTCTAATTCAACCGACTCTATCTCTTCAAATTACTGAGATCGCCATGCATTCTGTCGAAATACGGACACCCTGTATAGTTTAATTATTATTTAACTGATTCACTCAAAATTAATTATGATTGAAAATTTAGTTGACTAATATGCGCATCTGATTAATAATAACAAATGACTTATAAATATTGACTAAATTATTCATAACTAATTTAGTCATTAGTTTAATTCATGACTAAATATTTAGTCAATTAATACCCAACTTTGCTGAGGATTATGCTACTTAATATTAATACATTAGGAATTTTTTCTAATCATGATTAATATGTAGTTTCAGTAATACCTTTTATACTAGGTTAATACATATGTCTCAAGTAGAGCAATAAATATCCCTAAAAGACGGCATAAATCAAAATTTACTGTGAGCAAGTAATAAAAAGACATTCTCGTAGGTGACCATAGATTTCTCGAATGGCCTGTAACCGAATCGCTTATATTGGAAAACGGCGGCGCCGGCTGCCCGGCCCTCAGAAATAGTGACAAATGGCATTCGGGAGAAACAGCTTGTTCCCGTCTGCTCAACTTTTCGCGGCGTGGCGTTTGAAACCACACAAAGTTCGAGGGGCCCCTCCGGTCCGGGAAGAGGCCCCCGCTACCTGGCCCGCTCGTATATCTCAACTTTCCAACATTAGGGCTAATTCCGCCCCCCGGCCCCGACAACTTGTTCTTTTAAAACAACCCTTTAACGCGCGCCTTTGGAAAAAACTCGGGGTGTTATTAAATTTATTTCGCACGCCACGGCCTTTTTAAATTATCACTCTACTTTCAGAAACTTATATTATTAAGTCGTAAAATGATGCTACGTAATAAAATTATTTATTACTGTTACCAATTTTGTTATGATTAATGTATGCAAGGAATAAAATGCAAAAAACATAAGTTTAAAAACTCTTACAAATTATCTAGTGGTTTTTTCAAGTTGCGCAAAGAAAAAATCCCACTAGATGAAAATAATGCAACTTTAAAATTCATGAAATAAATCAAGTAGAAGCAAAGGGTAATAACTTTAATACTAGGTTGGGATTTTTACATTTTTCAGTTATTAAGTTTATGTTATATTTGAACCAACAAACAAATTAACAGAATTATTATATGGATTTACAGAAAATATACTGGGTAGCAAGTTTTAATAATGAGAACTCTATATCTCTTTGCAAATTAACAAATAACTATTCCCCATGCATGTTCTCCAAGTTTTCCAAGTTGTACTTACCCCCCTTTGCTTTTAAGTGTCTCAAATCATCAAAAATTATGACACAAATAAACATTCATTGCAAATCTAATTACTTAAATTATAAAAACTAATTTAATAATAAATAGTCGAACATTCAAATATGAATTATTTCAATCACTAAATTATACGTAAAATTACGAAAAAAACCAAGCGAGTTATTAAAATATGTCTTCAGTATTTTTGATAGTATCTTCCAGTCTTTGATTAGGCCTAAAATAAACATCTTAAGTTTAGAGAAGCCTGAAAAAATGTATTAATCGCAAATTTTCAGGCTTTTCTAAACTTGAAATATTTACGTCATACGCCAGGCGTGTAAAACACTGATTTAATGTGTAGCTCCAAAATATACTTAGTAATTGTTATTCATTTGAATATTCGAATATCTAAATTTTTAAATATTCGAAAATTTAAATATTTGAATATGTTTTCTAATGAATATTCGAATACTTAAATCAAACTTATTTGAAAAAATTAATAAAAATCAAATATTTACAATTTATTATATTTTTTTAAGATTCTATACACTTCTAAATTAGGTTGGGATAATAAACTGGTTGGTAATGTAACATTTCTACTAACCTAATTTTCCATTTAACCTTTTCAGCACTGGAATCTTTATGGTGCCCGAAAAAATGTTTTGTACACCTCATATAATTTATTACTATCTCAGATATACATAGAGTTCGTCTTTTAAGTATACATATCTAAATATACTGTAAATCTTCGGATATTCGTTGTTTTTACAAATGTTTCAAATTGAACTTTCAAACGAGTGTTTCCAAGATTAAGGATAAAGTAAAATTTCGAGTTTAGAAAAGCCTGAAAATTTGGTTTGGTCGCGTAGCGCTACGCGCTACTAATCCAGATTTACAGGCTTATCTGAACTCGAAATTTTACTTCATGCGCCACGCGTACGAAACACTGATGTGATGTGATGTTCAGAAACATTCTACTGCTTTAGTAGAATATTTTGAACTTTACCTAAAATCAATGTTTTATCCGCTTCGCTACGCGACCAAACCAAATTTTTCGGTTTTTCTAAACTCGAAATTTTACTTCACGCTTAATCTGGGAGTGGAAAACACTCGCTTAAGACTTTAAAATAATAAACTATTTAAAAAAACAAACGATTGTCGGAAAAGTTACAGCTCATGCATACATGTGTGTATATTTAAACGAAAAATTCAAAGTATGTTTACCAAATTTTAATAGTGGCAGAGCCGCAAGGGTTAATTTTTTAGAATGGCAATAATCATTAGAATAAACCAAGTGCAATTAGTTTTATCATAGAAAATCGAAAAATGTTCTTAATAAAAATTAATTAAAATATTTTGAAATAAATATCTTCATAAAATTGACGATTTTGAAAACTAATTGTTCTTTAAGCTAAAAAAATAATCAAGTGGGATATTATAAAATTTCTTGCTGCATTAGTTTTCAAACAAAATCTATCAACTTTACATTTGTTCATTATAGTATTAAATTTTTAATTTTTATAATAAATTTGATTTGACGATCAATTCTTAATAACTCAAAAGCTGTTTTGTTGAGTTTTTGTTTTTATTTAAAAAGAATGGAACTGGACTCAGGAATTGGACTTTCGATGCGAAAACATTTCAAACAATTGAATTTGTGTTCAGTAACAAATGTTTCATAATTTTTGTTTAATGTTTTGAATTACAGTTTGAAAAATTGAATCGGTGTTCAGGTTTAGTAAGAAGCTTATTTCTTTTTTAGATTAAACAAATTAAAAACTCTTATAACTCTAAGAAATTTTCATAAGATCTTGAAATGTTCAGAGACAGTAGAGAAAATCTAGAACTTTCAAAATATGTGAAAAACCCAAAACACTATCGATAGTCTTACGCAACATAATTTCAATTTTTTTCTTAACATCCCAAAAAATTTTTATAAATATCTCACCCAAAATGTCTAAGTTATGAATTTTTGTTTGTTTTTATACTCTTATTACATACAATACAATGTATTTAATACAGACGGACTTTTTGAGATTTAGATAAAAATAACTCAAAAACTATTATTATATTTAAATTTGTACATATTTTGAAATAAAAAAAAAATTAACAGCTTCTTAAAATTCCATGAAGATCTCACATTATATTTTAAAATTATGAGTATTATAATCCATAGAACTTGATTTAAAATCCGCGATTATTAACATTCATGTGGAAAATTTATTTGTTTACACGCATTTAGTTTATTTATTTATTTAATAATAATGATAATATAAAAGAAGCAGATTAAAATACTTAAAAAAGCTATTAATAAGATCGATTTAAATGTTTACTTAACATCCACACATTATAACTTCATCTCACGCAACATTTTAATATTTTGACATTTTTAATAAGTTAAAAATCCAAAAAAATGATTAAAAAATGATGATGTGTCCTTCATAGCACTTTTCCCTTTTTCCTTTACCTTTTTCCCTTTTAAGCAATTGATAATTGATATATTAAATTTATTTTACTCTAACCAATTAGTTAAAGATTTACCTTAAAATTAGTGATATATACGCGTGGCGCATGAAGTAACATTTCGAGTTTAGAAAAGCCTACAAATTTGGATTTGCCAGGGCGCGACTTGCTTTGCTCGCGCGCCCCGGCAAATAGAATTTTTTTGGCTTTTATAAACTTGAAATTTTACTTCATAATTAATCTGGGAGTGAAAACTCTCGTTAGATCAAGCAAAAACCTATTTTGCAGTTTCCTTTATTGTAAAATGTATGTCAAAATAAATTGACCAAGTGTCGTGTTTTTTTTATTTAAATTTAGAATAAACACAAATTTGTGTAGATTATTTGTGTTTAAAATTTGCAAAAGGTTTTAAAAAATAGTTAACATTTAAAAAATGTGTATTATATAAGTTATATCTTTCAAAGCTTTCTGCGACATTTTCTCTTGAGATCTGAATACGCTTTAAATTTTGAAATTCAAAATAATAAAGTCCATACATTAAATGTTTCTATAAAGTGTACATATTCCATAAATTTGAATTGCAATTTTGAATTTTTAAGCTCATCAAAACCAATAATTTAATTCATGCCACAGTTGTATACAACTTAATCAATGTTTTGTTAAGTTTAAAATATGCAGTAGTTGGTTGCGGTTAGGTTTCATTGCGAATTTTATTTAATTTTATCTTTGGTACAATGAAACAATTGAAGAATAGCAGCAACTTCAAAAACTTTGTTTAAAAAAACATGTTTTATTGTATTAAAAGCTCATAGTGAAATAATAAAAAAAATTAATATCTCTATCATTGCATTTTTCCCGTGAATTATATGATGATTTAAATACTAAAAATGTATAAAAGTTGCTTAAACTAAATTTCTTGTACTTTTATTATTATTATTTCGAATTTGTTCACAAAAAAGTTATTTTTTCGCTATATATCGGTAAAAATAGATCCACTGCATCTTAGCAGTTATTTTAAAATAATTATTATTAGTTTTATAGTTGATTTTCTTATATGCTCCTAGATTAAAATATCATTTTAAAAATATGATGACGTTATCTTGAGTGTGTCAAGTGTTCATAATGATATGATTTTACTTCTTCTAACTATAAAAGAAATAATATATATTTCTATGTAGTCGTTATGAGTGTTCTTTTAAATCAAAATCGCGGATAATTTTTATTGCTCTTTCTGACGAAAGGAGATCTTTATTTGAATATTCCTAAGTTAACTTTTGTAATTTTTTTTATAATATTATAATTTTACTCCTCTTAGCTATAAAAGAATATTATTGAATACTATGTAATCGCCGTAAGTTTTTTTACGAATTATTTAAAAAAATGGTGTGTGCGCCGGGACAAGTATGTTTTTTGCTTACAGGGTTTTCAAAAAACTTTACAAATATCGTATTTTTCCAGATTATTTAATCCTGTTATCTCTTAAATATGACTCACCAGAATAAATTAGATAAAAGCGGCTGAAACTCACCTGAAACAAGCAAAAAGAAAACAATCAAATATAATATTCCAAATTCAACCTGAAAGACTTCGTTTGATATACTTATGCAGTTCATTAAGTAAAACAATAATAAATATTATTTATGTTTTTTATAAATTACCAATTTAATCATAGAGTTTGAAAGATGTCGTTTTAATCACACGAAAGTAGGTTCAATAAGAAAATACTATAACTTAGTGATAGTTTTCGTTATAAAAGTAAATCACTAGTATTTAAATAATTAGCACTGATTACTTTTTGGTATTTACTTTTTTATTTTTAATTGTGACCAGTTTCGACTCGTCAGCGAGTCAGTTTTAAAATGACTCGATGACGATTCGAAACTGGTCACTTCTTAAATAAAGAAGTGAATACAAAACAGTGATCAGTGTTAATTATTCAAATATTTACAATGTATCACAAAGTAACCGCCTCCATTGCAAGGTATTAAATTACCAGTAATTATAAAGAGTGATTACGATTAAACTGTCATCAAATGTCAATAAAACAAAAACGAAAAGACATCAAGGAAGTAGCAGAACAATAGCATAAAAGCTAGGCTCCTTGCATTAAACTCCCTTACAATTTATTGGAAACTAGGCATTACTCAAAGGACCTCAGGAATATCGACACGTTAACTAAAATGTACGATACATTTGTACGGACCAAACTAGAGTACTGCTCTATTATCTGGTCGCCATACCTCGCTTGTTCAATTAACCAACTAGAGAGCATTCAACGCAAATTTCTAAAAATGATTTATTTCAAAAAACACCGAGCTTATCCTGTTCAAAATTACAATCACGATAATCTGCTTCGAGAGTTCAATATGCACTTCCTCGAAGCACGTCGGAAACTATCTTCTCTGTTTTTTCTACACAAACTACTAAATAATGAAATCGACGATATCCACTTAATGTCAAAACTTAATTTCTATGTACCAAGATTGAATTCCCGAAGCAGATGTACATTTGCATACACCGTGTCGAGAACTAATGTTCTCCATTATTCTCCCTTAAACTGCATGGTACGACACTGTAACAATGTTCCAGACATGGATATATTTAATGTAACCTCCCTTGATATCAGAACCTCATTGTCACCGTTAATATAAGTCTTTTCTTTTGTTTTTTTGTTATCAAATATGCCATATAATTTATCCACTACTCTACTTTATTTCTATCATTTTGTATTAATGTTTATTTTTAGTATTAATGTTTATTTTTAGTATTAATGTTTATTTTTAGTTAGTATATTTTAAAAAAATATGTATTTTTCTCTGTAAATAGAATTTATTCTGCTTAGAAATAAATGATTATTATTATTATGATTATTATTATTATTATTGTTTAATTTATCCGAGTACATATAAGCGACAATTTAATCGTAATCACTCTTTATAATCCTACTAATGACTTATACAGAGCTGCACTATTGGTAAATATTTAATAATAATAATATAAGAATACTTTATTGATGCAATACAAATACACAAATGCATAAATAGGTGAATATATGTGATAGTGAAATGCGATATATTTTATTATATCATTGTAATATATAACTGCTAAGTTGAAGCCGAAGGACTATACGTTCTTCCAGAATGCCCGAAGGGCCTTAAGTCGATTAAAAATTGCCCAAAGGATATACATCTATATATAGCCAAGTAGTTCAGTAATATTAGCAAATTGCACGGGATCAGAGCATACTGATGAGAATGAAGAAACCTGAAACGTGTCTATAAACACTGACCACTATAGCACTGGTAGATTTCAATGTTTATCGTATTTTTTTTTTATAAGATTACTAAGATTTTTACCCCCAAAACGTTTCAAGTTTGTAAGAAAACAGGAAGTTAGTTATAACAAGATGTAAATGTGAGACTGAAACCGAGGATTTTGCCTGTAATGAAGTTTAGCTAATTCAACGTCGAATAATAACAATAACAGAGTGGCATGTGTTGTGCGTTATATATATATATATATATATACACAAGTATATATTTGTATATAATAGAATATGCATTACAAATTAGTTACGTACGTGTCTAATATCCTAAGACGGGTACAGTATCAGATAAATAATTAGTTTAACTGCAGGTACACGCGCCATGCATGATCCGTGCAAAATTGATAACGATCGCTGCACTAACATTAATCATAATTTAATTTATTTACTTTTAAATATTTATTAGTTTATTCTGTATATTAATAAATTTTCATTACTAGGGAATATATAAACTTTTATTCAACTTTAAAATCCCACCTATAAAATCATTAAATCGCACTGTAACCCACGTACGGTAGTTCTTTTGTCTGGAAGCAAGGGGTTCTAAATAAATAATTTAGACAATTTTAAAATGTTCATGACTTTCGTGATTTTTAGTTGTCTCTAATGTCTTCAGATTTTTATCAATGTACAAGATTTTCAGCAATGTTGTGAAAAAAATGTATGTAGACTAGTGTAGACAATACTATATGAACTAATTATGTTAGATGAATTTGACTTTCAAAAGAAAAAGCAGGGTAGCATATATAATTTCAATTTTAATACAAACGGTTGGAACACGTTTAATATTCATACGGCGGGGACGAGGTCAGGCCGTCCGTTATAAATAATGTAAGTCGTGTAATGAAGTGGAGTTTATGCAATAAAAGCGGTCGCGCTGGCTGGCGCTGAAGCATCTCCAACATCAAATTCACCACCGGCGAAGACGACGACAGCATTATGACCCTCTTAAGCCTACGCGCCTAGGGTTACGAGTTCTCCCCCACATCCCGCAAAGTCAAACGAGTAGAAAAAGAAAAAAAAGGAACGTCTCACATATCGTTGAAGCCAGTAATGAATTGAAATAGTATACGTAGTATTCGGATAGGCGGTGGCTGCTGTGGCCATATATCAGATCGCATCTAAGCGTTTCGATCTCACTCGAAATCAATTCTCTCTCCCCGCATTGTCGGGCCAACACCCCTTTCTAGATTTATATCCGGGGAGCCTTTAGAAACCCTAACGTTGTCTTAACACGACTTTCACGAATCCCGAGGCCAGACAACAGGCGAGGAAAAAAAGGATCGCATAACCGATGTATGGATGGAAAGAAATATAAATGGGAATTTATTACATGAAAATGAACAGAATTCATAATAAGTTTGATACGGTATAAAAACAAAAACTAGTAAACAATCTGCGTTACTAAGTGTTAATATTTTATCAATTTACTATCAAATTTACTGAATTCTCAGAAACCTTTTTAGTTAAAAAAATCGCGAATGCAAGTATGGATTTAATAAAGAATAAATTATTCAAATCTTAACAAATACAAAAACACTACAAGCTTTGAATATGTCAATATTATCATATCTACCACATGGATTTGATATAGTAATAGATAATTTTTCAAGAAGTGTCTTATGTGAAATATTCCTCCACATTTGAATTAATTTCTATACTCTATAATGGAAAATCAAATAATCCGATTTACGTTTTAAGGGGCACTGGTAAAAAAGCTCATTTTTATATTCAGGTATTTTTTTTAAGTATACTTTTACATATTCCACATAAAAACTTGGAAAATTAATTACTATGAGATCAAACCTAAGTAATATACAGGGAGTTTTTCCTTTAAATATACATATCCCAATTATATGCGGAACATTTTCAGATATTCGTTGTTTTTTGTAAAACAATTTAATTTGAAGCTTTAAACAAGTGTTTTCTACTCCCAGACTAAGCATGAAGTAATATATTGAGTTTTTAAAAGCCTGAGCCTTTGGATTTGGACGCGTAGTGTCCAAATCCAAACTCAGGCTTTTCTAAACTCGAAAGTTTACTTCATGCGCCATGCGTATAAGAGACTGATTTGAAGTGAAGTTAACTTGTCCACAAGATTTCAGTATTATCAGTGTTTGATGCGCGTGGCGCATGAAGTAAAATTTCGAGTTTAGAAAAACCCACAAAATTTGGCCAAGCCAAATTTTGCCTTAGGGCTTTTCTAAACTCGAAATTTTACTTCATGCTTAACCTGGGAGTGGAAGACACTCGTTTAAAGCATCAAATTGAATTCTTTAAAAAAAAAAGCGTATGCATATGAATACTTAAAAGAAAAACTCCTTGGTATTTTAAACTTTACTTGAAATCAGTGTTTTATACGCGCTAGGCATGAAGTAAAATTTCGAGTTAAGAAAAGCCTGAAAATTTGGTTTGGTCGCTCCGCTTTGCCATGCGCCAGGCGTACCGAACATTGATTTAACGTGACTTAGCGGTATATTTTAAACTTTTCAATAGTTCAGTGTTTTATAGGCGTGCATTAATCCTCATTTTGGCTTAAAATGCTTGCAAGACTAGTTGACGTTTACATAAGAGGGAGCTTAGACCCCCAACTGTTGTCAACCTCTCAACATGCTTATACCAAAGGAAAATCTGTAGAAACGGATCTACATTCCTTGGTTAGCCAAACTGAAGGAACATTGAGACACAAGGAGTATACACTAGTGGCCTTTCTCGAAATTGAAGTAGTGCTTAACAATGTGTTCCCTGAAGCCATTGAGTTCGCTCTAATAGCAACAGGAATAGAGAAAGCCGTGTGCGGTCTCAGAGGAAAGTTGCTCCGTCAAAGGAACATCACCTCCAAACTAGGGAACTATTGTATGAGGAGACAGGTAAATAAGGGTACCCCTAGGGAGGGGTCCTATCACCTCTTCTCTGAAACCTAGCACTCAATGATTTACTCCTGGTACTAGGAAACTCTGGGTGCAAGGTAGTTGCGTATGCTGACGATGTGGCTATAGCCATCTCAGGCAAGCATCTATACGTTTTCTCGCAACTAATACAGTAAGCACTAGCCCAACTAGCCCAGTAATGCACGAGTTGCGGCCGTGGTGTCAATCCCAAAAAACTGAGTTAGTCCTTTTTACAAATAAGCACAACATTTTTAGCTTTAGAATGCCAACCTTGAATGAATCTGAGCTGGTAATCAAAGAACAAGTCAGGTATCTGGGTACAATCCTAGACCGTAAGTTTAGCTGGAAACAAAACATTCAAGAGAGAGTACGGAAGGCGACTGTTGCGCTGTACTCCTGTAACAAAGCGGTAGATAAAAGAGTAAAGGTTTACAAAGTCGTGGTTAGACCTATACTCTACTACGGTGCTATCATTTGGTGGCCAGCGCTTGAAAAGAGGAACCACTAGCCAGCATTCGGAAAGGTGCAAAGAATGGCATCCCTCATAATCACGGGTGCCATTAAGACATCACCTTCTAAGGCATTGGAAACGATCTTTAACTTGCCCCCTGTGGATCTCTTTAGTAAGCAGATCGCGCTAACAACTGCCATAAGACTAATCTCAGTTAGCAGGCTGACACCGGACACGCAGGGACACACAAGATTCCTCAAGGAATTTGCTAGTGTTCCCCTGAACATCGACCGCTGTCTACCAATTCTACCAATTCAACAATATGTTCTCTGCCCCAATTCCCACTAGGATGGACTGAGAGGAGGACAGGTGGTCGGACACAGGCTCATTTAATGTCTTCGCGGACGGATCTAAATGTGATGATAAAGCGGGGGGTGGGGTTTTCTGTTAGGACCTGCACATCCGCATCTCCTTCAGACTGCCGAACCATTGTTGTGTTCTGCAGGCGGAGATGCTGGCTATTAAGACAGTTGCAGATTGGCTAAAGGCTAATGGGGCTTCTGCTGGCCAGGTCCATAAACATACCGACAGCCAGGCTGCGATTAGGGCTCTAACAGGTGTATGCAGCACCTCAAAAGTTGTATCTGAATGCCGGAAAGCATTGAATGAATTGACAGCTCAGGTACACCTTCAGCAACAACCCAGGTAACAATACAACTTAAAGCCTTGACTACTGTAGGGGGTGCCTTGATGAAGAGGAGGACAACGTGCTCCACTATATCTGTCAATGCCCCTCTCTGACTGCAATAAATAATTCCTCCCTTGGCCGATGCTATATCGACGGACTCTCTGATCTTGAGTCTCTAGACGTCAGAGATTTTGCAAGGTTTGTGATCGGCTCTAAGTGGTTCCCGTGAGAGAATGGAAGTCGTAGTATCAGGCCTAAGTGCAATTATAGCATTTACATGTTTACATCATTGAACTGATAAAAACTAAGCTATTTATGAAGGCGAATACTAGGTTAGGTTTAGGTAAGGTTTTAGTGGCTATTTAAAAAAATACAACTATTTGCTGTATCTTGCTTATAATTAAAGATATTAATATTTTATTTACCTCATTTAATTTGCCCGTAAAAAGTGCTCAAAGAACATATGATTCTTATCTTAGTAGTATAATAAATAACTGAGATATTAATAAAAATCGAAAATAGAAATATATGAGTTTTTGGCTGCAAATTGACAAAGAAAGACGATAGCCTGTTTTTGTTTTAGCCATTGACTTTAAAAAGGAGATCGAGAATGCGCCATTCGTTTTTTTTTTTTTTCTATATTTTCTAATAACCAAAATTTCCTATAGTAACACCCAAATGTAAGCACCCTGTATAGTGCAATGTTTTCTTATTAATTTATATTTATGTTTATATCTATTTTTTTACGTAACTGTATTTATTATTATACTTCTTTAAATTTAAACCATCACAGTTGTGCATGTTTGTAATAACACGAAATAAAGGAAAGTTGAAAGTTATTGATTAATATAAAGTTTTAAATGCTCTGGTAAGGTTAAACAGATCCTTGTAAAGTCTCAAATTCTGTCTACTATTAGATCTTAATTAGATCTTCTTAATTTAGAGTTCAAAGACTTGATTCAACTAACTTTTATTTCTAAGGTCATTACAGCCCTATTAAAAAAATTGCAATTAATACCATTATAGCTTTTAATAAAATAAACAGTTTAAACCCGCTGTAAACTAGCAATCAGCTTACTTTTTTTTAATCCCTCTGATCAATAAACCCCCGATTATAGGAAACAAAGCGAGGCTAATCAGGACGTATGTATAGAGATGAAATTGAACAAGGTAATCTTCCCACAGCCGAAGCCACACTATCAAACAATCGGACAATCAGTGTGATGAAATTAGATCAAAACCCCCCCGCGCTCCTCGCTCACCATCACCCTAATATTCATTCAACGTTATATTGAATGGAATTGAGCAAAAAAAGTCAGACTTTAATTCAGCCTTGAGTCCAATCAAATTGTCGGGTCGGATCAAATTGGGATAACCCAGTTTAAACTTTTATCTTAGCCTCCTTACGGGATTAATAAAACTCGTGTTTTTTTTTTCTTTCTTGCGGGAACATAAAATCGGAAAATTGGAAAATCGATGTCGCTGGTGTTTATTTTTATGGCGTGTTAATTGGAGGTCGTGTGTAAATGGCGTGTTTACGTAATGATTGCGCTCTTTTTTATATTAATGAGACCAGAAATTAAACCATCACTCTGAAATATTGAGGGTACATAAAAGGGAACGATGTATTATAGTGTGCGTTGGTAAAGTGGTTTAATCTATCATCAAAACGCTTTTTTGTTGTAATCGTGAAAATATTGGTGTTCTCGTTGAATTTTTAAATAGTCATATTTCAACACTAGTCATGCAATCATATAAATTATATTTGGAAAGTTTCTAAAAACATAATAATTTTACATACATAAAAAAATATTTTCAACACTGCAAATAATTGGTAACAGAATAATTTATGATTTCTCACTATTCTTATTAAATATGATGTGTTTCTAAATAAAAATAATTATACCGTTCGTTTGATTTATCGTGGTGACCATTAGTAAATAGTTAATTATTAATGCGAAGACGGTTAAATTAGACAAAAGTTTCGATTTCTAATAGAAAATAAAGCTGAGAACAAATTTCAACTAGCGTTTTTCAAGATATGACAAAATTTGTAAAAACCGACAAAATCATCTGTTTTGCTTAACTTTGTTAATTATAACGATAACGAGCTAATATTTGAAATGTACCCCAAATAACATCTAAAAAACAACAAAGGTATAATTCATGCTAATTACGTCAATAAAGTCAGTTTATAAAAACGGTTATTTATACGTCAAAACGTCAAAAGTAAACATTTTTTATTAATTCTAATAAACATAAATCCTTTAAACATATCAAAAATATGAATTTTTGTTCAGTACTAATTTATTCACCGGATAACTATATACGCGTATCAGGCTCCAACGCCATCATTAGTATAGTCCCGAACCAGGGCTTGAAGAATACTGAATTATTAATACTTTCTAAAAACAAAATGTGAAGCTATTATTACTAGCACTTATAAATTATGCTAATTACATCAATCATGTTCATTTTTGTCAGCAAAAGTTAATTTATAACAAAAATCAATCGTTTTGTGTATTTTTCATTTCAAAATGTCAAAAATGCATCCTCTGGAAAAAAAAGAATTGTTTACGTATGCAGTCGCGGAGCGATTAAACCGAATTTTAAGGCTTTTATAAACTCAAAATTTCACTTCATAGTTAACCAGGGAGTGAAAAACATTCTTTGATATATTATTAAATGCTTTATAAAAAATACAGTAGGTAATATTAAATTTAAATGAACAGGTTGGTGCGTTTTAGAGGTGCCGCATATGGAAAACTTTTTAATTTGAAGAGATATTGAAAAACAATGTTTTCGAGCCAGGGTCACTTTTTTGTGTTTTAATCAATAACGAAAAGAAAATTGATCTATCTCTAACCATTTCCGCTCTATAACCGGAAGTTGATAAAATGCCATTTTGATTAGGCTATAAACTTGAAATTCTGCAATTTTATTAATTGATCTTCCTTAAAGAATGTTTAAATAAAACGACTCTGTTTTTAAAATTATTGAATAAAATCAAATATTTTGTAAACATAATCGTTAGATAATTTTGATTTAAAAATTATTCAATAATGAAAAAAAATATTTAATCAACAAGCTATTAAATATTCTTTAAATAATTTTTAAATATAACGTCCCGGTTTTGAAAAATATTGAATCAAATCAAACATTTTGTAACCATAAACATTAATCGTAAGATAATTTTGATTTAAAAATTATTCAATAAGGATAATTCAATTAACATTAAATTGGATTTATACAGAGATACATAAACTTTGGCAAGCTGCAATAAAAATAGTTATTTAGGTAATTTATCTGTCAAGTAGGGATTTTGGGCACGATTTGCAGATTATTTTATCTTCGATTACAAATGTCTATAAATTTAATTAATATATATATATATATATATATATATATATATATATATATATATATATATACTCAATGACATTAGAAGCGTAACACCCAGAAGGAGTTATTATTTTAACTTGATTTTTTGCCAGTATGGTAGTCTTACATCAAGAATAAAATGATTACATTTTCAAGAAATTTTATTAAAAAACAATCTAAAAAAAATTAATAATGTGTTTGGCGACCCCTTTGCTGTATACACTCCTGTAGACGTCTGGGCATCGACAAAATGAGATGGTCGATGTCTTCTTGAGTCATCTCGTTCCAAGCAACTTGAATTTCATCGATCAACTGTGCTAGAGTCTGTGGAGGATGGTGCAAAGAGAATATTCTTCTTCCCATGATATCCCACACATGTTCAATGGGATTTAAATCCGGCGAACGGGGCGGCCACGCAAAAACATTAACACCAGCTTCATTAAGAAAGTTTATAGTTCGACGAGCAATATGGGGACGTGCGTTATCTTGTTGAAAAAGTACGTCTGGGCGGCCATCTAAATAAGGCAACAAAGTCGGTCGTATGACGTCTTCAACATAACGCGCAGCTGTCATACTGCCTCGAATGAATACAAGAGGTGATCGACTACCATAAGCAATAGCCCCCCAAACCATTACTCCAGCAGTCCTGTGTACATGCCTCTCAATAGCAAACCTAAGATCAGGTCGTTCTCCACGGTAGCGTCGTACCCTTCTACGGCCATCATGCGTGCCTAGACAAAATCGTGATTCATCGCTGAATACGACATCGTGCCATTCTGCCTCCCAATGCTGCCGTTCTCTGCACCAGTCCAACCTTTGGCCTACCTTCTTCTCCAATCCATTGATCACCGATTTGACGCGTAGTGGCGAAACGGTCTCGCAGGGCTATTTGTCTTAAGCGCCGATCTTGACGTTCTGTGGTACGCCTTGGTTGACCAATTGGTCTTCTTCTAGCTCCTCTACCTTCTTCTGTCCATACCTGATACACACGTATTACAGTTGCTGCAGTGGAATCAATACGGCGGGCAATTTCGCGATAGGACATACCGACATCTCGATAAGCAACAACTCGACCCCGGTCAAAATCGCTCAAATGGTGATATTGTGGACGTCTTCGGACTCGAGGCATTTTATTTAAGCTTAACACACTCAACGGAAACACGAAAACTAAAAACATCTGTACTAAACAGCTCATATAAATAGTTTTATCAAAAAAGAAAAAGTGATTTTTTTTTTTTCACAATAAATATAAAAGGCACAAGGTTGAAATTGTTACCAAGGTATGCTTTAAATATAGTCACTCTGTTGCTAAAATATGAATTCAAAAAAATCATTCCTTCTTGGTGTTATGCTTCTAATGTCATTGAGTATATATTCATTTGTACATCCACGTATTATATTTGATTTATACCTGAAAAATGTCACCACTTGGGATTTGTAGACAAACCATATCTCATAAACTGTTAATAGTACCAACATGAAATTTAGTACATTCAAATGGTTCAAGTTGGTGAATATTTCTATAGAGTTATTTTTTTTTTCTTACTCTTAATTTCCAAAGAAATGACACAAAGATTTTTATAAAGATAATTAGAATACAAATTTATGGATACCAAATTATATGGGTTTTCATTGATACATATTGCAGTAATAATTAAATTAAAAAATCACTAATAAATGGACTAACAAAAGGAAAAACAATCAAATACAGTATTACGTCTAATATGATTTTTTTGTTGTTAATTCGAAATATCATAAATAATCACCGTGTAATGGATTAACATAAGAAAAACAATCAGAAACTTCAAATATTCATGTGAATTGTTTGATCTCAATTAAAAAGCCTCGTGTACTCGAAATCTTTTGACGATATTTGAATTTTGTATGAATGAAACTGAAAATCAGTTTAAACATCTTATGGTTTGAGAGTGTGAAATTTTAATTTATTATGTTGCTTGTTAGTTTTTTAATATTGTTCCTATATTATTTTATCAATTGATATGACAATGATTAGTTCATTTATTAATATTACTGCATTATGTTTTAACAAAACGCCATATAATTTGGAATCATTAAATTTCTCTTTCAGTTATCTTGAAATAAATAGATATACAGGGTTTCCCATTTACATTTTAAAGTTGGTGTCATATCTTTGGAAATTAAGCGTTGGAAAAAAAATGTAACGATACAGAATTATTCACCATTTGGATTCATTTAAGTCTATTATCTCGTGGGACACCCTGTATAAACATATTGAAAAATAATGAAATTAGTATATATTATAAATTTACATATCTCAAGTGGTTACCGAGTCGTTATAAAATTTCTTTAAAGAAGATTAATTAATAAACTTGCAGAATTTCAAGTGTATAGCTTCATCAAAATGACATTTTATCAACTTCCGGTTATAGAGCAGAAACAGTTAGAAATTTCGTTTAAAATTAATATTATTTATATATTTTGTAAATTTCAAAAGGTAATTCCGTAAATAAAGAATAAAAAATATTAAAAATATCATCATTACTGTTAGTTATGCTTCAGATGTTCTGCAACAATTAATTTATTTGACATTTTAAATAGTATTCACGCATCTATATATATATATATATATATATATTTTTTTTTTTTAGTGGCTAAGTAACTGTCATAAACGACAGATATTAAAAAGCATCTAAATAGATTAGGTCCTATTTAATTTGCATTGGCCATTTAAGCCTGCCTTACTTTTCAGTAGTAGAAAAGTAAATCTTTTTTGGTAAGATCATAGATGAAATAAATGTGTTTACTAGATTTTTGAAACTGACTAATCAACGCAGAAATATTGTGAACACTGACTGACATGTGTGTGGCAGTCAAATGTGTTAATTAATGGGTACATTTAGTCTTCAAAACCACAAAAAATAGACATTCATTTACCTACAATAAATTTCCAAAATCTATATAAATAAAAATTAATTTCAGTAAATTTTGTCCCACTATAAAATTTACTTAGTCAAGAGATGTTTCAGTTTATTTTGCACGTATAAAATAACATATTGTTCAATAAAAATGTTGACCTAACTTAAGAATTTCTGAATAAAAATGTAAATATTGTATATTTCGAACTTTACAATATTTCAGTTTCAGTCGCTAAAAGTTTCAAATTTGACGCTTACAAAAATAATGACGTTTTAACATATGCATCGACGTATGTATACTAGGGTTGTTAAAAAAATCTTTTTTTTTTCATTTTAATTAAAACAAACAGTGTTTTTTACAAAACGTGTTTTTTACTGAAACAGTGTTTAAAACACTAACAATTAAACACGTGTTTAAAACTTACCCAGCCTTATTAATAGACGTTAGCATACAGCTATAACATAGTTGTATGGTTGATATTGACATTTTCGGATTAATAAAACGATTTAGTAGATTACAGTTGTTGGTTTACAACTAATAATTTAATAGCCCTTGTCTTATACATAACCACAATTGTCATAACAAAATAGGGTTCTTTAGAATTTATTTAATACTGCCATAAATCATAATTTTTTAAACCTTATCAGTATATTTTGAACTTTACTTTAAATCAATGTTTTATACGCGTAGCGCATGATGTAAAATTTCTAGTTTAGAAAAGCCTGAAAATTTGGTTTGGTCGCGTAGCGCTACGCGCTACGCGACTTAACCAAGTTTTCGGCTTTTCTAAACTCAAAATTTTACATCATGCTTAGTATGGGAGTGGAGACACTCGTTAAAAGTAAATTTTAATCTAATAATTTATTAAAAATAATACCTTTTCACAAACATAAAAAAGCAGTGTAACATACCTTCTAAATTACTTGATTACAATGAAGTTAGAACACATGAAAATGTATGTTGCCACGTTCATTTTATACATATTTCAAAACTAACTAATAGCATGCAGATTTTGCTTTATTAATATGAAATGTTAGTATCGTGTTTGTATGCGTCTAGTAGAGGATAACTAGCATTAAACTATAATGCAATTCTATTATTAAGACTGAACATGTTTAAAACACGTTTTAAATTACATCTATGCACATATAATTGTGATGTTTTATTACGATAACATTTTATTTTTAATAATGTTATTTAAAATATCTTTAACCATTTAACTAAAATTTAAAAACGTAACCAAGAAATGTTTAACAAAGTATTATAAAATATAGTTTAACTAATTTAAGATAATAACAACCTTGATGTATACTAAATAGAAAAAAAAACTGCTATATAGGAAAATCAAATTTTAAATGATAATAAATCGTTCAAATTTACTGGTATTTTTTTGACTTCCGTGTATTTTTAATTTTATTTATATTTTATTTTCTTGCTTAAAATTCTAGTTATTTAAGTTTAATTAGAGCAATAATATAATTATTATACTTTAAACCTTACATTTTCTACTCATAATTAATTTTTTGCCGGTGTAGGAAATTGAGTCATTGTAATGCGCGAGCAGGTGCATGGATGTGACGAAGAATAATGCACGCATGTAAATTTTATGATCAATAAAATTGAATATGCACCTACAAAAAATTAAAACTGTTTATTTTGTTGAGTGAATTTGATTGCACGCAATGCTTTTACAATTATTTACGTCCGTGCGCAGTGCCATTACACTGCAATTTTATGTAATATTTTATGGTGAAAATTATAATTTAACCGTAAATAGAATATAATGGATTGTTTCACTGATTGCCGCAGATAGCCGTTTGTTAGTAATTTAAGAATTTATTTTTTAAATACAGAAAATGTATATCGTGACTAGCGATCGTGATAATAACACGTTATCATTGTGTTAGTTATGATAATAATTGAAAGAAGAGGAAAGAATGAAAAATATATTTTTGAAAGAATGGGTATCCTTGCCAAGTACATTTATTTCAACGGAAAAACTAGTAAATGCCATTCTAACGATGTTTAATTCCGGCTATGTTTGTGAACAATTATATTAGTGGTTGCACCCCACGACCTGTTAAAATAGTTTCACATAACCAAACCAAATACAGGGGAGAAAAAAGTTATTCAAGTTATGTTATGATTTTCATCATACGTGTAATAAATTCTTAAACGTATGATCCACGGTCCAATTTAAAAATAAAATTATTACAATTTTGACATACATAGAAAAAAAGTTCGCGATTACTGACCTAGATCAATATCCATTTGTAACTTTACGAATGCAATAAAGTGTATTATTATTTATAATAGTAATAAAATTAATAAAACTTATAGAAATAGTAAACAATGAATTTGATTTAGCAATTTGTCGGTAAAGTGGTTTAATGTATAAGACATAACACTTTAACACAAAGTAGTTGTTGTTATAGGGTACGTTTTATAAGAATGACACAACATTAACCCGAGTGAATATTCCGGTGGCGTCGTGACTTAAACAGCCCATTACGAAAACACTCGTGGATCTCCTCCGCTCTTGAGAGGCGGCGGATTTTGTGTACCCAAAAATTTATAACAAGGAGGAGGAAGAGAAGCAAAAAAAGTCCATTCCTTTGGGGACACTTAAATAAATAAAAAAAAAACTTCACTCCGAATGATTATTTTCCGCCTGCCTAACCCACCAGTGATAGTTTGCATAATTTATCGTCGGCGTTTTAAATAAAATTAAGGCCAATTTCAAAGAGATCTCGAACTCAATAACACTTCGGATATTACGGGAGACGTCACGTCCTCCTCCTCCCCTCCAGCACCGCGAGCCTGTGACTTTTCTTAATGCAATTCCAACTCTTCTCGGCAAGTTTGATTTACTTAATTTTATTACATAATTTTCCAAGGAGGGATTTTTATGAAAAAGTTTTATTTAATCTGAGTCGATTAAGTTTTTACTTCAAACTTAATTTGTCTTTCCAGATAATCATAACGTTGATTTGGATATTTTTAAACTTCCATCCTTATCAACTTGTTCATATTATTTAAAAATATTAAAAGTGCAATCAAGAAATTGTCAATTTCATTTTTACTTTATAATATCAGCTTATAACGTAAAAGTTTTTATTATAATTAGAGGGCTGAATTATATACTCTATGTGATTTCCAATTAGATTTGTACATACGAGCAGTGATGTAAAATTACCAGTAATTTAAAAATGTGTAATTGTCTTTGTAATTTTACTGGTAACATGGTAACAATTAGTAATTTAATGCTAGATATAAAACGTACTGTACGTTAAAAAAATCCATGTTTTGCACAATTTTATTTTACGAATGTTTCCTATAATTACTATATCTGGATATTGGCTAAATAAATCAATATGCGAATTACAAAATTATATATTACATTTCCTCTTTTCTTAATTTAAATAAATAAATAAATTCCCCTCGATATTTTCATCATCTTTGGCAATATGACTTTATATGAGTTGCATGTATTATTGTTTCTCCTTGATGTTCATGTGACAGCATGCGGGATTCCATCAAGGAAAAACTGAACATCGCTTTTTCCAGATTTTCCCCCCGATCGTGTTCTTTAGTCTTATTGGAAACTTTCGGCGGAATTGCCGCCAGCGATTTTATAGACTTTCGCTCGTTCGATGTTAACTGAGAGTAAAAATGTAACCACATTGAAAATACTTGTACTTGTAAAATAATTATAATGCTTTACAAAATATTAATATACAAAATAAATTCTAAATTAAAAAAAACAATACACTCAACTTACAAAGTTATAATTGGTAAGCAACGTAAGTCACCCAGCCATCTGGTATAATAAGTGATATGAAGAAATTGTAAATAAAACACTTTTAGTTTGTTTAACCACTGTATTTTGCACTTAATTTGTGACTATAGTTTCGTATCTAGTAGTCATTATCAAAATAATAGTCACAAATTAAGTGCAAAATACAGTGGTTAAACAAAGTAAAAGTGTTTTATTTACAAGTGTATTTAAAATGTACCACAAAGTGACCGAATACAACACAAAAAAAGTAAGTAACAAAACAAGTAAGTAATCGTAAGAAATGATCTTGAGATCTTTATTATTTTTAATATTTTAAAAGAAGGTTTTTTTTACTTGTCTGATACACTAGTATAGTGAGGCACTTGATATCGTAAAAAAATGAACTTTGACATGTTAATAAATATCGACGTTCTTCGCAAAATATAAAATAGACTTTTGCCTTTTTGTCTTCGTTTTTTATCTTTTTTTTTAAATAAAAATATAGTAATCACCTTTTACATAAATAACCAAAATAATATTTCTTAAATTAATAGTTATATTGGGTATATATAAATTAGCGGATATTCTATACCTGATGATATTCTTCGTAAAATTTTAAGCAACATATCTTATAAAATTTGAAATAAAAACACTTGGTTTGTTTCACTAACGTTAGTGAAACAAACCAAGTGTTTTTATTTCAAATTTCATTTTAATCATGTTTCACCAAGTGATTAATGAGAACATTGTGAAAGATATTTTAAACATATCTTAGTTCTAAAATGTTGTACCATGCTTTCTGAGCCTTCACGAGGTCTTCAAAGTTTAAACATTCAATCGTTTTATATGCGTTAATATTCGATATTAATTTACAGAAAACCCTGCAATATCAAAGTTGGGTTGGGTTGGGTGTATTTTTAACTTCACTATAAATCAGTGTTTTATACGCGTGGCGCGTGAAGTAACATTTCGAGTTTAGAAGAGCCCCGCGTAGAAAATTTGTCGAGGGTCGCGCAACGACTCAAAACAAATTTAACTTCATGCTTCATGAAATTTTACTTCATGCTTAGTCTGGGAGTGGACAACACTCGTTATTAGGTTTTAAATTGAAGGATCACTCTAGGTTACTAAGATTATTAATCAAAGGACCATTTTCCAAAGGCTATAGCAGGCTGCAGAAAACCCTGCAATTATGGTAGAATGACAGGTTTGAAAATTATTTGTCCTTGTGTGCAATTTTTCTTTTTTAAGCATGTGTTTTTAACACTTCTTAATTAGCTTATTTTCATATAAAGAACAGCCGGCAACGTCGACTTCCGCTTGCGTCAGTGATAAATGTTGACACTTACTGTTACGAATTTATTTAAACTTGCTAGTGCTAATTTTGTGTTAATTCTGTTTGTCTCGTTATTATCAGTTTGTATTTGTATTAAAAATCGAAGGCAAATGTATTTCGAAGACTGGATCAACGACTAGGTGAACAAGTATGTTAATCCCCAAAAATGCGAACAGTGGTCGGCCACGGCAGAGGCGCACAGTGTCATAGGGGGAAGGTACCCCAAATGCACCTTCAGCTAGCTCAGGGGTTTGGGTTTGGAGAGCACAAACAACTAGTCCTCAAAACACCGATCCAAAACAACAAATTTATTTACACGAAAAAACACAGCAACAAAAAAAAAACACAGCAGCAAATATTAATTAATACGTGGGCGTAGTGGGCGTGGCAGATTATGAATAAAATGATTGATAATTAAATGGATACAAACGGGCATAAATTTACTTATTTAGATACAGAACATATAATATTTCAATATTAATGTCACGGTTCAAATCCTTAAAAATCAAGAAGTGTTTTCTTCTAAACCCTTTCAGCCCTGGAATGTTTCTGGGGCCCAAAAACGTTTTTTGTACACTGCATAGTATTTATTACTATTTCAGATATACAGAGAGTTTTTCTTTTAAATTGACATATCTCAGATATTCGTTGATTTTACAAATATTTTGAATTGAACTTTAAAATGATTGTTTCCACTCCCAGATTAAGTATGAAGTAAAATTTCGAGTTTAGAAAAGTATAAAATTTTGGTTTGGTCACGTAGCGAAGCGAAGCAACCAAACTAAATTTTCAGGCTTTTCTAAACTCGAAATTTTACTTCATGCGCCACGCGTACTAAACACTGACGTGATGTAATCTTCAGAATACACGTTCTTAGCATACTGCTTTAGTAGAATATTTTGAACTTTACCTAAAATCAGTGTTTTATACGCGTAAAGCATAAAGTAGAATTTCGAGTTTAGAAAAGCCTGAAAATTTGGTTTGGTCACATAGCGCTTTTCTAAACTCGAAATTTTACTTCATGCTTAATTTGGGAATAGAAATCACTCGTTTAAGACTTTGAATTAAACGATTTAAAATAACAATCGATTATCGGAGAAGCCCTAACAATCAACGAAATAATTAGACCACATATCTTAACATCAAATTTCTACAAAAATGCATGCTCTTTAAGACTTTTCCAAATACTCATTGAAACAACTACTTCCCGAGATAATACCAATATACTGAGGGACTAAATGTTTGCAGAAAGTCGATATAAAGTCGTCGGGCGGCTATGAAAGTATTGCCCACGTAATTACTCAGGCAATATAACTACTACTTCCGGTTTAGCCGAAAGTGATTTAATTTTTCTGATTATAAATTGCAACAAACACTTTTGTCTAACTTGTAATACTCGTCTCTAAATTCCCTTTTCAGTGATGTATATCAAGTTGATTTATACGTTAAAACTACTCTTAAAACTAATATTTTTCAAAATTGACATAATAGGCCGTGACATTAAAACTGAAATAAAACATAACAAAGTAGGCCGTGAAATAGTCATGTTACTTAGAAAATTTTTTTAATAACAAAATAGTTTTTTCAGTTACCGGCAGAAAAGTTAAATGCCAAGATTAAATAGTCCTGAATTGTAATTTTTTTAACACACTGTAATGTTAAATAGCACACCCTGCCTTTCTTGTAATTATAAAATTCTGTCTATAATTCCCTAGTCAATTATGTATTGCAAGTTGATATTAGTGCAAGACTTGACCATATTAGAGTTTTTAACAGCTTGCACTAAGTATGCTTCATAATAATAATGGCTACAAAATAAATGGCAGGCTGTTCTTAGATAAACAAAGATTAAGTTAATTTTAAAAATATTAGTATTGGGGTTAGTTTTAACGTAAATAAAAACTCGGTATACATCACTGGAAAGGGACTTTAGAGGTAAATATGACACGTTCGAAAAAGTTTGGGTTTTAATTCAAAATAAGAAAAATGATATCACTTTCCGCAAAACTGGAACTAGTATTTTTAATTAATACTATGCCGAAGCTATAGTTAAACTATATATACATCCCAAAACTCAATTGTCTATCATTTATATTGCGTAGGCAATACTTTCATGGCCACCCCGGTATATTTTGTGAATATTCTAGAAATGGAAAATTAAATTTTATTTTATAATAAACACCTATCTTCTTATTTAAAGATTATACATATTCAATCAATATATATATCTTAAACTTTAGACAAAAATTACATCTCAGGTATTTCACAAACTAAATTGTATCGCGAGCACGCTAAAGATTTATCCCCTAAAACCCCGTTGTCAATCCGATGTTTTGTAATTATATTTTTCTCATCCAGCGCCCGGGGTTTTCCTTTACTTGAAATTAGTTTCAAACTGGGCGCTTAGCTTTTTCCATTACTCGGGTCTTCCTGTCTTAAACGTTTTTCACGATCGCGATTTAATGAAAACAATTTTTTCTCCGCCCACTCGTCCTATTTTCGTTTCGCTCTCACTCACTCGCATTTTGATTTAAAGGGAGAAGGAAAACGTTCAAATTATAATTATTTCCACGCTAGTCTTGTAATCCGATTTTTTGAATAATATTAAAATTATTATTGTTAACATTAGCGATATTGAAATGCTCTTACAGATTTTACTTGTAAGAAATTGTATTACGAAAATAATGTAATTTTGTGCTTGTAAAACAATTTGTTTGAAATGTAATAAATGTAATAATTTTGTGCATTCGTTGTTTGTATATAAACGTTCAATTTAAAGCTTCTAGCGAGTGCTTATAATCCTTGGGTAAACATGAAGTAAAATTTTAGGCTACTCAAAACTCGAAATTTTACTTCGTGCACCATGCGTATACAACACTGATTTAAAGTGAAGTTCCAAATATACTAGCTTATGTGTCTAGTGTCCGAAATGTACATTTGATAATTCAAATAAAAGTGTGAAGAAAGGTTATTAGTGCATTATTTATTAATTAAATTTGATCTTTACGTAGCTCACAAAATCAATATACTAGCTTAAGTTTGAACTTAAGCTAGTATATTTTAAACTTCAATTTAAATCAGTGTTGTATACGCGTGACGCATAAAGTAAAGTTTTGAGTTGAGAAAAGCCTGAAAATGTTGATTAGTTCAATCTAATGTTATTAAATATTATAACTGCAGTAACCAAATATTTTCAAATTCTGGTAGCAATTCGCTTTCGGATTTCTGCTATTATTTATACCTAAATATCCCAAAGAAAATAAAGCGCAAGATTTGGTTACACAAAATAAATATTTGTAAAATTATATAACGGGTTTCTGACAAGTAGTATATTTTGTGCTTTACTTAAAACTTATATGCATGGCATCTAAAGTAATTTTTTTTAAGAAAGCCTGAAAATTCGGATTGGTCATCCGAATTTTCAGGCTCTTTTTAACTCGAAATTTTACTTTATGCTTAACCAAACACTGCAAACACTCGTTAAAAATTCAAATGTATCGCTTATATAAAAGCAATTCCTGAAATATACCAAACACTGTTATCAAGAGGATTTATAAATTTAATAGAAAAATTCACGTAAAAAAAATGCAAACAGAAAGGTTTATACATATTTTGCAAATTGCGGTAAATACATTGCAACACAAACTGCCGAACAAAAATAAAAACTGATGCAAAAAACAGTTAATCCTTGAAATGAAATGCGCATTCGTTTTCCATTCGGTTACAATAACACAAAAGCCCTTGTTGGGTTGTAATTTATTAATAATGTAATTGGTGTAATTACCTCCCTGTTGACCTAAATCAATTTGATCGGACCCATGTCAAACATTTTTGGAGGGCCTCTGGAGATTCAACCCGTTTATACATCCGACAGGAACAAAAAAAAACGCGCCCAAGTTTCGGATTAATATTAACTTTGACAAACTGCTAATTAGTTTGAATGGTATTTATCTCTTTTAGTATTAACTTAGTTTTATTAATAGTAATAATATAACTTATACATTGATGATAATAATATAACTTCTAAATGAAAGGAATAAAATACGATAATATTTTTAGGTCGGGGATAGTTTGAACAGGTGTTTTATTAAGCATGATAGAACATTAAATTGAAATAAAACACATACAATATAAAAAAATGAACAAAATTTTGGCTTTAATTGATAGAAAATGTTATGCCATTCAGGGTCAGTTGTTGAATCGTGGCTTTAGTTGCAGTTTTCGTAAACTGTAGTTTAAGATAAGCTGCGCTTTAGTTCGTAATATGTTTCTGAATCACATATTAAGCCAAGCTTATTTAAGCGTCTCGTAAGTTATGTTGGTAGCAAATATGCTCTGTTCCAATATTGTACATGTAATACTAACGAACGTCTGCTGTAGATAATATAAATATGTATGTATTTGTTTACATAATGCTAAGCAATTCAGTAAATAAACATCTGAAATAATAAACAAAATTCACATTCTGTAGCACCTAGTGCGCATGTCCATAACAATATCATGTACCGTGTTGGAACAAAAGTCATTAATATTACAACTATTATGACAGTTCTCATCTGATTTATCTTTAGCTTGTATGTGTATTTTATGATAGAAGTTATTTTTGTGTCTAATCTAAATACGTACAACCGTGTAGATAAAATATTGATAAAAATAAATTTAAGGAGATTTTAATAATACTATTGCTGCATTAATATTTCTCCTGCCTAAGGAATAGAAAAATACACGTAGAATTAGTAGGATTGTGTACACTAGAAAGCAATGTAAGGATTTAATCTAAAAATTATATGACCAAAAGGATGCAAAAGGAAACGGTAATCTAAGGTGTTTGGCTGTGTCAACAATCCGACCAACTCAGGAATGATTTATCGGTATCCATTGAATTATAGAAATATACGAGCCGATTTCGTAAGGAAAACGTTAAAAATAACATGATCGTTATTCATCAAGTGTGTTTTGTACACATAACACATACCAAATTCACTTCGAATGTGGATTGGAAGAATAACATACACGTTAAATTTAACATTATTGCTTACTAAATCTGCCCGAATATCCACAGTGTCTACATGATATTAAAAACGTCAACTATTTTTTGTTAGACGTTATGAATTCGAGTTTAGCGTGTTACTTTAAATCTAAAGTTAGCTTAAGCCACAATTCAACAACTGGGCTTTAATGCTTCAATATTATTTCGGGGCCATGGCCCCGCAACTGGTTTTGTAAAGGCGTATCCTGGATGTCTCATTAGCTGGTACTTTTTCAAGCATTGGTCGCCTGATTTTGCCAAAACACGCACAATGTTGGTCTTCAAATAGTTCAACGTTGTTTATTTCTCTTTATACACCAAAGACTTTATATATTCCTACAAGAAATAATCCAGAGGCGTCAAGTGACAAGATTGAGGATGCCTAATTAACAGGCTCATTTCGAGAAATAAGTTAATTGCTAAACTTACATTTGATTTCCAGGCCGTTGGTCAAAAAACAAGGCAAATGATGGCCAGGCTGCTTCAATTCTTGTACGTTCTGCATCTTGCAAGGTTCTAAACCAAGATCTTTACTTAAGATTGTCTAAAAAGCGGACCAATTGAGGCGCACGGTACCGAATCGAGATTTTTGTTTCTTCTCGATACTTTGCTCAACAGTGGCAATATTTTCTTTAAGTTGCGTAAATTAGGTGCAAAATCAATTGATGGTTAGCCGAATTATTGATTTCTAAATATAATATTAAAAACACTAAACTTCGTTTTACCACTTTTATTTTTACTTTTAGTTTCAACTACAAACTAGTCATTATTAAACTTAGCTTAGAGTCGAAACTATGGTTTATAACGTTCTTATGTGCAATGCTGAACGAATAATTTTTGTAAGGCATCTTGAAACAACTTTAATGTGCTGTATAAATTAATGTTCAAAAGCAATGGATTTTATAGACAAAATTCGATATAATCACTATTTAATAAATAAATATCGAGGTTTAAATCTTTCGAACACGGTTTGAAAGTAACTTCCTTTTTTTTCTAATAATTTATTTCTCTACTTAGCATAATAAAATAGGAATAAAAACTGAAAACTTTAAATTATGAATAATAAATAATGAAACTGAAATTGACTTAAATTGTTTATCTTTTTTCCCAAAAATATAAAATTTTAAAATATTCGAGAGAACTAATTTAGCACAACAATAATTTCTAAAAAAATTGACTGAAATGCATAAACATTTTATTCTTTAATGATTTACTTGGTTGACACAAGTAAGTACAATTACAATTAATAATAACAGATAAACTAGTTGAGATATTTTTCCCTGAAGACTGTTAAGATTTATTAAATTCTGTGTAAATTCAGTTAATTTTATGATCTGTTAAAGTTGTTATTTTTAGTCTTAAATTATTTCTCATTTCTTATCAACTGCAGTTATTTTTTTCTTATTATACTAGTAGAAATTCTGTATAGTAAAACTTTGTGTATATTCATTTAATTTTATGTTGATTCTGGGTATTTAATAAAATTTTAAATAAAATATTCAGCATACTTTATCTATGCAAATTAAATGCATTAAATTCTCGCTTCTCGCTCAATAATTTTCAAAAACTAGTTAACTTTCTTGAAATGAAGAAGTATACAATTAACTTAAGCATGAAGTAAAATTTTTAATTTAAAAAAGGTTGAAAATAAGGTTTAGTCGCTCTGCGAAACTTTCAGGCTTTTCTAAATTCAAAAATTTACTGATTTATAATAAAATTATAAAATAAACCTTTATTGGCATCAAAACTAAAATTTATGTATACTACCCCATTTCTTACATCATTCTTCTCCTCTTCCTCTCCCACCCTAATCTTATCACAATTTTTACGTCTCTCCCGTCCTCTCGCATCCACTTCTCTATCCTTTTACTACCTCTCGTTCATTCCTCTCATCTATCTCCTTACACTCATCCGCTAAATGTTTCCACGTATCTCTTCCACTCCTGCACAACACACACCTACCATATTCTTCACCCATCCATACCTTTCTTCCTCTTTCCTCCGACCCACACCTAGCCCTAGCCAGTGCTACAATCTCTCCTCTACTTAGTGAACTATTGATGAGGTACCTGGCAGTTTCCAGTGTACCTACCACTTTTTACCTAGAATATTGTACCCACTCCTCTCAATAAACCCTCCTGCCTTTCCACTTCCTCCCATTTGTTCTTCATTCACGACGCCACATTCCTCCTTTTTTTCAACCACTCATTTACCAAACTTTCAAACGCCCCTGATCTTTCAAACATTTTTCTCATCTCTATTCTTCAATCACTCTCTCTTACTCCCACACATGTTCTCAACACCTCTTTTACTAGCCTTTCGCTACCCAATCCAATTAATTCTAACTTATATCTTGACACTCTTTCCATTGTCTCTCCATGCATACATACTCTGGTCGTTTCCTAAAGCAGAATGTAGCTGGGCGTTGATTTTTCCACCACTAAAAGCTGCTTCAGGAACGTCACCTGCTCTCTATTGACACCTTCATACGCTCTCATTTCCCATGCCTCCACCCCATACATTAAAATTGGTTTAACGCATGCATTTCACAGTTAGCACGCCATCTGAAAATTCCCTTCCAGCTACTTTCCCCACTTCTCCTTCACCACATACCACGCTTTCTTTGCCTTCAGTTGGACCCAGCTGGCATGCTCCCTGTACCGCTACACCATCTAAACATAAAACCCAAAAATGAAAACTCTTTTACTTTTTCGATCACTTCACTCTTCCACATGAATTCTTTCATTCTTCCTTCTCTTCCTCTATTCCTAAAACTCATCCATATACCTCTCTACCCTTTGTAGCATCTTCTTCATTTCTTCCTATTCTTTCGCTAGCAAGACCACATCATCCGCATATGCCAACATCCACACCTTCATTTTCCCAATCACAACCCCGCCAGCTTGCCCGTTTAAAATTAAAAATATGTATACTGCTTAGATTTGTACGTTTATGTTTTGTATGTGAATCAGATGATTTTATGTTTGATTTGATATAAATAAGTTTTAACAATTTGAGCAGCAATAGTGTTAAGTGGTAATTTAAGCTTTTAAGAGCAATTTTCTAAAAAAATAAATTCAAATTATACCAGGTGTCTCAGACCACCCGTACCAGCCTTTTATTTCGACAACGCTTGGTCGAATGTGACTGGGACAAAAAATTTTATTACCAAAGTGAACCCAAGGAATCCACTAATGAATTTACTTTTTACCGGAATAATCCGGAAGTACCCGGAACCGGAAGTAACTTTAAAATTTCAAATGGCAACATAGGTCGAGTATGGTATTAATTGATAGGTCTTTTTAACAGAAACAACTTTTATTATTTTTTTTTTTAATATTTTGCATATTTACAAAAATAAACTAAAAAAACTATATTGAAAATTAGTTATCCATTCAACACTCAATTTTCTCAAGTATGCTTTGCTCTTTTGTTATGTCAAAATAATTGATGTTCGTGAATATTTGAAGTAAAATAAATTATTATCCGGAAGTATTGAATGTGTCAACATGGTTTTTACAAACCTCGAAGGTTTTGATATGCTGATGATATTAGGTGAAAATGCGGACCAATTATTTGGTTTCCTAAAATACCACACGTGTTGATTATCAACTTCTCTTAACCAATGATGGTTTTCATTACTCCAGTAGTGAGCATTCTGTAAATTAACAACTCCGTTCCTTTTGAATGTCGCCTCATCTGTCCATACAATTTTGTAATGGAAATTATAATTTTTATGAGACATCTATTCACAAATATTCAACCTATCTTGAAAATCCCGCTCTTCAAGTTTCTGGTGTAAAGAGATATGGTGTAGATTGAATTTGTTTGTTTTTAAAACTCTCCAAGCAGTAGAGCGACTTATTCCAGCATCGATTTCAATTCTTCTAGTCGAGATGTTCGGGTCTAGAGCAATTGCTGCAAGAATATCTGGTGCTCTTTCATCTTGTACACGTTTTCTGATACTTCGACCGTTGTTGTGGCTGGGCTGTAGCTTACTGTCTTAACCCATTCTGCAAGACGCCGAAAAACATTTTTTTACTGGCTCGTTCAGGGTATCGCTCAACATAAATTCGCTCAGCAGCACGATAGTTTTAGCCGCATTCACCTAATATCATCAGCATATCAAAACCTTCAAGGTTTGTAAAAACCATGTTGACACATTCAATACTTTGATAATAATAATTTATGTTACTTCAAATATTCACGAACATCAATTATTTTGACATAACAAAAAAGCAAAGCCTACTTGAGGAAATTGAGTGTTGCATGGATAACTAGTTTTTAATTTAGTTTTTTTTGTTTATTTTTGTAAATATGCAAAATATTTAAAAAACCTTTTTAATAAAAGTTGTTTCTTTTAAAAAGACCTATCAATTAATACCATACTCGACCTATGTTGCCATTTGAAATGTTAAAGTTACTTTCGGTTCCGGGTACTTCCGGATTATTCCGGTAAAAAATAAATTCATCAGAGGATTCCTTGGGTTCACTTTGGTAATAAATTTTTTTGTCCCAGTCTGAGACACCCTGTATAAGCAATGTTCTTGACAGATGGTATAAAGGTAATTTGAAGTTATTATTGCAAATTTCTTAAAAATTGGTTAACACAACTAATTCAACTTTCATTTAAATAACCTAAATATGTTTCAGTAATTAATTATTATATTTTTACTTATGCCCGGCGCATTCACCATTGCCACAATTATGCTTGATATATTTCTAGTACGTTTATTGCATAATTTCCTTTATTTGTCTTGCGTGTGATTAATTGAAGTTTGAAAACATATCGAGTTTAAAACTCGGCATCCCCGGTTTTATTTATGCGGTATAATTTAGCGGAGCGCGCACGGCGTTCGAGAAATTGTGTTATTTGTTAGCCGGCCTTTAAATGTAATTAAATACTATAGTCGACAGGCCAATCTCCCGAATAAACCAATGCACATTAATTCCCGAAAACTAGACAACTTACATCTTCCGCAGACCCTTAAATTACACATATTGTATCAATGGGCCCCTTATGCTAATTGGGTTGCCCTATTAATTTCGAATTACATTTACTATAATATTTCAGCAGTATCTTGTTAAACCAAATTATTCAATGTTTAAATATATTTTCTGAATACTCTTGTAATTTGAGTTATTTTTATCAACAAGCAATTTGATTCATTTTGTGATAATATGATAATAATAAATTGGTTTTAGTGATTTTAATGATCAAATGATTTAATAAATTTTCTGACAATAATATGTTGGTTGAATAGCAATCGCGTAATTAAGGGGTGCATGACCCCGCAATACCAGGGGTCTGTCCCCTCGATGTTGCCTTAAGATATGAATATTAATTATGCATTAAGGTAGTGGTTTACTATATTACCATTTTCTGCATAAAAAGGTAAACGTAAGATATAAAGATTGTTTTTAATGAATGTTGTGTTAGTTGAATGCTGAATTTGTAGACACCCTCGAATTTTACCTAGCACAAGTTTTTGTTACCTAAAAATGAGTAAATAAATGACGCAAAAAATAGATAATTTTAGGATTTTTTTGCAAAAAAAAACGAAATATCTTAATCGTTTTAAATTGGTGACATAAAATCCTACAAGTTTCAGCATTATTCACATGTATCATGCAATATTGCCCTGTAATCAGACCAACAATGGTGGTGGCACTAGTAACTATACAAAACGTTGGATTTTACTATTCATAAATCGCAACCTTAACGACGAATTTATTGTAATAATAAAAACATACGTATACTCGATCACTTTATAAATAATTACAAAAAATATTCAAAATATTTCATTAGGTGTCCAAGTTATATTTCGTTTCAGATGTGCTCACCGGTTAAACTTACAAAAAATTTTTAACTTATTACTAGAAATTATTTATTTACATTATAATATTTGATGTGTTCGAATTGTGTTGTATTATGTATTTCGTAGTATTTATTAATCAGCCACGAGCCTGGCGTGCACAGTGTTCCGTTTAATATAAATTCCCGACTGTCGGCGCAACAAATAAACGATGAAGAGTTGTCAATAGGAATAATCCAATATGTTATAACATTCCAGTTGACGTATCAATCAATACTTGCATAACTATTCTCGTTAATTTTAATTGAAATTCTATGTCCGTTAATACACACATACGGAGGAGATACGTTAGAAAATGCCGGGCATATATTCCTGAGGAATCCGACTAATTAGAGATAACATCAAACGGAAATTATTTGTCGTGTAAGTTTGAAAAATGAATTTTTTCAATCTATTTTTTATGCTCATTAATAATTATTAGTTAAAGTATCACGTTCATTAAACTCAGGATTAGAATACGCTCCTTTATGTCTCTTTACAGATTTGAATTTAAAAATTGTTTTAAAATAGTAAAGATTTCTGATCATTTTATAATAACTATTATATGTACAGCAAGTTTTATCAAAATTAATAATTTTTCTCTTGTGCTATGAATAATTTCAATTTTAAAATAAACTCGTGTCAATTTAGATAAAGAATTATACAGAGAGTTGTTCTTTTAAGTATACATATTCTAATTATATTCTGTAAATCTTCAGATATTCGTTGCTTTTTTTTAAGAGATCAATGTACAATGTACAGATTCAAACAAGTGTTGTCCACTCCCAGACTAAGCATCAAGTAAAATTTCGAGTTTAGAAAAGCCCCGTGAAAATTTGTCGAGGGTCGCTGCGCGACATATTTTCTGGGCTTTTCTAAACTCGAAATTTTACTTCATGCGCCACGCGTATGAAACACTGATTTTTGGTGAAGTTCAAAATATACTTCTAAATCAGAATTAAAAATAAACTGCTAAAGCAGGATTATAAATATACTTCTAAACAATAATATTTTGAAATCATTGATTTGGTTAGCGTTCACTTTGTGGTACATCTTTATATAAAATAATAATAAAATACTTAACTTTGTTATATCACTTAATTTAAGAGTTTAAATAAAAGTGGTAAAAGAAAGTTAGATACTTCTAAAAATATTTTGAACATCACTTAAAACCAGTGTTTATTACGCGTGGCGCATGAAGTAAAATTTTAAGTTTAGAAAAGCCCAGAAAATTTGTCGCAGATCGCTGCGCGATCTTAGACAAATTTTCACGGGGCTTTTCTAAACTCGAAATTTCACTTCATGCTTAGTCTGGGAGTGGAAACCTGTCGTTAAAAGCTTCGAATTAAACTCTTAAAAATTAACAAATATGTATACTGAAAAGAAAAATGCCCTGCATATTTATACAACTAATATGATTCGCGGTAATAATAATAATAATATCTATTGATTACCTAACAGGAAACATTTTCCTAATTACTAGGCAATATACATACAGTGAGTTTTTGATTTAAGTATACATAAAACGTGCAAAGCTTTAAACGAGTGTTTTACACTCCCAGATTAAGCATGAAGTAACATTTCGAGTTTAGAAAAGCCTTAAAATTTGGTTTAGTCGACAAAATCAAATTTTCAGGCTTTTCTGAACTCAAAATTTTGCTTCATGTGCCAAGCGTATAAAACACTGACTTCAAGTGAAGTTCAAAATAATGCAGTATGCCAAAGATGTAAAGTCGGCGCAACCCAAATTTGAACGCCAAAATGTAATGGTGTAATTTACACTATGCATCATAGTCGTTCGTACAAAATAAATTTGACAGCTCTTAAAATTTTTTTGTCAAATACTTATATTTTTCCCTCTCTTTGTAATACCAGGAATAACTTACAGGAATGAATTTCTGTAACAAATACCATGACAACCAAAGAGTGTTCACATTTGAGTTGCGTCGACTGTACATTTTGAACTTTACAATATTTTACTGTTTTATACGTCTGACGCAAAAAGTAAAATTTTGAAAAAATCCTACAAATTTAATAGCGTATTTTCTGACTGATACATATTAAAAAATATTAATGTTTGTTGAATATGCACTCTAAATTTCACTAAGATATTACAACCATGATTTAAGTTATAACATTTTCAAATTTTAATATTCCGAAAAATAAGACATTCTGCCTTACGTGTCATTAAAGTTTAATCTTAAATAACTGATACTTTTCATATTTTGATTTACACATTTTAAAAGATCAAAATTTTGTGGATATTCACGTATAATTTCATTACGTTGTCCTAACCAACTTGAAAGTCGTGATTCTTTCAAGGTTTTTTATAACAAAAACTGTTATTAGTTAAAGCTATCTTTCATATTTGATTTTAAATAATTCAGAAAGTAGTAATGGCGTATTTTTAGAATATTATTGTTTGATAATTATGCACACAAAATTTTATTAAAATATGACAAACATGTTTCAAATTATAGCATTTTAATTTAATTTAATTTAATTTATTAACGAAATCTTCAATTTAATATTACAATAATACATTTACATTTTATATTGCATAGATGTGATAAAAAAAATCATAACAAAATGTAAACTGATACCACTACAAAAATATTTCCAAATATATTGGATTTCAATCAAAAATTTATTAGATTTCACTCCCAAATGTTTCAAAAATGTAACAATATGATACGTGCTCATTCCCACCTTCAAGTTACCGTAGTCAATCAATCCACAATTTACTAATCAATCAACTACTCAATCTACAAACAAATAAATAAACAAATATAAAATTGTAATATCCTGAAAAATAAGCCAGAACTACGTTTCTTTAAAATTTAATCCAAATTAACTGATACTTTACATATATTGAGAGATCAAAATTTGATGAATATTCGTGCATAATTGCATTAGGTTATCTAAAGAAACTTTAAACTTGTGATTCTTTCAAACTTTATTATCTCAAAAACTGAAATTAGGTAAACTCTTCTTTGTTAGTTAATTTAAAGTAACCCAAAAACTTTTGATGGTGAATTTCTAAAATGATACAGATTTTAAAACATCATATTTGGATGAATATGCACACAAAATTTAATTAAGATATCACAAACACGTTTCAAATTATAAATAACATTTTGAAATTTTAATATCCTGAATAATGAGCCAAAATTAGGTTTCTTTAAAATTTAATCCAATATAAATAAAACATTACATATTTTGATTTCCATATTTTAAAAGATCAAAATTGGATGGACATTCGTTAGGTTATCTCATGAAACTTTAAACTTGTGATTTTTTCAAACTTTATTATCGAAAACTGTAATTAGGTAAAATCTTCTTTAATTTTTCATGTAAAATAACTCAAGAACTAATTACAGCGTATTTTTAGAATGATACATATTTCAAAATATCTATGTTTGATGAATAATAACACAAAATTTCAATAGGATATCACGAAGATATTTCAAGTTATAACATTTCGAAATTTTAATATCCTAAAAAAATAGCAAGAATTGCTTTAATCCAAAATGATTAAAAAAATTTAGATAGAGAATTTTCGGATATTTTTATATTTTTGAATAAGGATCGTTTATGGATATCTGTACATAATTTCATGAAAATATCCCACAAAAAAATTAAAAAAATTATTGTTTTAGACTTTATGTCAATAAAATGGTAATTATAATACTTCAACTAAAAAACTATTAATAGCGTATTTTTAGGCTAATACATATTTAAAAATATCAATGTTTGATAAACAAAATTTTATTACGATGTCACAAATATGTTGTGAATTATAACATTTTGAAATTTCAATATCCCTAAAAATGAGCCAAAATTACTTTAATCCAAAATAATTCAAGAAGTGGATGGGGAATTTTCGCATATTTATATAATTTAAAAGAGGGCTCATTATTGGATATCCATAAAAAATGTCATAAGGATATCCCAGAACAAATTGAAATATAATTTATTTAACCCTTAAATGAATTATTTATTCATTTTCTTCTGAACTTTTAACATTTACAAAACTAAGCCAAAATTTAATTTGAAGTCGATAAATAGAATAAATAAAATACCAGTTTCGGCTTACGTAATCATCAGTAAAACTACAATAAAATATTTTACATTAGGATAACATTTAACATTAATTTTATAATTTGTGTAACATTTCATTTAACATTATGCATTTTTTAAGTGGACTCTGTTGACTCATTGAATAAATAACTTAAAAACTTTTGGTGTGGGTGTATTTTCGGATTGTTTTCATAATCCAAAAGAGTAATCTTTGATATATGTCTACACAAATTCAGATACATATCTTTGCAAGTTCTGAATTTATTATTTTTTTAATTTATTGATCCCAAGAAATGGGATGAAACTACTATTCTTTGATTTCTGTTTATTTCAAAATAACTAAAAAATCTATTAATACGGTATTTTTAGATGTTTAAATATTTAAAATTTTAAAAAAACAACATTTGATAAACATGCACACAAAATAATATTAAGATATTACATAAATATTTCAAGATGTATTTTTAAGAATTCCATTATCCTAACAATTAGGCCAAAATTACGTTTTTTCTATGCTAAAGTCATTAGGAACCATTGATACAATAACTCAACATTATTCATTCTTTGGTAATTATTAATTAAATTACTAAATAAGTTAATTTGATACATTGTATTTATTGACCTCACTTGAGAATGTGTGAAGAAAAATGGGAATATTTTGAAATTTGCATATTTCAAAAACTAGTCATTTAAAAAAAAATGTTTAGTGTTTTTTAACTTTACAATGTTCAGTGTTTTATAGGCTTGTCGCATAAAGTAAAATTTCGAATTTATAAAAGCCTGTAAATTTAATTCTAAGGCTTTTCTAAACTCGAAATTTTACTTCATACTTAATCTAGGACTAGAAACATTCGTTGGAAGTTTCAAATTGAATAATTTTATAAAAACAATGAATACCTGAACATTTCACTGTATGCATCAGGCTATGTATACTAAAAAAAAGCCCTGGATGTAAAACAATATAAAAACTAACAAATAATAATGATAATAAAAAATAGCAAAAATCTTACTTAAAAATAACATGTTACATTCTGTAATAACATAGACAAGAATTGATCCTAATGTAATTAAAATAAGCTTACACTTTATGTATTAAAGGCAGGCAAATTTATCAACATAATGCAAACAAAAGTTGTCTTAGCTAATATGTATTTATGTAAAGCATGTCCTATTAGAATTTATAATTGAAACTAGCGTCATCATTAGCGTAACACTGAAACAACTTGAGCGTGTAAAACTACCTCCCACCGAACAATTATATTTTAAAAGCATCGTACTTTATTTAATTACACCTAGACATACATCAGCACATAACTTTATTTTCAATCCTCTCACTGGCAATAATTTTTTTCCCTTGCCGCGCCCATGTCCTAATGAATTTTCGAACCAGATAGGGTAGAGTTTATTCCCGATAGATCTGCAGCAGATAATTTAAAAGTTCTCCGCCGATAGCCCAAAATGGACAATTTATTAGCCATCATGGCAGCTCGTTTAATCGCTTAAGGGCGGACTTGGGGGGAAGATTGCGTGCAATCGAATGAGACGTTAAGGGCTTTCCCAGGGAGTAACTTCACTTGCTTTCACTGGCATTTTTCTTTATTCAATTTAACGTAATAATTTTGATTTGCGAAATGAAAAATAAGGATTTGCATTATTGAATTATAATCAATGTTTGCAAAAAATGTGGTTTTGTATAATTAGTGGAAATGTTTCCGCAATTCTGATGAATTAGGTAGACATTATAAATTTACTTGATAGCTAGTATGTTGTTGCCTATTATGATACAAATCAAAATTTTACATATCAGCAAAATATACATATTATCAATCAAAACAATACAGGGTGTCTACGCTAAACCGTTCATTAAAAGTTTATAGGGTTGCCGTTGCACTAAAAATTTGAATAAAATCGTTGTCATATGGTTGAATCAGTTCTCCTCATGTGAAATATATTCAACTTTATATCACTTCCGGTTTCACCAAAAGTAGCATCAAATTTGTTATTTTAAATGAAACACCCTATATTTTAGTAATTTTTTGGGTTCCTCTTTTAAATTGCAACATATTTTATTTAAACATATGTACACGTATCTCTTATAGTTTTCAAGCAAAAAAAATATTTCTAAAATTTGGATCTCTAAAAGGCATCTTGAAATCTGTCTGTAACTTCTTTTAAGAAAAAGATAAAAATATGATTTATATCTCTACTTGTTATTAAATTAATTGGAAACTGTCAATTTTGACAATAACTGTTCTTAAAATATCAATATCTAAGTGCGCTTTTCAATATCCAGTAATTCACTTTTTTTTTAATAGAATAGCCCAATTTTTATCACATGGTAGGATTGGGGCGGACATTTCCTACTAAAAAGTATTAACAACTATACTCCTAAAGCAAGTAGTTTTCGAATTATTTCGAAGATTCGTTTTTCGTCGCATTTATGCAGGGTATAATGCGCGCATAAGTCGGAATTGACTTTTAGTAGGCCAGTAGCATGCTTTTGTTTTGTCGCGATTGTATTTCGAAATGTCAAATAATAAAAAGAATTAGTACAAAGTTTTACAGTAATCAACAAAATGAATAAATACACTCATCAACAAATTATCAATTTATTCTTTATACATGGCAACTGCCAATTGACCAAAATTTGATTCTAATCTTCTAAATGTTGTTTTATTCATCGGCAGCAAATGTGGATAAGTTGCAGTAAATACTCTACATGTTCAAGTAACAATTCTATCGCAGTTGCCATGTATATGTACATGGTATTTTGTTGATTTCTGTAAAATTTTGTACTAATTCTTTTTATTATTTGACATTTCGCATTACATACGCGACAAAACAAAAGCATAACTACTTGCCTACTAACATTCAGTTGCGAATTATGCGCGCATTATTCTCTGCATAAATGCGATGAAAACCGAATCTTCGAAATAATTCGAAAACGACTTGCTTTAGGAGTAAAGTTGTTATTACTTTTTTGTAGGAAATCTTTCCCCCATTCGTACCACGGGATAAAAAATAAAAAATGGATCATTCGATTTAAAAAAAATTGAATTACGAGATATTGAAGAGGGCACTTCGATATTGACATTTTAAATACACTTATTGTAAAAATTGACAGTTTTCAATGAATGAACTCATAGAGGCATCCTCTAGGTACAAGTAGAGGTATAAATCATATTTTTATCTTACTCTTAAAAGAAGTTACAGACAGATTTAAAAATGCCTTACAGAGGTCAAAATTTTATAAATATTTGTTTTGCTTGAAAACTATAAGAGATAAGTGTACATATGTTCGAATAAAATATGTTGCAATTTAATCGAGGAATCAACAAAATTACTAGTATATAGAGTGTTCCATTTAAATTAACAAATTTGGTGCTACTTCCGGTGAAACCGGAAGTGATACAAAGTTCAAAATATTTCACATGAGGAGAACTGATTCAATCGTATGACAAGGATTTTTTTCAAATTTTTAGTGCAACGGCAACCTCATAAACTTTTAACGAACGGTTTAGCGTAGACACCCTGTAGAGGCTACTTAATAGGTGAGTTATAACAATCTATTTAAATAAATTTTAATTAAAAAAAATTACTATGTGATATTTCAAAGTTAAATGTAGGAACATTAGGATCTCTTAATATAATCCAAACAACAATTAATTAAATTAAACAGTGAGTAAAAATACAAAAGTTATATAGATCGTGAAAGTTAGATTAAATATAAGCAGTATATTATTTGTTAGGTTTAAGATAATTTTGTTAAGAATTTTCTTCTTAGTCGATAAGGGAATTCCTGGGTGTTGTTTTTCTGTATTGCCAGTTCATTTAGTGTTAGCCGGTAATCGGATATCACCCTTGAGGTGCTATTTACACCTGTTGATGCCCTGATAGCCGCTTGGCTATCCTACTGCAGTATTAATGGCGATCACTTTCGCCTGTAGAACACTACAGTAGTTCGGCAGTCTGAAGGATAAGCGGAGATTTAGGTCCTCGGAGAAGACCGCTCCTCCTACTTTGTCATTCCTCTTTGATCTATCTGTAAAGACGTGTAGTGCCCCTGATTTTTTCTCTCTGCTCTTTTCCAACTTCTTCTTGGTTGGGATTCTGGCGGATTGTCAAATGGAGAGATGGGTAGACACCAGTCAATGTTCTAAGAATTCTTGAATGATGAGATGTCTGATGGCCCCTGTCATCATCAGGGTTGCGATTCCTTGGACGTTCTCAAATGCTTGCTGGTGTGTCTTTTTATGTAGTGCTGTCTACCATGCAAAAACACCGTAGTAAAATATTGGTTTTAGTACTGCCTTGTAGAACAAGTAGGTGATGTTTGGTTCTATACCCTATTTCTTGCCTACCGCTTTTTTTGCAAGAGTAAAGCGCGAAAGTCGCTTTTCGTACTCTTTCCTGGATATTAGATTTGAAGTTGAGCTTTCTGATTAGTATGATACCTAAGAACTTTGCCTATTCTTTGATCCCCAATTATATTCCCTTTTGGGTAGGGAATAAGAATTTCGCAATTTAGTATTACCTAGTAAATAGAACTGGGTTGACACCTAGGCCGCCTCTTGTACATCATCCAGTTCGTATTATCAATGCCTGCTGTGTAAAGTGCGACATTATATTGATATGTTATCCTGAGTTAGCTAGGGCCCCGTCGTCTGAGTAGGCTATTACATTACAGCCAGAGTTACTTAACTCCAGGTCAGGTCGTTTAGTGCAATATTCTAGAGGAGAGAAGAAAGAACTCCGCCCTGGAGGGTACCCCTGTTCATTTGCCTACCTATACGAGAGTTCCCTAGTTTGGAACTGTTGTTTCTTCCCCGGAACAACTTTCCTATAAGGCCACCCACGGTTTCCTCAATTCCAGTTGCGCGTAAGGCGGCATCAATGCCCTCAGGATACACGTTGTTAAACGCTCCCTAGGTCACCATTGTGTACTCCTTGTGTCCCATTGTTTCTTCTATTTGGTACAAAAGGAAGTGTAGAGCCGTTTTCACAGACTTCCCTTTAGTGTATGAGTGCTGCGAGGTTGACAACACTTGATGATTTGTGCACCCATTTATGTAGATGTTAAGCAGTCTCTCTAGCGTTTTTAGCAAATACGACGACAGGCTTATTGGCCTGTAGTCCGTTGGTCTTGTAAAGGATACCGTAACCCTTTTAGGAAAAAAGATTAACTCTACTTCTCTCCACATCCTTGGGATGCACGAAAAGTTTTGGCACGCCACGAACATAGTTTTCAATCAGGGTACATCTATCTCCTGGGCTTCTTGCAATTCGGCTGGGCTGATACCTTCTGGTCCAGCTGATTTAAAAGCTTTAAAGCTTTTTATGCTCTAAGTTCGCGCCTCTCTGCTTACGATATTAAGAACGGGGCATTGAGTATTAGGGGCTTCTGTGATCGTACATATTCACTACATATTCCGCTTGGGAAGTGGGTGTTCATCAGAAGCTTGAGCGTTTCCTTGCATGTGCTAGCCCTGGTGCCGTCATAAAGAAACCTGGGACTACTGAATCTGTAGATATAATTTTTCGCAGTCGACGTGATTCTGAAATGTCTTCTATCTGATTACAGAATTACTTCTATGCCAACCACTTTGCCTTCCTTACTTCACTTTTAACGATTTTGAGGCTGTCCTTATAAGCTAACCATTCATTGGTGTTTTTAGCTTTTTCGTCTGCACTCCTATCTTAAGGAGTTTAGTCTAGAGGTCCACCAAGTAGGTTTGCTTTAACCTCTTTTTGGCGCGCTTGGACAAGCATCGTCTATTGATTTTTTGCAGGCACTAGAGAAATCTTCTGCTATCCGATCCAGTTTCTTCCTTATTTTGGGTATAGGTGGTTCAGTTAGCAGAGTGGTTGATAGGGCAGTCCTGTATTTTTCCCAATTGATTCTTCTTTTGTCTACAAATTTGGGGCAATATTGGACTATAGATATATCGAATTTAAACTCGATATTGGTTAAATTTTATATATCTATGGTCAGAAAAGGAGTATTCCTGGGACACTTTCCGATTCCTGACAATGTTGAACGACTGTTCGAATGAAATTATTGCTTTCTTAAAAAAATACACAAATTATCAACCAATATTTAGACTTTCACACCACATACAGCCATTATATAAAAATAAGTAAGCATTGTTTTCAAGTTCGAAAATATAAAAACGAAACACTTAGAATAAAATTGAAGAGGCTTAACTTAATAAACAAAATATGTTTCGAAGTTAGAAAGAGTGAAATCAAAGCACAAAAGATATAAAATAATAATACAATTTATTGATATATTCCATAAAATAATTTGAAAATTATTTTTTTTAAAGGAAGGGTGATGGACGGGAAATCGGGTTGGAGGATGAAATATATTTGAGGGAATTGACTTAGGCGGTTAGTTGTTTAGTCACGAATACATTTTATTAATGATATTTCATTCTAATTAAATTGTGGACAACACAAATAACACCCATGGAATCCGAAACGAATATTTCTCGTTAGAAAAATTATCCGCCTCAGACAAGATTCAAACTCGCATCCCGCAGTGGACGACCAGACGAAGCTGACGCCTCAACCTCTCGGCCACCGCGGCCTTAAAAATCACTTGATTTGTTTCATTAACTTGAATTGAAATATTTGTATAATAATAACATTTTACTAAGAAATTATCAGAACAGATGCTTTAAATTGCTAATTTTTCGAAAAATAAAAACTTAACGAAACTGAGGAATTTCATGTTGAAAAAAATCTCCTATTATCAGATATTAATAAATCTCTTAATGGTTGTTTACACATGAACGAAACAATATAAACTTAAAGTAGACCAATTGTTAGAAGACAAAGTTTAAAATTCTAAAGTTTTCTTAAGACATTTATCAAAATAAGTCACATTTAAAATTATTGTTTGTAAATTAATAATTTTTTAAAAGTTGATAGTAATACTCAATAATAACAATAATAATGTTCATTAAAAAATCTATAAAAAAAAACAACCGTATTTGTGTCTAAAGTTGTAAATCAAAGGACTTTAAGTAATAACGCTTAGTTCAATTTGACGAGAGAGATTTGAATGTATTTCAACTTCACTCCTAGTTAAATTTGGCGTAATTTAGAGATTATGTTACACTGTTTTTAGTTATCTTTGTAAAAATGCCTTTCATTTGTTAAATTATTTCATTGAAGTTTACTTCTAACGAGTATCTTCACTCCTTGATTAAGCATAAATTAAAGTTTTAACTTTAGAAAAGCCTGAACATTTGGATTGCGGCGAAGGGCAAAGTGTAGCATTTATATCTTTGTAATAAAATAAATTCTAAATAAACCAAATTGCATAAAACTGTATGCTAACGTCCATTAATGCTAATTTTAAATTACATATTTGTAAATCCATTCATAGAATAAATAACTTCCCATAAATGACTTTACCGAACGCGATATGAATCCGTGACCCATGACTTAATCAGGAACTGTATAGTGTGACCATTGAAGAGGTATTAAGACAAAAATAGTAGTAAATTCCGTAAACGAAGTTGAGTCGATTTTTGTACAAAAAGTTGTTTTCGTCGATAATATTTTTGACTTTTTAGTTTTCGAGAGAGTGAAGGTGTGATGTTTTAAAATGAACACCCTGTATATCTGCAAACGTACAAGTTTTCTAACTTTTTAGTTTTTAAGAGATTGAAGGTAAAATGTTTTAAAATAAACACCTTGTATATCTGCATATTTAAAGATTATTACTTCAACGAAACGATTCTAAAAGCTATATTTATTAAAGTTTATATTTTTTTATACAAGACACAGACTTATTAAAAATAAGATAAGTTTGGGCTGTGTGCTGAGTCCAACGTGAAAACAATATAGTTCAATTGGAACTACACAATTAGAATATATTTGGACTGAATTACACTAGTTTGCACGGTTTACATACCTTAGCTGAAAGTTATAATTTCTTATAGATTTTGAGCCACTAAGTCCACAAAAAATATTTGAAAAAATGCATCACGTCATATTAAAGAAATATTTAATTAATAATAATAACACAAGAGTACTTTCTAAATCAACAAAACAAAAAATTAAAAAACTCTTATTCTACTTTGTTTCTTATAATTCGTTGGATTAATTTCTCTTATAACGTACCAACAATTATCCCCTAACATACTTTCATCCCAAAAACCTTTGTGCCGATCTTCAAAAACCTTCAGATTCTGATGGAAACGCTCGCCCTGCCCGTCACTCATGCTACCTAAGTTTTCAGTAAAAAAGTCCAAATGCGAGTAAAGGAAATGTATTTCAAGAGACATATTCACACCTATCTCAAGATAATTTCGCAATAATTCAGTAACAATTTTCTTATATCTCTCATCTTTTTTAATTCCTAAAAATCCTTTATCACCCTTTTTAAACGATGTTCAAGCATATATTTCTTTCAAAGACAACAGATTGCCCATTTTTTATCTTGCATGATTTTACGTATCTGTGGGCCCACAAATATCCGCTCTCTTTTAGTTTTGCTTCCGAAATACTTGGAAACATTTTTTGTAGATACTGGAAACCGGCGTTCACAACATTTTTCATGAGGCCTAATTTAATATGTAATGGGGCCAAATTATGTTTTATGGATCTACCAAACATGTTTCTTTAACATTCATTTGTCCTGGAATGAATTCATTCCGAGTAGGCCATACATATTTTTTTATGTAGTGATGTTCTCTAGCCCGGCTGTCCCATAAACACCGAAAACAGGCATATTTAGTACATTCGCCTTGTAAACCCAATAAAAATCCAACCACTTATAGGTCTCCACATATTTACCAGTTGTGATGTTCATATTTTATCAGTTTAATTAAAACAGACACCGTGTCATATGTCTCTTTACTGTTCACAGTATGGTCAATTGGTACAGATGGTTTTTTTTATTACCATTGTGAAGCAATACGGCTTTTAAGCTATATTTCGAGGAATCAATGAATAACCGCCACTCGTTTCGGTCATATTCTTAATCCAGCGCCTTGATAGTCCTGGAATATCCTGGCAGACACAAAACTCATCCTTTTTAAAGAAGAAATCACAATAACTTTTACTCCTTTTCCTACAATATGTCACTTGTGTACTTGATGCCAGCAGGTTCCATTGTTGTAATCGAGAGGCAAGAAGCTCTGCCTTGGATCTAGACAGCTGTAAGTCTCTTACCAGATCGTTCAATTCACTTTGGTCATTTAAATGCGGTTTATTGTCTTCTATACAGAAAGTTTCATCAGAGTCAACGTCCTCAACAAAATCCTGCTCCTCGGTCCTTTGGCTACGTGTCATATCTGGACAAACAGGATGTGGTAGGATGACGGAATGAAATATTGGCATTGTGACAGACAGATTATCAGGATAAACAATCTTATGTTTGTTTTCAGAATTAAAACCAGAAGTCTGTGTCATACAAAAGTAACAGTCGTATTCGTGATTCGGGGCTCTCGCCATAATTTTGAAACCCCAAATTGAAGAAATACATTTTCTCCTGACACACATCGCACTAAAGTCATCTTACAACTTTCACAAAAAACGTGTGGTCCCCATTTTTTCTCTTGATTAGACATTGCAAATCCAAAATAATGCAGATATGCTGTTTTCAGCGCTTCTGATATAGTTCTTCCTTTTTTTTGCAAATATCAATTGTTCACAAATGTAACAAAAACGACCAAAATCTGTTTTACACGATCTATTAGACATTTTGTAACATTTATAATACTTTCTGATACCGTAGGCTTTAAAACACTAAACTTTAAATCACAGGCATTCGTACAAATAAGCAAGAAACACTTTGTCTTTTCAAGCAAAAAAGTTTGACGTGATAAAATATTTTCGAATGCCATTGTTGTTTTATCAAAGCCCACTTAACATAAAAATAAGAGTTTGATTAGAGGTATATAAAAAAAATAATTATTTGTAAACTAGTGTTATTAGTACTAAGAAAGTAACGTTTTATAAATGATAAAATATAATTTTTATTGATGATTAATTGTCATAACAGAGAAAAGCATAAGGCGAATAGCGCAATACAGATAACCGTTATTAATGTAGAGAGGCAAAAATAAGTCCATAAACGGTTACTCTGTCAACGCTGGATGTCTGCTTTATCTCAATCTTTACGAAGTCTTCGCCTCACAAGGAGCGCGCGCATGCGAGTGAAACCCGCGCGCATTAATTAGAACAACGCTAGTTTAAAATAAAGTTATTTTATCATTAGAAGGCGACGTCTATATGCAAATGAGGTGGAACTATAGTAAAACCGGAGAATTGGGATGTTTCCTCCCGAGAGCCCGGAGCTCTGGTGTCACTCTTCTCTTCTTATCTCAAGGTATTCCCGCCGCACGCACACTTACAGAGCCCGCATTTCCCTATCGTTACACACAAGGGACGCAACAGCCAACAAACCCCGCTTCCAGCGAGGAAACACCGTATGCTTACGCTTTCTATGTGTGTGTGTGTCGCATTGTTTCACAGCGATTTCAGCGTTTCTAAATTCACTTCGGCGGGGATATCAAGACCGAAACGGCGCAAACATTAAAACTTCTGCATTGAGAAAAAGACGTGTTCATTTTATTGTGTATGCGAGATATATTCTTTAATCTCAGAGCTGGTATCTTGTTACACAAAAAACGACTTGTGTGTGAAGTTGTTTTGTTCTATTGGGAACGGTATGTTTAAAGTAGCAGAAACTTAGAGATTGTGATGGAAATTTAGTAAATGAAAAGTTTCTATTTGTAAAGTCTAATGAGGCTTATGTGCCAGGGATAGGGTAAATTTTAAATAAGCATGAAAAAGTTAAATAAAAATGTAGAAAATAATTATGTTATTTCAAAACACTTACAAAACAATTGAATGGTTTATTGTAGTAACGTGATATGCCACTTTTTTTAAAATTTCAAGCTCCAATAACTCATATTTGATTAAAATGAGTTATTGGAGTTTGAAATTTAAAAAAAAAATGTGTAAAATATATTACTATGAAATTTAAAATTAAAGCATTTTTTAATAAGTTTATTAAGTATCTTTCTGACAAATATGCTTAGAAAAGGGAATACAAAAGTGTAGTTGTCTTCTGAAAAACAATTTAATTTTAAAATATTGTGGTTTATCATGTTATTGCCTACAAAACAAGTGTAAATGTTTTTACAAGAAAATACGTAATTCTATATTGTTAACATTAGCCACCACACAAATCTGCGTCAACTGTTAAAAAATGGAGAGCACTGGTTTTAAATTGAAGTTTACGTCTTTAGCATACTGCTTTAGTAGCATATTGTAAATTTCACAATATTTTAGTGTTTTATACGCGTGGCGCATGAAGTAAAATTTCGAGTTTAGAAAAGCCCCGTGAAAATTTGTCTCGGGTCGCTGCGCGACCCTCGACAAATTTTCTACGCGGGGCTTTTGTAAACTCGAAATTTTATTTCATGCTTCGCCTAGGAGTGGAAAACGCTCGTTTAAAGCTTCAAATTGAACTCTTTAAAAAAAAAGAAACAATAAATATCTCAAAATATATAGCATATACGCTGTAATAGGAAAATGTATATTAAAAAAAACTCTCTATATATTGCTCACATTCAAAAATACTCTGAATTTAGAAGACTGATACAAAACATGACAAATTAATTTAGTTTATGTTATTTTTGTTAAATTATTTTAACTGGTTCTTTCTTAAATAATATTAGTTAAATCGCAATTTGAAATTGCCGATTCCCAATTTGATGTTGATTATTCCTAATTTGATTGTGATTAAACTGGCAGCTATGCTTAAAGTCCCAATTTAATATTGCTTATTCCCAATTTGATATTAATTGTACATTTCTCGACAGTTAAGCGCAAAGAAGACACATGTAATAAATACAGCCTGAGAAAATTAGGTTTATTAGGCCGTTGAATACAGAAACGATACAAGTCATGACTTGTATCCGTTCTGCAGTCAATGCTAGACATTGTAGGTGGCGCCGTTTGCAAACATGTGACAGTTCAATGACAGTTACGGTTTGAACCATTGTCAAGCCATTGCTGGGATACAAGGTACAAGAATTAGGAATAATACTAACTTCTTTTTAAAAACAATCAATAAATAATAAAAGTGAAAGTGATGGTGACTCCACTCAAAAAAAAAACGGGCAATTGTAAATTCTGAAGGCTATACGAGGAATGTGGTAAAAAGTAGTAGGTAAGGCTATTGTCATTATGATTTTATAGAGTGAAAGGCCAGCAATATACCAATTATCGGTTGTTCCTGCTAAATCCATTGGGGCTCCATATAAGTGTAAACTAAAGTGTTTCAATAGAATGGATGAAGAACAGCAAATGCAGATATTTATGAGTCTATATAACTTAGAATCGAAGTAGGAGCAGAATGTGTATCTACAGGGATTGATTCTACTGGAACAAATTAAGCAGCGACGACCGATAGTAGAAAATAATGAAAAATTAAAAAGAAACTGATCATTCAAGTACTATATTTTAGCCAATGGCGATCTGCAAAATAGCATTCTTAAATTTGCATGTGATTAGTAACAAAATATTACAAAAGCTTCAGTGTTTACTGCAAGTATGAATATTTCAAGAACATTTTGAAGATTTTAACCTAAAGTTTGGTAGGCAGCAAGTAGATACATGCTGCACGTGTAAAAACATGTCTGTGAAAATAAAGAGTAAAACACTAAATGATACCGCAAACCGAGTTGCTACAGCACAGTCACTTGTTCATAAAAGACAAAGTAAAAAGTTCTACACCGCTCTTCAGGAATCAGCCAAGAAGTCCAAAGATAATAGAGCAGTATGAGCCTTTTTGTTTGATTATATGCAGAATTTGCAGTTGCCCAAAATTCCTGGTTAAGATTTATTCTATTTGAGACAGTTAACTACCAATGTATTTTGCATTCACAATATGAAAACGGAAGAGGCTGTATTTTTGTATATCATGAAGGCAGTAGCAAATAAGGCCCCGACGAGTTATGCTCCTTTCTGTATCAGTATATAAGAGAATATGTACCCGCTAGCGTTAGGGAACTGAATCTTTTTAGAGATAATTGCTCAGGGCAAATTTAAAACAAAACTTTGGCTAGAATGTGTGTATATCTAAAAGACACTGTTCTTAGTGGATAGTAGGGACTTAATAAACTTTAAGGATTGGTGGACTAAAATTTATAAGAAAACTGCAATATCTGTAGAAGTTGCACAAAGAACTGTGAAAAGAAAAATGAAAATAATTGTATTTAGCATCAGCACTTTTCATTATTTTTCGTACAACGTGAATGATGTAAAAGGTATAGTAGTTGCAAGAACCTACATCAATAGATTAGACGGAACACAATCCAGTTAAAACTGTCTACAGATTTAAAATAACCCAAAACATTAGGTTACAAAGAAGGTACAGTGTCAATAAATTCGAAAAAATGGTTGGCATTAAAAAATCAGCTGCATTTGTCGAAGATACGGAGAAAGTTGCGGCATTCTGGCAAGAGATTTTTAAAAGGACTCTGGCCGATTAACACCTCTGACAATAACTTATTTCTGTTATATTCAATAATTACTGTTAATTTTGTTTGTACTTTGTATCAAAATTAACATTTTTCTGCAAAAATTATACTTGCCCATATTTTTTTAGGTTTGACCGCAGAAAGGGTATATGTTTGTAAACTTTTGAGGCAATTTAAAATTTTTCTGTAACATAAGCTATAATAAAATGAAGCTGCAACAGCTTTAATTTTTCCTTTATTATAACCAATAAAAGCTTTATTCCGAAAAATAATATACAAGAGGTAAATAATGTTTTTTTCATCTCCTGAACACTTCAGAAGAATTGATTTGTATCCTTTCTACAATCATTGATGCAATTCTAGAAAAACTCATTCACCTTGGAGAAGAATGAACAAAAGAGATCTATATGCATCTTACATATTCAAGGAAGATAAAGGAAGCCTTCTAGAAAAGATATTTGGTATTTCTTGTTCAGCTTCAAAGAAGAAGAGAATTGTGTGTGGGCAGACGGACTAAAGAGATCTAAGGGAATCTCACATGCTAAGGGAAAATGAAAAGAAGACGTTTGAAAAAGTTATTTGGTGTTTATGGATCAGCTCAAATAATACAGAGAAGTGTGTGGAGGAAGATACACAAAATAGATCTAACAAAATCTTACATATTAAGAGAAGATGTAGAGAAGACTTCTAGAAAAGTTATTTGATGTTTATTATTCAGCTCAAATGAAGAAGAAAAGAAGTGTTCGAAAACCTAATTTTGTGTTATTCTTTATTTCGAAGACGCAAAGAAGTATTCTATAGAAATGGGAAAGACAGAGTTAAAAGTCTATTATCATCATCATCATAATCTTGAGAAAAGATAAGAAGAAAACCACTGAAGGATTTTATTTTGAATGTGATCGTTGAAAAATAGTTGTTCTTCATATAATAATAATAATAATAATATTTATTACGTACATTAAGTTTACACTAGTCATTGAACTATAAAATAAAATAATATAGCCTATAAATTAAACATTGATATTAAAATTAGGTTTAAGACTAGGTTTTCTACGTATATAAAACAGACAAAAACGAAGACCATTAATGTTCAAAATAAGTGGAAGAATTAAAGCTTCACATAGATATTATATAAGTACACTTGAAATTTCGTATTTATCGCGAAAAGTTGTGTTTTGTAAAGCTTTGATAGCTTCTCTGACATTGATAGTGCTGACCTCCGGAAAGACAAAACTATTGTTACATAATGGTAATTTATGCATATATTAAATGGAATCAGTATTTTTGGCAATAATTAAAGTTGTTATTAAAACTATTAGAATCGATATTACTAGTTGTATCACTGATGGAGTGCTTATTTGGTTTTAACAGAGACCACATCGTTTATATTTTATTACCGGATTGTTTGACAAGTTGGGCATTAGCAAAGACTCGTCTATCTTAAGGGTTTTATTGTAAAAGTGTTTACAGCTAATGTAATGAGGTTTAAACTCTAAGAATCTGCAACTCGCTTCCTTCATCAAACAAAGCATTTCCCTCATTTGTCTTCAGTCCTCCGTAAAATACCTTACATAATTAGCAGACTTATGTTTCAATTTATGCAACAAATGACACTCATATATAAATTGTCTTAACATATCTAAAAAAATACTAAACGCAATTTCTGCACAATCAATGTTAAAGGAGAAGTCAGAGCTACCAATTAAAGATAACAGTTTTTATTTACCTTTTTCTGTGAATGTCCTCACTATTTTTATCTTTGAGTTGATTGTTCTCTGATTTAGTTTAATTGTAAAATTAATTCGAAGGTGATCCGAAAAACCAGTATTAACACTATATGATGTTATAAAGTCACAGTTAATATTGGTAAAAACATTGTCTAGTATGTTATTCTTTCTAGTTGCAAAATTTACAGCCCTGTGCAAGCCTTAACACGTTAAAGTTGGCAGAGTTCTGCAGTCTGGGAATCAGCCGTGTAAAATTAATATTAAGACTATCCAACAGATTAGTTAGAATACCAATGAATATATTAAAATCACTAGTCGGGGATCTATAAACATTTATAACAATAACATCATGCGAATGGATGAAAGATGCAGCTAATTCACAATGCATTTCAACAGACATATTATTTATGTCGTACAGGTAATTAAAGGAAAATGAGTGTTTAATCAATTGCATCTCGCCCCCGCGTATACATTTCTTACGTGAGAAAAATGATGCCAGATTATAATATAGACTAAAGAAACGATTTCATCTTCAGTTAGCCAGAAGAAGAGCCATAAAAAGATACAGTTCCGATATCTAGGGATTTATCTAGGGATAAATCTACCGAGTTTCAGATCAATATAGAGTGTTATGATTTGTATGTAGAATTTACAGGTTTTTATATTTCCCCTTTTTTTAACCACTATGTATTTCGTTTACAAATTTATTATTGCACTAATGAATATGTATGTTTCATAAATTACAAATTCAACATTTTTAGACTATTTTTAAATAGAAACTTCACTTTATGCTCAATTGAGGAGTGACAACACTTGTTAGATTCTTTAAACACTAATTATCGAGATATTTAAACATAATAGAAAAATTTCCTGTATCTAGTCTGTTTAGAAATAACATAATGAGTGTCATGTGCCATTAATTTCTTGTGTACCAAATTATTTTTACCTTTAAATAGTCGATATTGTGTACCAACATGTCAAATAAAATATTAAGTGTATGTTTAGTTGTTTTTGTTGGTTGATTTGAGGTTCATGGGTTAGAATCAATAACCAGTATGAAGGGGTCATTGTGCGGAAACTATTGTCCATAATTAACGGATAAAATATTAGACAATTAGGAGTTTACATATCAATTCAACAGCGGTCTAATATTGGAAATGTTTTAACATCGCAACCGTAACGAGCGCCACGGGAGAAATAATAGCCAGGCCGGAATTTAATCCTCCCCGGTTTGAATAAACACTTTCGCATTACTATATAAGCATTTTATAAAACTAATCAAATATTAATCCTCGCGTACATTTCCACAAATCGATTAATCCCCGTAATTGCGGATACGTGATATCCGAATGTTGAACCCCCTATCCAGTTATTTCTTGCCGTAATCTATCCGTCCAATGTTTCATACTTCTTGTATGGAAGGCCCGCGTAAAAAGCATTCCATTAATTTGGCTATTCAATGCGACTGGTCCATTAGACATTATGTAGAGCACAGTGTGCATTTATCAGAAACGGGTGGGGTGATTGGTGCCCCGTGACCCGGCTCATTTCTCATTCGCAAAAACTCCCTTTTCATTTCACTGCCGACGACGACGAAAACATTTCCTACTCGTGAATATGGAAAACGCGTAATGGACACACCAACATCGCCACCCCTAGCACTGGACTCTGCTAAGTTTAAATTGCCCCGTTCCATCCAGAATTATATCAATTAATCAACGTGTTTTAAGGGTTTACACTAATTAATTCATTCAGTGACAATTTATTTTTTACAGCAAATAATTGAAAAAAAAAACATGTATCATTCAACTTTCCATCTTAAAGAGAAATTTTATATTTAAAACGACATATTTAAGTATTTTGTTTAAATCATAGTTGCCATGATTTCCAGATATAATGAAACTAAGATTTACTTAAGAAAAGAACGTGTTTGTGCTTTGTAGCAGAGCTGGGACGAATCCTCGTAAAAAGGATTCGAATCACGAATCCGAATCACCTGATATGATTCAAATCACGAATACTCGAATAAAGGATTCGTAAGAGATAAATATGATTCGAATCAAAGATTCGAATCCCGTTTTTTCGAATCACGAATAGAAATCCTTTAAGAATAAATTTTATTTTATTATTTTTTTGCAACCATTAATATATAAATATCGTAACCAGTTGTTTTAAGAAAAGTATTCAAAATCTAATTATTTATTATTAAGACTGAACATTGTTGATAACAGACTGAATATCTGATTTCCTGTTACTCTGATTAAAAATGTATTTGTGTGTTTTTGAACGTCACTTCAAATCACTGTTTTGTACGCGTGGCGCATGAAGTAAAATTTCGAGTTTAGAAAAGCCCGAAAATTTGTCTCGGGTCGCTGCGCGTCCCTCGACAAATTTTCACGGGGCTTTTCTAAACTCGAAATTTTACTTCATGCTTAGCCTGGGAGTGGAAACACCCGTTCAAAACTTCAAATAGATCTCTATTATAAAATCGACGAATGCCTGAAAATTACGTCATTAAAAAATTCACTGAATATCATTAAAACCGGGAAAGTCAGAGAAAAGTCATGGAATTATATTGAAATTTACCAAAACACTAACAAAAAAGCCATATGATATTAATAAATTTGTCAAAATCAGCAGGCAAATTACAAAATACGTAACAATTTATAAAATTAACCTAAATATTGACAAAAAGAATGAAAACAATTTAACAAAATGGGGGTTTCCCACAAATGAAAGTTATATTAAAAGGTCAGGGAAAAAAAATCTTGAATCAGGGAAATGCCTGAAAAATTTAACATTTCACATTGTAGCTACCATGTCAGTTTGATCAAATCATATTTAAAAAAAAATTTGAAAACTAGATTATTATCTTTAAAAACATTTTCAGTCATTTAATGTTATTATCAAAGCATTGAGTTTTAAGTTTCGAACGAGAGTTTCCACTCCCAGACTAAGAATGAAGTAAAATTTCGAGTTTAGAAAAGCCCTGTGAAAATTTGTCGAGGGTCGCGCAGCGACCCGAGACAAATTTTCTGGGCTTTTCTGAACTCGAAATTTTACTTCATGCGCCACGCGTATAAAACAGTGATTTAACGAGAAATTTAAAAACACACAAAAGAAATTTTTCAAGTTAATCCTCACAATTAATTCGAATTATTTTTGACGATTGAAAACCTTTTGTAAGTATTCGAATCCTTTTATAAATATTCGAATCCTTTTATAAATATTCGAATCCTTTTATAAATATTCGAATCCTTTTATAAATATTCGAATCCTTTTATAAATATTCGAATCCTTTTATAAATATTCGAATCCTTTTATAAATATTCGAATCCTTTTATAAGGATTCGAATCACCCACATTTGGATTCGATTACGAATCTTCTTAAATAAATGTAACGAATCCGAATCACGAATCCAGTTAACCTGAAGTATTCGAATGCCTCTTTTGAATCCTCTAAAAAGATTCGAATCCAGGATTCGAATCCTGAATGATTCGAATCCTGCCCAGCTTTGCTTTGTAGCATGCCGACGTAAACATCTTATGTCGGCGCAGTTACCGAGGAATGACGCCAAACGTAAACATCTGGTTACGTCAGGCGTGCCGCGAATCCGTCCTACTATTCGCGAACATTCTAGAAGTATGTGCGTGCTTCATAGCCCAGAGCTGGGCAGGATTCGAATCATTTAGGATTCAAATCCTGGATTCGAATAGTTTTAGAGGATTCAAAATAGGTATTCGAATACTTTCGTGAAAAAGAATTCTTGATTCGGATTCGTTGGATTTTTTTAGGAGGATTCGTATTCGAATCCAAATGTAGGTGATTCTAATAATTACAAAATGATTCGAATACTCACAAGAGGGAAATACAAAAAATGTTTTCTTTTTGTGTTTTTGAACTTTACGTTAAATCAGTTAAATTAATATGCATTACACATGAAGTAAAATGCAAAATATAATGTTACACACAACATTATTAATTTTTTTTTAATAAAATTACTAAATAACTTAAGTTGATATATAATATTGTTTGACCTGACTTGAAAATGTATGAAGAAAAATGTAAATATTTTTTTTATTTAAATATTTCTATTATTACTCAATAATCTATTATTACTCAAAAAAAATATCGGTGTATTTCTAACTTCACAATATTTCAGTATTTTATAGCCGTGGCGCATGAAGTAAAATTTCGGGTTTAGAAAACCCTGAAAATTTGGTTTGGCCGCGACCAAACCAAATTTTAAGGCTTTTCTAAACTCGAAATTTTACTTTAGCTTAGTCTGGGGGTGGAACACTCATTCTAAACTTCAAATTGCACGTTTTTATATAAAATCGACGAATACCTAAACATTTAAAGCGTATACATTACGTATGTTTTACAGAAAAATGCACAGTATGTAATACAATAAGTCATTGATAGAAATCTTAAAAAAAAGTGCAGAAATTTATTTAAAGTCAACTTTTAGAGTTAACTCTGTTATTGCTGGGCCGTTGATGAGTTAAAAAAGCCTGAACATTTGATAAATGTTTACGTGTTTTGTAATACATATGGCATTTGTTGATGTCGACAAATTTAATTACAATATATGGTTAGTCAATTTTTAGGATTTTTGTTTTTGATGCCATCCATTTTATTACTTTTTGTATCGTTTATTCAATTTGTCAATTGAGTAACTACTATTTTTTTTTGTTCTAGTCAATTGTAGCTATTATTTATTTTTTGTTTTTTTTTGTGTAGAAATTTAAAAACTAGTTTTTTATTCTTTTTAATTTAGTAAACATTCAATGTGTGTTCATTTTAATAATTTTAAAGATTTTTTCAATTTTTATAATTGTTTGTTACTTTTAAAGATTATTATAAAATAAAAATAATATTTTAAATTTCATGTTTTACTTGGATACAATTAAAATTATACCAAAAACAGAAATCAAAAAAAAATATAATTAATTAATTTTTATAATTTTAACATATTATGTTTGTTTATATAAATAATTTTATTTAAAGTTTGTTTGTCTTTTAATAAAAAATTGGTGATTTTAAAGAGAATTAAGAGGTCTACAAATACGTTACAATATTTTTGAGCGTGCAAAAAAGGGCGCATTAGTGAACAAAAATTGATCTGTCGGAGTGATTTTCATGAAAACATTCAATAGAGCAAATATTAATTTGTTGCGGAAATTTATCATCACTGTAGATTATTGATTTTAATTTCTTTAGCTTTTTTTTTTATTTATTTGATTATTTGTTTAGAATCACTTCTATAAAATTTTTCGATCAGGAAATATTATCAATTGAAGCTACTATAATTGTTTATTGATGTTGACCATATTTTGTTTTTTTTTGTTGATTTTTTACTAATTTTTCCTTCAATTTAGTTCGTTGATTATTATTAATTAATAATTAAGTCGTTGTTTTATTCTTAAATTTGTCAATATTGAAAACATTCTGTTTACCAAATTGATTTGACTAAGTTTTTCAAGATAAGGGATTTTAAAAAAAAAATATTATATACATAATGTGTGTACAATTCAAAAACTATCTGTCATTTCGAGTTTATTTTATTAATTAGTTCTATGCAATTTTAAATAGTGACAATTTTCATTATTATTTCTATTATAAATTATACAAGGTGACCAGAAAAGGTGTGATAATCTTCAGGTAGAGTGGTTCGTTGATTAATTTCAAGCAGAAAATTTAAGTAAAAAAATATTGTATTGTGGCTTATAACTCCTCACGAGCCAATTTAAAGAAATGTAAATTTGGCAACAATGGATCAAACAAGTGTTTAATTTAATAATAATCATAAATTTAACAAATCTACAAAAATTAATATTTGAAGTATACATCAAAAATGAAAGATTAAAGTAAATGTTTACGCTCGTTATCATTTTCATACAGTGGTTGAACTTTTCTTGCATGAAATGGAGCATTCGATTTTCTTTCAATACTGCATGGACTGTTGTTTTACTGGGGACATTTAACTGTTGAGCTATTTGTCTCGTACTAATATTGAGATCTTCTTGAACTGCATTAAATATCTGTTCTTCTTCAGTGATGGGGAAACTACGGCCCGCGGGCCAAGTCCGGCCCGCGGAAAGGTTTAATCCGGCCCGTTTAAGAGTGCCGTCGTAAGAATGTTTGAACGCGTTCTTACTTCGTAATGTGACGACCCGCATAAAAACTACCTACCTACGATTAAGCATTATTCTTTGGCCCGCTACGATTGTCTGGTTATTATAAATGGCCCGTCTTAAAAAAAAGTTTCCCCACCACTGTTCTAGGTGAACAGTGCGACGTTCCCTAGGTCTCCCTCCATCTATGTTTTACGCAGGGCTGTTGGCGATTTGGATATCTTCTTTGGTACTCATCTTTGGAACTAGTTGCATTACCATTACAGAATCCAAATATCATGTACATATCTGCATACTCGTTGAATGTGTACATCTTCAAAAAGTATGATGAACTTATACAAACTTACACAAATAAATTATGACAAGTATATGTCAAAGTCAAGTGAAATTTAATAAGGTTACATATGAAAATACATAGTTGCCAAGTCTATTTTTATTAAAAAAATGCTTCTGAAGAAGTTATTAATTTGTTAAAGTTTCCAATTTATTTATTACCTATGTCATTTAAATTTTACAAATGTGTAATTGATTGTAAGTTCTATTGATTTTATCCAAAATAATAGAAAATAACACTAATTTCCAGAGATACGTTTAATATTTTAACGACCTCGTGAAATGTTACGAGGAAGAATACAATATTTTGTTATTTAGATTTTTTATCCAAAATTAATCAACGAATCACACTACCTGAAGATTATCACACCTTTTCTGGCCACCTTGTATAAACTATAGACAATTCTATAAATATTCGCGAGCTTTATTGACTCAAATAATTTTTCAGATTTCTATTAGTATTGGAATTTTTTTATGATTTCTTATTTTACCTTATTTTGCCAATATTGATAATTTTTGTTTTAGTAATTCATAATTCTCGTTAGTCGTCATCAATTTTTATATTTTTCTTGTAAGTAGTTTTGAGGCATATTTTGTGTTTGAAAATTGATCAATTTTGAGTTTCAAACGAATGTTTCCACTCCTTGATTAAGCATGGAGTAAAATTTCGAGTTTAGAGAAGCCTGAAAATTTGGTTTGGTAGTGTAGCGCGTTTTTGCTCTTTCAGGGCCGCTATTACATACAAAAATTTAACATTTTGAAAATATCGGGGTAGGTTTGAAACCCCATATCTCCCCCTGGCTACGGCCTTGACTGGTAGCGAAATTATAATATTAATCTTTGCAAAAAAATAATAAAATCAAATTAATTTTTAAAGGATTTGTATTTGTGATTCGAAAAAATAGGATTCGAATCTTTAATTTGAATCATATTTTTCTCTTACGAATCCTTTATTCGAGTATTCGTAATTCGAATCAGATTAGGTGATTCGGATTCGTGATTCCAATCCTTTTTTTGAGGATTCGTCCCAGCTCTGCTTCATACTATGGTTGACATAACGCTGTTAAAAGCCTTAGTTTAACCTAAGAATAAAATAAAAACGGACTTAGAAAGTACTACGATGGATACATCAACATCTTTGTGAATGCATTTAATATTTGTTGAACAAATGTTTCCACTCCTCTAAGTATGAAGTAAAGTATCCAGTTTAGAAAAGCCTGGTAATTTGAATTTAAATGGCGATTTCGAATTTTCAGACTTATCTAAAAAAATTACATCATGCGCCAACTGCGTAAAATACTGATTTAGTAAGTCCATTGCATATTCAGCATTAATCTGATAGTAATGATAATAAATAAGATGTAGGTCAAATATAAATGCTTGTCGTTGATTGTTGAGGCATTTAAGTGTTGAAAATACATATTACATTACTTATTTAAAAAAAAAATCTCGTTGATTTTCAAAAATTGGAATGTTTATTCACTACGATTGTTTCGCAAATTTATTGCTTCTTCGGGTGAAGAAGCAATAAATTTGCGGAACGATTGTAGTGAATAAGCATTTCACTTTTTGGAAATCAACAAGTTTTTCTTTAAAATAAGTAAAATAAATGCTTGTATTATAAATCATTACATTTTATGCGTTTGCATTTAATTTAATAAAATTATACTGCAAAATTATTGCTCTTTCATAAATATTCACCTTAAAAATCGAAAACTGTGGGCATTCTAGAATGCTTATTTTCAGACCATTTTATAAAAAATGTGTGATATATTGAAGTAATCAAAAAAAATAAACTTTTTGTAACGACAAACAAAACAACCACCTAAATTTTTACACCCATCACTCACTCTTTCCACCGGGATTTTTACGAGTAGGGCAAGAAGGGCGGTGAATTTATCGCCGAATTATTACGGAATTTTTTTTTATTGGCCCATATCCAGAAGCCAAACAACCAGTGTCAGAGACACAATATAGTATTTGCGTGATTTACGAGGGCCCCGGGACAATTATATACAGATACGGACTTATTTAATTCGGCGGCGAAATAAAACACCCCCGCCCCCCTTTTGCTGGATTTATTTATACATCTTTCCCCCAACCGGCCGGATCCGGAGGCGTAATTATAAAGAAATTTAGAGTGAAGGGACCGGGGAGGGATGGGTGAATAATGTAGACGTTAAAGTCGCCGCGAATTTCGCCGTTCCTCCGCCATCGTCGTCTCCGCGTAATGATTTTTTAAGTGGCGCAGCGAATGGTGTCTGTTATGTGATAATGATAATGTTGGTTTTTCTTTATGCATTGCCGGCTGTGTGTGTATTTCTAAAGTTGTTTGATGTTCCAAAAGTGAATAGAAAGAAAATTATATTCAAACAAAAAAAATATGTTGATTTTACACACATTTTTTTTTTTATAAGTTATATTTAACTTCAAAAACATATTTACCAAGTAAAATATGATTTCATCACTTGATCTTATAAATCATACAAAGATTGGACTTACAAACTTTTCTGAGTCTAAACATAAAAATCTTATAAAGATTGGACTCAGACAAAATGATCTGAGTCTAAACTTAAACTGGACCAAAGCAAAATATAAAATAAAAATGAACTTAGGCTAACCTCAGACTAGTTACAGACTGGAAATTAAAATAACATACTTGATTGCAACTGGATTTAGGCTTATGTGTAACAGAACAAAGATTGGACCTAAAGAGTCTTATAAATCAGAGAGAAAACAGACTAGACTGGATTGAAGGAATAGAATCTGACTTAAAATAAACTTAGACTGAACTGAGAATGCTGCAAAAAATATAGATTTGACATAAAATGGATTTAGTTTTAGACTTAGGTATAAAGTTTGGCCATCTAACTAGGCAGCAGCGGAATACTTTAGAGTCTGGATAAAAAGGGGAAATTTAACTAGATATTCCTGAGATAGTAATTAGTATAAATGTACACACAAATAAATTTATACTGTAGAGTTCAGAAATGAGCGTCAGAAGTTAATCTATCTAAATGAATGAAATACTAAAATATTATAGAGTTTAAAATAGACTGTTTTACTGTATTACTCTTACTTTAGCTTTAGCATATTTCAAACTTTACAACATTTCAGTGTTTAATACGAGTGGCGCATGAAGTAAAATTACAAGTTCAGAAAAGCCTTTTAATTGTTTAACAAGTGTTTATCCAAAAAGTTTAAAATAAACAGTGTGTTCCGTTTAATAAAACCAGCGATGACGTCATACCTTGAGAAATAGCATGGCTGTAGGAAATCACATTACGGCTTTGAATAGATAAAAACGACTACAAAAACGTATATTAAGAGTATTATTCAGTCCCCATTAACCTGGCCCAACGACATTCGATAATTTAAAATTTTTAAAGCACTCCTATAGCACCACCAAAAGTTTTTATAGCACGTCTTGTGTTTTCCGGAAAATAAAAGTAGGTCATTCTTGGGCCAGTGTAACGTTACCCTGGTCCAACGACTTTCGAGAAATTCAAATTAAACTAGTCTAATCGATAACATTTTTATAGCACCCTATAGCACCACAAAAAATACTTGCGCAAAGCAAATAGTTTTCGAGAAAAAAAGGAACCCCTCCAAAACTGTTGAAATCACCAACAACTAAATTTACTGCGTCCAAACGTATTGACAGAATTCAACGAACTGCAACTTTTATTAAAGCAGAAGTAGCCTTGAATTTTTAATGAAAAAAATGACGTTCCTATCTATTAAAATGTTTGAGTTTTTTTTTAAATATTGGAAATTACACACATTAGACGAGAAACCCAGGCCGTAATTTTGTATTTGTTTTATTTTAAATTTAAAGAAGCCTGATCTATAGCACCCCCATAGCACCCCATAGCACTGTAAAAAGTGTTACTCTCTGACCTTTAGTTTTCCAGAAAATCGAGAAAAACCATGGAGACTTCAACAGGCGATACACGCAAAATCTGAATAAAGATCTAATTCGAAAATATGTTTTTGTTAGAGCTGGCAACTGATAGATAAAGTATACCAATCTGTAGCACCTCTACAGGATCCAATAGCACCAAAAATAGTTTTTCTCTACGATCTCTAGTTTTCGAGAAAATCGAATAAGGTCATTCATCCTAAGCTTTAGCCGGGTCCAACAACTCGCAAGAATGACATTTTGAAAAGAAATTTTTTATTTGGGCTAGGGTAACGTTATCTTCGCCCAACGACTTTCAAGAAATTAATTTCAAGGTAGGCCAATCTATAGCCCTTCTATAGCATCCTATAGCACCACCAAAAGTGTTTTGATACAACCATTCGTTTTCCAGAAAATCGAGAAAAACGCGGAGACTTCAATAAGCGATATACACAAACCCACATTTCAAAAAAATATGTTTTTAAACACTTGACATTTACGTAGTAAACTATACTAATCTATAACACTATCATAGCACCCCATGTTTTTTCTCAATTTTAATCAACTTCGAGCTTCTGTCACTTCATGTTTAATCCTTTGATTTTTTTTAAATATAAACAATGTTTTAAAGCATTCCATAAATATTTATGTTAATTATCTAATGTTAAAAATTTTGTAAATCTTTATTAACGTTTCCATTTTTATGTCTAATTTTAGCTTCTTTATATATATAATTTTTACCGGAAATTCGGTAAATTTGTTTACCGATAATTTTCCCGTGATCAAAGTTATTTAATGAATATAAAATTAATAGAATTTAATTTAATGCATTCCATAAATATTTATGTTAATTATCTAATGTTAAAAATGTTGTAAATCTGTATTAACTTTTACATTTTTATGTCAAATTTTAGCTTCTTTATATATATAATTTTTATCGGAAATTCGGTAAATTTGTTTACCGATAATTTTCCCGCGATCAAAGTTATTTAATGCATATAAAATTAATAGCATTTAATTTACCTAGACCCAGGTTTTCCACTCACAGATTAAGCATGAAGTACGATTTCAAGTTTAGAAAAGCCTAAAAATTTGGGTTAGTCGCGTAACAAAGCGGATCGACTAAACCACATTTTCATTTTTCTCTAAACTTTACTTTATGTGCCACGCGTATAAAACACTGAACTATTGTAAAGTTCCAAAACACATAAGTGCATCTTTAATTAGAATAACATGAAATAAAATATTTAGTCATCAACGATTTTTTGTAATTAATAATAAATGTTTGCCCTTTTTCCCTCTTTACTAGTACCAGAGTAGAAATATGTGAACTGATTTTTTTTTATCTTCACTAATTGAATTAAGGAAGTAAAAGGTTGCAAACGCCTAATGTAGAGTTTAGAGTGAACGGGCCAACATTACTTATCTACAAACTAGGGAAAATTATTCCAGATTTGAGTATCTAGTTCAGAGTATAGAGTCCACTTGCAAGCGTCCAAACTCCAGAATGATCAAGATTAGAGTCCTGAAACTAATTTACAGATTATCGTAAGAAAATGAAATTCTAAAGATCAGTCTTGGTCAAACATTCAGAGTCTAGAGATTAGAAAGCATAAATTAGTCTGGAGACCAAAGCCCAGAGATAAGTTACAGATTCATTCGAGTATCTAAAGTTTGGTAACTTAAATAGAATCTATACTATCTACGATCAACAAACTAAAGTCGCATTAGAGTTTAGTACGAACAGTGTACAGATAAAGCATCCAGAATCTAGAGTCTAAAGATAAGAAAACAAAAATTGGTCTAGTGACCAAAGTCTAGGGATAAGTTTACAGTTTCACTCAGCAATCTAGAGTCTAAAATCTATACTACCTAAAATCGACTAGAGACCAATGTCTAAGGATAAGCTTACAGATTTACTTGAGGATCTAGAGATCGGTAACTTGTCTAGAATTTATAATATTTAGGATCCACAAAACTAAAGTATAGGTCGAATTAGAGTTTAAAGTACAGAGTATCCAAAACCTAGAGTCTAGAAAGTAAAAAGCAGAAATTAGTATAAAGATCAAAATCTAGGGATGAGTCTACGATTCACTCGAGCGCTAGAGTTCGGTAACTTGTTTAGAATCGTTACTATTTAGGATGTACAAACTAAAGTTTAGTGGGAATAGAGTGCAAAGAGAGCATCCAGAATCTAGAGTCTAGAGATTAGAACACAGAAATTAGTCTAGGGGCCAAAGTCTAGGGATAAGTCAACAGATTCACTCGAGCGTTTAGAATTAGGTAACTTGTCTATACTATCTATACTATCTAGGATCTACAGACTAAAGTCTAGGTCGCATTAGATTTAAGTGCGAATAGAGTACAGACAAGGCATCCAGAATCCAGAGTCTAGAGCCGGGGTTCTCAACCATTTTCAGATCGCGACCCTCTCTTATAACTCCGCGCCCCCTCCTTAATTTAATTTAGGTTTTTTAGTTAGATTGATACACCATTTTATCCTTACTTCACTTTACCTACTCTTTAGGAAATCTGTTGCGCCCCCTTGACATCTGGCCGCGCCCTCCTTATGTAGTGCACCCCCCCCCGGGTTAAAAACCCCTGGTCTAGTGGTTAGGAAGCATAAATTAGTCTACAGACCAAAGTCTAGGGATAAGTCTACAGATTCACTTGAGCATCTAGAGTTCAGTAACTTGTCTAAAATCTATACTATCTAGGATGTACAAGCTAATGTCTAGTTCGCATTAGTAGAGTTTAGTGCAAATAGAGTACAGATAGAGCATTTAGAATCTATAGTCTAGAGATTATAAAGCAGAAATTATTCTAGAAACCAAAGTCTAGAGATTTCTACAGATTCACTCAAGTATCTAGTCTAGAATCTATACTATTTAGGATCTACAAACTAAAGTCTTGGTTGCAGTACGAATAGAGTCCAGACAGAGCATCCAGAATCAAGTCTAGTAATTAAAAATCAAAAATTAGTGTAGAGACCTGTCTTGGGATAAGTCTAAAGATTCACTCGAGCATCTAGAGTTCAGTAACTTGTCTAGAATCTATACTATCTAGGAGCTACAAACCAAAGTTAGAGTGTAGATTGGACTCTACAGACTAGTCTTAGACATTTCAGTTTAAATACTAGATTCTAGAGACTGGTGACTCGACATTAGAGTGTAAAGTTTAGAGTACAAACTTGAGTTCTCAGACTACTCTACCAAGTGGTTTTCAAACGGTGGTCTGCGAGAATTAAAATGTGGTCAGCGAAACATTTTGCAAACAAATTGTGATTAAAAATTGTTAGGACAAGGTTTAAAGACTTCAGCGCCTGGAGTCTAAAGCGCGAAACAATTACATACGTATTAAGACAGATGAAAACAAAAGTTTGTTTATTATAATTTGATTTGAAATTATTACCGAGTGTATTAACTCCCAGGCTAAGCATGAAGTAAAGTTTCGAGTCTAGAAAAGCCTGAAAATTTGGTTTGGTCGCGTAGCGAAGCGAAGCGAAGCGAAGCGAAGCGAAGCGAAGCGAAGCGAAGCGAAGCGACCAAACTAAATTTTCTAAGCTCGAAATTTTACTTCATGCGCCGAGCGTATAAAACACTGATTTAACCGGACGTATAAATTATACTGCCCTGGCATACTGCTTAAGGGGCATATTCTGAACTTTTCTTGTAATTAGTGTTTTAAAGCGTGACGCATGAAGTAAAATTTCGAGTTTGGAAAAGCCTGAAAATTTGGTTTGATCGTTCAAACCAAATTTGCAGGTTTTTCTAAACTCGAAATTTTACTTCATGCTTAACCAAGGAGTGGAAACACTCGTTAGAAGCTTTAAATTGAACGATTTTCAAAAACAACGAATATCAAAAAATTTAAAAAGTATACATCAAAATAGATATACTTAAAAGAAAAATTCTCTTTGTGTCGCTCGTATTCAAAAATACATTACCAATGCTCTAAATTTAGAAGACATACGTCCTTTCTTGAATAACATTTATTTGATCGAAATTTGAAATTGTTTAATTTTAATTTAATGTTATTTAATCCCAATTTGATTGTGTTTTTCAATTTCTATTGTTTCTCGTAAAATTATTTTTTTTCAACTTTGTAATTATGCTAAATATGGAAGAATTCCCAAAATCTATAGACCTTGAATTGTATGTATGTATGTATATGTTATGTCGTATTTTTTTTTATTCACATATAAAAGGGGTTTCCCGTGAAAGAATAAATAAATAAATAAATTATATAATATACAATGTTTTCTCTGATATTTATCAAAAAGCACTTTGGATAAGAGGAAATAAAGTGTTTGGATAAAACTTATTTTATTCTATAATTTAATTACTACTGAAGGTATTTTTTTTTGTGGTGTGGGAGGGGGGAGGCGGAGGACTACCAACTAAAAACCCCTCCCACCTTACCGGCTTCGACTACAAGGTCATTAGCCGGTTTACTCGTCTGTTCAAATTAATAATAAAAACAAAGCAAACAAAAAAAAAAGAAAAGAATAACAAACAACTAAGACAAAAGATGAATAAATAATAAAACATAAAATGTACAAATAAACCTAAGCCTAAAATCACAGACTTTTTGATACCAGGGTTGTAAAGATCCCTGGCACCGATTATACATAAATTAGACAAACACACCTTAAACCTAATATCACAAATTGGGCGACATCGAGGCATTGGGATTGTAAAGGACCCCAATGCCGAAACCAATACACACAAGATAATCACGATCTAAATCTAATATCACAAAGGACGACACAGGGGGTGTAAAAATATCCTGATGCCGGAGCCTACACGAAGCGGACAACACAACATAGTATCACAGATATAGGGTATCGGGCTTGTAAAAGACCCCGATGCCGGATCCTAAAACTATATACAAAGTGTGCTTTAGAGTTGTAAAATGACTCTAGAGCGGACAGACACAAAATTAAAAGGTGACACCGAAGTTGTAAAGAGACCTCGATGCCACTGTACATAAATTAAACAGAATAATCAAAAAATATTAATAAATTAACACAAAAGGAACATATACAAATCGCTAAAATCGCTATAAAAGACTCGTATCACGTAGAAAACTAAGACATGTTTCTACGGACCCATTATCATTTGCCAATACGGACGCCACAGTACCACCAAGCCTCAGCCTATTTCGCTGTATAGCGTAGACTGGACAATGTAATAATACGTGCTCCACCGTTAACCGGTCGTGGCATAGATGACACTCTGGCTCTTCGTCGCCGGCAAGAAGATACGAGGAGGTTAAGTTGGTATGCCCGATGCGAAGACGGCACAGGGCAACATCCTCCCTCCTCGTAAGTGTAACCGGCGACCGTCAGGGAGTCACGGAGAGCTTAATATGCTTTAGTTTGCTCTCGGAGCCATTCCAACTCTCTTGCCAATCCTCTATAATTGTCCTTTTGATGTACCCTTTAACGTCGTCTGGACGTACGGGTACATCATCTGTGCCGTCCGCTTACGCTGCTTGACGAGAAGCTTCGTCGGCCAGCTCATTGCCCTCGATACCCACATGTCCCGGAGTCCAGACTTCTTTTGCTTCCGAGACACTTCAAATATCGAGGCTTGTATGAGCTGGACCAGCGGATCGGCCGAGTATAATGACACTATACTCTGGATGGCACTCAGAGAGTCAGAGCAGATGAGATATGAGCTATGGTGGTTATTATGTATACAGAAACGAAGGGCTTGATATATTGCGTACAGTTCGGTGGTGTACACGCTGGCCGACTCGTGGAGTGACCACGAATGTGGGATTCCATCGATGACGAAGGCAGAGCCCACACCGTGATGGGATTTCGAGCCATCTGTGTACAACCGCGGAGAGTTCGGGTATTCAGCGATAATTTGGAGGAATTGACCCCTTAAGACGTAGGGGGACATACCGCTCTTCTTGACTGAGGTCAGATCCAGCCGACGCCTTACCCTTGGCATAAGCCAAGGAGGTACCTTCAGGAATCCGACCTTGAATACCCTTGGGAGACTAAAATTAAGACTCTCCAACAGCTCCGTCGCACGGACGCACACCGGCCTACTGACGGTAGGTCTTCTAGCGTATTTTCTCTGCTGCTCTGCAATCGAAATAAAATTCCGTCGGTTAGTATGTCCCCTCCTCGCACGCATTGCCGCCGCGTATTGTAATACGAAGCGGTTGCGGCGTGCGGATAGTGGAGGGACACCCGACTCGCAGCAGAGACTCGGTGCGGGACTCGTCCGGAAAGCACCTGTGGCGTACCTAATTCCGGCATGGTGAACAGCATCTAGGGCTTTCAACCAGGACTTTCTTGCCGAAGAGTATACTGCGCAGCCATAGTCGACTCTAGATAAAACTAGAGCCGTGTAAAGCTGCAGCAGCACTTCTCTTCTAGCGCCCCAGTTGATGCTGGCCAGACATTTGATTACGTTTAACGCTATTTTTGAACGCTGGACCAGCTCATCGATGTGGGCCCGATAGTTTAGAGTCCTATCGAGCCTTAGCCCTAGAAAACGGATACTTTCGACAACTTGTATCCTAGTGCCCCGGAGAGATAGTCCGGGGTCCCGGTGTGATTGTCTGAGTCTACAAAAGTGGACGCATGAGGTTTTCGTTTCAGAGAAACGAAAACCTCTGGACTCAGTATCGCTGTTCACCTTGTCGATGACCACTTGAAGTTGACGATTTATGGCGGGAATAGTATTTCCCGCCATGTATATTACTAGGTCATCGACATATAGACATTTTTTTACAGGGGAATTTACGGATGCAGCGATTTCATTTACGGCAATTGCAAATAGTGTGACACTGATAGTAGAACCTTGGGGAATCCCGTTCTCCAGCACAAATTGTGCTGATTCGGTGTCCTCAATTTTCACTCTGAACGAACGATTAGACATAAAGGATTTGATAAAAAGAGGCAGACGGCCCCTAAATCCCCATTCATGTAACTTTTGAACTCCGTACCTCCAAGTCATGTCATATGCCTTCTCTAGGTCGAAAAACACCGCTACGAGGTGCTTTCTCTCTAGGAAGGCATCTTGGATGGAGTTCTCTAGGCAGACTAATTGGTCAACGGTACTGTGGTACTTTCTAAACCCCGCTTGCTACTTTGCCAGGAGACCATTTGTCTCCAGCATCCATACCAGACTGTTGTTGACCATTCTCTCCAAGACTTTTCCCAAGTAGCTCGTAAGTGATATAGGCCGGTAACTGTTGACGTTTGTGGGGTCCTTACTCGGTTTAAGAAGAGGCAGTACAGCGGCGACTTTCCAGCGGCTGGGGTAGACGCCCCTATCCCATATCATATTATAGATGGCCAACAAATACTTCCTCATACGTGAGGAAGGCTGTCGGACCATCTGATATGGGATGCCGTCTGGACCTGGGGCTTTAGACTCGCCCATTGATCCAACTGCCTCTTCAAATTCTTTGGAAGAAAATGAAGAATTATAACATAAGGACCCCGCCGAGGAGAAATCTAGAGGGACATCTCGATTTCCCTTTTCACCCTGGAACGACGTTTCGCAGTTACGAGAGCTACTAGCCGAGCTAAAGTTAGACGCTATTGCATCCGCTATTTCTAGTGTGTCGACAATTTCACGCCCATCAACTTTGAGGATGGGTGCTACTGCCGGGAATTTCTTCCCAGCTATTGCACCCCCTTTTTTCCACACCTCACTAATAGGTATTGTGGCCGTGATCGCCGACACGTAGCTCTCCCACGATAACCTTTTGCTTTCAAGAATAGTGCGGCGCGCTATAGCCCACCGCTTCTTGAAAGCTATCAGGTTTTCCCGGGTGGGGGCTCGCTTAAACTTATTTAACGCCCTCTTCTTCTCCTCTATAGCCACCTTCACTTTACGGTTCCACCAGTTAACAGGTGGACTGGCCATTATCCCACTAGACATGGGAATGTGTCTAGATGCTGCTGCTATTACCCGTTCTGTAAAGTCTTGCACGGCGGTCTCGACATCGTCACTATATGATGTAGGCGGATTAAGACTGGCTTGAAAACCAAGCCACTCTGCCTTGTCGAGACACCATCTCCGAGGGACAGATTGTCTTACTCGTCTGACGATGGTTTTAACAGCGATCGGAAAATGATCGCTGCCGTACATATCATTTAAGACTTGCCACGTAAGACTAGTGGCTAAACGGGGGGAACAAAGAGAGAGATCGATCGCCGAAAACTCCGATCCTCTGGCACTCAAATGTGTTGGGGATCCCGTGTTGAGGAGGACTGCGTCTCTCTGATCGAGAAGATCCTCGATCAGGCGTCCGCGGGGATCCATCCTCTGAGAGCCCCATAGTGGACTGTGGGAGTTAAAGTCGCCCACTAAAATATACGGCGGGGGGAGCTGATCGATTAACTCGGTGATGTCTGCCATTGTCCAATCGAATTCAGGGAGGTAAACGGTGCAGAGAGCCTCGTTCTGAGATGGACCTCCTCATAAGGGAGGTTTTCTCTCAGAAGGATGGCGACACCACCCTTGGCTCGTACGTCAGGCACGACATCCTTTCTTACGACCGAAAAACCACGTAGCTGAAACATATCTTTCGGCTTGAAATGTGTCTCTTGCAGACACACGCAAAAGGGCGTGTGCCTTGCCAAGAGTAGTTTCAGCTCGTAATAGTGTTTTCTGCAACCGTTACAATTCCACTGAATTAGTTGTTCAGCCATTTTTATTTAGGAAGTTTAGACGACACAAATAATAAGTTAGAAATAAATAATACTAAACGAAACAAAAGACAAGTGACATCGGAGTTGTGAAAGGCTCCGATGTCAGTACAAATACAATAAATCTCTAAAACTAACAAAACAGATAGCACCGGAGTTGTAAATGACTTCGGTGCCAGGACAAATACAACAAAAATCTTAATACTAGTATCACAGTTGACATTGGAAGTGTAAATCAGTCCGATGCCAAAACAACTACAACAAATGACCTTAAAACTAATATCACAGATGGCATTGGAGTTGTAAAATGCTCCAATGCCAGACCAAATACAGTAAAACCTAAAAACTAATATCACAGTTTGTGCCGGAGTTGTAAAAGACTCCGGCGGCAGGTCAAAAACAACAAAAACCTTAAAACTAATATCACAAATGGCATCGGAGTTGTAAACGTCTCTGATGCCAGAAACAAGAAACATAAAAGACTTCAGTGTTAAAACGAAAACAACACTAATCTTAAACCTATTATCACAGATTATACTGAAGCTGTAAAGGACTTCAGTAATAGAACAAGCACAAATTAATAACAAAAAACTATAAATAAATATAAAAGTGAATAAATAATAAAAGATTAAAATCAAAGACATGGCAAAGATTATTCCCAGGAATATTTCTTCCTAGGAACACCTCTCTGCCACCCAGGCATTCTCTTCCCTTTTGCTTTAATTAATTTGACTTTCTCCTCAACGTTGTCATCCGCTGAGGAGAGGGAAGCGTCGGATGCTGACCTTTTATAAGGCAGATCACTAGACGACATGTAGTCGTCTAGGTTGATCGGGGCCTGCTCATTAACCGGGCTTTCCGGCAACGGTGTTGTTGCCGGCGAGGCCGAATTGGCCGATGCAGCCGCAAAAATTTGCTGGACAGTAGAAGTCAGTAAGACTGCTTCTTGCTGCCCAGATGAGCTGGGGCCAGAATTGGCCCCTTGTTGTTTCGACGGTCGTGGGGCGACCGTCGAGGGTGGAGGCATCTGACTTGGTTTCCTCCTTTGGAGGAGGCAATCTATTTGCCTCCTGATGAGCCTTAAATTGACTCATTTCTTCCTTTACTGTTTTAATAATTGTTTCCCTTAATTGTGGCAGTAACTGATTTAACAAATCGGAATATTCTGGCTTTGTTGCTGCCGCCTGGGAGTATGAAACACCAAACGAGGGAGTTTGTGGGGTGATATTTTTCTTTGCCGCGAAGTACGTAATTTTTTCATTCGTTTTTAATTCCTGGATTGCAACTTCCAGTTTATATTTTGGACAGTTTCTTGAGCGTGCAGAATGTCCGCCTCCACAGTTTACACATGTCAAAGGCTCTGAGCAACTTGTGTCTTCGTGTATGCTTTTGCCACAGACGCATACTTGTTCCTTTGTACAACGCATTGAGGTGTGGCTAAAAGCTTGACATTTAAAGCACCTAAGTGGTGCAGGGATGTAGGCACGCACTGGTAGATTGTGAAAACCTCCTTTAACGTGTGCTGGAAGACTTGGTCGATTAAATTTTAATATGTGATTCGGGGTTTCTTGAACCACTCCATCGCGCCTTGTTGTAATGCGGCGAACCTCGATAACACCTTGGCTTGCCAAATTTTGTTGAATTTCCTCAACAGTACAATTGAGGAAATCCCGACAATAAACTATTCCCCTACTATAGTTTAAGGTGCTATGCGAGGTGACCGTAACATTGAATTCTCCCAGCTTCTTCATTTCCAATAATTTCTTGGACTGAGCGTTACTTACTGTTTCAATAAGTAAGCCATCCTTGACCTTTTTGATTGACTTTGTCTCGCATAAGTTGCTATAAATAACTTTATCAATAATAAAAGGGCTAACTTTATCAAAGTTTCCTTCACTTTTAGAAACAAGCAAAAACCGGGGGATGAGCTCCTCCGTCAGTTGCCTGTTTTGAGTTTTGTTTGTTTTATGTTGAGAAATCATCTTGTTCCCATAAGTAGGGCAGAACTAGGGGTCGTCACCGGCAGTGCTCCCTTACCGGTGAAAGGCTACATACAACCGGAGGTCGCCAAGTATCCGTAGGTCACCGTTATTAGACACACTAACGTAGTGAGATTCATCCCATCGGCACGGTACGTATAACACCGGGGATTACGGATTTTTATCGAGGTTTACTCCTCTAGATCCGACATGATTACACCTTTAGGGCGCGGGTGTGGCTCGTCACCACGCATGCCGGTCTTGAGGGAGGAGAGGCTAGAGATACCTAGACGATATCTTAACATCGCTTCACTCCCTCCTTCCATGTTGGTCCGCGGGAGGCCAATGCTCCTACCGTCAACGAGTGACGACGTTTCCCTATCCGCCACCTGGGGACGCGCCCTGTAGGAGTAGGATCCCCCGAGGGTGAAGGTATTTATTATTAATATTATAAATATGAATATTAAAAATTTTAAACTATTTGAATTCAAGAGAATAAGCGCTTCCTCTAGTTAGCTAAACATTAAACATAATATATCAAAATACGAAAATTGTTGTGATTTTATATTTAATATTATGAATAGTTTCATGAAACCATCTTTCATTTGGATTAAGATGATTATTTTTTTAAATTCATACTAGTATAATATAACACGATGGTTACAAAGATTGAATAGATTGGCTGGCTGTGTTTGGCGCCGTTCACGAATGGAGTGTAACATAAAAATGCAATAAAAAAAGAGGTGGACGCTTAAATGGAAGAACTGAAACACCGGAACGAAGTCATAAATCAAGTCGGCCAGTGAATGAGGAGAAAAGTCGGTTCGACGGCCACGAAATGTATTAATTATTATACGCAAAAAATAAAACTCCACAGAAATCAATACGCAACATTTCAAAAACTAAATTAGATATTCCTGAAATAATTTACAATATATGCTAGAATTCTTATAGTATATTAGAACATTAATTGAAATACTTGCTTTGTTTCACTGATTCTAATATTAGTTGAATATATTTCACCACTGGTTAAGTGAGAAATTAATTCATCATATGTAATAGTACAATGAGCACGAAATTATATTATTTCCCGCGAGTATGAACGCTGTTGCACAGCCGCAGGCGAGTGTAGCAATTCATAGGAGTGGGAACTGGTCCTTCCATGCTAATTGTACACAATACTTTTTCTACGATTGTACACATATATATTCAATTTGTAGAATTTGTAATGTATATGTGTGTAATTGGATTTATTTAACATAATTGATAAAATATTCTCATAATCCTGGCTCTGCGACAAATTTCCTAAATCTAGAGTTATGATTTGAGAAATGTATCACAGTCAACAGAATTTATATCCTATTTGTTGTGGTTTTTGTAATGTAGACTTGTATAATTGGATTTATATTAGCGCTTTGAATTTCGAATTAAATACATCCAAGTTGTAAAGGCAGTCATAACCAACTGTTACTGGCGGTGCGTTTGTGTGAGGTCTTAGAAACATAAAGGCATAGAATGCCACGGGACGTGATAATAATAGTGCGAGAGCGTACCTCTAACGCCTAACAATTTACCTAATTATACTCGAAATCTGATCAATATTGCAGCGAGGCTAATTATATGGGATTTCCGTTGTATCGAAGTCATATCCAGTTACACACATATTTCACACTTTATTGAAACTCAGATTTTGATGAAATTAACAGGCATTGTTAAGTAATTAATTAACTTTGTTTTAACTCAAACAAAGTTTAAATCGATCATAAGGAAATAAAATTATAGATGTTCTAAGTTGACCTAAATAATAAAGGAATTAAATCATTTATCGTTTATTTTAGGACCTTATAAATAAAAGTCAGATTCATAGAAAATTCTAAAAAATTATTGAACCATGTTTTACTTAAAAATAGTAGATGCTTTTGGAGTGTGATTTTAAATTCACTTTAAATCAGTGTTTTATACGCGTGGCGCATGAATTATACAATTAAATATTTGAAATCTTATTTAATTTGATTTCATTTTAAATTGTATTGTTAGTTGGTTTGAAGAGAATTTGACCTAAACGTTATATATACTTTAATAGAGCGTTGTAACAAATCAAATTAAATAAGATTTTAAATATTTAATTGTATAATTCAATATCCGGAGGTGTATTTGCACGGGAAGTAGTTGTTTTAATGGATATTTATCGTCTTAAATTGTCTTATTAATTAAGACACTGTTTGCATTTTCACGAATAGTTTTTTCGTAATTTTATATATTATGTACAAAATTTATATTTAAAACAAAACCGTTTCAAAACAAAGTGAAAATTTGGTTTGGCCGCTCGGCGAAGCGGAGCGACCAAACCAAATTTTCAGGCTTTTCTAAACTCGAAATTATACTTCATGCTTAATCAAGGATTGTAAAACACTCGTTTAATAATCAAACCAAACCCCACGTTACAAGATTTGAATACTTTCAATATTCAAAATCAAATTACCTACTTTTTATTTTACAACATTTTTGACGTTTCATTGATTTTTTTTTTCTTCACTGAAATTCAAAGAGTTGACTAATCATTTTACTTTTTACATTTGCAACGATAATTGACATTTCTTATGCATTTTATCGAAATTCGTTGTTTCAAGAATTGTGGTTCTAGATAAACTAGCTAGTTTTTTTAATTAGCTAGTCATTTTACCTCTAACACAATTACACGACTAGCTAGTTCGAAACACAATTCTTGGAACAATGAATTTGAATTAAGTTATTTTGAAAAACCTTTTTTGACTTAGATTTTTGTTTTTGATTTTCAAAATTTAAAAAAAAGTATTATCTTAGTGAAATTTAAGATTTGTGTTATTGTTAAATGTAGGCTATTTTATTGAATTATTATTTAGGTTTGCAATTTTTGTCGATATTCTTGATGAAATTGTCAATGTGTACATGTTTTCGGTTGATTTAGTAAATGTTTACGCTTATTTGTCAATTTGTGGTAACTTCGAAAATTATTTTAATTTTTATATTATTAAATTATATTGCTAGGAATATTATTTAAAGTCTAAGACTTTTGTCAATTATTGAGATATATTTATTATTTTTTTAATTTTATTAGTGGGTATAAAGTAGTACTTTTTGATATTGGTTTAATTAGATGCAACCGGTTTAGGACTTAAATAGTCCATTATCAGCAAAAAAAAACTCAATCTTGATGATGGACTTTTAACGTCCGAAATCGGTTTAAAAAATAAAATCTAATTAAACCAATATCAAGAAGTACTGCCTTGTACCCAGTTTTATTCAGATTTTATTGTTTATGTTTTAAACACTTTGTTTTGAAACGGTTTTGTTTTAAATATAAAATTTGTACATAATATATAAAATTAAGAAAAAACTATTCGTGAAAATGCAAACAGTGTCTTAATTAATAAGACAATTTAAGACGATAAATATCCATTGAAACAACTACTTCCCGTGCAAATACACCTCCGGATATTGAATTATACAATTAAATATTTAAAATCTTATTTAATTTGATTTGTTACAACGCTCTATTAAAGTATATGTAACGTTCAGGTCAAATTCTCTTCAAACCAACTAACAATACAATTTAAAATGAAATCAAATTAAATAAGATTTTAAATATTTAATTGTATAATTTAATATCCGGAGGTGTATTTGCACGGGAAGTAGTTGTTTCAATGGATATTTATCGTCTTAAATTGTCTTATTAATTAAGACACTGTTTGCATTTTCACGAATGGTTTTTTCGTAATTTTATATATTATGTTTAAAGTGTGCAAACTATAAGAAGCGTAAGCTTATTTTCTCGAATTCAAAGAGTTTTGAATTTGAATTTATCTTGTTATAAAATTTGTTTAAAACGCTTTTTGTAATCTTAAATTAGCTGAACCCTATTATATACTACTTTATTAAGATTTTTTTGTTTACGTTTTTAAATTTCAGCTGAATTGTTGAAGATATTAGAAATTACATTAGTAAACATAAAATGTTAACACAATAAAATATCACGTTATGTTTAAAATACGTTTGAAACATGTTTTTATTTGTTAATGTTTTATATGCATTTATATATCCAGGGAATTTTTCTTTTAGATATACATGCAGTGAATTTTCTGTTAGGTATGCTAATGCGTACGCTTTTTTTAAAGACTAATTTGAAGCGTAAAACGAGTGTTTTTTACTCCTAGACTAAGCATGAAGTAAAATTTCGAGTTTAGAAAAGCCTGACAATCTCGTTTGGTCGCGTAGCACGAAGCGCTACGCGGCCAAACCAAATTTTCAAACCAAATTTTACTTTTTTTTTTCGTTTTTTATATTTTGTAAATATTCTGTAAACTAATTGACAAACTCAATTTTTCTTCATGATAAATTGTCTTTATGTGAAACTGTACCGTTAAAGACGGTATGTCACTCTCTCTCAGGTATCAAATTGTTCGCACCTACTAATGACTTAATCCTTTACCTATAAATAACATTCCTTCATTTTCACTCGCCCCAGTTTTATGTACCTGTTTCGACGACACACTTCGACATTCCTGTAAGTTTCCTGTTAATTTTAATTTAATATTTTTTGTATTGAAAGTCTGAAGCATAGCTTTACAGATGAGGAATAAATCTCGAAACGCGTCTATAGATGGCTTAAGACAATTAAAATTCATTCCCTGTAATTTTTTCAAGTTATTTCAATTCCTTTTGTGCATATAAATTATGCATAGAACAGCAGTGCTGTCGTGTAACTCAAATATTCATTGTATAATTCAATATCTGTCGGGGTATTAGCTCGAGAAGTAGTTGTTTTAATGAATATTTGGACAAACATTTTGCAGAAAGTCGATATTAATTTAATTTCGTTTTTTTATATTTTGTAAATATTCTGCAAACTAATTGACAAACTCAATTTTTCTTCATGATAAATTGTCTTTATGTTAAACTGTACCGTTAAAGGCGGTATGTCACTCTCTCTCAGGTATCAAATTGTTCGCACCTACTAATGACTTAATCCTTTACCTATAAATAACATTCCTTCATTTTCACTCGCCCCAGTTTTATGTACCTGTTTCGACGACACACTTCGACATTCCTGTAAGTTTCCTGTTTATTTTATTTTAATATTTTTTGTATTGAAAGTCTGAAGCATAGCTATACTGATGAGGGATAAATCTCGAAACGCGTCTATAGATGGCTTAAGACAATTAAAATTCATTCCCTGTAATTTTTTCAATTTATTTCAATTTCCTTTTGTTTCATTTAGTTTGGTTAGAGAATAATTTGACCTGATGTTGCATTTTGCATATAAATTATGCATAGAACAGCAGTGCTGTCGTGTAACTCAAATATTCATTGTATAATTCAATATCTGTTGGGGTATTAGCTCGAGAAGTAGTTGTTTCAATGAATATTTGGAAAAACATTTTGCAGAAAGTCGATATTAATTTTAATTTGTTTTTTATATTTTGTAAATATTCTTGGTGCTTATTCACTTGTAAATTTGGTTAAATTGCATTCTAAGGCTTGAACTTTTCTCTATCATCTGTCAAAATTTCATCACATTACACAATTGAAGAACTAAATATTCTTTGAAAGATTACTTTTCTTGTTCCGTTTATATATGTTTATTTCTTTATACCAAATTCATATGCGTATGACAATTTACCACTCTACATGTTCCAAATATATAATAATATTTTTTTATTGCGTGAATATATTTCCTAAGTCAAGATCATCATTTATTAATGCTATATCTCAATTACCGTTAATAAATAAGCCGTTTATTTTGAAAGTGACCTAACTCCATTTCTAATTTTTTTTTGTTTACTAAAATAATCTTCATAATTTGAGAATTTCTATCGTAAACAACAATTTCTCGTTATATATATTCAAAATACATTGTATATATTATATAAATAAACGGCTCAAATGTTTAAGTATTAGTTATTTTAAATTGTAGTCTTTAGTTTTAAAACGTCTGTTCATTTTGTTTTTAGAACTGTTGTTCGTACATTTTGTCTTAACTGTTCCTGTAATAAGATTGTATGTCTGTTAGAAAAATAACCATTATCGTTTTTATTAATATTATTTGGTTGACAAATAACAAAGTTATAACATTTCTTCCGTTATTTTTTAATTCAATTTTAAAAATTTAACATGAAACAATGAGGCCATTACAACAAACGTTTTCATGTGCGGCGTTTTAAGAAGGTAAAGAGACTTTGGACATCCAGGAAGGCCAATCTCTGCTCGGACACCCGAAATGATCCTGATTTTATTGCAAATGAGCGCAATGTGTTACTAAAAATGATTGAAGTGGCTTTAAACATTATTAAAGAATCCAACTATAGATTATATAAATCAAGACAATCATCGTAGTTTTTATGAACTTGGAAATGTTCAACGAGTTCTGTAAATTTACAATGCCTATTAAGAATTCTATAAGGTGTTTAATGTAAATTTTTGTACTTACTATAATGTGCATTTTTATTGTATTTATTTTTGAATTCTTCAAAAATATACAAGATAAAATGATTGATAGTAACAAGTTTTATAGCAAAAATAATTTAATAATTATAATTGAGTATACACCGTTTGCCCTTAAGTGCACTCACTTCATTTTTTTTTTTTTAAGAAAACTTAATATTCTTTAATTTAGTTATTTTGTTTCGTTATCGGGGCCCCGATGATGAAAATACATTAAATTGCCATCGCGCGCCCTTTGCGGATGCCCCTCTCGCAAAGTTTTCTTGTTATTGGATCATCATGGACGGATCAACAGTTTACCCCGCGGCAGAATTTCATTAGTTTAGTTTGAAGATGCCGTGATGGATTGGCTTAAATTATTCATAACTCGTTAATGCAGTTAAGGCATTTGGCGAATGCAATTTCATAATTATCCGCAAATCATTTAATTGCCTTAATACCCGCAATGGCCATCAAGTGGTACATAATAAAGTTTGTTTTAAACTTCAGTGTATTATTCTTTTGTTTCTATTTAAACATGCTTAATACTAACATTTTAGTACCATTGGTGTAGTTAATTTGTTTGATTTAATCACAAATCATTGTTTAATGGAGAAGGATGATACCGATATTATATTATATTCAGTTTATTGTTCTATTGTTATATTAGAACAGGCCTAATACTAACATTTTAGTACCATGGATATGCTTAATTTGTTTGTTTCAATCACACATATTTGTTAAATGGAGAAGAATGATATCGATATTTATATCGATCTGGATTGTATAAGTAAGACAGTGTTTTAAACTTTAGTTTATTTTTCTTTTGTTTGTATTAAAACATGCTTAATACTAACATTTTAGTACGATGGATATACATAGATAGATATTCGTAGGGGTAGCCTCATTGGCCTGTACCACCGCAACTTTTGCAGATGTATTGTGGATCCCTATTATCCTAGATGACGTGCTCGAGCTTCGCCTCATTGATTAGCCCTATTAACCCTGACAGTGAGCCTTGGGTGTAGCTCTCTGCGCTTGGTTAAGTGTTCCCCAGCTTTAGGTATCTAACCCTTGCTAGGGCCTTACATTGGCACAGGATGTTGAGAGGATACTCCTCTTCTTCCTGGCAGAATCTACATATTGTCTCCTCTGCCTCTGTTGAGCCTGCAGTGTTCTGTCAGTAGACGTACTATAGCTTTAATCGTTTTTCTCTCTTGGTTTGTCAATGAGAGGGAAGGTACCCCACGCTGATTACCAACTAGCTCAGGTTGGTTGAGGTTATGAGAGATGAGCAACTAACTTTTGAAACACATATGCTGTTTTAAATTATTTATTTTAAACAAAATAAAATACAAAAAAAACATTAAAACAACAAAGAATAAAATAGAACTAAGAGAAACACAGTGCACTAGTTACAGGGCAGACTTCGTGGCGGCATCCGGATGGAGGCGGTGTCCAAGTAACTAGACGGCGTCTCGGTGTGAGATGGCGTCCTGTGCTCGTCGACGGGATGTGGTGTCGACGTCGGTGGGGTGTTGCGTCTGGCTGGATCCGGAGGCAGCAACAAACAGTACGCTCGTAGTGCGGGACTTCGAGGCGGCTGCTCTGGCAACCTTGATGCTCGGCGTCGGCGTGACTTCAGGAACGACGGCGGAACGGCTAGCGTCGGCGCCGGGCAAGGTTTCCTCGAGTCGGTGGGTTGCTGGCCTGGTCTGAATCCGGCGGAAGCAACGAACGCTACACTGGAGCGTCGACGTGGCGTCAAGGCGACTGCGCTGGCAATCAGGTTCTCGGCATCGGTGCCAAAAAACAGGAACGATGGCTGGGACGGCTGACGTCGGCGTCGGTTTGTTTTCTGTTATTGGTTTCTTTTTCTGGCGGCAGGAACGACAGCTGGGACGTCTGGCGTCGTTCAGAGCTAACTGACTCAGATAGAAGCATCGAGTTACGGTGGTTTCTCCTGAATCCACATGCTGCCACTGTACAGCACAAGAGTGGACTGCCTTCCTGGATGTCGTCCCCCGGTATTTATGCCACGAGAAATAGCTTAAAGAAGGGATGTTTTGAGGACTATGTGACCATTGGCAAAGAGTTAGCTAAAAAGTTATTATTGCAGACAAGATAATTACTTCCAGCGAACTCTCAAATCCAAACAACTGTTAAGCTGTAATTTGAAAGAAGTATACAAATTTATAATCTCTCTTCTTTCAAATTGCAACGGTGGTCATTAGTCCTCTCCCTTAAATGCCCATTTCGAAAAGCCCGAGGGGTAATCCGGCACGCCTGCTCAGGTAGATGTTGGCCCGAGCACGGTTTGAACCGCGGGAGATAGTCCTTTGGACCGGGCAATTAGTTAATTGCTGGGTGCGAACTCATTTTAAATAAAAGAAGAATTGTAAATGTTATTCACAAGTCTTGTTGCCGGAGATTTAAATAATATCCGGTAACAAACGGCCCCGTAAAATGAGTTCTACCCCGCAAGAAACGGCGATTCTACTCTCCTGGAGGTTCTGGTTTTAGCGGACTAAGCGTCCATGGATGGCACTGTTTGTTAAAATTAAACTATAATATAATATTTACACGTCACTAACTAATTAAGCGTCATTTTGCGGGGTAAATGCACATTGAGTGTCCGTTCATTAGCAAGTCCAAGGGGGTTTTCTTTGCGGTCGTGAGTGGCGGTGAAATCCTTCTGCCTTGGCTTGGAGGGGTTTCGTACTCCAGGGCGGCTTCCAGGGACGAGTTGGGAAGCGGTGATGTCCTGGTTGCCTCTGCTTGAAAGATTTCATTCTCCAGGGCGGTTTCCGGGGTCGTCTTGGAAGGCGGTGGAGTTGAAGTCGGCGGCCATGGAGATTTCGGGTTGGAATCGACCTGTGTGGTGCTTAGTGCCCTTAGCAGCGCTTGGCTGTCCGAGAAAATAGCAACTGATCGACTTTTGTTATTGTACGATGGATATGCTTAATTTGTTTGTTTCGTTCACAAATAATTGTTTAATGGAGAAGAACGATATCAATATTGGTATTGATATGTATTGTGTAGTTAAAACAGTTAAAGCAAAACTTGCTTTAACTTTTTTAATTAGAAAGATAAATAGCTAAAATTTGAAATTATTTGAAATTGAAATTGAATCCAAGAAACACAACAAAATTTTATACAGGGCATCCTATTTTCAAGATACATACATTGTTCTTATTGAAGCTATATTTGATTTGTATACCATTGAAGACAGCAGAAAAATTTAGTTAGAAATAATGTGTCATCTCAAATTAAAATGGCAAAGGTCATATCTTATAAAACACCCTATATAAACTGCACTTATAGTTATAGAACATTGATTTAACCAAAGGTTAATAACGTGGGCGATAACGCCCTACTGTGGGCATTTGAGACTTTTAGGGGGCCAGTAGAAAACCCAGAGAGAATTCGGTCGCCTATAATATTACAGATTTAAACATAATTGTGGCAATAGCTGTTTCAAAATCGCGAAAAAAAAAATCTTAAAGTGGGCGGTGGGCAAAATAAGGTTAAGAACCTAGGATATAAAATATTAGCTTGTATAACTTTTGTTCTGTTAACGAATTTCTTCCTTTTGGTAACATATTAAAACTCGATTTCTCATCTTTCCTAAAACCTGTAATTTTCATAAATATATGTTTTAATAATTTCTTAAGAGGGGGTTAGGTGCTCGGTTGTCAATTTTGGCTTAAACATTGCTTGAACGTCATAGTCACTTTTCAACGTCATATAAGATGGCAGAACGTTAGGGGCAAGTCACTTGAACATTTAAATTGGTTGCATGAAAGCAAAACTACCTCAAATCCAAAGAGATTATCGTTTCGATGTATTGCTTTCTGTCTTTCACACATTAAGAGTGACCATTATATAATAAAATGGTGAACATAGAATCTTTATATGAACTTTTATTTCCACATAAATAATAAATTACTTTATGTCGAAATATACCTCTAAACAAACAATATTTCTACGTTCAATAAACAAAAGAAAAAAATCTGATTCTGCCATTTGGTTACAAAATGTTTAATGAAAATCTTTGTAAAAGAACAATTGTAACATATTATCTTAAAACAACGCTGGAATTGAAGTCCCAACATACAAATTTTACATGGCCTAACCCTCCTCTTAACGACTTATAAACGAAGTCAACTTTAAACTGCTGTATTTTTTCTCGTTTTTTTTTTCTTTGCCTAATGCTTTTTTTTATTTAACTAAGCGAGAAATCAGAACATTTTTTTGTGCTTATAACACAAAAACTCATAAAATGTGACTTATTTAACTTATGAGAAGTGAATTATATTAGGAGTAACAAAATAGAATTATTTTAAGGTAAATCACTTAATAAATTGCAAAGGTAAACTCCACAGAGACAAATACATTCGCATTTGTTCGAGAAATTATAGCTCACTTTATTTAGTTAAATGGCAAGAATATTAAAATGAATTGAGCTATAATTTCTGTAATTTTTATGAAAATCTGACAGTTTAATAATTTGTAATGATTTTCTTAGCGACCTATTTGATGGTCTTGTTTTTACAGTTTAAATCGACTTTGAACGGTTGTTTGTTTTTTAGCTTTCCAGTTATTAAATTATAATTTTGTGTATACACAGCATCTAGCGAATTAATTAATGGGGAAATAGCAAAATTTTATAACAGACAAAAAATACGTAAAATTGAATGATCTTGCAGAAAAAAGTATTCCTTATGATTTGACCTGTTGAATAAAAAGATTTAGGTATCTTAAGAAGTCGATGGTCCTAGTTTGACCACTTACTTTAAACGTAGAATAAAGAAACATATCGCAAAAAATGCATGGTATCAATGTAATTGAATGTGCCAAATTAGGTTTTCTTACCTAATTCCAAAATAAAAATATTTGAAAAATAATGAAAAAAAATAATATCTTTGAGTCCTCGTAGATGGCTTAGGAACCACTTTTGGATAGAGATAAGTTTAGTTAAATCGTCTTATTTTGTTTCAGAGAATATGTGGTAGAGCGTTGTACAGACCATTCGGGGACACCCTGTATATATATACATATTTTTTTTATTGTGCGAAATATTTACAACCAATATATTTACATTTGTATAAATGAAATTGCCAATTCTTGGTTGCAGAATACTTCAAACATTAAAAGTGCGATTCTTTTCGCAATCTACAACATGTTAGTCTTACAAAGACTATATCAAATACTCATTGAAACAACTACTTCCCGGGCTAATACCCCGACGGACATTGAATTATACAACAAGTGTTTGCTGTTACATACAGTAACCTACTGCAAATGTAACAATTTGGGTCAAATTATTCAGGCCATCTATAGACGCGTTTCGAGATTTATCTCTCATCAGTATAGCTTTGCCATTCCCTCTAAACAATTTGACACCTTAGACTGGCGGTCACGTTACCGTTCAAACATAAGTATAAATGAAATTGCCAATTCTTGGTTGCAGAATACTTCAAACATTAAAAGTGCGATTCTTTTCGCAATCTACAACATGTTAGTCTTACAAAGACTATATCAAATACTCATTGAAACAACTACTTCCCGGGCTAATACCCCGACGGACATTGAATTATACAACAAGTGTTTGCTGTTACATACAGTAACCTACTGCAAATGTAACAATTTGGGTCAAATTATTCAGGCCATCTATAGACGCGTTTCGAGATTTATCTCTCATCAGTATAGCTTTGCCATTCCCTCTAAACAATTTGACACCTTAGACTGGCGGTCACGTTACCGTTCAAACATAAGTATAAATGAAATTGCCAATTCTTGGTTGCAGAATACTTCAAACATTAAAAGTGCGATTCTTTTCGCAATCTACAACATGTTAGTCTTACAAAGACTATATCAAATACTCATTGAAACAACTACTTCCCGGGCTAATACCCCGACGGACATTGAATTATACAACAAGTGTTTGCTGTTACATACAGTAACCTACTGCAAATGTAACAATTTGGGTCAAATTATTCAGGCCATCTATAGACGCGTTTCGAGATTTATCTCTCATCAGTATAGCTTTGCCATTCCCTCTAAACAATTTGACACCTTAGACTGGCGGTCACGTTACCGTTCAAACATAAGTATAAATGAAATTGCCAATTCTTGGTTGCAGAATACTTCAAACATTAAAAGTGCGATTCTTTTCGCAATCTACAACATGTTAGTCTTACAAAGACTATATCAAATACTCATTGAAACAACTACTTCCCGGGCTAATACCCCGACGGACATTGAATTATACAACAAGTGTTTGCTGTTACATACAGTAACCTACTGCAAATGTAACAATTTGGGTCAAATTATTCAGGCCATCTATAGACGCGTTTCGAGATTTATCTCTCATCAGTATAGCTTTTCCATTCCCTCTAAACAATTTGACACCTTAGACTGGCGGTCACGTTACCGTTCAAACATAAGTATAAATGAAATTGCCAATTCTTGGTTGCAGAATACTTCAAACATTAAAAGTGCGATTCTTTTCGCAATCTACAACATGTTAGTCTTACAAAGACTATATCAAATACTCATTGAAACAACTACTTCCCGGGCTAATACCCCGACGGACATTGAATTATACAACAAGTGTTTGCTGTTACATACAGTAACCTACTGCAAATGTAACAATTTGGGTCAAATTATTCAGGCCATCTATAGACGCGTTTCGAGATTTATCTCTCATCAGTATAGCTTTGCCATTCCCTCTAAACAATTTGACACCTTAGACTGGCGGTCACGTTACCGTTCAAACATAAGTATAAATGAAATTGCCAATTCTTGGTTGCAGAATACTTCAAACATTAAAAGTGCGATTCTTTTCGCAATCTACAACATGTTAGTAGGGTATTAGCCCGGGAAGTAGTTGTTTCAATGAGTATTTGATATAGTCTTTGTAAGACTAACATGTTGTAGATTGCGAAAAGAATCGCACTTTTAATGTTTGAAGTATTCTGCAACCAAGAATTGGCAATTTCATTTATACTTATGTTTGAACGGTAACGTGACCGCCAGTCTAAGGTGTCAAATTGTTTAGAGGGAATGGCAAAGCTATACTGATGAGAGATAAATCTCGAAACGCGTCTATAGATGGCCTGAATAATTTGACCCAAATTGTTACATTTGCAGTAGGTTACTGTATGTAACAGCAAACACTTGTTGTATAATTCAATGTCCGTCGGGGTATTAGCCCGGGAAGTAGTTGTTTCAATGAGTATTTGATATAGTCTTTGTAAGACTAACATGTTGTAGATTGCGAAAAGAATCGCACTTTTAATGTTTTATATTTACATTTGTCAATAGATAATTACTAAAATTATTTATTTTTTAAATTTTAAATTTATAAATTCCTTTAATCTGAATATACTATTTTTTAATAAAATATTTATAATACCGTACCAATTGAGAGCGAATCGGGTTCTGTTTAATCTAACGTATGGAGTTTGTTGGTTATGTCATGGATATCGCATATTACTTCATACTTGGACAGGTAGTGTTTAATATACATTAGAGACTGAAGTATATACACACTGGGTAACGTTAGAAATAATTTGAATAAATCTCTTGTATCCTGTCTGTAGGCAACCCCGCTAATAATTCTAATGACTTTTCTCTGTAGTCTAAATATTATTTCAGTAGAGACTGAGTGGCCCCAAATCATTATCCCATCGCTCATTTTAGAGTGGAACAGAGCATAGTATGCGTGGACTAAGACGTTTTGAAACGCTGTTATGTTTCGAAATAAATATATCAAGGAACCTAATTTTTTGCAAGTTTGTCACACTGACTTAACCGTGTTAAGGTTGGTTTGAAGTGTATTCCTAATAATTTAGCGTGTTTTGTATTCATTATTAAGGTTCCTAGTACCAAATACCACTGATTGTGTTTTTAAAGTATTAAGAGACAATTTATAAGCCGTAAAGTAATTATTTATATCTTTTTCTAAATAATAAAATTATCGCATAACGAACCTTTTAACATTTTAAGCCATATTTAGAAAACAAATGGCGCTAGTTTTAATTTGTTAACGTAATTTTATTTTGTAACAAAGATGGAAACGTTTATTTAATTCAACTGAATTCCTATCTCTAATAGTTTACAAAATCATGAACGAACCGTATATTCGAACACCGAATATCTACCGCTATAAATGTTTGTTTCATAAATTACAATTCAGGAATACATACAATACTATCAGTAACGCATATTGAAATTATTAACACATGACAAAAATTATTAATATTGTCAAAAAGGATTAAAATTAACAGAACCTTTAAGTAATGTTTAATTAACAATAAGACAACGCTTTGTGTTGTTATAACGCTAATTATATTAAACTTTATTTGTATATCTTTAATTAATTTCTCACTTAACCCGCGGCGAAACAATTTTGAATCTAATACTGGATGATTTAAATTAAACTTTATTTGTTTGGTTTTCTATCGGTGGGCACATAATAAATAAATAGGTTAGCGGAAAATTATTTGTGATTTTGAGAATTTTTCAAAGTCAATAAAATAAAAATCTTGAAGATTTACAAAACTTACAGAACTTGTTGAATATTTTAAGGTTCATAAAAATGATTGTCTTCATTTATATAATCTATAATTGGAGAATTGCAAAAACCCAGCAAGAATTTTCAAAGCTAAAAAAAATTATTAGAAATTCTTGAATATGTTACACTTTTCTATAGATTGAATAGTTTTCGAGTTAATACTCGTACAATATCCACGATGACCGACAAAAATCTGACAAGATACCAGAATTGTTAACATTTTGCGTGCTCATTGGTCCATGTTTTGCCTTGGGGTCCTACCTAACAGAAAATTGCATGCTTGTTAGTTTGTTACTGGTCTGATATTGCAAATTAAATTGTGAATAACTTTATTTCACTAGATTTTAAGTATTTCTATAAATCTATAATCCATTCATTTTAAGAAAAATATAACTAGAAGCCTGGTTTATACGGCTAAAATGGCGGAATCTGGTGACATTTTTGGGCGCGGAATTTAAAATTTAGAGGAAACGTATGTTGACTCGAAATCGGTTAGACCAAAATTAATTTTTAAAGGAAACGTATTCAAATAAAGCTGTTAAACAAAATTATTTAGAGTTAATTGTTTCTTTGAATATAAAATGACTCCTTGTTACAATATTTTTCAGTATTAATAAAGAACTATATTATTTTTACAATTACATAACTTATTATAACATTATTCATTAATAATTCAGAAAAGGTGCTTACATTACTTAAGAAATATTATTTAATTATTTACATACAGACTAAAAAAAAAATCGATATATCCAAAATCTTACGAAAATGTCTACAGGGTGTCTACGCTAAACCGTTCGTTAAAAGGTTATGGGGTTGCCGTTGCACTAAAAATTTGAGAAAAATCCTTGTCATTTGGTTGAATCAGTTCTCATGTGAAATATTTTCAACTTTATATCACTTCCGGCTCCACCGGAAGTAGCACCAAATTTGTTATTTTAAATGGAATACCCTATATATTAGTAATTCTTTGGATTCCTCATTTAAATTGCAACATATTTTATTTGAACATATGTACACTTATCTCTAATAGTTTTCAAGCAAAAAAAATATTTCTAAAATTTTGACCTCTAAAATGCATCTTGAAATCTGTCTGTAACTTCTCTTAAGAGTAAGATAAAAACATGATTTATTTTTCTACTTGTACCTAGAGGATGCTTCTATAAGTATATCAATTGGAAACTGTCAATTTTGATAAAAAGTGTTCTTAAAATGTCAATATCGAAGTGCCTTCTTCAATATCCCGTAATTAAACTTTTTTAAATGGAATGACCCACTTTTTATTACATGGTACGATTGGGGGAAAGATTTCCTATAAAAAAGTATAAAAAACTATACTCCTAAAGCAAGTAGTTTTCGAATTATTTCGAAGATTCGTTTTTCGTCGCATTTATGCAGGGAATAATGCGCGCATAAGTCGCAACTGAATTATTGTAGGCAAGTAGTAATGCTTTTGTTTTGTCGCGTATGTAATGCGAAATGTCAAATAATAAAAACAATTAGTACAAAGTTATACAGAAATCAACAAAATGAATAAATACATCCATCAACAAATTATCAATTTATTCTTTATACATGGCAACTGCGATAGAATTTTTACTCGAACATTGTTACTCGAATTATTTAATGAAACTTATCCACATTTGCCGCCGATGAGTAAAACAAGATTTAGTAGATTGGAATCAAATTTTGTTCAATTTGCAATTGCCATGTATAAAGAATAAATTGATAATTTGTTGATTTCTGTAATTATTCATTTTGTTGATTTTTGTAAAACTTTCTATCAATTCTTTTTATTATTTGACATTTCGCAATACAATCACGACAAAACAAAAGCATACTACTGGCCTACTAAAATTCAATTGCGACTTATGAGCGCATTATACCCTGCATAAATGTGACGAAAAACGAATTTTCGAAATAATTTGAAAACTACTGGCTTTAGGAGTATAGTTGTAAATACTTTTTTGTAGGAAATCCCCCCCCCGCCCCCAATCGTACATGTGATAAAAATAGGGTCATTCCATATAAAAAAATTGAATTACTAGATATTGAAGAGGGCACTTAGATACTGACATTTTAAGAACACTTATTGTCAAAATTGACAGTTTCCAATTAATATACTCATAGAGGCATCCTCTAGGTACAAGTGTAGATATAAATCATATTTTTATCTTATTCTTAAGAGAAGTTACAGACAGATTTCAAGATTCCTTTTAGAGGTCAAAATTTTAGAAATATTTTTTTTGCTTGAAAACTATAACAGATAAGTGTACATATGTTCAAATAAAATATGTTGCAATTTAAATGAGGAATCCAAAGAATTACTAATATATAGGGTGTTCCATTTAAAATACCAAATTTGGTGCTACTTCCGGTGGAACTGGAAGTGATATAAAGTTGCAAATATTTCACACGAGGAGAACTTATTTAACCAAATGACAACGATTTTTTTCGTATTTTCAGTGCAACGGCAACCTCATAAACTTTTAACAAACGGTTTAGCGTAGACACCCTGTATGGTAAATTTTTATAATTTGACAAAATTCTCGACATATCGAAAATCTCATTGAGATTTTATAAATTGAAAATCTCAAAACATTAAAAATCTCATGAAAATTTTATAATATGACGAAAATCTCGAAATACCGAAAATCATACAAAAATCTCGAAATACCAAAAATCATACAAAAATCTCGAAATATTGAAAATCTCATTGAAGTATAAATCGGCAAAAATTGAAAAGTTTACAAAAAATCTCGAAATATCGACAATCTTCTAGAACATTTTATAAATTGATGAAAATCTCGAAATATTGATCTCATGAAATTTTTCTAAATCGACATATATTACGTAATATCGAGACACTCATGAAAATTTTATAAATCTACAAAACGAGTGTTTTCCACTCCCAGACTGAGCATGAAGTAAAATTTCGAGTTTAGAAAAGCCCCGCGTAGAAAATTAGTCCAGGGACGCGCCAGCGACCCGAGACTAATTTTTATTGAAACATTGAAATATTATTATTACACATCAGCATGCGCAATATTTTTAACTTCGCTTTTAAATTTTGTCACAGACTTGCACTTTAAATATTTTTTGAGGGTCATTAACTTCTGTCCACTTTGAGTTTTTTTTGTTGTTTATTGTTAGAGTAAGAAACAGTCGTTAGTTTTTCGTTTTAAGACATAATTACCAAAAAAATTAAAACACAGTGACAATTGTGACAATTCTGACAATTCATTTTCCACTATAAGTGAGAGTGAGTGGGGAATAAAACGAATTGTCTATTTATCGGCTGTGTGAGTTTTCCTCGAATTTCGGCCAATCAGCGATCAAGGACAAATAAACCCTTTGTATCCCTAATATTAATCTAAACACGAATGCAGTATACAACTTTAATTTGAAATATTTTTTATATTCTTAAATACGGGGAAAGTATTACGATGGATACTTTACCCTATTTTTTTTTCTTGTTAAAGTATTCCTCCTTTTTTTTTGAACAGTTGAAACGGAGCGATTTGAAATATACGCATTTATAATCAATAAACAAATACATATTGTGTTGCATTAATATTTGCATGTCTAAATGTTTCTCCTTTATAAAGTGCAAATCTTACTAAAAAAGGTTGCTGGCCTCTGTACTAGAGCATTGGTTTTTAATCAGTGTTCTTTTATTTCTTTATAGTTACAGCTAGTTTTATTATAAGTTGGAGATACTCTTAATAATTGTCAAATAAAAGAAATTTTTACATTTCTGAAGTATCTGGCTTTACTTGAAAATAAATCAATTTTTCCTTAACTTCGCTATAATAGACGAAAATTCGATTTTTGGTACTCATCGTTTATTACTCAAACATTGAATTGTACCAAAATATCGCAGTAAATATATTGATGTTTAATTAATTAGAAATTTTACTATTCATACATTATTTATAATAATTTATTCATTTTAAATTAAAATTAAATACGAATAAATAGCGAATGTACCGGGGTGTAGGTCATATAAGTATATAGAGATTTTTTCTATTTGTTATACATTCCTATTCCGATTTTTGTTGTAAATTTTAAAAATTTGTTGTTTCCATAAAAGCTTCAAATTCTCTAAATTTAGTAATACAATAATTTTTATATAAAAACTCATCATTTTATTTTACTTGAATTTTCGAACAAGTGTTTTTACTGTTTGATTTAGAGCGATGAAACCACATTTTAAAGGTTTCTAAACTCATAATTTTATTGAATACGCAAGGTGTATAAAACACTGAAATACTGCAACGTTGAAAATACTGCGAAGTTTAAAATATATTGAAAATGTTCGTTACAAGTTTCAAAAACTATAGAATTATCAGCAACGTATGCCTGAAAAATTACAGCGTAAATACCGGGATATGTATACCTGACAGAAAAATGGCCTGTATATCTTTATATGTAATTCTGTAACTATACTAGAGCTTACTTTATAATTGGTGGATTCATATAAAGCACATTTGCTGTAATCTTTTGAGTATATAAAACTTGAAAGATGTTAAACATAGAATGCTGAATTTAACTTAGCACCCTGTAATTGAAAACAATTGTAACAATTTGAAGCTTGTGGAACATAGAATAACTGATAGAGAGAACTAGAGGTTGTTTGAAGCAATAAAAACAACTTGGTGTACGAAGTTGACGAAACCTAGTTAACACTGTATATTATTTTACTAAAAACATAAATTATAGCTTTTGATTCATGTAAATGAACAAAAAATAATCACCTTCCTTATCCAAAATATAAAAGAAGTAAGTGAAGCGGCCTCCGCAAATTACAGTCATCTGGAGCAATGAGGATAATTAGGTAAAGGCAGTTAAGGGAGGACCTGGGTGTCATTACAAGAGGGGGGAGGGAGTGTGTCGGTTAATCGAATACTAAACTCTTTCTCTTTTTCCCGGGGCCTCCTTTCTTACGAAAGGTAATTCTGGCCGAGACGACGCCCATGTTTTTAAATTATATAAACACTTTAGGCGACCTCTCGAATTTAATTAAAAATTTTAATTGCCGCAAAAAGATTACATAATTAAACGGTTAATTGAAAAGAGGAGGCCTCCGTCCACTAGGGAAATACTCAAAGCGGTGTTTTGTGTTGGGTTTTTACAGTCTATTAAGTTAAGGATTCTTAGTGGTTTTGATAATGGGTTTGAATGAAGTTAAAAATTAAGAGGACCGTTTACTGTGTCTAAAACAACAAATAGTTACACTGAAAATGTTTATGTATTCGTTGTTTTTAAAACCTTTAAATTTTAAACTTAAAACGAATGTGTTCTACTCCCTGATTAAGCATGAAATAAAATTTCGACACTTTTTGGTAAATAACACTTTTGGTTAAGATTTCACTGTTTATTGATTGACACTGCAACAATTGTTTCGCCACACAGTGGCTTCATCAGGCAGATGAATAATAGATTACAAACTTAAACTAACGCTTAAATAAAGTATAAATGAAATTGCCAATTCTTGGTTGCAGAATACTTCAAACATTAAAAGTGCGATTCTTTTCGCAATCTACAACAAGTTAGTCTTACAAAGACTATATCAAACACTCATTGAAACAACTACTTCCCGGGCTAATACCCCGACGGACATTGAATTATACAACAAGTGTTTGCTGTTACATACAGTAACCTACTGCAAATGTAACAATTTGGGTCAAATTTATTATTTATATATATATATATATATATATATATACATAAATATATATATATATATATATATATATATATATATACATAAATATATAGATATATATATATATATATATATATATATATATATATATACATAAATATATATATATATATATATATATATATATATATATATACATAAATATATAGATATATATATATATATATATATATATATATATATATATATATATACAGGGTGTCCGTATTTCGATAGAATGTATGGGGATCTCAGTTATTTGAAGAGATAGAGAAGTTGCGTATTTTAAGGCCTAACAATACTGAATTTAGACATTTAAAACTTTGACAATATAGAGGCACTTTTTATTGAGGAATCTAGTAGTATTTTTTTTTTCTAAGATAACTATAATATTTACCCGGGGAACATATCCAACTTTTGTTTTTCTTATGGGCGCCATTTTGGATTTTCATATTTTTTTCTGAACTCACTGATGTATCACACTCATAATTTATTTTAGATTTAATATATAAAATTATGATATTTTCGTTTTTGCAAAGAGTGCCTTGGAAACAATGACGTTATATCTGTTAATCAATAAAATCTTGACAGCAGTTAGCACTCAAAATTAATTAATAACTGTCAGCCTTTTGTAATAATTATAATAGGTATCAATTATCACACAAAAGTTGCACAAACTAAATTTATTATTATTAATCCAAAACGATTCACAAAAAAAGTAATTTCTGGCATTTTGTCGCTACATCTCGGTAAATATTGATCACCACCACATCTAACCGTTATATATTCTTAATTTTACTGTAAATCAGTGGTTTATACGCGTGGCGCATGAAGTAAAATTTCGAGTTTAGAAAAGCCCCGTGAAAATTTGTCTCGGGTCGCTGCGCGACCCTCGACAAATTTTCTACGCGGGGCTTTTCTAAACTAGAAATTTTACTTCATGCTTAGTCTGGGAGTGGACGACACTCGTTCTTAGAAGTTACAAATTGAAGGATCACTCTAGATTACTAAGTTTATTACTTTTACAAAGGCTACAGCTCGAAGGACCAATGATGCTTTTCGGAGAGCGAAGGACTACTAGGAATTGAAGTTTTTTTACAAAAAAACAACGAACATCTGAAGGTTTACAGCAGAGATAGAAAAAAATATCGGATTTAAAAATAATATCGAAGTTGGGTTGTTTTCAGTGCGTTTTTAATTTGACTGTAAATCAGTGTTTTATACGCGTGGCGCATGAAGTAAAATTTCGAGTTTAGAAAAGCCCCGCGAAAATTTGTCTCGGGTCGCTGCGCGACCCTCGACAAATTTTCTACCTGGGGCTTTTCTAAACTCGAAATTTTACTTCATGCTTAGTCTGGGAGTGGAAAACACTCGTTAGTTTAACTGTTAAAATCTGTATCGTCGGATGCCCGTCTTCAGCGGTGATATGTAAGCAAGTTATAGGTCCCAGGAGTTGTCAAATAAGTGAGTTATTCAACTTTTTCCAAGGCACTCGTTACAAAAAACAAAAGATTAAAATTATACATATAAAATCTACAATAAACTATAAGTGTGGTACATCATTGAATTCAGAAAAAAATATTCTTCTAAAAAATATGAAAACCCAAAATGGCGCCCATAAGAAAAACAAAAGGTAGCTACGGTCCCTGGGTAAATATTATAATTAACTTAAAATAAAATATGTTACTAGATTTATCGTCACAAAGTGCCTGTATAATATCAAAGTTGTAAATGTCTGGATTCAATAGTTTTAGAATAAAAAAATAAAAACGAAATTTCACAAAATCCGTTTTTTGACAATATCTTAAAAACGAACGGAGATATTTCAAATTTGTTTTTGGATTATTATTAGGTCCTAAATAACGCAACTTTGCCCCAATTTAACCGACTCTCTATCTCTTCAAATAACAGAGATCCCTATACATTCTGTTGAAATACGGACACCCTGTATATATATATATATATATATATATATATATATATATATATATTTATATTTATATATATATATACACACACATACATACACACACACAAATACATACAAACATTAACACATAGTATATACATATACCTATAACGATAAACAAAGGATAAAATGTCCGGAAAGGTTGAATTAATTAAATAAAAATAAGTATAACATTTAAATTTACAAGTAAATATATAAATATACGTACACAAAAATAAATCAAAACATTAACATATGCCATATACATATATACCACAAGACTAAATTAAGAAAAATGACACAGTACAAAAATGAAAAAATTACACTAAAATTCCAGAATTACAGATTTAGTAGTGGTAAATTATTTACGTCTGCTTGTTAGTTTAATAGAATGCCACGTTTATTAAATTTATTTATTTCCAATTGTTCAAGCAGATTTAATTTTCTACCTTTGTTACAGAGAGGCAGGATTTTAAATTTATTGTTAAAGTTGTGATTACTTTCGATAAAATGATTGGCATGTGTGGATGTAGTTTTTTTTATATTCATAGCATTTTTGATGTTCGTAGCATTTCTGATGTTCTGCAATACGTTCGTTGAAACTGCAGCCTGTTTGTCCGACATACACCTTAGGGCAATCATTGCATTCCAAAAAATAGACGCATGAATTACTATTTTTATTCGTTTTGTTATTTAAAAATTTATAAGGGAATTCTGTGACTTGAAACTTACTTTGATTTTTTGAGATTTTAATATTTTTCCTATTTCTTCTGATGGTTATTCAATGTAAGAGATTGATGCATAGATCATGTCCTATTTAGATTTTATAATTGGGTAAATCGAGCCTATTATTTGTCGTTTCTGTTGTTTGACTAAAATATTATTAATTATATGACTCGGAAATCCATTATTTTTTGCTACTGTTATAATTCTGTTCAATTCTATATGAAAGTCTGTCTCAGACAGGGGGACATTTAATAATCTATTTATAAAAGAGTTATAAGCTGCCAGGTTTTTGGGGCATGAGATGAAGTAAATTAAAATGTATAGTAGTGTCAGTGTGGGTTGGTTTGTGAAAAATGTTGAATTTGTGTTTGTTTTCAAAACGGGTTATGGAAAGGTCTAGGAAGTTGATCGATTTATTTTCTTCAATTTCTAAGGTGAACTCTATATTGTTATGTATTGAGTTTAGATACGCTAAAAACACATGATACTGTCTATTTATGCCCTGAAAACACAATAGGATGTCATCCACATACCTATACCAATACAACCATTTAAGAAAAAAAAACAATTGTTGCAGTGTCACTCAATAAACAGTGAAATCTTAACCAATTGTATTATTTACCAAAAAGTGTTGATATAGAATTTCACCACCAACAGCCTCAACTATTAAATTATAAAATTTCGAGTTTAGAAAAGCCTCAACATTTGGTTTGGCAGTGTAGCGAAGCGGTGCTCAGACTAAAACTAGAGAAATTTTTACTGTACTAACTATTTATACATATTTTTGTGTTTAATAATAATTGAAATAACCTTTTTTTTAATAGTGTATAAATATATTTTCATTCTTTTGCATCTCCTGCCCCCAATGTTATATTCATTTTACAAACAATTCCCAAGGAGACAATGTCTAGACGTGTACCTCGTGTCAGAAGGACACACATCCCATCCCATCCCGAGGAATAGAGATATTCATAAAAGATACACACGCGAGCTTTATGAGCAATTTCTTTCAAATTTTCATATCGCACTAAAAAGTAAATCCATTCCAAAATAAATCCCCCACCGCGCCCGTCCGCCACTTGCGCTCTACAAACGAGTGCCAGATATAAATAACGCCTCGCCGGAATTCGGAATTTGTAAAAGACTCGGGTTAAGAAATCCCCCCTCCCTTCGTCCTCCTCCCTTGCACTAATAAATCACTTTTGGAGATCACCTACAAGCAAATTCCCGAGTCCGCGGCCAAAACACAAAGACGCCCTTTTCCCTTGCGCCGAAATTCACCAGGACTTCTGAATATGGAACAAGGGGATAAATCAAAGTGGCTCAATGGAAATCGCTAGGCCTTATTCGAAATCATTCAATCAATCCAGATTGGTTTTTATCCGAAGACATCTCTCGGTTTAAATAAAATGTATGTGTATACTGCTTTTTTTGCTTTAAGAGAGAGACATGAAGTAGATATAACTGTGATTCGACTAAATTAAATTAAAAAAATATCTATTCGGCTGCTAGTAAAAACAAATCGAGTCTAATTAGTTTATCCAATGGATTTTGAGTTTTAAGTGATTAAAAAAATGTAATAAACTAATGTTGATAGAAAAAAATATGATAACCATTTAATAATTAGTGTAAAATTATCTACAAATTTGTCGTATATAACTTTTTAACTAATTGCCGTCTATAGTTTTCAACTAATCCAGAAAAATCGATTTAAAAAACCGTTCTCCATCTCTTATAGTTGCTGAGATCCCCATCTACAAAAAACTAGCCCTTTATAATAAACCTTTATTTTTTCTTATTTGACAAATCACAGTACACATGTATTATTTATAGCATGCCAGTCCCGATGTGTAATTTATCCTATGAACATATTTTACATAGTTTGGACCAGGGTTGTTATGTTTAAGACACTTTGTTTTAAAACAGTATTTTAAACATGTTTAAAAACAGCCGTCGTGTTTTAAACGGTTTTGCTATAAACATGTTTTAAATCTTAAATTTGTTTAAAACATGTTTTAAAAGTTAAATTTACTAAAACATTTTTTTATTATTTTAAATTTGCCAAATTATATTTTATACTACTTCATTAAGATTTTTGGCTCACATTTTTAAATTTTAGCTAAATTGTTGAAGATATTTCAAATTACATTATTAAACAAAGCATTTTATTACAAGAAAATATCAAATATGTGTGAGTAAATGTGATCTTTAAATACAGGATTTTTTTTAGCTATACATATGCATACACTGTAAATTTTACATTTGTTGTTTTTTAATAAGATTTTAATTTGACTTTTTAGACGAGGGTTTTCCACTTCCAGACTAAGTATGAAGTAAAATTTCGAGTTTAGAAAAGCCTAAAAATTGGGATTGGCCGCGTAGCGAAGCGGAGCGGCCAATCCAAATTAGGCTTTTCTAAACTCGAAATTTTACTTCATTCGCCACACGTATAACACATTGAAATTCCGCAAAGTTTAAAACATACGGCTTTAGCAATTCAATATGTAGATGTGAAGAAAACGCGAGTCAAATTCTACGCTAAAGAAATTCTTTAAAACAGTGATTATAGGCATCCCAATAACACTAACGTAGATTAGGTTGCCTACAATCGTTGTTGTATGTGTATGGTTTTTGAACTTAACTGTAAATCAGTGTTTTTAAGCGTGACGCATGAAGTAAAATTTCGAGTTTAGAAAAGCCTAAATTGGATTGGCCGCTCCTTAGTCTGGGAATGGAAAACGCTCGATAAAAGCCTCAAATTAATCGCTTTTAAACAACGAATTCGCGCAAATTAAAAAAAACGCAGTATTTATCCGGATATGTATACTCAAAAAAAAATGCCCTGTATATTCTGTTTTAAACACGTTTTTAACGTGTATTAATCATATTTTTAACATGTTTTAATCGTTCTTTCAATAAAAAAACACGTTTTAATAAAAAAAAATACTGGTTGTTTTAATTAAAATGAAAAAGAAACGTTTTTTTTAACAACCCTAGTCGGGACTAATAAAGATTTATTATTATCATTATAAAAAATACCAAACAAAAAATCTACTTGATATTTAATATTTTTAGAATAGATACACAAATATTACTGAAAAGAAACAAGTTAAAAAAAGGGTGATGTGTCCATCATAGTACTTTCCCCCGTAAATTGCGTATTAAATCACTTTTAAAATATTTGTAGCATTATTATTTTCAAAATGTGTTCAACTTTTTGATAACTACAACTTTTATTTGAAACATTTTTCAATTGGATCAACACATACTGACACAAACCAATGACTAGATAAAAAACACTATTTATTGAATATCTAAAAAACTAAGGGTGCTATGACAAAAAGTGAATCTACAAAAAATCTTTAGTTTTTCATTTCCTACAATTTTATTTGAAACATTTTTCAATTGTATCGACACCTACACTGTCACACACCAATAACTAGATAAAACACACAACTTTTGAAATTTCTCAAAAACTAAGAGTGCTATGACAAAAAGTAAATGAACAATACATCTTCATTTTGTTATTATCTACAACTTTTATTTGAAATAATTTTTTGTTTGATGAACATTTATTGAAAAAATCTGAAAAAACTGAAAAACGCTTAGAGTAAAGTACCACTTCCGGTTTTCCGATTTTCACCAAAAGCTTTTCAGTTCTTCCGATTGTAACAAAAAGCTTAAGTTTCAAGTTTCATCTCGATATCTTTAGCGGTTTTTGCGGTACAGCGCACACAGACTCACACACAGACACACAGACAGACAGACAGACATTTTTCAAAAATGGTCTTATTCGACTCAGGGGACCTCAAAACGGATATTTCCGCTAACATTTTTGATTCGAAAATTTTCACGAAAACAATACTTTCCCTTTGTATTACATACGGGGGAAAGTAAAAATATAGTTCCGTTGTATCATAAACCATAAATCCCATCTATGCAAAATACATAATAACAATTTACACTTACATTGATACATACAATAAAAATAAAAATACATAAAAATACAATAATTACACATACAATACAATACATACAACCTGCTGCTGTTAAACATTGATAAAAATACAAAATTATTTGATTATATTTTTAATCGCAATTTATTTTGGTAAACTGCTAATAGAATTATTACTTTCAATTTAAATTAATTTATATTTAATTGCTGAATTTTCATTTTTTTATAAATAGAACCACAAATTGAATATTTCACGATAACTTTGTTGTTTATTAATTTTACATGAGCAATTCATGTCTTGAATCGTGAAACCGTAGGTCGAGCGATTTAATAATAATAATAATAATAAGTCTTTATTGCCCAACAGGAAAATTTCATCCCAATTACAAGACAATATGTAAAATAAATTTATTACATGGCCGTATGCGTGTATCCATATACAAATAAACAAAAAAACGAAAAATACAGATACGTGAAAATATTATGTTAAGTTATTTGCTCTTTCAAATGTGATAATAGAGATTTAATGTTGTCATAAAATATGTCGCAGGAATAAGGTAACGCATTATAAACACTACACATAATAAGTATTGGCGATTTAAGTTCATAGTTGGTTCTATATGGTGGTATACTAAACGTAAACTTTTGTCTGCTGCAAAAGGTTGGTATGCGCAACCGCACTTTGTAAAGAAGTTCAGGGGAGTCGATTGAATTGTGTAGTAATTTATACAAGAAAATGAGTGATGTCTTTTGACGACGTAATTCAAGTGATTCAAAATTAAATGTGTTTAACGATGTATCATGATCAAATCCTCTAACCGGATATAGACCATTACGCTTATAAGATAGCATTTTTAGGAATTTTCGCTGTACACTTTCTATCATTTTAATTTGATTTTGTGATTGTGGATACCACACTAAAGCAGCATATTCGAGCTTAGAGTGCACATATGAATAAAATAGTTTTTTTAATACATTAATATTACTGAAGTCTGATGTACTGCGATAAATAAAACCTAGTGCTTTAAACGAATTTTTTACCACTGACTCAACATGATGATTAAAATTAATATTAATTTAATTAAAATTTGGTGACTTTGCTCGAGATAAGTGTGCTAAAAACAACAAAGTTTGATTAAAAACATTTTACGTAGTGCAAATTCGGGCAATTTTATTGGTTCTCAATACTTTGAGTAGAATAAGAGCAAAAAGATAGAATTTATTCGTCACTAATAATCAACATAAAATACAGGGTTATTAAAAAACACGTTTTTTTTTAATTTTAATTAAAACAAACATTTTTTTTTTACAAAAGATGTTTGCCATTAAAACAGTGTTTGAAACATCTACTACTAAAAACATGTTTTAAACATAACCAGCCTTATTAATAGACCTCAGCATACAGGTTTACACGGTTCTAAGAATGATATTGACATTTTCGGATTAATAACACGTTTCATTACAAAAGTATTGTTAGTTTACAACTAATAGTTTAATAGTCCTCGTTTAAGTCTTAAACATAACGTCAACTGTCATAACAGAATTTACCCCATTTTTAGAATTTATTCAATAATGCAATACATCATAAATGTATAAACCTTATCAGTGTGTTTTGAACTTCACTTGAAATCAGTGTTTTATACGCGTGGCGCATGAAGTAAAATTTCGAGTTTAGAAAAGCCTGTAAATTTGGTTTGGCAGCGTAGCGCTACGCGCTACGCGACTAAACCAAATTTTCAGGCTTTTCTAAACTCGAAATTTTACGTCATGCTTAGTCTGGGAGTAGAGACATTCATTAGAAATAAATTTCAATCCAATAATACATCAGAAGAAGTACATTTTTACAAACATAACAAAACAGTGTAACATACCTTCTAAATTACTTGATTACAATGAAGTTGAAACACATACAAATGTAATGTTGCTACGTTCATGCTGTTAAGTTTATTATTTGGTATTTTCAATATTTAACACTTATTTAAATATTAAGTAGGTTCTTTTATTCTGGGTGAGGTTAAAATAACTTGATGTTTTTATATAACGAATATCAATTCTATTTTCTTAACTAAGAAACTTGTGAATATTACAATATAATATATTTAGAAACTTTAACTAGCTTGCTTAACGAAGTTTATTGAATTTAATCGGAGTAAGTAATATTTTTACTATCTTGCGTTCGAGAGTCAAATCAGAAGTGCCCGAAATAAAATCTAATAGTAATGAATAATGGTTCTTCGTTAAGCAAACTATGCGTAAGAAGGGGCACGCATAAGCCGGGGTGAACTTTATCATCTTTAGCGGAATTTTTCCATTAAGTACAAATTCTAATTAACTATTTATTCTTCCCAGGCTTATCTGTGCTCTAGCATTAGCAAATGCATTCTGATAATAACATTTAGCAATGAATAATATTTAAGTAAAAATAAACAACAAACATCAACAAGTGAAACAAACATAAATAACTTTAAATATGATTATCAAAAATGCACGATACTAAAGTATTAAATTATATAAATGAAATAAATGTACAGATGGGTACATTACAATTCTATTATTATTTCAAAACTTACTAATAACATGTAGATTTCGTTGTGTTAATACGAAATGTTAGCCGTGTTTGTATGCGTCTAGTGCAGATTAATTATCATTAAACTATAATGATATTAGCGGCAATTTTATTAATAAGACTGAACATATTAAAACACATTTTAAATAACATTTATGCACACATAATTCTCATATTTTATTATAATAAAATGTTATTTTTAATAATGTAATTTTAAATATTATCAACAATTTAACAAAAATTTGAGTTCGAGTTTTTTAAACAAAAATGTAGTAATAATAAAAATGTTGTATAAAATATAGTTTAACTAATTTAAGACAATAAAAAAGCTTTTTAAACAAAATTATTTTTAAAACATGTTTTAATTGAATTTAACATTTAAAACATGTTTTAAACAAAAGCATCTAAAACACGACGGCTGTTTCTAAACATGGTTAAAACACTGTTTTAAAACAAAGTGTTTTAAACATAACAACCCTTATTAAATATAAATCTATTGTAGGTATCTTTAATTATATGTAAATTATCTTTACTTGTGTAGTTTTGTACTGCTTTATTATAACTTTTTGTTACACAAAAATAAAATTATTTAACTCCTTAAGTACTTTCTTTAATTTTGGTCAAATTAAAATTTCTGTACTTATAATATTTAAATAGCAATATTCTTATACTTTAAATAAAATAAAATTACTTTAAACTTAAATTAATTTACTCTTAATTGCTGAATTTTATAACTAATTCATTAAAGATAATATATGAAAATTTTAAAATATTGCAAATAAGTGATTTTTTTTTAATTCCAAATCAATAAAGCTAAGGTAAAAAATAGTATTAATGTTAAATTTAACGACTATGTTTAAAAATTATGATAAATGTAAAATTCATCCTGTTTTCAAACATTATACTTTTTTAAATAAAAGCAAAACAAATTAAAATTGATCAAGCATTGTTCTAAATGTTGGTAGCAATTTGAGGAATTGTTAAAAGAATTACTCGAATTGCTGCCAAACTTTTGAACAAAATCAATCGTTTGCTGCCATGCTTTTTTGATAAAAAATAAGGTTTGGTACAGTACTTTATTAGAGTAAACAGTAAAGTAAAAAATTGTGAAACAAACCAAGTGTAATTTAATTTAAACCTTTATTATCAATACTTTATTAAGGTCTTCAACTTTAGACTTTACTAAAGTACTTTGCTTGGCAAATCACTTTTAATATTAGCTACATTTTGAAAACCGAAATATTATGCACAATCCTAAGTAAACCATTTAACAACGGTAAAATTAAACCTAAGACCCCGCAAGAACTTTTTCACACAGCAACAACCTGAGACGAAATAAAATATGTGACCGCTAACATCCATTAGTGGATATGCACTAGGGTGTTTCAAAAAAACATAATCTTCGAGTTTTTAACGACGCACCCTATTAATTTGTAGAGGTGAAAATACATTATTTTTTTCCAAAATACAAAGATTTGTTGTTAATTTTTAGGGGTCGCTACCAACGATTTAATAAATGGAAAAGTAGTCAAATATCATCAAAAATGTGTCATTTAATACGTCATAGATTTTGTTTTGGCGAATAAAAGTTTTTTCTTGATCGGAATTTGTAATGAGGAGCATTTTTCCCAAAGTTCAAGCGAAGTGGGCGATATTTGCTGAAGTTACAGTGACGAGCGTATTCTTTATGCAATATTTTTTCGAATGATAAAATTTTGTTTTTCTCAAACATCGACGCATTTCGTGCAAAAACTTTCCTTAACGCACTATTTCTAATAAATCAACAATAAAATAAAACGGAAAATTGGATGTAATAAATGTAAATTTAGATTTAATAAATTTCAAAATTGAATTTGTGTTTAGTATTGAGGCACCAGATACCCACAGACGCATTTCGGACTTCAAGGTCCCCGTCAGTGTGGTCCCGAAACAGTTTTGAGGAATCCAGAACATTTCTGACTATATCAAGCCAATATGTGAAAACTATTAATGAATTCGATAGCTAACGCCACATATTGGTTTGATATAGTCAGAAATGTTCAGTATTCCCAGCACTGGGTCGGGACCACACTGACGAGGACCTTGAAGTCCAAATTCCGAAGTCCTGGGTATCTGGTGCCGAAATACTGAACACAAATTCAATTTTGATATTTGTTTTCTGGTTTTACAAACAGAGTTTAGCTCGTTCGTAGACGAAACAGTGACTTGTATATGTACTTTGTGTATTCGTGTCATTGACGATGCCACTATTAAGCATTAGATAGCGTTAGCTATCGAATACATTATTAGTTAGTAAATTTATTTATTCAAGGATCGCAAAACGGTGAATTTATTTGCCATCATTTATATTATTTTGACATCTTTTCCATGTTTGTGCACCCCCAATGTAAAAGCTTGCTTTTGTTGCTTATTTTGGGTACGCAAATTGTACTGCTGTATTAACGATACGCGCTCTACCACGTCATTTATCAATTTTAGTTTTTCGCAGACGGTTTTGGATTGCACGTAACTAGCGTCACTGGACCATTCGGTAACATCTTTTGCAAGGAAAGAATAATTATGCAGTTCTTATATTTCTAACAAACGAATGCTTTTTTTTTGTTACCAAATTTTTCAACCCAAGGTTATTAATTTCTTCCATTTTTATAATAGCTCTCACTTGACGATCGGAAGACAGCCTCGCTACTTTCCTTTTCGGCTCTTTAGTAAGACCTAAGGCAGCGATCATTTGGCTTTCGTGTTCAGATACTTTGTCGTTGAACAAAGCCAAAAGTATAACTTCTTTAGAAACATACCACAAGTGACGTAAGACTTTCTCAGTAACAGTAGATCGATGTTTGAAATTTCAGATCGTTCTGAGGCGCGTGTTAAAAACAAATTTTACCATTCGAAAAAATATTACAAAAACAATACGTTCATCGCTATAACTTTGGGAAATATCGACCATTTCATTTCAAATTTTTGAGAAATACTCTCAGTTAGTCACTTTATAGAAATTCGTATCAAGTCAAAATATTAAGTAGGCAAGAAAAAATCAATGACGTAATAAATGCCAATTTTTGGTGATATTTTACTATTTTTGTATTAACTTAATCGTTAGTAGCCACCCCTAAAAATGAACGAAAAAACTTTTTTATGTCAGAAAGAAAAAGTATTTTTACGCGCTACAAATCGAGAGGGTGCGTAATTAATAACTCGAAAATTATGGTGATTTTAAACACCCTAATATGCACTAGAAGAAGAGAAACACAAATATACTTAAAACCATTATTACACAATAACAATACATCTTTATTGGCAAGATAATATTATTACGATACGTAATGCATCTAATTTAATGAATAAATATATATCGTAAATTTGCACTTTTCTTATGAAAATATATATTTTTTTGTGCTGTTAGGGTATACAGACCTCATTTACGATCAGCTTAAAATATTATTTTAATATTTCTTAAAATGTTCATCTAATGGTGAGCTAGTAAAAAAGTAAAACCGGAATCTTGAAATAACGATTATTTGTGAATATTATAAAAACTAAATATGTGAAGATAGATTTTTTATAAATATTTAGACTTGAAATTAGCACTTTGATAAAATTTCATTATGATGTATTTACTCGAAAATTGTTAATTTTGATCTTTTGTAATTCTGTTCAAATAACAAAAGAAACTTGTTCTATCTAATTTAAAAACAACGGTAATTTTGTTTTATAATGTTATGTTTGCAAGAAAACTAAAATTTCTCTAGTATATTACATTTTATCCACTGCAATTTTCAACTTTCATCTTTAATTTTGTTCATAGTGTTCTGATTTTGTTTAATATGTAACAGGGTTCGGACGATATATATAGATATTTATTAACCTAATATGTTAAGATTGCTAAGCATTTTTCCAATTCTAAAGCAGCTAAAATGTTATGTTTTAACTGTGTTTTTTATAATAAATGAAAATACAATAAATAACGTATGTGTATTATACAACAATTTTTTATTTTAAGTATACACGTGTATAAGAAGTACATTTTCCGATATTCGTTGTTTTTAAAGTTTCATTTGAAGCTTGAAACAAGTGTTTTTCATTCCCAGATTAAGCATAAAATAAAATTTTGAGTTCAGAATAGCCTAAAAATTTGGTTTGGTCGCGTAGCGAAGGGGAGCAACCAAACCAAGTTTTTTAACTTCATGGGCCACCCATATAAATCACTGGATTTAAATCAATATCAAGACATACGTCATTAGCACACTGAAAAAAGAAAAACTCTGTGTATAATTAATAAACAATATCAGTATTAATTTTTATGAACAAGATTATTTATCGAGATGTTGATCCATATTGGATAACTATCGATATATATCCAATATTGTGATAATATCATTCTATTTCAGAACCTCGATTTTAAAAAACTATTTTGGCTTTTATCCAAATGAAATTTTTTTGATATTTTTGTTGTATTTCTAAGAAAACTTAAAACTTGTACCTCGCAATATTTTAGTTTTTGATATGCCTGTGCATGAAGCAAAATTTCGAGTTTAGAAAAGCCTGAAAATTTGGTTATTAGCGAATTGTCATCCTTTTCTAAACTCGACATTTTACTTCATGCCTAATCAAGGAATAGACACATTTGTCAGGAATTTTGAATAATAGATGGATTAGAATATTTGTTCGAAAAAAGTTATAATTTGAATATAAAACGATCCAGCACGTGATTTGATTATAATTCCATGCATAAAAATTTAAACGCAAGAATCACTCGACTCAAATGCGTGTGATTAGAGCTAAAATTAGGCGTGCGGGCAGGTTCATATGTATTTATCATCCCTTCATGTATCCGTTGATCCGTGCAGAGAAATAAATTTCGTATGAATAAAATTGCAAATGATGCGACCCCGGGCGCTCGCTTAATATTCAGCCGCTCCGAATAAAACTGAAACGCTCATTATCCGAAAGGGTTAACAGATACACCGCCCTATTTTCATCTCCCGGCGGGGAAAACAAATGACGGCTGATTTATTCGGCGAATAAATTCATAAAGCTCCGGGAGTAATTAGAAACCGCTCTCCCGATCCGGCCAATTCGCCCATATCAATTCCTTAATTCATCTCCTCCCTTCATACCATATAACAATTATATCTTACTTAAGCCGGGGGTTTAATTAGCGCAGGGATGGGAAATCAGTTCCAGGGGGGAGGAAGGCCGAGACCGGTCTTATTTCGCAGCAAACATATTTCCTTCCGAATAACTTAAACCGCACAATTACGTGAGCAGGATTATTAAAAGCGGCCAATGTATCCAAAATCAAACAAAATTTACAGAATGATTTCATAATTTGTGTCGCCATCTATTGCCAAGTAGATAGATATAAAGAGTTTTTAAAATGCTAAAAAAAAAATACAAATAGAAATGGTTTTTAATTTAACTCAGATTACTTTATAAGCAATTACTTTTTATAAATTTATCAACAGTTTAAAATAAATTTCATTAAATTCCACGCCACGCTCTAAGTTAATAATGCAACAATTTCATTCCGACGAACAATCCATAAATGTGGTGTTTGTCACTTAATTAAAAGCAAATATAATATTAAACAATGCGGATCGATTTATTTGCAATTTGAACTATTGTTGGATATAACTAAATGTTTAATTGCGAATTGTTTCTGTTTTGCGACGGAAAATGGACGCCGGCGTTTGTTTGCCCAAATTCGTACGAAAGTAATTTACACCTGCATAATTAAAAACCATCAACGAGTAATAGGTTGTTCTATACAAAATTGATTATCTGCTTCTACTGAAATTCACTACAAATCAGTGCTGCTCACTCTAAACCCTTAGATGTCTGGAAAACATATCAGGATAATTAGACAGAGTTTATATTTTGTTATAAAATAAATAGAAATTAATAGCATAACAATAAATTATTAAATTATAACAAATAAAAACGCTAGAATAATCTAAAACTATAGACTGAATATCTTTAATTGATTTCTCACTTGTGATAATTTAATAAAAGTGACTTGGTTTGTTTCACTACTGCTGTTATTCTCTCCGACTAGTTCCGAAGTCGAAACTAAATGGGGATAATAAAAAGTATCCAAACACGATAATTGAAACTTAAAATAATGTTACATTCAGTAGAGGAATGTAACATTATTTATTCATTATCATAAGTTTCGTGTTATATTATTTGATAATTCACTACCTAATCTCAGTTATTGAGTGGTTCACAATTGATGAATTTATTGCTAAATATTACTGGTTTTTTGACATATACGTTAGTATACATAGGGATTATTTTTCTTCAAAGTATACCTTCAAACATATTGTTAAATACTCGCATTTTGATAGAACAGATATTAGTAAGACGAAATAAAGATTTGTAGAATGTTTTGAACTTAAGTAATATACATATTAATATTGTTTTAAGCGTTACTACCTAGTACAAAATTGTTCAATTTAAAGCTTCTAACGTGTGTTTACCACACCCAGATTAAGCATGAAGTAGAATTTCGAGTTTATAAAAGCTAAAAAATTTAGATTTGTATAAAGTACTAGCCTTGGAAGACGTCTCATTTAGTGATTTATTTCTTCATTAATGACGGAGCTGTGATGAAAGAATATAACTTTGTAATAGATACATTTTTTATTTGACTTATTGTCACTCTTAAGGAAAATAGTCGGAGTGAATAAAAATAGTAGAAAAACAAACCAAGTGACCTTTATTCAATTGTTAATATTGTAAACATATTTTCTTAAGTGATTAATGAGAACCAAATTGAATAGATCATTTTTTGTTTTTATTAATTTAATTTTTTGTATTAAATCAATTTTGTGATGGTGTATAAATATGATGGAGGAGGTCACGGTGTGTCACCTCGGAATTTAGGAATCGTGCGGCAGTGAAGTGCACCGAGTCACGAAAGCCATTCCACTATCGCCCGCCGTGAATCACAATTATAGATATAAATTGATGAAATGCAATTTCCGACTTAATTATATACGGATTTTAATATTCGGAGCGGACTGGTAGCGAAGGAACTTCTGATTTTTCGGGGTGATAAGACTGTTCGTAATCATGACATGCCCGCTTATTAATTACTTTCACTTCCACTACGATTTTTTACGCGATCAATCATGTTTACAGCTATTTTTTTCATGAATCATACCGGTTTTTTATCATGAGTTGTTTATAATGTGAATAAATGTGGTAAAGAATGGGGAGGGTTCTTTAGTTCAAAAAGACCTCTTATAATCGGATACATGATTAGAAATTAGGGCTCTTTAATAAAAATAGAAAATAAAAGTGAACAAAATCCCGACTAAACTAATTGAATTGTATATTTCCCACAATGATGGGAAACATGTAATTCCAATTTAAAACATTATATAGACTTTTGTCCAATTCGATTTTATTTCATTGTTTTCATGACAAGAAATACAGAGAATTTGTAATATCCCGATATATACCTACACACTTGATTATAATAGATATTTATTATCGCTCATTTTTTTTCCTTTTAACTTTTGATCCAAGTAACTTAATAGCATGCGGCTTTCACTATTATGTTTCTATTTTAACAAGTTACCAACGAAATATATAAGGTGTCTGTTTAAAAAAAAAAGGTAAGTGTGTTACGTATCTTCAAAATGAATCACACTGTATATTAAAAATTATTGAGTGTTAGTAGCTAAAACTTGTATTTAAAACATTGTTTCTAAACTCATAACAAACCGAGATATTGAGCTGTTACGTCACTTTTTAAACATCCTGTATACGTGTATATGTTCAGGTATTCATTAATTTTGAAAATCGTGCAATTTGATGCTTCTAACAAGTGTTTTAACTCGCAGATTAAGTACGAAGTGAAATATAGAGTTTAGAAATGCCTCTAAACTCGAAATTTTACTTCATGCGCCACGCTGATTTCAAGTGATGTTTAGAAAATATAGCACACTGCATTGGCCGTATATTTTAAAATTCACCTTAAATCAACTTGAAAATTTGGATTTATTCTCGACGCTTCGCTCTACGCTCAAATCAAAATTTTCAAGCTTTTCTAAAACATAAATGTTACGTCATAGTTAATAATCAAGTGAAAATACTCTAAGATTTAAATTGAACCCTTTTCAAAAATAACAAATGCCTAAACCTTTACAGCGTTTACATCGAGATATGTATACTTAAAAGAAAAATTCCTTGTACAAAATATTTGCAGTTTAGCTCTGGCATTTTATAGAAAGCCAACATTTTTGATGTAAAATTACTTTAAATGGATATTTCTATAAAATGTATTTTATAACATTAACTAATAACATTACATATTATCAAAATTAGTTCAAATGAGCAACATCTATTAAGAAATAACTAACATTTAAATTGCTACACATAAAAATAAAATATATTACATAAAGATACAACTATAAATCTTTAAAGTAAGGAATTCCATAGAAATCATTAGATATTGGGATGCAATTATATTATAAAAATCGTACAGTAACAAAATTAGTTCTAAATATCAGAATCAACTAAAATTTTATGCCTGAAATTATGGTAATAAGTCTTTAAAGTAAATAATACTCTAAAAAGAATTGGATTCTAGGGTGCATTATCAAAATTGCTTCAAACTCTTAGAATTTATCAAAAACTAACTATTTTTGATAATATAATTTTCTTTATTAGAAAACTTCTCTTAAGGGGTCTTTCCTGTAAATCACTGAAGAAATTTGTCAATTTTATTGCTATTGAAAATGAACACTAGGTGTGTTCGAAATGTGCATCTAGCATAATACAAATAATAAGTGGAAAAAGGAATTACTACAATAATTAATAGAAAACTCTTTACGTAACTAAAAGAAAAGAAAATAAGAAAATCGACTTTGTTATAATTTTGTATTTTTTGAGTATCCTTTTATTGATCATGTAATAAGTTATTGCATATAAAGGGTTGCATCTCCGACAATCTCTTGAAATTGTTTTTTTTTTTTTGTTTGCGTGCGTACTTCAAGAAGCGCCAAGTCTAGTCCTCATTTTAAAAACGCAAATTCGATGCCACTGTAGCTCTGCTCCTGTTGAAAATATCGACAAAAAACAAAATTCAGATTAAAGTAAACACTTAAACTTATTGAGTCAAATTACGCGCTTTTTAATTTTTTTTTTTATTTTTTAAGCCATTTTTTCAACATTGGAGCTCTCTCTAGAAGCCAATTTTTGCAATCTAAAATCAAATTGTAGTTCAGCCTATGACGAACTTATTTAGTAACAAAATTCCGAAAGATTTAAGCCGATCGGACGTATAGATTTTTGTCAACAATGGCAGCAAATTTGAACAATGCAGTTTTGAGAAAAACGCGTTTAAAGTTTTTTGGTACTATTATTTCAATAATAAAATGTTCACAAAATGCTCTATATCTCCAGTTCTTTTATAGACATCGATCTAAAATTTTAACTACACATTCTTGAGGCTGTCACGAACACATTTATGTAAAAAAATAATAATTGATTCGGTGAAGAAAAACACTTGTTTTGTTTTATGATTTTATTGTCAGTTTCCTGACACGTGTTTCGGTCTTTACAGATCATTCTCAAAGGTTAAACTGAGTTTAATCTTTGACAATGATCTGTAAAGACCGAAACACGTGTTTTTCTTCACCAAATTTGTACATCCGGTTTCATCTAGAGTCTAGCGCAAAAAGCATTAACTATATAAAAAATGTTTTTTTTAAGTAAAAGTATTAATACGTTTTGAGTAGGATTAAATTTGGAAAATCATTAAATACATCGTGTGATATTCAAGTTCAAATTATTTGATTTGTTGTGCAAACGCTTACTTTGTGACACGTGTTGCTTTTACTACAACAAAATACTTCTAGTATTACAAATTCAATATTTATCGGATAATAAATAGTACTCTAATGTTGAAATTTATATTAAAATAAAAATGAAATTAATCATCTAAAATAGATAAAAATGATCTAATTTATTCTTAAATGTTTTACACAATTCTGTAACCTTTATATACCAGGTATTCGATAAAACTCTGTTAGCTATTGATTGATTTGAATTAACTAAAAAAATGTCAATGGCTGTTTCAATACTAATTGACAGTAGTTATATATTTTCTCAAAATTAACTTCTTTGCCAAATAGTAGTCAACTTTACATTTTTTAATGGCTGCATATACTTTTCTTATTTAATTATATTTGACATTGTTTCTCTTAATCTAATTATGCCCGATATGTTCATTTTAATTCAATATTTATTCCAAAAAAAAAGCCTTAAAAAAAGTCTTTTAATACTGTTTAAATTATTTATTAGTTTATATTCAATCCATGTACTCCGTTAACTTATTTATTATGCAGTAAACAAATTTATCATACATTCACAGTTTGTTATTATTTTAAACTTTAATATTTAATAAGTACTTCGTTTATGTTTTAAATATGTATACAAAATGTATACGCTGTAAATTTTCAGGCGGTCGTCGATTTTATAAAAGATTTCAATTTAAAACTCGAATGAGTGTTTCCACTTCCAGATTAAGCATGATGTAAAATTTCAAGTTTGGAAAAGTTTTAAAATTTGGTTTGGTCGCGTAGCGCTATGCGACCAAACCAAATTTTCACGCTTTTTTAAACTCAAAATTGTACTTTATGCGCCACGCGTATTAAACACTGAAATATTGTGAACTAAGAAATACACTTTAAAAATAATTAATGTTCGAAATATTTAAATAACAAACATTTTTCTTTGCACATTCTTAAGTCAGGTCAAATAATACAATATCAAATTAACTTATTTACTTAGTAAATAAAAAATAATATAATAATGTTGCGTCATTCTTTTTATTCTATTCTACATAAAGTTAGAACGTAGGTACTTATTTTTTGGGTCGTTATTATTCATTTTGAACATAACCTCACAATAAATTATATTTGATACTTTTTTACAGGGCACACTAATTATAATTTTTGAAAAATATAATTTTAAATAGAAAATTGTTAATATATTTTCCACAATAAATTTAACAAAAACAAGAAATTAAGCACTATTCGATTCGGAGGAATAATGTCTAATGTAATAAAATTTAAAATTTATAGGCAGCCATTTAAAAATGTTGGGTTGGCTATTATTTGGGAAAGAAGTTATTATTGAAAAAAATCAATATTTATGTCATTTCTTAGTATTTAAACGGCAATTAACTTTGGTTTTTAGTTTAATAGAATCGGTCAATAAATAACAGTTTTTTTATCGAACACCCGGTATTTCGTAAAACTAAAAAAATGTATGATACTGTAAATATCTATATATGATAAAAGGACTTAAATCTTTTTGCTTTGTTATGATTTTTGTCATTTAATGTAAAGTTTAACAATGTCTTCTTCTTAAGACGTATCTAATGACTTTCCAATAAGAATCAAATTCCTGATACAAACAAAGTACCTTATTTTAATAAATACAATTTCAGATTTTCAGAGATTTTTTTTAAGAAGTAACTATTTCTCAAAATCCAATACAGAAAACCGAAATAAGTTCTATAAAATTGAAAATATGAGATAAATCATACATATTCATGAAAATGATAGAGTTTTTAAATTTCAATTTTAATGTTTCGGTTTTGTAGAAATAATACAAGAAAATTTAATTTGTGTTCAGTATTCCGGCACCAGGTACCCACAGACGCGTTTCGGACCTCAAGGTCCTCTTCATTGTGGTTCCGACCCAGTGCTGAGGAATACTGAACATTTCCGACTATTTCAAGCCAATATGTAAAAACTATTAATGATTTCGATAGCTAACGCCAACTAATGCTTCATAGTAGCATCGTCAGTGACACGAATGCACAAAGTGCATATACATGTCACTGTTTCGTCCGCGAGCGAGCAGAACTCTGTTTGTGAAACCAGAAAACAAATATCAAAATTGAATTTGTGTTCAGTATTCCGGCACTAGGTACCCACAGACGCGTTTCGGACTTCAAGGTCCTCTTCAGTGTGGTCCTGAACACAAATTCAATTTTGATATTTGTTTTCTGGTTTCACAAACAGAGTTCTGCTCGCTCGTGGACGAAACAGTGACCTGTATATGCACTTTGTGCATTCGTGTCACTGACGATGCCACTATGAAGCATTAGATGGCCTTAGCTATCGAAATCATTAATAGAATACAAGAAAGTTTATTATAACGCCAATAATTTTTTTTTATACTTTTTACAAAATCAAAACTTTAAAATAGATTTTACACATATTCAATGTGTAAAATCAAAATTTAAGTTTAAAATTATTACAAAAACGAGTGAACTTCAAATGTTTACCATTATTATAGTCAGACAATTATTTGATAATATAAAATAAAGTATGAGTACTAAGTTAATTTTAATTTAGCGCGAGCGAAACGAGTTGCGTCGGCAAATCCAAATTTGCAGACTTCTCTAAGCTCAAAATTTTACTTCATACATCACGTGAATAAAACACTGATTTAAGATAGAGTTCAAAAGCATACCTCTTCTATAATAATAATGACAAGAGAACATAAAGATTAATCATGTTCATGTTTTTTGTAGTTCGAATTTGAAAAGTTAACTCAAACTGACCAAAGTAATCATCAATATTTTGTATAAATAAGTCTAATAATGCCAATTTTGAAAAACATAATTTAAACAATATTTTATTTTGTCTTTTTTTTCATGATATTTGAACCAGATTTGGCATAATTTTTAACTCGTGCCTCGCCCTGGTCAAAATCCTGGCATTCCATTAATTTAGAGTTAAATCTTGTGTGCTAATGAAAACAGATTATATTTAGATGGCAATATATTTTGTTCACGACATTTTATAATATGTGCATCATTTAATTGTGTGGGCAGCATAAATGGGGTGCATTTATCACTCAAATACATCTAACACGGGATTTGCGGTTAAATGTGTTTTTTTAACATGAATATAAATTGCCTAGTTAGATTTTTTGCCGCTATGCAGTAACAGCGCTGTGCTAGTCAAATCAGCCTCTTTTGTCTTACATTTGACCATGGTGGTGATGACGTCGTCAACGCTATTTAGTTAAAGTACGAAGTATCGCGTTAATATCTCCACCGTTTTCACTAGTTTAACTCGCGTGAAACGCGTTTGTAAACATAAATCATTCTCAAATCAGTTAAACAATTGTACTTTTATCCATCGCGAGTGTATTTTAAAGCGGAACAAATGTTAACACCGTGAAAACTCCATCCAATCGGAAGAGTTCGTTTTTTGTGCAAAGAGTATGTTTCTATGTAACTTAGGCGATAGGGTAGACTGTCAGTATTATTTATTGTTGAACGATTCTTCATATTTGTGCTAAAGTGGAATTAACCCTTTCACACATTCAAATGTTCTATGATTTAAATGTTTTAAAGGATTAATTCCACTATAGCACAAATATGAACAATCGTTCAACAATAAATAATACTCACACAGTCTACCCGCAATCTGGCATCATTTATCTGTCAAATTATTATAAAACAAAACCGACCATTAACACTGACGCGTATTTAATAAATATATATATAATAAATGTTGTGTTATATATTGTTTTTGTCGTGAACAAAGTATAGTGTATAACTCGCATATATTGGCTTTAATCACTCGAACGACTTGCTCCACTCGCCTTTGGCTCGATCCGCAAACCTCGTTCTCGTGATTAATAGCTACCATTATATGTTCGTTGTACAATATACTATTTTAAATTTACATTAATTTGACAAAAAACTATACTTTGAGAAGCGCTGATTTAGATGACAATAAATTTGCGGAAACTAAAGAAAACATAATGTTAAATTTTATTTCACTTTTTTTTTTAATAAATCTAATCAAGAATGTTCTAATTTATATCGCTTCAATCCTCAATTTACCAGAGGGCCGGGTTAGGTTTTCGAAATTTGCGATAATGTAAGTAAAATTACATAACGTTAGAGGGTGGTTTTTGGCAAGAATAGGGGCGTGATTGCTGCATCAATGGATTTGTTGGAGTGGCGGATGAAAGGCACTTATCTGTATTGAGGTGCGCGTTGGAAACCGCTTGAGTAAACGGTTTCTGCTTTAGCAATTATAATTTGCTGGAGGGAAGTATTTTGGAAATTTCCTCCGCTACGGGAATGTTGATAATTTCTTGATCCGTGCGTCTGCCACATGAACGGACGGATGGAGGTTCCTACGGATCATTTCACCTTTCCTCCATTCTCTTCTGCCCGCATCGCATGTAATAATCTCTTGTATAAAGATCAAAATGATTTAATTATAATTCATTGAATAAAAAATTATCTCGTGTATTATATAAATATCAAAACTCGCTTTTCCCTGCGCCGGTAAATTCAAAATTTCACGCTTTTCTAAACTCGAAATTTTAATTCATGCTTAATTAAAGAGTGGAAACACTCGTTAGAATAATTGACACCTTTTTCTATTTCAAATATTAAAAATTCGTGTTTAACTTTATTTATACATGCAAAAAAACCTTTTGACAAAAGTTTTATAATTAAATAATTAAGAGGGAACGTCCCCTTAAATATTTAATTATAAAACTTTGCCGGATGTTTTTTTCAATGTATATTTTTTGTGTAACAGACAAACATCAACAACTGCAACAACAACAAGTGTTTGTATTAAATTCATTAACACAGATCACTTTAAATAAGGTAAATATATTAATAAATAAACGAGAGTAACAATTTGGATAAAATATGAAATCACATTTTCAAATTATAAAAAAAATATATGAAAAATAATATAAACATTTAGGACAATTATGTGAAGCAAACTTTATGAGTAGTTGAAATAAATATTCGTTCAAATTATAAAATGAATACAAAATGTAACAATTTCCAAGAAATTCTAACAATACGTTAGTTTGAATTTCATAGAAATTGTCACATTTTATATTCATTTTATAATTTTAACCGACTAGAAACGATATCCAACGATTATAATGAAACTATATTTATTTTCTGAAACATCTTGTATTATAAATCAGTTCCGTAAAAGTTTACAAATTATAATTTTTGGGTTCTAAATTATAAAAAATTTTGATTTTTGTATAAAATACTTTAATAATCACCACCGTGTTTTCATATACCCAGTCTAATTTGTCTGTATTTATCTAAATGTTTTCGTATAGATCAAAACGCATTTTAAAAATGTAAAGTCTACTTAACATTTTATTTAAAACAATGCGTGTTTAATATATAAAATTACTAAAATGTTTTTCGTGTAAAATGCAAACGATTCGGGATTGAGTATGATTCGGGATTGAGTATTAATTCTCAAATCGCGTAAAAACGTATAAAATAGTCGACTTAATCCTAGAGTGAATTAAGAATAATCCACCATCAAATAATCCTCTCCGAACCAAGATTAATCCTAGATTATTCGTTAGTTGTCAAATTATTATTTATATAAAAGCTAATATTTTTAATATTTGGTATTAGAATGAATAAATAAATTGAAACTCTTGAGGTACACCAAACGTAAACAATAATAAAAAGCACAAATCTTGGTTAAGTTATTACTGACCACTGACAATACCAACTAAAACCGCCATCGGGGCTGCCAATATACATTTTGCGATATCCGAATGTCACTAGATTGGGGATTAAATCAAGGATTCGCCAAAACCACCCGAATCCGTGACTATTGGATAGATACATCGATAAACATCCGCGGATCCAGGATTCATCAATCCTAGATTATTCCGAGAATTAAACTATGTCTATGTACGGATTTTATAAAAAACAGATAAGATTAGCACTGAAAATATTCTCTTTACTACTTTTTTATTATTAGTTATTAAAAATCCGCTCAAGTATCTTAATTAATCATTAAATTCCGAATCATTTTAAAACACCGTAAATCTAAATTTCATCAATGGCTAAAATTAATGCTAAAACGCGGACCTTTTGATGTTTGAACATTTTACGTTCCGACACTAAATTACACCAAATTCAATTAACCTCCTAATGGAATATCGCTCACATCTCGAAAGAAATTACTTACCTAAATGCACTTAGATGGGGACAGTTTCGGCGAAGTTTTCGACCGACTTTAGCCAGATGCACACACTCATATACACGTGTGAGTTGTCGCCTAGGGCGGGAAGTTACTGTTAGCGCCCCGGCTTATTAATATCGTAAGTCCGGTCGTTATTATAGGATTAAGTCGTGAAATATTCAGCCAGGTATGGTAATCAGTTGATGGCGGAGGCGGAATTTAATTCTAATTATTGATAAGCTTTGAATTAATCAAATTCGATTGATTTTGGGATCGTTGATACACAGACCCATTGTATAAATTAATCACTAAAATTGGATCAAGTCTCAATGAAAAATTTAAGATAATAATACAGTAGAAATATACGGAGAATTTCTATTTAGAGTATACATACAGGGAATTTTTTTTTAGGTATATATACAGGGAATTTTTCTTTTAGGTATACATATGGATAGGATTTTTTTTAAATAGCTTAATTTCAAGCTTAAAGCGAGTGTGTTCCACTTAAGCATGAAGTAAGATTTCGAGTTTAGAAGAGCCTGAACCTTTTAAGGATTTTCTAAAGTCGAAATTTTTACTCACTGAAAAATTGTAAAATATTGTCTGCACCTGAAATTCACTTAAAATCAGTGCCTTATACGCATGGGGCATGAAGTAAAATTTCGAGTTTAGAAAAGCCTTACAATTTGGTTTAGTCGCTTCGCTTCGCGACTTAACCAAATTTTTAGGCTTTCTGAACTACAAATTTTACTTCATGCTTAACCTGGGTGTGAAAAAACGACGAATTTACAGCATATAATTTTAAATAAAACAACACAGTTGGGAGGGTTTCACTTTTATTGTTGAACACTGCAACATGTTTCACCACACAGTGGCTTCATCAGGCAGATGAAATAATGATCATTATTTCATCTGCCTGATGAAGCCACTGTGTGGTGAAACATGTTGCAGTGTTCAACAATAAAAGTGAAACCCTCCCAACTGTGTTGTTTTATTTCAAATGGTATTATGGAGTTTCATCATGTATCCGCCTCATCAATTAAATAATTGCATATAATTTGGGTATGTAAACTTAATAGAAAAAAGCCATCTGTAATGCCCAACGTTTAAAGTTACAGGTAAAGCATGAAGTATAATTTCGAGTTTAGAAAAGCCTGACTGTTTGGATTTGGACGCATAGCGTCCAAATCCAAACTCAGGGTTTTTTAAACACGAAATTTTACTTCATGCACCACCCATATAAAACACTGACCATATTGGGAAGTTGGAAATATACTGCTTATGTTTAATAAATTTTAACCAAATCTCGCGCTATCAACATTCGAGCAATTTACAATAAATTTTAGGGTATACTTATAAGAAAAAATCTCTTTGTATATGTTTTTTTTTTTTGTGTTTTTATATCTGTAAACTGTCGATCGCCAAATAACTTGGTATGCAAAATGCTCGGGTATTACAAAAGGTTAAACACCCCTGGTGTAAACCATAAATACCTGTGATAGAAAAGTTCATGTCACAGGTAGGAATGAAAATATTTGTATGAAACATAAACAAATGTAAAAAAAGTATGTGCTGTAACTAACTGCACTGTTGTTGTTGAAACTAAATAATTGCAACACTGACATTTACTACTACTAACTATGTAAGTATCCTTTAGGTATCCGTTAAAGAATTTCGTTCATCAGTTTATTTATTTATCTTGCAGTAACCTTCTAGTAAATGTTGGTAACAATTCAAAGCATCTCATATACAAGGCTGTAAACCGCATCCACTCGTGATCGCTGCCATTTCTGAGATGATTAGTTCTCTACTTATCCTGTGTTACCCAGGATATCCCTATTTCATTTCATCACATGCCAACCATGATATTTTTATTAAATAATAATAACCTCGCGCCCACATGTATAATTTAGTTAAATCAGTCTTATTTCTTGAAATAAGAAGTAATTTGTTCAATTTTTGTCCATTGGTCAACGCACTGTGCGACTTATCAAAAAGGTGATAGAGAAAATATTTTGACTTTCTTAACACTCCATATGAATATGTTTTGTTAATGCTGACAATTGACGGCGCGCTGCCATTTTAGTAGGCTCTTCAATTTATACCCTTGGTATTTATCTAACAATTAAAACACCAATTTCCGGTAAATTCGTCTTTTTGAAATTTCGTTCCGGTTCAGTTAATATAATATATATGAGTTCGGTTCCAGTTTACGTTTCGGAAAAAATAACGGTTTTTGCTGTTTTCGGTTCTGCTCCAAGTCATAGTTTTAATTTTTAAATGTTCTTATTTCATATTGAAAAAAAAATCTATGATAATATAAATATTAAGAATTAAAAAAAGTGTCTCACACTACATTTTTTCTACTTTTATTATTATTATTACATTTATAAAATATTCACAAAATAAATATGTTTCGCATTTTTTCCTTATATATCAGTAAATATTCATCACATCTCAGCAGTATGTATTTGCAACTTTACTATAAATTAGTGGTTAATATGCGTGGCGCATAAAGTAAAATTTCGAGTTTAGAAAATGCCCGTGAAAATTTGTCTCGGGTCGCTGCGCGACCCTCGACAAATTTTCTACGCGGGGTTTTTCTAAACTCGAAATTTTACTTTATGCTTAGTCTGGGAGTGGAAGACACTCTTGACTTTATAATATATCACAACTATCAATATGTGTGTTGTAAGTGTCATAAAGAAAAACAATAATATTACCATCTAATAATATATTTTAAATAATAGTGGTCTCGAATTGACAATAGTCGCAGTGTATTCTAAAATTCACTTTAAATCAGTGTTTTGCGTGTGGCGCAAAATGGAGTAACATTTTGAGTTTAGAAACGCTTGAAAATGCAAACAAGCCAAATTTTTAAATGTTTCTAAACTTGAAATGTTACTTCATGCTTAACGAAGAACGGAAACGTTAAAAGCAATAAAATGATCGCATCTATAAAATTATCGAATGCCTGATAATTTACCGTGTAAACATCGGGATATGTATACTTATAAGAAAAAATCCCCGTATAAACATTTTTGTTCAATGAATTTCCTGGATAAATAATTAACATCAATATTGAACAATATGTGAATTAATTGTACTCATTCAGAGGACCTTTACATATTGTCTTAAGTATGAAAGTGTTTACTTGAGAATTTCCTGAAATGAAAATTATAATTTGCAAATATTTTCTATGAAAATAAAAACGTTTACTAGGAAAAATCATAAAAATGTAGAAAAATCCCTGTATTAACATCTTAGTACAAGGAATTTCTTAGGTAAATAATTAAACTTAATATTGAACAATATGTGATTAAATTTTACTCATTTAGGGGACCATTACAAGTTATCTTTAGTATGAAAGTGGTTACTTGAGAATTTCCTAAAATGAAAATTATAATTTGCAAATATTCTCTATAAAAATATAAATATTTACTAGAAAAAATCATGCATGCTGTAATTCAAGTATACATATTCCGATGCAAACGCTGCACATTATAGGGCATTTGTAGTTTGCGAAAAAGTCAATATAAAGTTTCTAACGAGTGGTCCCACTTCTTAATTAAGCACGAAATTATACTTCATGAGCCTATACGCCTGAAACACTCTGAATTTTAAAATATACTTAACATATTATTTGAAGTAATGTTATAAGTGCGATACTTTAGAAACCTATAAACCCTAAGTATGCCAATTTTTCTATTTTTTCAATATTATACATTTATAGCATAATTATAAGTTTAAGGTAGATGTTTGAACATTCCATATTTTTATAAATATTTAGCAGAATTTGGGATATTTTGTGATTTTTTTTTATATATTTGTATGTTACATATTTTAAATAGTTTCTTCAAGCTGTTGCAATATCTCAAACTTTTGACCACCTTACAACAATCCTTATTATCATTGTCACTTGTTTAATATTTCTTTACTTTACATGATTTCCACAAGTATCGGTTTTTGAGTAGGCTTGGTTTTACTAAACGGCAAATGTTTAAGCCAAATGAAATTATAGATTGTGAATTTACAGACTTTTTAACGTACCGGTAATTCGGAAAATATTTGAATTAACACCAGTTAACGATAATTTACCGGTCAATAACAATAGTGTTGTATTAGGACTAAAAGCCATATAATATATGAATTCCTTCTCAAAAACAAAAACCTCTCAATAATCTCCGACCGTATTCACAATTATTAATTTGGATTTCTCCTCAAGCGATCCACCAGTCTACCACTTTCTATCCTCACATCCAACCTACAGACATCTCACTTCGAAGGCAAATCCTCTGCAACCCTCTTCCTCGACATTCAAAAAGCTTTTGATTCTGTTTGGCATAAAGGTCTCCTTTTTAAATGTCACTCCCTTAATATCCCTGCACATCTTATCCGCAATCTACATTCATAAATTTTCAACAGATGCCTTAAAGTAAAATTCAAGCATCGTTTCTCCTCTTCTTTTTCCCAAGAACAAATTGCTCCTGAAGGTTCCCTTCCCTCTCCATTACTGTATAATAATAATAATATATTCTGTTCTGACATATACCATCCTGATCCAAAATACTTCAATTCCTCAAAATACATCCTATAAGATACATTCAAATTCAAAACTATTTGAATTCGAGAAAATAAGCTTATGCTTCTTATAGTTTGCACACTTTAAACATAATATATAAAATTACGAACATGTTTTAAAACGTCACAAGCAAAGCTATACTAAAGAGAGATAAATCTCGAAACGCGTCTATAGATGGCCTAAGACATTGGTTTTAATCCAAGTCCTTTCACTTCTAATTTTATGTTATTTCTCCTTTCATTTTTAATTTGTATTTGTTAGTTAGTTTGAAGAGAATTTGACACAAACGTTACATATACTTTATTAGAGCGTTGTAACAAATCAAATTAAATAAGATTTTAAATATTTTATTGTATAATTCAATATCTGGAGGTGTATTTGCATAGGAAGTAGTTGTTTCAATAGATATTTATCGTATGAAGTTGTCTTATTAATTAAGAAATTGTTTGCGTTTGCACAGATAACATTTTCGTAATTTTATATATTATACATCCTACAGTTCGCCGACGACACTCTCCTTATATCCTACGCTTCTACTCTTCCTAAAGCTCTCCAAACTATCCAAGAACTTACCAACACTCTTGAACGATGGTTCGCAAAATGGAGAATAAAAATTAATCCTTGCAAATCACAACTCCTCATTCCATACCGCAAAATCAATACCTATCCATTTATTATCTCCAATTCACAAAAGCAAATCCACTCTTTTTCCCATATAAATTATCTTGGATTTACTTTCGACCAAAAATTCAACTTCAAAAAAACATGCATGTAATATAAAATGTAAAATAACAACTCAGGCAAAACTGTTCAGACATTTAACCTATAGGCAATCTAGGATAAATACTAAAACAGTTGTAATTATCTATAAAATGATATGTCGTCCCCTGATTGATTATGGATCCATCCTATTTTCCACATTCCAAAATCCCACCTTCCACCACATCCAAGTTAGTGAGCGAGCATAGGAACCCTTGCCAAAATCCGTCACCTCCTAAATCAGCTACATAATCCACCTAACCAACTTCCTCTACGATACAACCTAGATAGCCCTCATCGAAAAACGCCTCCAATTCCTTCCAGAAAAATGTTCTAAAAATTATTCTAATTACCGTACCATTTCCCATTACTGTTTCCACCGAAATCTCACTATACTTCCTAAATATAAAAAACTCTTCACAACCATATTTGAATTAATTTCATCATTTCACCCATACACTCATAAAGGACTGACGTACGACACATATTAATTAGGCAGAAAGACCTCAGGTCGATAATCATTTTACAGTGAGAGTGGCAGTTACACCCTAACGTCAACTTATTTAAACAACGCATCTCAAATTATTGTAAATATACTGTAAATATCACTTAACTGTTAATAAAGATATTATTATTATTATTATATATGGAAAATTAACAAAGTATAATTACTTACCTTTCTACAACTTGATTAAGCAGGCGTGAAAATCACTGGTTTAAAGTAAAGTTCAAATACACTTTTATAATCTTTAATTGGAATTATACATAATCAGATATTTGTTCTGTTAATCATATAACACATCAATCAATTAAATTTTGAATAGCTTTTTCTACAATTTATCGGTAAATCGGTAAACCAGTTTATTAGTATAACAATCCCTAGTTCAGAACATCCCTTGTTTATGCAGAGTTAAATAATTGGCGTAGCGCCGGGCAACACAAAACGTTTTTTTCTTTAACGTTTACATACCCAAATTATATTCTGTAAGTTTTTAAATATTCGTTGTTTTTTTATAAAGTTCAATTTAAAGCTAGTGTTCTCCACTCCCAGGTTAGGCATAAAATTTCTAGTTCTGAAAAGCCTGAAAATTTGGTTTGGTCACATAGTGAAGCGAAATTTGGTTTGGCCGCGTAGCGAAGCGAAGCGACCAAACCAAATTTTTAAATAGAACTTAAAAAAAAACACGCATATTTAAAGATTTGCAGCATAAATCAACGTTTTATACAAGTGGCGCATAAGGTAAAACCTTTAAATTGACCGTTAGCAAAAACAAATGTCTTAACATTTTAATATTATTAGCACTATGAAAGTAAATATAATCATTTTTTTTTGCAATAATTGTATTGATCCTAACATTATTACTAAGCATCGATGACGTATTATTATTTTGAAATATTATTTGCAGTGATTATTAATCATTTCTGTAATTAGAGATAAAATAAAAATATTTTTTTATTATTTGATGATGATAATTATAATGATAGAATGAAAATGCTTGTATCTCAATAAACGAAATTAATGAGGAAATTTAATCCAATATTTGTCGAGTCCGTAATTGTGGATCCCGTTCATTAAAACCATTGAACTCATGCCTAATTGCAGTAATATTTAATTGAAGCAAACCGAGTGTAAGATATGAGGGGTTATCCCGGCAGATCCGAGAGGGATGTTCCTTCCTTCCTTTATGGCAGACACTGGGGTTTCGGTTCAATTAGGGCCCAATAAGGTTTTTCCTCGGGTCCTCAAGGAGGCGGCAAAACACAGGGATGAATTATTAATATCAGACCGGGCAAACTTATCGCGAATTACCAATTCAATTAATCGTCGGGGCGCGACGGCCCTCGCTTAAATATGGAATGTGTTACTTTTTACGAGCGCCCTATCAGCCAGCCACCGACAACTCGAATTAATCCCTTTCGGGCTCTTAAACGTCGCAAAGATTAAATATTATCGTGTAATTGGGTGCTCCAACTATTTCAATTAAACGGTTCATTTTATCAGCACTATTTCATTTTACTCGAGCAAAATTATCTATGGTTTTAATATTTCCGACCTCTTTTATTCATTATGCAATAAAGTTTTATAAGACACACTTTTAAATGTTAATAATATAATTTAAATCACCATCGGTGATAATCACAATATTAGGCGCCTAATCTTAGGAGTTAAATATGTAAGCAGTCTAAATGAAGACAACAAGAAATAGAAGCAATAATAATTTCATGTAAAACGATTTCCTTGTACTTTATTCCACATGATAAGACCTATTTTTTCTTGTTCTCTAATTTTCAAGTAAATAAGTGCATAATTTTAATAATTTAGATACATTTTAAATTTCTAAAAGCATCATCGAATTTGATTTGTATTGGGCCCTCCCTAAGACGAAATTCTGGCTGCGCCACTGGCTGTACTTGTTTCATTATATAAAATTGTAGATGGTATAAAATCAGTAGACAGACACAAACTGAAACTTTCACAATACCATTTACCTAAATGAATAGATGATAATTTTAAAACTTAAAGTTGCCCGTTATTGATGGAACAAGAGCGGGCGGGGAGTTTCCGAAACTGAATCGTGAAGTTCCCGGCTGAAAAGGGAGGGCCCTAATAGAGAATAATTCGTTTAATATAATGCGAAATTAATTCCGAGTGCGTAATACGTATAGGAAAGTTCGCGAACGTTATGTGGTCCCGGCCAAATTCGAGATAACCGAATTATAACTCGCTGTTTACAAAGACAAAATTAAAATTCATTAAAGAATCAGTCCATAGAGTTTTAACTACTTTAACATCTTAAAAAATAATTACTAGAGGATAATAAAGTCAAGCTACAACGAAATGATTCCAGTGTTTCTCAAAATGTTATTTTTTATTTCGTATTGTACTCATAAAATTAGGTTTACCTACACAACTATGAAAATATTACAACATTAATAACAAACTATAAATATTTTTAATCATTTCTTGGATTTTGGAGGCGTTCACTTCGTGGCACATCTTCAATTTTGATATAAAGAAAACTCTTAACTTTTTTATACCACTTTTATTTTACTTCAGTGACTAGTTTCAATTACACGGTAATCATTCTCAAACTAAGTACTTAAAACACGAGTTACACAGGTATATATATATCAAATCTAAAGCGCTTCGAAGAGAGGGGTGTACATCAGGTCAACCTGGTCGTTAAGGATGGTAATTCCCGGATTAATTTTTACCTTGTGTATTTCAACGGCTTCCAGTAAATCCATTTTCTTACCTTTATCGGTGAGATGGATACTTTCGGTAATCCATCTCACCGAAAAAGGTAAGAAAATTTATTTACTGGAAGCCGTTGAAATACACAAAGCAAAAATTAATCCGGGAATTTCCATCCTTAACGACCAGGTTGACCTGATGTACACCCCTCTCTTCGAAGCACTTTAGATTTAATATATATACCTGTGTAACTAGTGTTTTAAGTACTTAGTTTGAGAATGATTGCCGTGTAATTGAAACTAGTCACTGAAGTAAAATAAAAGTGGTATAAAAAAGTTAAGAGTTTTCTTTACATCAACATTTTTAATTATACTATAAATAATGCGTTTCTCATGTTCCTTTATAAATTTTTAATGTAATGCAAACACTAGCATCAAGATTGTTAAAACTCTGTGGTATTCTATTTCAAATAGTGAATAGAAGAATTAGACTAAGTTTTATACCACTGTATATAGTGGTATAAAACTTAATATCATTTGTCTATTCACTATTTTAATAAAAAAACATTGTATAAATTAATCAATATTGAGACGTGTTCAATATTTTTTACCTCTTTATTTTAATAATTCTACGACTCGAGTTTTGGCATATTTAGTGTAATTTTTAAGTTTGACAAATTTACAGTGTTTCTTTAGCTAAACATTTTAAACAGTGGTGGATACAATACATTCGTTTGTTCGTTCAAAAGTTTTACACATGGATTACGGGATTGTTTGAAAATTTCAGTAGCTTCTACATAATTTAATTTGGTACCTTTGGTACAATGATGTAAAACTTTTACTTCATTCAGTTTTGGAAAGGGATGTTTGCATTCCAATGCGTGATTTGCGAAGGTACTGTTACTGTGATTTAGCTATAGAAACACTGTAAATTTGTCAAACTTGAAAATGACAATATGTCAAAACTCGAGTCGTAGAGTTATTAAAATAAAGTGGTAAAAATATTGAAACACGTCTCAATATTGATTAATTAATATGGATTACCACGTAGTAACGCTCAATACTATACAAATATTGTATAAATTGTTTAGAATAAAAATTTACTTTGTATATCTATTTTTTTTAATACGTGATTATTTATGTGACGACCTAATTATTTAAATTTAAACAATTAATCGTTGTTAAAGTTGAGAAAATTGTCGAAAAAAATTTAATATAGGCCATGTTTTGCAAAAATCAAGTAATTGCCTTAATTCAAACAATCATCAAAGGTTTTAGAACAACAAAACTGGTAAATAGAAGAAAGTATAAAAAAACTAAGTTTAAATATTAATGGATACTTTATCAAAATGAATGCAATCTTATTTCATATCTATTACCTCATTTTTAGTCTCTTCGGATAATAAAAGATGAAATATCTCTTTTTAAACTTCAAGATAAATTAGTGTTGTAAATGCCTGGCTCATAAGGTAAATATGTCGAGTTTAGACAAGCCTAAAAATTTGGATACAAATTTTCAGGCTTTGTAAAATAGAAATATTTACTTTATACTTAATCAAATTTATACAAATTTATTTTGTATTCTACAAGTATATATTTCGAGAGAAATTTGACACATGGTTAAAAAATCGTCTAATTTATAAAGATATAATTTTTTAAATATAAGTATTTAGGAAATATTAATTGGATAATTTTAAAATCCTTAGATCAAATTACAAAATGAATTGATTTTAACAATCATTTTATTATTTCTCTTGCTTATTGTAATTTTTAGTAAACTTTTAAAACTTTAAATAGAAAAAATAAGATATTTGTTAAACAAAATTGTAAAAAATTAATGCGCTTAATTTAAAAAACTTACAGATTTTGTTTAAAATTGAATACACTTTAAAATACAGCAAAGGCATTTTATACAACACTTTTGATTTTCTGTATTCAGAGCCAAAGTAGAAATATATCCGAAAAATAAAAAAGCTCTACTTAAGATGTGTTTTTAGAAAATGGCCAGAACTTTAACGCGTTTTTGAGTTAATTGAAAACGCACTGATTTTATTTAATTAATAACTTTTAGTTATTTCTGTTTTAATTAAAAATTATGTTAATTTCAGCTCGATTATATTAGGAATTGAATATTTACCTATGATTTAAAAAATAACAGTTCAAATTTCACCAATATTATGATAGACTGAAATAGGACTGAAATATTAGTGAAATTTAACCTATTGTTTCCATTTAAAATCATGGATTTTAAATAATAAAAAATCGATACGTTAAAAACGTTTTATTAAATTTGCTGCGCATTTCGAGAAGAAATAGAATACGTCAAAATATTGAAAGAAAAAATAATAAGAACATTAGGTAATGTTGTTTAAATTAAATACGAACTGAGTATCAATATTTGTAAAAATAAAATAAAGTTCTGGAAACAGCATTATTTATGTGACGACCTAACAGTTGATAATAGTTCAAGCAATTGTTAAAGTTGGGAACGTTTTTACATACAGGGAATTTATCTTTTCAGTATACAGTTTTGAAGAGTATAATTTGAAGAGTATAATTCGAAGCTTTTAACGACTGTTTTCCACTCCCAGACCAAGCAAGGAATGAAATTTCGAGTCTAGAAAAGCCTCCTGAAAATTTGTCGAGGGTCGCGCAGCGACCCGAGACAACTTTTCTAGACTTTCCTAAACTCGAAATGTTACTTCATGCGCCACGCGTATAAAACACTGATTTCAAGTGATGTTCAAAATATTCTTAGAGGTACTTTTTTACCACATTTATTTGAACTTTTAAATGAAGCGATAAAGTGTGTTATTATTATTTCATATAAAGATATACCACACAGTGATTGCTAAGTAAATCAAAGACTTCAAAATATTATTGTTTAGCAGTATATTTATAATCCTGCTTTAGCAGTTTATTTTTAATTCTGGTTTAAGAGTATATTTTCAACTTCACTAGAAATCAGTATTTCATACGCGTGGTGCATGAAGTAAAATTTCAAGTTTAGAAAAGCCCAAAAATTTTGTCTCATGTCGCTGCGCGAATTTTCACAAGGCCTTTCTAAATTCGAAATTTTATTTCATGCTTAGTCTGGGAGTGGAAAACACTTGTTTAAATCTTCAGTTTGATCTCTGAAAAAAAAAAACAACGAATATCTGAAGATTTATAGCATATAATTGGAACATGTACACTTAAAATAAATCTCCATGTTTAGAAAAAATATTGCAAAAAATGTTTTAATTCAAACAATCATTAATGGTTATTATAGATATATCATCTAAAACTGTTAAAACATATATTTAAAAAAAATTAAATATAAAAAAATTAACAAATAAAAGAAAGTATCAACAAGCAAAGCTCAAACATTAATAGATAATTTATCAAAATAAATGAAACTTTTATTTTACATCTATAACCTCATTTTTAGTAAATTCGAGTGATAAAAGATAAAATAACTGTTGTTGAACTTTATAATAAATCATTCTTTTATACGCCGGGCTCATGAAGTAAATATTTTGAGTTTAGAAAAGCCTGAAAATTTGGATTTGTCGGTCGCTGGGCGCCCGACAAATCCGAATTTTTGGGCTTTTCTACACTCGAAATATTTACTTCATGCTTAATCAAGGAGTTGAAGACACTTGTTAGAATGATATCCAGGTTAAAAAAAAATATTTATTTTGTATATCATAAGTATATATTTTGAGTGGAGCACATTTAGCTAAAAAATGAATAAGTATTTAAAAAATATTTATTTTGTAATTGACATTCTCAAATCGATGCGAAAAATTATTTGATTCTAAAACATTTTAATATCTTGCTTGCTTTTTTTGACAATGTTCAGTAAAAAATTAAAACTTCGAAGAAAACATATGTGGCAATTGAAAAATATTTGTTTTACAAAATTGGTAAAATGTAATGTGCTTTTGAATTTTTTTAAAACTTACAGATTTTGTTTAAAGTTAAATAATGTTGAAAATAAGGTAAAGGCGGTATAAATATCACTCTCGATTCATCAAAGCCAAAAGAATATTACCGAAAAATAAAAAAAAGCTGTATATAAGATATTTAGTGAGAAAATTACTAACAGTTAACATGTTTTTAAATTAATGAACACACACATATTTTATTTATTAAATTATTTTTGTAATTTCTGCTTTAAATAAAAATGTTGTTAATTTAAGTCCGATTTTCATCAATTTCAAATTTTGAATAAGTTTCTCACCTCTCACGTGTTAAAACATATTTATAGTGAAATTCGGGAGAGGTGTTCTATGACTCATCGATGTGGAATGTGTAATTCAAATTTTTTAGATATAATATATTCCATTTGTTTCTGGATCTCGCCTAGCCATGCTTTCGTGTTGTTATGTTGCAGTATCAACATTTACATTTTTTATTAATTGGCACTCCTGATTCCTTATTTTAACAGTGTTGCAATAATTTATGATATCATAAGTAATCCTCTTTTTAATTTTCAAGAGGTTTATTGTTAATCTTGCAACAATTATTTCGCCACGCTGTCGCTTCTTCGAGCATTTTATTATTAAATCAATTTAATCTAGTGTTGCAATGCTGTGTCAATGTCAAAGTGAAAAATAATTTCAGGCACATATTAAATATTAACATGCCAAAGATTATCTCTGAATCAAAAAGGTTACAAATTCTGAAATATTACAAACATTTTAGGCAAAGTAATCCAAATCTACAGCATCACAATATTATTACGATTTTAATAGATATTTTTGGGGTATGTCTAGTATTTTAATTATCATATATATTTAATTAAAGATAATTACGTTTCAGGTAGGGAGATCTTCATTACAATTAATTTTACGACAAAGACCTGACGAATTGAAATCTACTACTTCTGGCAAACGATCTAAAAACAGCCATTTTTGGAATCACCTAGCTAGAAAAGATCTGCAACAACTAATTTGGCAATATAACTCTAGAAATCAGTATTTTACTTTGAGAGATTTTTTTTGAATGATATGAAAGAAAATTATGAGTTCCATGGGAGTAGAACAACACTTTATAGGGTTGTTAAAAGTATGGGGTATAAATTCAAATTAATTAATGGGCGCAAAATTCTCTGTGAAGAATAACATGTTGTTGCAGCTAAAATTATTTTCCTTAGAAAATTTTTACAGTATCAAAATTTCAGTGAAGATATCCAATTCGTATACCTGGATGAAACATGGATATATCAGAATGGATCCGTGGTTCGACGCTGGGTACATGAAACGGATATAAAAAGTAATCCAACTAAATTCAAAAATGAAGGCAAACGCTTCACCATTCTACATGCTGGGTATAGGGGTGGGTTTTTGGACGGGTGCGATTTTTTATTACATTCGAAAAACAATGACCGAGATTACCATGCCACAATGGATGGTAATACTTTTCAAAATTGGGTGGTTAATCAACTTATTCCTGCTTTGGCTAAGCTTTCAGGGAAATGTGTAGTTATTATGGATAATGCTGCATACCATTCTGTGCAATTAGACAAAACTCCTTCATTTTCTTGTAAAAAATGCGAAATGCAGGAGTGGTTGGTTAAACACAATGTAATATTTAATCCAAAATTAACCAAAAAGGAACTATAGGCTTTATTTATACCTTTTCGATCAAATGACAAAATTTACGTAGTTGATGACATTTTGAGAAAGAACGGGCACGAAGTTCTTAGATTACCGCCATACCATTGTCAATACAATCCAATTGAAATGGCATGGGGGTTTTGTAAGACTTACTACAATAAGCACATACATTCTAAGCAACCATCTAAGGATCGTGTTCAGAATTTATGGCTTGAGTCTCTCTCAAAATGTACATCCGATATGTGGCAAAATTTCTGTGATCATTGTGAAAAACTTATTTCGGATGACTGGACAAAACACATGGGGAACCTTTCTTTTGAAACCATTCCTCCTTTTATTATTTCGCTTGGGGAATCTGGCTCAGAACAAACATCAGAAGATGCAGATGCAGGTTCTCTTGACTAAATAATAAAAGTGGAATGAGGGCTTAAAAATTGTTTGACATGAAAATTATCAGTATCACAAGAGGGTGGGAATAAATTTGCAATTCTACAAAAAAATACTGAGGGCCAACAGAAGAGAGAATGACCAAAATTAAGGTGGATGGATGGAGGTAAATGTGTTAACAGGAAGACCCAAGCGAGAAATACAAATTGATGACGAAATAAGTTTGCAGAGCCGTATTTATTATATTTGTTATATACAATATTATTGCTGTGTTTGTATGTACAAAAACCAAGTAGTAAATTTTGTTAATCTTAAACCTGCATATTATTATCCTTTTATATCTGAAAATTTGTAAAACAGGCAACAGTGTAAGATCACAATAGTCAGAAATTATAACCTTAAAATCGAACATCTGACAGTGACATTTAAAAACCCTGATTTAAAACACAACCGGCCCCATTTACAATACTTAAACTGTCACTTTTCCATAGCTAGGCGAGATCCAGAAACAAATGGAATCGTGTATAGTATGTCGACAATTGTATCTGCAACGATTTTTTCTAGTTGTGTCAAATTTTGACGTTACATGACAAAGTCATACTGTTTAGATCGCGAGTATATTAATGTTCATTCTTTTAGAAAAACTTGAAATCATAATTTCTTGTGATTTTTTTTTTTTTTTGGAGTATACATATCTCAATTCCCTGTTGTAGATTTTTAAATATTCCTTGTTTTCTTAAAAGTGATGAATTTAAAATGTAAACGAGTGTTTTCCACTTCCAGGTTAAGCATGAAGTAAAATTTCGAGTTTAGAAAAGCCTGAAAATTTGGTTTTGGTCGCGTAGCGCGAAATTGATGACATCAAATTATTTTCGTATTACTTGTATTGGTATAGAAAGCACTATAAATCAAGGCAACCAAAAGACACCTCTTGTGAATCGTACCTTAACTATGATTTGAAGAGAAAATTGTTCGTTAAATGTAACTAATATTTAGATAGAAATATTACTGAAATGTAAACGAGAGTTTTCTTTTAAAATCATGAATTATAACAAATCCATACGTTAAAAATCCCTCGATGAATTTTTAGTAAATTTTATTTGGATGTCGAGACGAAATAGAATTTATGAAAATATTGAAACAGCTTTAAGGATATTTCTTGATAAATGTAATAATGTTACGTCTGCTATGCTTAAAAGTTGATACTGGAACATTGTTCTATTTATTTTTTACAAGCTATTTTGCTTTGTATTTAAACACTTCTAATTTTATCGTGCATGTGAACGATATTTAAGACTATTTTAAGTATGTCATTAATTCATGAAATAGTTAAACAGTACCAGAGCATTTAGGAAGTAAAAATTAAATGTAATAATTTGAAAGAGTGTAATTTATTTAAATAATCATTCAATATTGAAATAATTATTCTTTCATTTTGATTATGCAATAGAGAAAATTACTCAATAAGATTTAAATATTTGTTTAACGATTGTTTCCCACTCCGTCCGAGGGAAGCGAGTTACGCTTCGGTAAATTTAAATTTTCAGGCTTTTCTAAACTCAAAATTTTACTTCATGCACCAGGCGTGTAAAACACTGACTCAGCGTGAGGTTAATAAACACACACACACATCAAATTTAATTAAAATAACATATAAATAATAACTGTAAAAAACAGGAAAATTACCGGTAATTTCTAAAGAGCTCTCTTACAATTTACCGGTAAGTCAGCAAACTTGACTGAAAGCCATTTTATAATATAAATTTTAATTTATGTATATTATTTATTATCTCTTTATGTTTATAAATATTCAATATTATTATACTATATCTAATTATAAACTTTCAGCTGTGTGAGTGAGTTTCGTTTTGCGAATTAAAATAATTTACTATAACATAAAACCCAACGCTAGCATAAAATATGTGACAAATTCCGAACTGAAATAACCTATAATTCCCATTCGCGAGCGCAGTGAAAAGTGTGATTTATAACCATAACCGTGGCAATAAATCCACCCACACCACACACACACACACACACACACACACACACACACACACACACACATCCACCTTAACATAAATCAAGATAATTATTTAGTTGAGAAACATTTCTGAAAATAATGCTGTTTATTTTTTAATAATAATGCCGATAATGATATGGGCACACGTCACCTCAAAAAAGCCCTGGGTTGGGTTTTTTTCTGGTTTTTCGTGGACTCGTTGCTGAAATGACTGTAATTTATGGCTATTAGATTTTTTGATATACTAAATACGATTTTAGCAAAGAGTTCTGTAAATAACTACACTACACACGATAACGTCTCGGGCATGCAATGACCGTTTTAAATGTCACTTCAATAGAATGAATGTCCTAGGGCTCTTGTATGTCACCTAGATTCAGAAATATCAACCTATTTTTTTTCAAGAAAGTTACATAAGACAAAAAATTAAGTACCCTGATTTCAAATTTTTGTCTATTGTAACTTTCTTAAAAAAAGTTCGTTATAAATTTACCAAAGTGTATTAGGTAATAATTACGTGAAAACAATCATAAATCTATTCATTGAATCAACAGATATTGTTGTATAAAGCAAAATTCAGTGGTTAGAATTTAAATTGCAGTAGCTCAAAGTTAATTGAGATTATAAAAAATAAACAACATGTTTTTGTTTTACTTTTGTGCTTGGAACAAAATCAAAGAACACCTATCTTGTAATTGAAATCACAGAGATTGTTGAGGAATAAATAAACTTTGTTGTCATTTGTGAAAGCTTAAAACTAGTAATTACGGACAAAGGTAAAATTCCTTCATTATTTATTTATTCAGTTAACAAAGTCCATTTCAAATAATAAATGAAAAGTGCGATAGATTATAAGTTAAGTTTTATTTACTGAAAGAAAATAACAGAATCTCAAATAATTAATAAAGTTATCATATATATTTATTATATTGCAAAAAATTGTGATTTTCTCTGTCATTGATAATTGACATACTAAACTCATTTTACTTGTCAATTGATTAAAGACCATTGTCACATTAAATCAGCGTTTTATGCGCTTGGCCCATAAAGTAAAATTTCGAGTTTTGAGAAGCCTAATTTGGTTTTTCTAAACTTGAAATTTTACTTTATGATTAGTCTCAGAGTGGAAAACACTCATTTTATCACTAAAACAATTGATAATTAACGTAATACTTTTATTGTTGTATTATTTACGGCTAAAGTTCTATGACGTAAAAACGGAATATCATTTTTTTACGTCAGACGTCAAAAGACTAACCTAAGTTAACGTCAAAAGACTAACCTAAGTTAACGTCAAAAGACTAACATAAGTTAACGTCAAAATACAATAATAGTGAAATTGTTAAGTTTCTCTTTTTTTCACGGATATACCATTTAATGTATGTTGTACCGTTGGATCATATAAAACATGATATGGAGAAGGCTTTGAATTTTAAATAAGATTGGCACAACTGACCGTTAACACATAGCTTACCATAACCTTAAATTTATTCCATCATTTAATCAGCATTCTGAGAAACCGTACATAAAATGCCACATACTCTAAATAATAATTTAAATGATCGCACGGTAGTTAATTGACAAAATACCTGGCAACGCCACTTATGCTATTTGTCAAATGAATACACGGCATTGGTTATGTTGTAGTTAGCTCAACGTAGACCGGTGCACGCGCATATAAGTAACTCATAGTCAAAATGTTACAATAGTCATTAAATGATGAAATGATTATTACAGTCAAAAGGGTAAGTGATTTTAAGACAGTATTTCATAATGGTCAACAAACAGTTGATACAGTGATGTCACAATAATGAGATACATTTAATTACGTCACGTAAAGTCAAAATATCATGATGGCTAAAAAATGGGTTAGGTTAGAAAAATAACGTATCTTTCGTCGAAACTTGTCATCTAAGCTAACTTATAACCACTAAATTATAAAAAAGTTCAACTGTTCTAAGACGTCACAGTAAGCCAAAAATGTAATTTTGTTGTGAAAATATTAATATATTCGCAAAAAAGACAATTTTATATACATAAAATATTGTTTTTTGCATAATGTGATATTTTTGAAACACGGAATAACAACGATAAAAATATTATGCAAAAAAGACAAATTGTGTTAGAAATAGAGAGGTTTATGTCGAGGATGCCAGTTTTCATATAAATGTAAAATTCCTTCATTATTTAATTATTCAGTTAACAAAGTGAATTTAAAACAATACATGTTATATATAAAAGCTTATATTCCATAATATATAAAATTACGAAAAAACTATTCGTGAAAATGCAAACGATGTCTTAATTAATAAGACAACTTAAGACGATAAATATCCATTGAAACAACTACTTCCCGTGCAAATACACCTCCGGATAATGAATTGAGGTGTATTTGCACGGGAAGTAGTTGTTTCAATGGATATTTATCGTCTTTAGTTGTCTTATTAATTAAGACATCGTTTGCATTTTCACGAATAGTTTTTTCGTAATTTTATATATTATGTTTAAAGTGTGCAAACTATAAGAAGCGTAAGCTTATTTTCTCGAACTCAAATAGTTTTGAATTTGAATTTATCTTATATTTTATGTGAAGCGTCAGTTTTGTGTTTGAAATGTAAAGTTGTTATAAAAAACTGTCAATTGACAATAGTTTGCAGGAAAATGTCAAAGTCGTGACTTGTTTTAGTCGATACTCCGACAGAAATTCCATAATGTTTGCGGTCAATTTCGACGAAAAATGTTAATTTATGTCGTAAATTTTCAGATGCAAACATGTCAATTTGACAATTTGACAACGTTTTCATCTCTATTCGAACATTTTTAAAACAGAATGTCAATGATGGTTGAAAATATGAATATTTGATAAAAAAAGTAATAATAACAATTATTAAATCAATAAATGTTAGACACTATATGAAATAATATTAAATGTTCGACAAAAAATATCAAAAATGACACGATAAATCAGGTGCGTCATCACACAATTTGTTTCCAGTGTCACAAAGTTATACAAAAATGTCATAAAAGACGATATTTTATTATTTTAACAGTTTTGAGATTTTCAACGATATAACAAATTCGACACTTGTTGACGCTATTCAGCTATTTTGATATTGTTAACATTATTTAAAAACTTTGACAGTATTTACCAACTTTTTCACTAAATCCACTAACATTTTTAATTTGGAAATTTTCACGAAAACAATACTTTCCCATTGTATTACATATGGGGAGAAGTACAAATGAGTGAATGTCGAATAACTGACAACATTAACAAATATAATTATAAAATGTATACCTACACTGTGTTTTATGCTGGAAAAAAACCATTTGTCAACAAACTATCTACAGAAGCTGAAACTTGATCAAAATAATACAAAATATACATGAAATTTGTGTTTTATTTTGTTGCTATGAATAATATTCGAAGAAACTCAAACTTTTGAAAAACCAGAGAAATTGTCAAGGAATGAATAATTACTGAGTTCAGAAAAAAATATTCTTTCAAAAAATGTAAAAACCCAAAATAGTGCTCCTAAGAAAAACAAAAGTTGGCTATGGTTCCCGGGTAAATGTTATAGTTGTCTTAAAATAAAATATGCTACCAGATTCCTCATTAAAAAGTGCCTGTATAATCTCAAAGTTATAAGTGTTTAGACTCAATGGATTTTGAATAAAAAAATAAAAACGAAATTTGAAAAAATCTGTTTCTTGTGATATTTCAAAAACAAACTATTTCTGGGCTCTAAAATACGCAACTTTATCTTAATTTAACCGACTTTCTATCTCTTCAAACAATTGAGATCCCTATACATTCTGTCAAAATACGGACACCCTGTATATAACATCTTTATTTATAGAATATAATATTTATAAATACAAGGAAAGTATAAATTATTTACAGAAATTAATTCTATAAAATGGCTATCGACTACAGATCTTTTAGCCACCTTTTTCAATTTGTTAAACTTTACAATTATTGATTTATTTATGTATGTAATTTTGTAGGAAAGGTTTATCCCTCTTAATTGAAACTTCTTACGAATCGCCTAATGAAGAAAGTAAGTAAAGTAAGTGTAAAGCGATATGCAAAAACTTTTTTTTGTTTTTCAACACAAAACCTTTTTTTAATATGGATGTATATACAGATATGCACATGATTAAACATACTTTTTATGGTGAGCTCTATGATGTTCCCTGTGTTCACTTATTCTGTTCTAAATTATTCTGTAACAATGTTGTTACAGTTGAAATGCATTTGAATGATGTAGGTATGCATCCACGAGAAAAACAAAATTTGGTTGTTAAAGAAAACAATAATCAATCTCTCTAAACATTTTAAATTTATATAATAATAATAATAATAAACTTTATTTTTAATTCTTAAAGTACATTCTGCGAATACAATACAAATATAAAACAATAATAATAAAACAAGAATAATAAAACAAGAATGAAACTCTAAATAATTGGAAAACCATAAGGCGAGATTCAGTTTAGCATCTAAACCTTAAATATTATCAATGAACATATTAATATATGAAATGGTAACAGAAGAACATATAAATCAGTCACGCGTTGTATAGACAGATCAAACAAACATTACACATAACATTACATTTTAATTATTTTCACAAATGTTGTATAATTTAGACGTTTTAAGTCAGAAGATATGGCATTATAAACAATATAAATTTGAAAAGAGAAAGATCGTTCAAAGAGGGTGGTTCTATGTTTGGGCGGCGGTGATAAAGACCCCTTGAATCTAATATTAAGAGTGTGAACATTATTCCTGAATTTAATTTTCTCAAACAAGTAGGAAGGTGCTTTTGCAGTAATGACCTTGTGATAAAAACAGGCAGTTTTAATTTTTCTTGATTCCATGTTGACCCAGCCTGTTTCTATTAGTTTGTGAGATATACGCTCAAATTTACGTATACCATAAATATATCGTAGGCACGAATTTTGAACATATTGTATTCGTTTGGAAGTCGATTTATCAATAGCAGGGTTGTATAAGGTAGAGCAATATGAAAAATGAGAAAGTACATAAGCGTTGCAGAGCATAATTTTAGTTGATACTGGTAAACAGGATCGATGAGGATATAACTTTTTCAAGTTTATATAGGCTGTAGTAATGTATTTATTTATTTGTTTTTTGTATCTAAATGAGTTATCTAATATTACTCCTAAGTTTTTACTGTATTCTGAATAACTAATTGATTCATCATTTATAATTATGTTAAACTGATCTTTTAAAGCATCACAAATCTTTTTCTTGTCAAATAATTGGAACGACATTTCTTAGCGATTTAAATTTAAACATAAAAGAGTAGATATACTTTGAATACGTGCAAGGTCGGCGTTCAGACATCGTTACGCGTGTTGCCATTCGTTTGAAGTAAATGATAAATAAATTTGGCTATCATCGGCTCACATATGGCCTTTGGAATGATGTAGGCTATTTAAAACGGCACTTGTGTATATAGTGAATATCAACGGGCCAAGAACGGAACCCTGTGGAACACCTTGCATAATGCTGATAAAATTTGACCTATTATTGTCTACTTCTACACACTGCTTCCTTCCTCTGAGGTAAAATCTTAGTAAAATTATAGCAGAATTTTCCAATCCAATGTGTTCTAATATACTTTCAAGGACGTCAAAGTTAACAGTATCGAAAGCCTTGCTATAGTCCAACAGTACTAACAAGGTAATTTCTCCTCGATATAATAAAAAAAGTTGCCCTTAGAAAGTTTTTTTTTACAGAATTTGCGGCAAATAACATCCAAAGATATAGACAATAATAAAAAATCGATGTTTTTATGTTATCAATATTATCGAAATAATAGAAAATATTTTAAATGTGAAAGCAAATCAGTATAAATTAAAAGATACATATTTAAGATTTTCTGGTTAATTTATTGTTAAGGTAGAAAATTGTATATTATTAATATACTGAATTTATTGCTATTTTCTAAGTTCCACTCCTTCATTAAGCATGAAGTAAATAAAAACTTTGAAAATTTGGTTTAATCGTGTAGCGAAGCGGAGCGATGAATCTAAATGTTCAGGCTATTTTAACCCACTAACGGCCGAGCAATTATGGGGTGCCAGAAATTTCCTACAAAATTATTTCAAAATTCGTTTTTCGTCGCATTTATGCAGGGTATGGTGCGCGCATAAGTCGCAATTGAATTTTAGTTAGTACAAAGTTGACAGAAATCAGCAAAATAAATAAATACATCCATCAACAAATTGTCAATTTATTCTTTGTACATGGCAACTGTCAGTTGAACAAAAGTTGATTCCAATCTTCTAAATCTTGTTTTAACCATCGGCGGCAAATGTGGATAAGTTTCATTAAATACTCTACATGTTTGAGTAACAATTCTATCGCAGTTGCCATGTATAAAGAATAAATTGATAATTTGTTGATGGGTGTATTTATTTATTTTGCTGATTACGGTATAACTTTGTACTAATTGTTTTTATTATTGGACATTTTGCATTACATACGTAACAAAACAAAAGCATTACTACTTGCCTACTAAAATTCAGTTGCGACTTATGCGCGCATTAATCCCTGCATAAATGCAACGAAAAAAGGATCTTCGAAATATTTAAAAAAAGCACTTGCTTTAGGAGTATAGTTGTTAATACTTTTTTGTAGGAAATCTTCCCCCCAATCGTACCACGTCATAAAAAATGAGTCATTCTATTTAAAAAAATTGAATTACGAGATATTAAAAAGGGCACTTCGATATTGACATATTAGGAACACATATTGTCAAAATTGACAGTTTTCAATTAATATACTCATAGAGGCATCCTCTAGGTATAAGTATAGATATAAATCATATTTTTATCTTACTCTTAAGAGAAGTTACAGACAGATTTCAAGATGCCTTTTAGACGTAAAAATTTTAGAAACATATGTACATATGTTTGAATAAAATATATTGCAATATAAACGAGGAATCCAAAAAATTACTAATATATAGGATGGTCTATTTAAAATAACAAATTTGGTGCTACTGTCGGTGGAACCGGAAGTGATATAAAGTTATAAATATTTTACATAAGGAGAACTGATTCAACCGCATGACAAGGATATTTTCAAAATTTTGTGCAACGGCAACCCTATAAACTTGTAACGAACGGTTTAGCGTAGACACCCGGTATACATAATGTATACGCTGTAAATGGCTTTGCAAAAAAAACCGGCAATATAAAGTTTCGAACGATTGTTTCCACTCCCAGACTAAGCATAAAGTAAAATTTCGAGTTTAGAAAAGCCCGAAAATTTGGTTTGGTCGCGGCCAAACCAAATTTTCAGACTGTTCTAAACTGGAAATTTTACTTCATTCGCCATCCGAATAAAACACTGAAATATTGTTAAGTTAGAAATACAGTGACATGTTTTTTTTTGAATGAGTAATTTTGGAAATATTTAAATAATAAAATATTTACATTGTTCTTCATACATTTTTAAGTCAGGTCAAATATAATTTAGCAAATTAACTAGTTTAGTAATTCAATTAACAAAAAAAAACTTCATGTTTAATTTAGGATTGAATATATAATTTAGGATTGATATATTTACTTACAGCGTATACAGCAGGATATATTTACTTAAAAGAACAAATCTTTGTATGTAATTCAATTGTGATTTAATAAAAATACTGATAGGTTTTTGCAACTTTCAAAAAACATTTATATTTTTATTTTCGTTTTAATTTTCTTGAGTTTTGTTCTGTAATCTGTATTTATTACTTTATTTTACATAAAAGCTTGCGACTTCGTATAAAGGTAATTGCGGTAACAAAAAGAAATAATTTAAATTGAAATTACTACCAACAAAACATGGACATTTTTTTTTATTTCTATATTAATTTATAATAATACAACCACTTGTAAACGATGAAAAATATTTTTATTTATAATGTGATAAGGTTTATTTGTATATTAATACACATATGTTTAAAATAGAATAACAACAATAATTATAATATTTAAATTGGGATGTTATTGATTAAAAATAAATTAAAACGTTTGCGTGAAAATAATAAATATTAATAATTCAAAACAAACGCCCTATAAATAACAGATTAACACACTAATGCACTTTGTGTAAATCACAATTATTGGAAAAATATTCGGCGATTTTGGTATGTTGGGAGTGAGGCGCGTGCACATGTCGACTACGATTATATTTTTATTGCCATTATTAACTGGATTTATGTTTTGCATTACAATAACTGCAATAACATTATCCGTGGGCAGGACTATATTTTTTCCGAAGCCTGTCCCAAAATTGATAGCCATCGAACGGCCAATAAATCAGCCGGTGCCCGATTTCGATCCGTTCCGGCATTCGGCATTGAAATGCACTCGGAAAAACTCTGTCATAAATCAGGTTTGAGCGAGTTTTTTCTTTTTCGGTTTTTTTTTTAACCACGAGCGGAGAATTTTTCACAGGCTTGTGCCCGTTTTAATTAACAACGCTGATATACATTATAAAAAACTAGTGTTGGGAACGAAGGAGTGTTAATGATTTAGTTAAAGTTGAACAAAAATTACCTTTTGGGCCCGGAGCATTCACCATAAAATAAAGAAGATATTCAATTATTTAGCATTTCCAATTCGAAGAACATGCAAATATCCTGATTATACAACTGAATAAATAAATAATGTTAATTAAAACTAATATAAAAGAATGATAATGATTTTGTTTAGGTTAAAATAAAAAATACTTTTTAAACCCGGCTCATTCACCACAAAATAAAGAAAAGAATCGTACATTTAGCATTTCCAATTCTTAGAGGATATAAATATTCTGATTATATATTAATTAAATTAACAATTTTAATAACAGTTAATATTATTACTAGGAACATGAAAAAGAATAATAATAATGTTCATTTGTGTCTAGAATAAACAGATACGTTTTTTAAATTATTTCACCAAAAATAAATTTCTCTAAGCTCTTAAATTTAAAAAGCATAATTCTTGTTAAACCAAATAAATATTTGTAAAATGTAACATTAAATTTAATATAAGCATTGTATTTTGAACTTCAGTTAAAAACTCTGCCTGATACGAGTGGCGCATGAAGTAAACATTCAAGTTTAGAAAAGCCTGATAATTTGGATTTTCCAGGGCAAACTCGCTTCGCTCGCGCGCTCAAGTAAATCCAAATTTTCATTCTTTTCTAAACTCAAAATTTGACTGCATGCTTATCAACTAAAGGAATTACAGGCTTGGGTTCAAAATTAACCGCTGTTAAAATAATAACAAATGACTAAAAATTTAGAACATATACAATGGAATATGTTTACTTAAAAGAAACATTTTTTTTGTAATTTGCTTATTATAGTTAAGCAATATATTATGAGAAAAACGCCTAATTTTAAACTTAGACTTAAAATGTCTAAACACAAGGTTCATTGCATTTCAAATTATCCAATATTTAATTAAACTCTTATCTCTCGTGTTCAAATGATTATTATGTTTTGTATACGTCTAAGCCTAACGTAAAATGTTACTGTTATATTTCATCCATTTTTTGAGTTGTGAGGATTTGAAATACAAAAAATAACAAGTTCGACTTATTTAGTTTACGAAACAACTGTAAATTCTCAGCACATAATTGAGGTATTTCAAAACTAAACAACACACCACCATTTTTAAAAATTCATGGACACATTTTAAATTTTAAAATAAATTTGCAGCAGTTACAATTTTAATTCATCCATACGCAATGTATGGTCAAAATATTTGATTTATACTCCATTCGCGTTTAGATTAATGTTAGGGAAACATAGGGCTTATTTTTCCTTGATCGCTGATTGGCAGAAATTCGAGGAAAATTCACGAAGCCAATAAATAGACAATTCTTTCTATTCCCCACTCACTCTCACTTATTGTGATAAATGAATTGTCATAATTGTCACTGTATTTTCAAATTCTTGGTTATAATGTTTAATAACGAAACACTAACGTATTTTTCTTCTTAAAAAAAAAAACAAGAAAAAATAACTCAAAGTGGACAGTTGTTAATGGCCCTCAACATTTATTTAAAATGCAAGTCTGGGACAAAATTTGAAAGCGAAGCTAAAAATCTTGTGGGTGCTGATGTCGGAACATCATATCATCTATGTTCAAAATTATTGCTGAAATGGAATCAACCGGAGAAGTTAAAACATGGCCAAAGAAGAAAGTGCGTCGTGATACTTATTCAAAGATGACTGAATGTGAAGAAAAAACCATACGACATTTTGTCCTCTCCTTCAAGAGAAAGGGTTAACATTATAAGTACGTTTGTGTTAGGGATGCTCCGGTCCTAAAAAATATCGATATTGGGTATTGATTATATCATAACAGAAAAGAAAAGTATTGATATTCAAAATATTGATCATTTTTGATACCAGATATTTTAGATTAATTATTATTTTAATGCTGTAAATTATTTTTTTAAGGCCTTCACCTAAGATTGAAAATATTGCTAAGAATAGTTTAATGACGCTTATGAAATTATCAATATACACTTTTTACAAAATTTTAATAATAATATTTCAATGTTTTATACGCGTGGAGCATGAAGTAAAGTTTCGAGTTCAGAAAAGCCCCGTGAAAATTAGTCTCGGGTCGCTAGCGCGACCCTCGACTAATTTTCTACGCGGGGCTTTTCTAAACTCAAAATGTTACTTCATTCTCAATCTGGAAGTGGAAAACACTCGTTTTGTAGATTAATAAAAATTTTGATGAGATTTTCGATCTTGTAATATTTGTCGATTTATAAAAAATTCACGAGATCAATATTTCAAAATTTTTATTAATTTATAAAATTTTCATGAAGATTTCGAGATTTTCGTTAACTTTTACATTTGTGTGGATTTATAAAACTTTAACGAGATTTTTAATATTTCAAGATATTTGTATTATTTTCGGTATTTTGAGATTTTCGTCATATCATAAAATTTTCATGAGATTTTCAATATTTCAAGATTTTCAATTTATAAACTCTTAATGAGATTTTCGATATGTTGAGATTTTCGTCAAATTATAAAAATTTAACACACATTTTTGTAAGATTTTCGACATTTCTAGATTTTGTTTTTTAACTCTGTATGTAAATAATCGATTATTATTTCTTGAGTAATGAAAACACCTTTTCTGAATTATTAATGAATAATGTTATAATAAGTTATGGTGTTTTAAAAATAATATAGTTCTTTATTAATACTGAGAAATATTGTAAAAAGGAGTCATGTGATATTCAAATAAACAATTAACTTAAATAATGTTGCTTATTAGCTTTACTTAAATACTATTCCTTGAAAAATTAATTTTGGTCTAACCGATTTCGAGTCAACATACGTTTCCCCTAAATTTTAAATTCCACGCCCAAAAAAGTCACTAGATTCCGCCATTTTAGCCGTATAAACCAGGCTTCTTAAAATGAATGGAGTATAAATTTAAACTCATTGAGGTCCAAAGATGAAATTTTACAGACAGAATAGTTTTCATTAAATGTTTGCTCAAATTACTTTTTCATAGCATTTTAAATTCAACACGAAAAATAGTGACGTACCATTTACAAAAACCATAGCTTTTGAATATGATTTGACATGATGCACATATTTTGAATTTAGAAACTAATTTACAATAGTTGCAATTTCTAAAAGTTATTAAAAAAATAATATAAGTAAACATTTTCAAAAAGTTTGTATTCATTTTATCATATTTCTAAAAGCTTTCTGCAACATTTTGTCGGAATCTCGAAAAAGATCACATTTAAACAAATATTTGTTTGCTTATATTAATTTTTTTTACACGGCTTTTGAAATTTTAATCTTAATCAAAATATTTAAAATTTTAAATAATGATAGATTTATTCCATGCATCCCATATGAATGCTCATGAAATTCTGAGGGTATTGATATTTTTGGTTTTAAAATATATCAATTAAAGACAGAGTTTTTACAGTTTTTCTGTAGCACAGGAAAGTAAATATTATATTTTATTTTTTGAAATTGTTCTCTCATAACTCCAAAAAAAAAGTAAAATAAATAAACAAGAAATATATGCATATCTGAGTACTTCACTAATACTGAAGTTATTAAACGAAAAGTGAAAGAAATATAAAAGGTAACATTTACAGAATCACTTGATATGGAAAGATCTTAAAGTATAAATTTAGTTCGGCAAGATAATGGAATTGTCAAATTAGATTTTTTATAATTTTGCATAGGGTGCTTTCAATTTTTTATTCTCAATTTAAGACACAGTTTAATTCATTTTCTAAGAATCCCATAAAGCTTCCTAAATTATCAAACTTAATTACATAATTAGTTCAATCACTTTGGTAAAAACGAGTAAAGATTTCGTTAAGAAGACGTTTTAAAGTTTTAACCATTCTGGAAACAGGAAGTTTTTGTTAACTCCTAGTAATCAAAATTACCTAAAAAAGTGATTTTATGCTTTTTTTGTAATTTCTTAGTAAATTGGCATCTCTAATTTTGAAAAATGTCCATACTTAAAGCAGGACTATAGCAAGATTTCAGATGCAAGTCTGGCAAACTCCATATTCAAATTGTCGAAACTAGTCACAATAATAAAATAAAAGATATACAAAAATTAGTTACTTATTAATCATAAAATATCTAAAGTTGCCAATGCTTGGTTGTAGAATATTTAAAAAATATTTAGTGATATATTTTAGGCAATATACAAGGTGATTCACCATATATGCATACCTCCCTGCCCACCCCTCTAACTTGGTTATTTGAACCGATTTGAAAATTTAAAAAAACGGTGGAAATACTTTCTAAGCGAGATTGCACGCACTATATCTAAATATAAAGGGTGTCCAAAATAAATAAACTATGGGGTAGTAGTTGATTTTGTTAAATAAAACACCCTGTATTTTATTTTACAATCGGTTAGAGATTTTAATTAGGAATACAAAGATAAGGGGATTGATGAGATTATGTCAAATGACTAAGGATATATAGCTGATTTTCTGATACTTATGCATAATGAGTCTGACGCAGGAGGTAGATTGAAGGTATATTTGACTTCAATATTACATATATTATAGTCTTCATGATTTTACGAGGAATATTCTCAGTTATAAACAAAGGACCGAAATAATATAGGCCTTGAGAATAGTAAGTTTATGCTAGTGTCAATCTCGAATTAGAATGAGTAGACTTCTTTGCTCAAACTTTTATAAGAGAATTACCTTGTCTCTAGATAATGGTGGTTCTCACATGGAATAATTGCTACAAGTTTTTGTTATCCTTTATTAAATTATTAGATTCTCATTTAAACAATGTCATTTTTAGTTTCGTTGTATGATGTGTCACCATTTTTAAACACTACTTTAAATTTTCCGTATGTTTGTACACTTCTGTGCAATAAAATTAGGCACACAAAATATGTTATCGTTTAAAACGGACATGATGAGTTTCCTAGTTACGAACATTTGTAAATATGTCAATATCCTTAATGTCAAAATGCTGCGTCATTTAGACAACAGTTCAAATATTCGAATTCTAACTAAAATAGAAGATGGTTTTTCTATTTCGGCTTTGTTGTCTTTATTATAAGCTTTTTTTTTCAAAAAGTCATAGTCTTGGTTTTCTAATAAAGGTGTTATTTTCAAGTTATGGTGTTTTATCATTTATTGAAACTGCTGCTAGGCAATTAACATAGACCCGAATTTTACAACTAGAATATTGTGAAAAACAGTTATAAGACTTGTGCTTAATTTTATTGCACAGAAGTATACATTACACTTATTAAACATATGTATCAGAAAATTAGCTATATCCTCCTTAGTCGTTTGACATAAACCCATCAATCCCAGTAAATTTGTATTCTTAATTAAAATCTCTAACTTACTGTACCATGAAGAGAGTTAATTTATTTTGGACACCCTGTATATTAGGATACGATGTATAAAATTACGCTAAAAAAACCATTTTAAATGTTTTTTAAAACTTGCAAATCATTGCAGAAATAATCAAGTTAGAGGACGGGAGGGAGAGACTTTTACGGTGAATCACCATGTACAACTGATTTGTTTTACATTCATTCCCTGAAATTTTAAATTGAACGGTTTTATAAAATCGACGTATGTATCTCTGAAAATTTACAGCATGTGCATTATGTATGTTTAAAGAAGAAGTCCCAGTATGTAATATATTAAGTCATTCATAGAAATCATAAGAAAAAGTGCAGGATTTTACCTAAAATCAACTTTTAGAGTTACCTCTATAATTGCTCGGCCGTTAATGGACAGAAAAATAGTAAATAGCCTTAATTATTAAATTTATAGTAGAAAATCCTACTAAATAATACTACATGGTTCTCCTTCAAGTCTTATGAGGCTATTGAAAATCTAAATGTGTCAGTAGAAATTAGCAATATTGTTTTAAATATTTTGTGTAAAATCATTACTATTACCAATCGAGTAAACATTACAAATGTTTATGTAATGTTTAGGTGATTATTAATACTAACGATTTGTCACAAAATATGAATACAATTTTTGGTCATATATTTAAAATATAAAAGTTCTAATAAAGCTTTCTGAATAACCATACAATATTTCTGTTTAGATTTTTTTGTCCCTCGTATATTTGAAATATTTGTTATAAATTATAAGCTTAATTATTTTATAATATTATTGTTTAGTTCAACATAACCATCGCTTCAAAAGCAAAAACCACCCAAACTTTTGATTCATCGCCCTTTCTCGTTTGTTTGAATATTTGTTCTCCTTTTCAAAAATTTCTCTCCGCGAAAAGCGCTCACATCCTCGCGTTTATTTGTCGAGTAATTAAATTCTCTCCCCGACAAACAAACAAAAATTTCTTCTGGCGATATTATTCCGTGACGTCATCGTCGTTGTCGGCGTTTTGTAAATAATTCAGGAAGTGTTGACGCTGTTTGCGTTGTATAAATAGCAAATGGGGACTTTATAATTTATGCCGTGAGTAATTGAAGTTTCGTCAAGACAAATCGAAGTTTTCTTTTGTCGGTGTTTTAATGCCTGGATATTTACAGCGCGAAGGAATGAATAAGTAATGCGCAAGTAAAAGTTTCTTTTTTTGTTTAATGTGCGGTGTGTGTGTGGTGTTGCTCATTAGGGTTTTAGTTTTCGGTAGAGTTTTAGTTCCTTACAAGAGTTTGTAAATTATATATCACACGATGAAAATAAACATGAAGTATTAATATGTATAATTTGTAAATAGGGTAAATTTTAGTTGAATAATTAAAGTCATTAAGTGGTAGGTATTTAATGACATTTTGCTCTAATGCGAATGTGTGTGAGTATAATTTACGAATATTGTATACATAAATCAAAATACTTATTCGGTGTGCTCATGTTTTTTTTATTTAAATGTTAGTTAGAAATTGTATTTCTTTTTCTGCAATTTGACGGTCCATTATTAGTAAATTTAAAATATTAATTTTTAATAATAATATAAATTTACTGATAATGGACCGTCAAGTAAATTTATAATTGCATTATAATTGAAGCGTGACATATGCAAAAGATCGTAAGTACCAAATGAGATATTTTATAGGAAAAACATAAAACGTGAATGAAAGTAGACTGGCACTTATGACGTTTTGATAATTGAGTTCCTATTTCTGCCACTTGTAATAGCATCATCGCTCCTGCATTTATTGTACAAGTAAAGCATGACATTTAGAACACATTTCGTATATAAAACGCATTACTTAAAAATTGGCACTTACGACTTTTTGCGTATAGCAAGCCTTAATTTACTTATAACTAATAGATTAATTTTAAGTTGACTTATTTCAACTTAACCGTTTTGTTACTTTATACTCATGCCGTCAATTTCGATTGTTATAAATCCCATCAAAGGTTATTCTTTTCTTAGTAATGTCTAAACATTTTAAAATTCCGCAGTTTTTTCTTAATTTTCCACTAATATTTGTGAACAAACGCGTTATTTTTTCAATTTGGATCAATTACTTTTGCTTTGTTTCTACTTTTACATTCCGTAATTTTATTTCTTTAATAACGTCAATCGAGATTTTCGGTATTTCTCATAGAAGTAATGAAATAACATTTAGAAAATATTATGTCAAAAGTGACGTGATATGTCAAACAACAAAAATTGATATTTTATGAGTCGGCTGTTCACAGTTACGTAATATTTAACAAAATAATGACTATTTTATCAACTGTTTGTTTTCCTGTTTTACAGTTACATACGTTTAATATAAAAATAGGTATATTTTTAACGCTTTTTTATGTAAAATTTTACCTCCATTAATTCTTTCCGTTAAACTTGACAGTTTCTTATGAAAATTGATAAACACGCTGAAAATAGTTAATATTATCAAGATATAGGTATACATGAACAATTATCGGCCTATTTCAATTATACCAGTAATTTCGAACAATTTTGAACTTGTGCTGCGCGGACAGTTGGCTGATTATTTTGAGAGTAATAAACTACTCTCAAGTAATCAATTTGAATTCCGTAAGGGCAAATCGGCAGTGCGTGCCATGACAGAATTCATTAATGGTATACTGGATAGTCTAGAACATAAACAACATGTCATAATACATTTAATGGATTTATCAAAAGCTTTCGATTGTGTATCACATGATATTCTAATTGGAAAATTGTATGGCTATAATATGTCTACGTCTAGCTGCCACTTTATTAAATCCTTCTTGAATAATAGAAAACAAATTGTTATAGTGAACAATCAGAGATCAAAAGATGTAGTAGTATCCCACGGTGTACCGCAAGGATCACATTTGGGTCCTCTCTTATTTCTAATTTATATTAATGATTTTTCTAACAACCTCTCTAAATATGGGAATGTATCAATAGTACAATTTGCCGATGATACATCAATATTAATTAAGGATAAATCGAAGGAGGAACTAGTTTCAATAGAACATAGAGTAGGGGAACAATCCAAGTGCTGGTTCACAAAAAATAATTTAAACATGAATGATCAAAAAACTGTGAGATTATTATTCTCCTTGAAAGACTACGAAGAACAAATTCTTGTAAACTCAACTGAGTTTCTTAGTATACACGTGGACCAACATCTTAGATGGGATGGATATTCATGTCAATGATCTGGCAAAAAAATTGACAAAAAATATTTATTTATTATATATTCCATTTGTTTCTGGATCTCGCCTAGCTATGGAAAAGTGACAGTTTAAGTATTGTAAATGGGGCTGGTTGTGTTTTAAATCAGGGTTTTTAAATGTCACTGTCAGATGTTCGATTTTAAGGTTATAATTTCTGACTATTGTGATCTTACACTGTTGCCTGTTTTACAAATTTTCAGATATAAAAGGATAATAATATGCAGTTTTAAGATTCACAAAATTTACTACTTGGTTTTTGTACATACAAACACAGCAATAATATTGTATATAACAAATATAATGAATTCGGCTCTCCAAACTTATTTCGTCATCCATTTGTATTTCTCGCTTGGGTATTCCCGTTAACACATTTTGATCAACTCCATCCATCCACCTTAATTTTGGTCATTCTCTCTTCTGTTGGCACTCAGTATTTTTTTGTAGAATTGCAAATTTATTCCCACCCTCTTGTGATACTGATAATTTTCATGTCAAACAATTTTTAAGCCCTCATTCCACTTTTATTATTTAGTCAAGAGAGCCTGCATCTGAATCTTCTGATGTTTGTACTGAGCCAGATTCCCCAAGCGAAATAATAAAAGGAGAAATGGTTTCAAAAGAAAGGTTCCCCATGTGTTTTGTCCAGTCATCCGAAATGAGTTTTTCACAATGATCACAGAAATTTTGCCACATATCGGATGTACATTTTGAGAGAGACTCAAGCCATAAATTCTGAACACGATCCTTAGATGGTTGCTTAGAATTTATGTGCTTATTGTAGTAAGTCTTACAAAACCCCCATGCCATTTCAATTGGATTGTATTGACAATGGTATGGCGGTAATCTAAGAACTTCGTGCCTGTTCTTTCTCAAAATGTCATCAACTACGTAAATTTTGTCATTTGATCTAAAAGGTATAAATAAAGCCCATAGTTCCTTTTTGGTTAATTTTGGATTGAATTTTACATTGTGTTTAACCAACCACTCCTGCATTTCGCATTTCTTACAAGAAAATGAAGGAGTTTTGTCTAATTGCACAGAATGGTATGCAGCATTATCCATAATAACTACACATTTCCCTGAAAGCTTAGCCAAAGCAGGAATAAGTTGATTAACCACCCAATTTTGAAAAGTATTACCATCCATTGTGGCATGGTAGTCTCGGTCATTGTTTTTCGAATGTAATAAAAAATCGCACCCATACAAAAACCCACCCCTATACCCAGCATGTAGAATGGTGAAGCGTTTGCCTTCATTTTTGAATTTAGTTGGATTACTTTTTATATCCGTTTCATGTACCCAGCATCGAGCCACGGATCCATTCTGATATATCCATGTTTCATCAAGGTATACGAGTTGGATATCTTCACTGGAATTTTGATACTGTAAAAATTTTCTAAGGAAAATAATTTTAGCTGCAACAACATGTTTTTGTTCACAGAGAAGAAGAAGCGACCGCGTGGCGAAATAATTGTTGCAAGATTAACAATAAACCTCTTGAAAATTAAAAAGAGGATTACTTATGATATCATAAATTATTGCAACACTGTTAAAATAAGGAATCAGGAGTCGCAATTAATAAAAAATGTAAATGTTGATACTGCAACATAACAACACGAAAGCATGGCTAGGCGAGATCCAGAAACAAATAGAACGGTGTATACTAAGGAATCTGACGCGGTGCCTCTTTAAAAAAAATATTAGAGCATATTTTGCACTTTGCCATTCATTGCTGTCCTATGGTCTGCTGGTATGGGGTCACTCGGATGCTGCCAAAAGGATATTTTGCCTGCAACGCAGAGCAGTGCGAATAATAGCAAACCTAGGATATTGCGATAATTGCAAAGCTGCATTTACCGAACTGGGTATTCTGACACCACCCAGTCAATACATTTTGCACTGCTTAATATGGGCGAAGAAACATTAAGCAATGTATTTCGTCAATGGCAAATATCATAATTACAATACAAGTAATAATGAGCAGATGAGACAAGTGTACAGTAGACTTAAGTTAACAAAAAATGGAACTAGGTACTATGCTCCTAAATTATTTAATATGGTGCCGAAAATTGTACAAAATTTTGAGTTGAAAAATTTTTAAGAAATACTAACAGGTGTCCTAATGTGGAGAGAATAAAATGAAATATATAGTCAGTATTGTCAATAGATAGTAGTTTGTTTAATAATTTCTAATTCAAGAATTAAATAAAAACTATTGGCTCAAAAATACATTTTTAAGATGACATTATTTACGTAAATCGTCATTTATGACGTAAATTATCATTGTTACCTAATATAAATTGTCATTTTTTATTAACCTACAAAATCCAATCAAGAAAATGTCTTTGGTGACTGAATTTAATTTCTCTTAAGTAAAATCATCACATGAACATAATTTTGTTAATATTGATATTTTGTGTGAATGTAAAGCAAAACTATTTGTTATTATGTCAAAATCAGAAAACATTATAGTTTTTGAGTTATTTGCAATTGCAGGAGAGTCTAATTTTACTGAATATAGAAAGAAATCAAAATTTGAAAAAAATATAAATTTGGCTATTGTTCTTCCAGAGTAGCAATATTACAAGAAATATAATAAAGCTAGTTAATTGATTAATCATAACTGATATAAATTGTCGTTTTTATCGTACATTTTTTTGTTCTATATTTCTATTTTTGACATATGGATTGGCATTTTTGACTGCGTTCTGATATTTTTGGATATTTTTGTACCATTACAATTTTTTAAATTGTTTTTGGCAGTTGTCATTTTTGGACATCTTTAAGATATTTATAATACGGTTACAAACAAAATATATTAGATATAGGTACCATATTACCTTTCTACCCTGACGTCATTGAATTCTATCTGTTTTCAATCAATGGATTCTGGTTAAAACACAACATCTTCAATTGTTTGGCAAGTCGAATGTTAAGTTTGCGTTTCTATCATCATGACATTCACAATGCCTGTCAAAATACTTCAAATGCGTACATTTTACGAAAATGCTGAAAATCTTATTTGAACAATAGCGAAACAATTTGAAGAAGAAACATGGGATTTCCAATAGTGAGCAGAAAGGTTTACGATAAAAGTAAGTGAAAGAATAATATAATATAAATACAGGGAATTTTTCTTTCAAGTATACATATCTCGATTCAGCGTATGCGTTTTGAGTCATTCGTTGTTCTTTTAATAAGTTTAATTTTAAGTTTAGAACGAGTGTTTTCCACTCCCAGATTAAGCATGATGTAAAATTTCGAGTTTAGAAAAGCCTGAAAATTTGGTTTGGTCGAGTAGCGGGTAGCGCTACGAGACCAAACCAAATATTCAGGCTTTTCTAAACTCGAAATTTTACTTCATGCGCCATGCGTATAAAACACTGATTTAAAGTGAACATCAAAATTTAGATAACTTATATAATTAAAAACGTCTGATTTAAATTTATGAAATTACTGATGTCTGGCTTTGGTGGCACCCCTTCGCTTAATGCGCCTGGGGCCGTTTCCCCCTTGCCCCTCCCTTCTTACTGCAACCCTTAGTAAGTTTAATGAAACTACATGAAATATCATACCACTGAAATCGAGGAATAAAAATAGTTCAGTTATGTACATTCCGCAACATAAAATTATGTGGCGAAATGTAAATAATTGAACTGTTTTTTTTGTAAAAAGAAATGATATGTAAATGAAACAATTTGCTAGGTAATTTAAAATCCAAAGTACTCAAAAACAGGGTAGATATTATCAATTTTCTGTTATTTTATAGTATCTTCTAGGTTTTTTAAAATGTCTTTTTATTTTCAACAGAATTCTAGTAAACACAAAAAGGCACAACTTTTCCCCAGTAACCAAATCTTTATTATTCATATTAAATGAAACACGTAATTATTTTTCTCCACTTGTGTATTTTAATATAAATAAACCAGTGGAGAAAAGGGATTACTTGTTTCATTTAATATTAAATTCTTCTTCACGTAACTCATACCGACACATATATTATTCATAATAAGAAAGTTATACATGCTGTCTCGCTTAAAATGAGGTACCTGTTCGCGACGGACCCGCGCATTTTTAATTTAAATACATTTCTTTTATCTGTATTTCTATTCTTTATTGTTATTTCTTTGTTACTGGAGACCAGGGCTGCATTTACAAGGGGCGACCATCGCCAACCCCAATAAACAGACTGTAAAACTCTTTGTATAAAATTTTTCCTCCAAACCATTGTGTCTCGCGAAGACGTGCCTCAGCGCTGGTAATAAAGATTGTCAAGCTTCGGAGTTTTACAGCCTAAAACTTGTAAAATGCAGTTCCTGAAAATCCAAAATTTCCAGAATATTCGTACGCTATCCTACTCTTTCTTGTACAATTTTCTTTCTTTCCTTTACCTACCCTGACTACCCCACCACCTCCTTTCAACCAATCAAATCATTCCTCAAAAATTCACCCTGAGTCTCTTCTCCACAAGACTTCACTTCCAATCGACCAAGCGTACGAGTAAGTTATATCTTGTTTTTCATACTTGTGATTTTTGCAATTTGTAATATTTTCTAAGACTTCATTCATTTACTTTGTTCATTTTCTGATATATTTAACTTTGTTCATTTTCTCATATATTTTAACTCTTTACACTTTCATCTTCACTTAATATTCTTTTTCAATTACCTTGTTATTTTGTTTGTATATATTTGTTTGTTCATCTTTGATGCACGTAGTTAATAATAAATCTTTATTTTAATTTTACGTGTTTAAGTAATTTTAAACCCAAATCGTCAAAATGCGAAAACAGTACCCATATCTAAATGTTGTGGTTGCAATAAATATTATTTAATATTTTCATGAGTATTGTCATTTTATCGTATGTTCAGTTTCAAAAAAACCTCTAGAGTGCCTTGGAAAATATTGTAGGTTGGCAACTCTGAAATTACATACACTTCCTAAAGCGTGTAGCCAACTTAAACTTTAAAAAAAGATTAAACCTCTCTAAAGGTTCTTTTGTATTAAACATACCATATTATGTACAGGTATTATTAGGTAATTATCATTTTAAGTGTTAACATTTTTTATTTATTATAGAAATACGTGAAAATGAGAGCAAATAAAAAAAAAAACGATACACACATTCAATGAAAAATCGTCGATATGAATGGCGTGCCGAGGAAGAAAAGGGGGTGGCGAAGTCGAAAAGAAACGCTCCAAATCGGCGAACAATGTAAGCACGAAAGGTTCGTCTCGGCAGTATACACTCTATCCATCATCTAATAAATCTGTACCGATTTCAGCTTTAAAATGAAATTTCCAGCGAATACTTTGAGAAAAATTGCTCTCTCGAAAAAACCCTGCACCCCCCCCCCCCACACACACATCCGCCCCTCCCGCAACACCCAACACTCCGACGCGTCAATTACTTATATTGCGGAACGCTATCTGAGAACAAGCAAGGGAACAAGATAAACTTGCATTAACAACCAATATCCGTCCGTATAAATTTACTCCAACATCGATTTTTTTATATAAACGGGGAATTTTTCTTTTAAGTAAACACATCCTGAAATATAGGCTGTAAAATGTCAAGCATTAGTTGATTTTATGAAAGAGTTAAATTAAAAATTTCTAACGAAGGTTTCCACTTCTAGAATAAGCCTGAAGTGATATTTTGAGTTTAGAGAAGCCTGAAAATATGGATTGGTCTATATTCTATTCTAGACAAAAGGGGCGTGAAGTTTGACATTTTTACAGCGTCAGTAACGTTTCTTAATAAAACTTAATGAAATAGGTATTCACTTCCAAATTAAGCATGAAGTAAAATTTCGAGTTTAGAAAAGTCTGAAAATTTGTATTTGCCGGGGCGAGCGAGCGACGCAAATGCAAATTTTGACAATATTTGTATTTTTTTATAATTTTTGTAGTAATTATGAGTTTGTCAGTTTAAAGATAATTTAATATGGTTTCATAAACAAAACGGAATGGTATTTGTTTGGGTGATGAGTAAAAACATGTGGTACTGTACGTCTGGTTTATTCAATTGGCAAAAGTCGACTGATTACAAACATTCCTAAAACTACCTACCACCTACCCTTAACCTAAGATGCGCGGGTGGGGGATTTACTACCCGGACGGGCCCACTACCCAGTCAGAGCGGGCGTGGGCGTTAACAGTATTTTATATTGTAAATATAGTAAAATAAATCTTTAATGATGAATGACTTAGGATCATTGTTTTAATTTTTTATTGTCAACGTCTATTGACATTTTAGCAACCACAAAATTTGAAAATTGTGATAATGTTTATATATGGTATTAGAAATATTTACTTGGAGTTTAAATTTTCCAAATTACGAATAATTGTGAAAACATTGTGAACTTTATTGAAATAAATAAGAAAAAATGTTACAAACATATGGCAATTTATAAATTAGAAAAAAATTATAAATAAATAAATAATCTTGATTGGTAATTTGTTTATTTCCTTTGAAACTAGATTCGGCATTTAAAACATGCAATCTTCAGTAAAACTACAAGTTACAATATAATATAAGTAAAAATACATACAGGGAATACTTCTAAGTATATAAATCTTGATTCATGCTTTGTAAATATTCAGGAAAAACAGACACATTTTATTGTCAAATCCAAAAAACCTATTCTGTCTATTCTACATATTTTAGTCGAGTATATTATTTTCTTGATATTTTTATGTGTAAATAATTTCGGAGCCGAGGGGTTAAAAACACTTTGTCGCAAATAACTGTGGGCATGAAAGGGGCCTATTCATCATGTTTTGATAGGGCGCGAGATTGTGGTTAGGCCTGGAATGATGGGATTGTGGCTTTTGAACACGACGCCTCCTTGCATATTCAACATAACATGTCGGATTATCTCACGCTAAAGAAAATCCCATTAATGCTGAGATTGTGCTCGCGCACGCAATTATTTATTGTTATTACGTATATTTACTTTATATATAAAGAGTACTAAAAAGTATTTGAGAGATTGTGAATAGAGAATTAAGTTTATTAACTTGATGAATCAAGGTTTTGATTGTAAATTTAGTAAAAAAATATTTAGTAAATTTCAATAAATGTAGTAAATCTTTAATTAGTTACTTATTGGAATAATATTGCGAATTCTAATAATTTGAAATATGAAGAGAATAAACAATTAGGGATTATCAGGAAAAAAAAGTTTTTTAAATGTATACAGTTACTATCACTGAAAATCTAAAACTCTTGGTTTTTAATACTCACAAAACATTTGTTTGTATATTATTCCTAGTGAATTGAAATAGGCCTTCTTTAATATTTTGTATAAAAATTGTCCAGTTTGTAAAATCGTTGAATGTTTTATTCTATTCTGAATTGATTTCTTAGCGCTTAGTAGCATTTACATAGACAGTGGCGTAACTACTGCCGGCCCAGCGGATGCAATGCCGGCCCAGCGGATGCAATGCTACAAGGGGCCTCCATTTGAGGTTTTTTTTTGCTTGTTCATTACAGTTGAGAACAGAAGTAATTATTCATTCTGGTATGATTTTTCATGATGATCAGCGGATAAGGGAAGCGACTTACGATTGAAGCGTTTGTGCCCTACCAGGTGGTCCAGCAGAAATGATTCGCTTTTGGCTGTTCGTCACAGATATTCGGATATTTTACGCGCTTTGTCAAAAATAATCTTAACCAGTACGAGCCCATCCGAGCGAGCAGATGCGTGCAATTTAAATAAAGAAATCGAGACGTTTGAGTTTGTTTTCCAAGTTGTGCTGCATTCACATATCTTGAACGCGATCAATGCCGTTTCACAAAATCTCCAAAAGTCTGATTTTGATCTGTGGCAAGCCCGTGATCTGATTGAAGCAGCCCGGAAAGATTTAACGGAATTTAGAGGTGACTTCGACAACGCCAAATCCGATGCAGTGAAGCTGGCAGCCACATGGGGTGTGAAACCGGAATTTTCTGCGAAACGGGTTAAAAAGACGAAGCGCCATTTTGACGAACTTTGTGAAGACCAACGTCTGTCCGATAGCGAGAAACGGTTCCAAGTAAATGTTTACTATGCGTGTTTGGATATTGTAGTCACTCAATTGAAACACCGATTTGTTGGCTTGAGCCAAATTGTCGATTCGTTCGCGATAATTCGGCCACAGAATTTACTGGAGTTTTCTGAAGAAGAACTTGCGAAGCGGTGCGAAAAGTTCTGCGAAATGTACTACGACGACATAACCGACCAACTGTTAAATCAACTGTTGTCCTTGCGAAGCTGTCTGAAATACCAATTGTCGAAAATCCGTTGGCAAACTTGGTTCTGATCGAGTATTTCAGTCTCTCGGCTAGTTTCCCGGATGTGTGTTCGGTACTTTTACTCTTCTTGACAATTCCCGTGACAGTTCCAACGGCAGAGCGATCATTCTCGAAACTGAAGCTGATCAAAAATTACCTTCGAAACTCGATGGGACAAGAGAGGTTGGCGGACCTCACTATTTTGTCCATAGAGCACAAGGTAACCAACTCCTTGAAAGCGAATCTGGAGGAGATTATCGATGCGTTCGTTAAAACGAAAGTCCGGAGGGTTAGAATCTAAGTCTGTTATGCTTAAACTGTAAATAGATAGTTCTTAAACTGAAACTAAAACCAAAATTTGCCTTTTTCCTTTTTTTATTTTTTTTTTTTGCTTGTAAGCTGGGGCCCCGGACCGACTATGCATCGGGGCCCCGGGAAGGATCATTACGCCACTGTACATAGATCACTGAATATACATTTTTATAAACAATACACTTATTATAAATTTAAAATTTAAATTCATTATATTAAATAATAATAGAACACACAACCAAATATGTTATGAATATCATACAGCGTGTAAACGAACTACTGTACAGGCTCTCTACCACATAAGGGGCAGCGTTTAATCAAACAATACCTGCATTTGAAATTACCATACCTTAAGTAGATAGCTCACAAATAATTATTAAAAATAATTAATAATAATAGGCCACATGTTTGTGGTATCTGGTATACGCGCACATAGCGTATTTTAAGAGAGATTCCACATAGACTGGTAGTTTTTAAACGATTTGGATTTCGAATTACACCATCCAGAGAAAAGTAGGTCAGATTGTGAAGAATTACTCTTATTGAAATGTTTAGATAAGAGCGGCGAGGGTGGATGATTTTTAAACATAAAAATAGTTTGCTGTTTAGTCTATGGTGAAACTTATTCCATGAAACATCTACATTTTGTAACATGGCGCGATACGTTTATTCAAACATTGAATTGGCAGAGATGTTTCTTATTTACGGTGAAACTCGGTGTAATTCCGCGGAAGCTGTAAGAATTTATCAAGAGCGATTTCCTGAACGACACTTACCACCGCCAAACCGATTTAGAAATTTATTACAAAGAGCACGCGACACTGAAAGTTTGCAGCCCGTCGCCGGAGCCCCCGGAGTTGGTGACCGTCCAATGCGATATTTGCGAGCGGAAGATGAAATTTTGAATCTGTTGGAAGCGGATCCTGGTTTAAGTACCCGTATTATCGCCGCTCAGCTAAATGTATCGCACACATTTGTCAGCAGTGTTATACGAGACAATATTTTTTATCCGTATCACTACCAGCGTGTACAACATCTTCAACCCCATGATTTTCCCAAAAGAATTGCATTTTGTCAATGTATTTTGGCACAAAATGTTCAAAATCCTAACTTTACCAGACATGTTAGTGACCGACGAATCGTGCTTTACGCGTAATGGAAGTTTTAATTTCCATAATATGCATGTTTATGCAATAGAAAATCCTCGTGTTACGCGTAGAACTCATTTCCAGCATCGCTTCTCCCTTAATATCTGGGCAGGTATTTTAAATGATCAATTAATTGGGCCATTTATGTTCCCATTTAATTTGAATGGAGAACGATATTTACGATTTTTGCAAGATGACCTTTTAGATCTTCTAGAAAATGTACCCTTAGCTTAGCTTCTTAGAACAATGTGGTATTTGCAAGATCAAGCTCACTATGAAAGGCGCGTTAGAAGATATTTGGTTGATGAGTTTCCAGGACCTTGGGTTGGTCGTGGAGGCCCTGTACCATGGCCTCCAAGAAGTCCGGATTTAAACCCCTTAGATTTTTTTCTTTGGGGATACTTTAAAAGTGAAGTCTACACTATTGACAATGCTGAAATGCTGATACAACGAGTAAACGCCGCGGCTAATACCATTCGTGAAAAACCTCGTGAAATGTTTGCTACTGTTCGTGCAAATTGGATACGTAGAGCCCAAATGTGCATTGAGTGCGGCGGACGTCAAGTTGAACACTTATTGTGATTTTTTTATACGTGACCCAGTTTTATCTAGTAATTCTAGACAGTGTGTGTGTGTGTAGTGCGTGGTAAGTGATTTATACGTCTCGCAGTAGTAACAGTAAATAAACAATACCACAAATGAGTGATATGGTTTCATCTAGTCATTCGAGACAGCGTGCGTGTTTAGTGCGTGCGAAGTGATTTATGCGCCTCGCAGTAGTAAAAGTAAATAAAAAATACAACAACTTACGCATCCACGCAAAATATCATGAACACAGGTAACCAGAAGTTCTCAAGAAGTAAAAAATGCATGAAAAATTATGAAAAATCCAATATTTTTTTCCGATTTTATTTTTGCTGCAATTGGTGTCAAAATATTTTGTGTATACGCCCTTAAGAGGATGTACATTAGTTCGCTACACGTTGTATATAGGACTATTGTTAATCACTTTATTGTTTACAATAATTGTATCTAGTGAGTGATTGGCCGTTAATGGGTTAACCGATTAAGCTAGATTGATGCATTAACGCAACAATATTAATGTTTCTTTAATTAAATTACTTATTAAATTAATTTGATACATTGTATTATTTGATCTGAATTGATAATGTGTGTAGAAAAATGTAAATATTTTAGTATTTAAATATTTTTATTATTACTCATTTTAAAAAAAGTATTTTAAAGTGTATTTCTAAAGACACAATATTTCAGTGTTGTATACGCGCCAAGCATGAAGTAAAATTTCAAGTTTAGAATAGCCTGAAAATTTGGTTTGGTCACTCCGCTTCGCGGAGCGACCAAACCAAATTTTCTGGCTTTTCTAAACTCGAAATTTTACTTCATGCTTAACCTGGGAGTAGAAACACTCGTTCGAAACTAACAAGATCGCTTTTAGAAAATCATACAGTATGTTTATTTAAATGAAAAATTCTCAGTATGTTATATAATAAGTCATTCATAGAAATCATAATAACAAGTGCAGAATTTTACCTAAAATCAAGTTTTAAGGTTAACTCTATAATTGATTGACTGTTAATAGACTAAAACAACCTTTATTGAGCAAATGCACTTGTACACTTTAATAACGCAACTTCCAGTTGTATTTATAGTTGCAATGTTTAAATAGCAAAATTTGTTCACAAACGATAAATTGTCAGTTTACAGATCGATTTAAGTCACCATAAATTTGGTCAGATCGATTTAAGTCACTATAAATGGATATTTTGTTGTATGTAGATGACACAGCAATTAAAAAATAACTAAATCACCCAAATATGAAAATGAAAAAAGTGCGAACTTTAGTGATCAATAAAATAGGCTTGAATCTCTTTAATTTATATAAACTTCATCAATGAAACTCTATATAATTCAAGTTTTAAGCAAGCAAACATTAATTTAGAGTTTTATTTTGATATTAATGCTTGATATTATTTGATCATACAAGAGACGTTTTTAAATATCTTAATATTTTCCTTTATTTTACGCAAAATCAGAATTAAAGAGTTAAATAAACAGCCTAAATTAAAAAAAAAAAATACTTCATTCTCTAATAAAACTCTATTAATTGTAGCTTTAAAGAGCCCATAATATTGATTAAGAAATTAAACAAGTTCTGCCAAAACTATGACATTACTTTTGGAATATTTCAGTATTCACAAATCGGGATCTAAACAGCCTCAACTTGCTTAATAATTTCACTGTTCTGCAATAAAATTCTTAAAATGTTTACATGTAAGAGCACAAAAAAATAATGGAGATATTAAACAATTTCTGACAAAATTACCTACTGCTCAAAACAAATATCCAAATAATTACACTTAAATTATTTAGTTCACACTGTATTTTTTTGTTACAGGTATTTATTTTTGTTTATACTTCTCTATAAAAAAAAGCGAAATAAATATATATTAGGAAGTAATTATTTTCCCTTTGAAATAAATTTCGTAACACCCTTGATTTTTTTGCTTTAATTATTTTTTCAACCTAACTGTCATATGTTCAATGAAAAAAAACCTCTAGAGTACCATGATTTTATTTTTAAATGTAAGTTGGTTACACGCTTTTGGAATTGACATATAAAACGTCAGACATAATATACATTTTTATTTTTTTTCAAATTACAAAATATTGTTTTTGCCCGTAGAATTATTATAAAACTATGAATCTTATAAAAAATTATAAATTAATAAAATTAAATAAATATAACATATATACACAATTTGGAAAATGTTCAATACTTTTGATTATGTAAAATCTATGAATTTAATGAAAAAATTCAAAAAGTAAAATATATATGAAAGTATAGTTATATGTTAAATTTTGTGAAAACTATGAATGTAATGCAGTTGGCAAATAAATGAAGCAGAGAAGAAGAAAAGTCAAGTTTGTTTCAGAGACATATGTATTAAAGACTTAAAGATAAAAATTACAGGCATACAATCAGTCGTTCTATAAAACTCGTCATAAGCTATTGATTTTCTATACACTTAATAACGTTTACTTCTAAACTGACTATAACTCTTTCACTACCACTAAGTGATATACAAGGATTCGTTACTTTTACGTATACATTTCCCGTCGTATACGCTGTGAATTTTCAGGCAATCGTCAACCTTTAATGACAACACTGAATTCCTAAAAAAATGAACAGTAAGATAATTAACACATCACTATTGTCAAAAAGATGTTGGAAATACCTACAGTTTGTGTTTGTTTAGCAATTTTTTTCTAAGAAATCACTAGCTGTCTAACAAGTGTTTTCCAGTCCTTTATTAAGCATGAAGTAAAATTTCGAGTTTAGAAAAGCCTGAAAATTTGGCTTTTCTAAACTCGAAATTTTACTTCATGCGCCCACGCGTATCAAACACTGATTTCAATTAAAGTTTAAAACATACTACTAAGGCTTCGAATTTTCCAAACTCAACCATTCAATTATTTATTTAAAAACACATTCAAATATTTGAATTATTCGTATATTAAAATAATCGTTCAAAAACATTTTTAACATATTCGAGTTATTAGAATATTTAAATATGTGAATAATTTAATGCTTGAAACATTCATATTTGATCATTAAAATATTCTACACTTTCAATTGTTCGTGTTTGAACCCTAGCCTTAAAAAAGAAGTAATCAATAATTATTAGAAAGAAGTAAACGATAATAACAAAGAAATAAGTGTTTAATTAAGTTTTCTATTTGATACTATTTTTTGAAAAAACAAATTTTATCATCTTTATTAAAATCGGATATTTTTTGCCATACAAAAAATAAATTACAGAAGAATGTTAAAGTTTGTGCAGCTACTTTCTATTTTAAATAATGAAGAACGGTTTCAGAAATACAAGAAAAAATAATATATGGTTAAAATGATAACTTAAAACTGGTTAAATCAGTTAAAATTCAGAACATGTCCCGTTTTCTGTAAATCAAAATCATTTACTGTCCTTTTTGTTAAGAAAACATCTTTTAAATTATTAAAAGTCATTACATTCAACTACTCATTAGAGTGCACTTAGTGACATTTACCTCTAAAACTGACATTTAATATCGCGCACCCGGCGTATTCACCATGTGTTATATAATCTGCTGTCCCAGCAGACACTTCTCTGTATTGCAACTATTTCCATTGGAATTTCTGTTTGAATCATTAAAAAATATTTTCTAAAAAACTATTAGATGAGACATGGTGTAGATTTATGAATCCAGGCTAGGTCCGGGAAAATGTCAAAACTTTTGTTTAACAACAATATGTTGATCATTAAAAAAAAAACCTGCAAACATATGTGTTTTCTTTCGTTTTAATCATTGATAAATTTTCTCAAAGTAATTATAAAACGAGAAATGTATGGACTTTGGACAACCAGACCAGGCCAGAGAGGAGAGAATCCCGAAATGTCTGGTTTGAATAGACTGGAAAAGGTTAATTAGCGGAGCCGAAATAAAATTGATGATTCGGAACGTAATTAGAAGTGTTTTACCGCACATGATATAAATTCCCGATCCATTATTAAAATCTATTAAAGGCGACGATGCCTATTGAGGCTGCGAAAAGCGATTAGAGGTAATAAATAACTTACAAGATCCATTAGTACAAACGAATATTAATAGACGGTTTTGGCTTTCGGTCTGCCTCGCTCCCGATTATTGGACCGAACACGAATTCGCAATCAATTTATCAATTTATCTCCCTCTCTATAACCATTATTTTACATAAACAATTGTCGGGCTTTTTTGTTTGGCGGGCTTTTGCTAGTAATTTATTGTCAGAAATTCGAAAATGCTCTTTGAAAGTTTTTACAAGCTAAATGTTTGTTTTAAAAGTTTTAATCGTTAAAATTTCTTCATTTTCATTTAATGGTTAGGTTAGTGAGCAATTTGCTGAAGGTGCTAGAATTTCGAAGGCGCAAGATTGTTCGAAGCAGTGATGGATTTAGCAATTGATAGACCCAAGGCGCAATAGAAGTTGAATATAATTTTATGATAAGAGCATAAATAATAACTTTGCATATGTTTCGAAAGCGTAAACGCCATCTAATGCCCCTGATGGCATTAAAGCCTGAAACGCGTATATAGTTATCCGGTGAATGAATGAGTACTGAACACAAATTCATATTCTTATAAATAATAACTTCCTAATTGCACCAAAAAGGTAAAATGGGCTCATCTCTAGTCCAAAATAACATTAGAATTATTGCAAGTACTTTCGATTATAATAATAGCTGATGATTTAAGAAATGATTATTTTTTCACAGTGTGCTCCCTAGTTATTTAGTTATTTTTTTTTTTAATTGTATTGATTAAATGTAATATTAAGAGTTAATACATAAGATTTTACATTTAGAACATTTCAAACATCCATACATGTACATGTAGAAAAAATAGAAGTGCACAGACGCATTAAAAAAAATTTCAACTCAATTTTCACAAAATGTTCAACTAATACTCAAATATGATTATATAAAATAGTCATATTTAAAAGTCGTTTAAACAGCTTTAAACACTACCATAACTTAATGTTAATGTCTTTAAAAAGACAAAAAAGCCGTTGTTATTTTTATGATACAAAGTGTTTTTATTTATCATTTATCACTTTTAAAAAATTAACGTCAAATCAGTCTATAAAAATGTAATCACTACACATTGTAAGAAAAATCTACATCTTAAAGTAAACATAAAAACACCGTGTATACAAAAAAAGTCAGAACGATGAAACTCCCTACATCCTAATTAATTAATTTTGAAAATATAGGTTTGTTTTTTTTTATCCCCTTCCGATGAACAAATATATTGCGTATATATATAACGGGAGCTACTTTTTTGAAAAATACTTAAGAGATGAAGTGGTTCTTTAGGTATTTCATCATGCCGAACGTGCGGAAGCGTTTGACACCGATGACTTTAAGGAGGGCTTCGTCGCAGATGGCGTACTGTTTGTTGTTCGGGTCGTACAAGTCTCGCTCCTTGATGATCGACCACACCTTTTTGACGACTTCGTGGCGTGCCATCGAGTCCTGGCCGACGAGCGCTGCTAGTTCGGGGGAGAGTGTTAAGGTTTTTGTGTAGCCTTTACCTTTTCCGCCACCACCAGCTCCCTTCTTCGCAGTCTTTTTAGCCTTAGTCCAGTCTTCATCAGAGTCAGATTCTGAGCCCTTCTTCTTCTTGGGGGGAAGCTTGCGGGTCTTGATGGGTTTGGTCTTTTTGGGCGTGTACTCCTCCTCGGATTCAGCATCGGAGGGTTCGCTGGCATCGGACTCGTCGGAGCCCTTCTTCGCTTTCTTGGCAGCGGGCTTCTTTCCAGTAGAGGCACGTTTGGCCAGTTATAGTGATACTATTATTAGATTTGTAATTATTGTAATAACAATTAAAATATCCATAATTATTTTAATACTTACAACGGCTTTCAATTATAAACATAAGTACCTAAGCAGTATATTTCGAAATTTATAACACTTTAGTATTCTATACGCCTGGCGCATGAAGTAAAATTTCGAGTTTAGAAAAGCCTGAAAATTTGGATTTGCCGGGGCGCGACTCGCTTCGCTCGCGCGCCCCGGCAATTCCAAATTTTCAGACTTTTCTAAACTCAAAATTTTACTTCATGCTTAATCAAGGATTAGAAACACTTGCTAGAAGTATAAATAAAATCGAAATAATGCAATTGCTAGGTTTTGTAGTTGAAACTCAGAATATTTTTTAAAATATCTACTTAACAATGTATAAAGAAAAGCGTTTAATTTTAGGCATATTAATAATAAATAAATTTTAATTAAATACGCGTTATTGATGACAATAATGTATTATGTATTAAATGTAAAATGTATATTGTTGGCTTGGACGTAAAAGCCATTAGGTTCTATTAATTTCAAACGCACTTAATGAGTTTCACCTTTAAAACCAAGATACTATAATAAAGGGGTGGCATTTTAGAATAAATAACGTATGACATTACAGGGCATACATGTAACAACACAAAGTAAGGCACATGGCGTTGACATTAATTAATTGTTAAAATTTATAGAGCGCGCTATAAATCCCACGCGATTTACACCCCGTTTTCTTCTTCTATATGTTTTTTTTACCATAAAGGAGATAAAGCAATAGGCTATTGAAGTAAGAGGTAACATTTCCATTCGCGCGCGCGGTGTAATAAAATAAACGGACAAAGTTATAAGTAATATTTTCGCGTTGTTCTTTCTCACACCCCGAGTTCCGTTCCCCATTATTCTGAGTTATGGACAAAGTGCGTTGGAAGTTCTATTAACATCGCAGGCGGCCGCGGCGATAATCCCCGGAATAAAAATCGTTCCGGCGAATTTATGGAAGCGGGAGAAATATTATATGCACTTAATTTAGCACTTAACGCCAACGAACTTAAAACAGATGTCCTCCCCCCAAAAAATACACGCACGCGTATCTTTTTTTTACAAAACGGTTGAGAACGAATAAATTCTTTAAAAAGAAAACTTTTAAACTTTCATATATGAAGAATTTCCAGTGGAATACTATATTATTCAATGTTTGTAATTGAGTTAATTGAGTGATCTAAAATATAAAATTCCATTTGTCACGTGTGTAAAGGGAGTTACTCTAAATATTTATTTATACTGTATTTACTGTAAGAAAAATGTTAGGAAAAGATAGGGATGATTTGACCTTGATCGCTGATTGGTCAAAATTGAAAGAAATCTAGCACAGCCGATAAATACAAATAAGTCACTCTGACTTATAGTGGATAATAAATTGTCACAATTGTTACTTTGCTTTGAAGATTTTAATTATTGTGTCAAATAACGAAAACCAAACGACTGTTTCTTTTTCTGAAAAGCAACAAGGGAAAATAATTCGTAGTGGGCAGAAGTTTATAACCGAAGGCAAAAATCATCCGGTTGCTGATGTAGGAATATCAATATCATCTATGTTCAAAAAGATTGCTGAAAAGAAACCAACGGGAGAAGTTAAAACACGAACGAAGAAAATAGTGCATCGTGATACTTATTGAAAGTTGACTACATGTGACAAAATACCTATAGGTGTTTTATTAGTTGTAATAGTTTTTGTCGTCTCCTTTAAGAGAAAAGGTTAACATAATAATAACATATCATGCAGAGGCGCAGTCAATGTAAAATCGGCTATTCTAAGCTCGAAATTTTACTTCACACGACAACCGTATAAAACACCGATTTAACTAGAAGTTCAAAATATACTGGCTTAGCATACTGCTTTAGCAGTATATTCTAAACTTCACAACATTTCAGTGTTCTATACGCGTGGCGCATGAAGTAAAATTTCGAGTTCAGAAAACCCTGAAAATTTGGTTTGGTCGCTCTGTCTCGTGGAGCGACCAAAACAAATTTTTGGGCTTTTCTAAACTCGAAATTTTACTTCATGCTTAATCAGAGAGTGGAAACACTCGTTAAAAGAGTGAAACTGAACGCTTTTGAAAAACAAGGAATGCTTAAAAATGTATAGAGTATACATGTATGTAGGTATTTATTCTTAAAACAAAAATTCTGAAACTGAACGCTTTTTAATAACAAGAACTGTGTAAAAATTTACAGAGTATACATGTATGTAGGTATTTATTCCTTTTGTTCCTAAATAAAATATATATTTTTTATACAAAAGTTACAAAAGATTCCAAAAGTGTCACAATACAATATTGTGGGCGATTGCACCCAAAAATTCGAGAACGCCTTGATTTCCCGCCGTACCGCCCGCGTAAGACTCATAATCGGCTGTGATACATTGAAGTTTCTCTTGAGTTGTGAGCCACTTCTTCTTTGGCGCTGCCTTCACCATCCGACCCAAACTTAATTCCGCGAGCATTATTTCCGTGTCCGCTTGTTCCATCTGAATTTCCTTCAGCGCGGAATACAAATCTGGTGTTTTATTAACAATTTTGGCCTCCATTGTAAATTATTAAACAACTATTGCACAATTTCGTACGGCGGTATGACGTGACTACAATTTGTTTGACGGTTGCTATAGAGCTTGTTAAAATTTATTCCATTCGGGAAAAACATCATTCGGGAAAGTTGATTCAAGAAAGTAGTATTCGGGAAAGTGTTTTCGGGAAATGTTTTATTCAGGAAAAACGTAATTCGGGAAAAATATATTCGGGAAAATGTATTCGGGAAAATGGGCGGATTCTCGAAATTTTTCTTGATGCTCAATCAAGAAGTGAAAAACACTTGTTGGACAGTTGTTAGAACTTTTATTATGTAATAGGTCAGTAGGGGTCATGTGCGAATATTATTTTTGACGAAATTAAATTAAAATAGTAATACAAAACTCATCCAAGAAAATAATAGAGAAAAATCAACATCAAGTAAATACGAGAATAACATTAGTCGATCAAATTTGTTTGTGTGAAAGAAATAACAAATGCAGCATTGCCTTAAAATAATAAACAAGTTTCGGCGCGTGGAGAAATGCTAAGACAGACAGAAAGATTCAGTTCAGGGTTTAACGAACGCAATCACAACAAGTGTGCAAAGTCAGGGAAATTACGTTGACGTCAGAGAGGGATGGGTTTTGTGACCATATATGGTAGTAGATGAAATCTACACATCAAAATCAGAAGAGGGGAGAACTTGGAGAGCAGCAAAGAAACGACTCTAAAAATCATTTAGTTTTGGGACAGGGACGAGGAGAGTCAGTATTTTAATGGAAATGGGGACAGTTAAGAATGGGAAGTTTTAGTGGGATGTAAGGGGAGGGGAGAACTTTGAGAGCAGCAAAGAAACGATTCTAAAAATCAGTTAGATTTGGGGACAGGAGAGTCAGTATTTGAATAGAAATGGGGACAGTTAAGAATAGGAAGTTTTAGTGGGATGTAAGTTAGTGAAGTAATGTTGATAAAAAGAGTTAAGTAATGTATTGAGAATGGAGTTAGGGATAACAACGTTGGAGAGACTTTCACGTAAGACTAAAATTAATTCTACATCAATCCGACTAAGTATGAAATCAAACAACCAAAACCGGCGAAATAATTTAAACATCTGGAAAAAGGGGGGGGGGGGAATGAGGAATGAATGGCGATTGATGTGTAGAGCCGATGTGAGAGATTGTCCCACTAACTAATCGCAAGTGTGCCGAGTGTGTGATGCTAACTCCGGGATGGTTTTTGTGGGTTTCCCATCTCGTAATGCAAATGCAGGGGCTAGTTAATTTTGCTCCCACAAGTGGAGTCATACATTTGTTTTTAGTTTAACGAAATGCACATGACATCCAAGCGCAAACTTTGGATAAAATATTTTGTGAAAATAAATACTATAAGACATACCGATTCATTAGAAATGTCATAAAAGGTCAATAAACTTTGCATACGTTAAGCTCATATCCTGTTTTATTTATTGTCCACGCATCCTCCTAGTCAAATTAAAATGGAAGAAAGACACAGTATTTACGACAATTCATATTGACACAAACAACGAACCTGGTAAATAAATAAAAGGGTTACTACACACACAACACAACGTAAATAATAATACAAATTATAAATTTGTACAATACCTAGGGTCGAATCATCACATTGGTGCTGTGACCAGGATATTTGTGATGACAATAAATATGTAGTACATAATTTAAAAATGCTGTGTCTACTTGTGGACAAGAATATTTCAGGTAAGTGAATTTAACACAAAAAAGGAAAGAAACGTTCAACAAGGTACAAACTTAATAAAAATAAACGTAATCAATACTTAAAAATTAACAAAAAGCACGCATAGCGATTAAAAAAATGAAACGTGTTGGTATTTCACGTTCAAACACTGACCTATATTAAGAAGATAGGCGCATAAACAAAAAAGAGGTAGAGTAAGCATAAAGAAGTACTACGGCAAGCACAATCCGAAATTCCAGACACACATAAAAACAAACGCAAGTAATTCAAAAATCAAATCAAACGTGTTGGTATTTCAAGTTCAATCGTTGACCTACGTTTTAACGATAAACATACAAAATGAAGAATACACAAAAAGGATGATAGTGAAAGAATTTTGGAATACACAAAGTACGCATTATCAATCTACAAATTTACGTAAACAAAAAAGGTAGAAAATTCATTCGATGATGATAGAAACATTAAGGTAAAATAATAATAACAGGTAAATAAAATTACATAAAATATACACGTATAAATACATGCTAAAATGCAAGCCTAGAAAACATTATAATTTATTTTATTAAATGAAGCCAATACTAAAATAAACAGAAACATAAAATTATCAAAGAACAAAATGTGCATTTGCACAAAATAAAAAGGTAAACGAATTACAAATTACAAACAAAAATAATCCTCGCAAAGTTCGCAACAAACAGATTACCAATAAAAAAGATAATAAAAGTAATAATTAAAATAAGACATTACGACACTAAAAAATAAATACAAAAGGGATAAACAAAAATTTTAAGGTGGACAAAATGTTTATTAATGCTATAATACATTTTCAAGAGAAAATAATGACTAGTTATGTTTAAAATAAACATCCGAAGAAAAAAAATATCAATATAATCATGTCTCCAAAAGGAGACAAAAAAACAACGAAACTAAACTATAACAATTGTTTTAAAAATAAAACCAAGCATAATATCAAAATTGAATTTGAGTTCAGTATTCCGGCACTAGATATACCCACAGACGCGTTTCGGACTTCAAGGTGCTCTTCAGTGTAGTGAGCATAATATAATGCTAAAGAAAGGTAAAAATCATGGCCATGATAAAAAAAAATTAAAACAAAAAAAAACAATAAAGGTATTTACGTTAAATAAATTAATTATACATACAAAAAAAAACAACACAAGGAAGAGAGGTAAACAAATAACACTTTATTCGCACAATTTCATATAAATCATAATGTGACAATTACATTATGATTCTAAAGTACGGACCATACGAACAAATTAAAGGTAGTTAAAAGAGAGGGTAAGAATCGAGTTTGAATTTGGTGTTTTAAGTTTGAGTTTTGTATGAGTTTGATTTCAGGAAGCAGTGACTCGAAATCAAAAGGTAACAACAACGACCAGGCCAAATCAATCGTCAAGTAGAAAACGGAAAAGTGATTGAAGCGGGGGCGAAGAGTTTTAAAAAAATGAAAGCAACAAAGTATTGGCAACACCGAAACCAGCACGAAGAAGAATGTAAGTCTACAATGGGCGACGAGAAAACAGCCAGAACGGACAAATTAGTTACAGATTCAAGATAAAAAAAACATTAAAAACGCTGGGAGCGCCATAACAAAAGCAGGCAACCGTTTAACTCTCCCGGGCAAATCCTTAGATCACAATCGTAAGAAAACTGGAGGCGATGTGACATCTGAAGTTGTAGTCCAAGAAGGGCAACACTCAACATCAGTCAGTTATACCACTGCAGCAGCTCAATAACGGAACTCAAACTCTAAGAGCCAATCACATCTATATAGGTCGTGGAAAATCAATTTAGCAGAATTATATTCTACAAATACGGACAAAACATTCCATGTTTATAATTTAACAATAACCAAAAATTTGTTTTACAATTTGTTACAGATTCAGAGTTGAGCATCAAGAAAGCTGGGAGGATCACAACAGGACCAGAAAGCCAGCAAGGACTTCACTCCTTCGTACGGACTTTTTGACTACAAGCAAATCAAAACTGGGGATAATGGGTCATCTGAAGAAGTTTTTGATCCAAAAATCAAACACTGCCGCTTCAGATGCCAATGACACCACCACTATATCTTAACCGCTACGAATACATAACGAAAATAATCAAAAGAAGAACTTCAACTTAGCAGAAACACCGCAGCAAGATTTTACATCAATCATAAATATGTTTTAGAAGTTGTTACAAATCTAAAGTTAAAGATCAAGGAATCTGGGGAGCTCGATCAGGCGGATTCTTCAGTCGTCATCAATAATCAGGGATGATGGACCTCCCGAAGGAGTTTTTAGGCAAAGAATTATCGCACTTCAATTTCTTTATCAGGAGTCCGCAAGGAAGAAAGGGTCATCCACGATGTTCCAATCTGCTACCGAATCGTTGACATGATCCCATCAACAAGGCACAACAAAAGAGGGGAGTACATGATAAAATCATAACCATTCAAGTACAAGTAATTTTAACTTCTTTCTTTTTATTTTACATTAAGATGGATTCTCAGATTCCTTTCTCAATTTCAGACTCGAATCGGGAGATTGGGGGCGCAGCGTTAAGGATGGTGAGCATTACGAACGAGGGGAAGTCGACAACTTACTAGAAGAGGATTCGTGACATGACTCCAAAAATAATAATATTGTAAAATAAGGGAATTTTTAAAAATCTTAACATTGTAAAAGTTCATATTTTTAAAAGGGGGCGAATGTAATAGATCAGTAGGGGTCATGTGCGAATATTATTATTGGTAAATTGAATTAAAATAGTAATACAAAAATCATCCAAGATAATAATAGAGAAAAATCAACATCAAGTAAATACGAGAATAACATTAGTCGATTAAATTCTTTTGTGTGAAAGAAAAAACAAATGCAGCATTGCCTTAAAATAATAAACAAGTTTCGGCGCGTAGAGAAATGCTAAAACAGAAAGAAAGATTCAGTTTAGGGTTTAACGAACGCAATCACAACAAGTGTGCAAAGTCAGGGAAATTACGTTGACGTCAGAGAGGGATGGGTTTTGTGACCATATATGGTAGTAGATATAATCTACACATCAAAATCAGAGGGGAGAACTTTGAAAGCAGTAAAGAAACGATTCTAAAAATCAGTTAGTTCTGGGACAGGGACGAGGAGAGTCAGTATTTGAATGAAAATGGGGACAGTTAAGAATGGGAAGTTTAGTGGGATGTAAGTTAGTGAAGTAATGTTGATAAAAAGAGTTAAGTGATGTATTGAGAATGGAGTTACGGATAACAACGTTGGAGAGACTTTCACGTAAGACTAAAATTAATTCTACATCAATCCGACTAAGTATGAAATCAAACAACCAAAACCGGCGAAATAATTTAAACATCTGGAAAAAAGAGGAGGGGGAGAATGAGGAATGAATGGCGATTGATGTGTAGGGCCGATCTGAGAGATTGTCCCACTAACTAATCGCAAGCGTGTCGAGTGTGTGATGCTAACTCCGGGATAGTTTTTGTGGGTTTCCCATCTCGTAATGCAAATGCAGGGGCTAGTTAATTTTGCTCCCACAAGTAGAGTCATACATTTTTTTTGAGTTTAACGAAATGCACATGACATCCAAGCACAAACTTTGGATAAAATATTTTGTGAAAATAAATACTATAAGACATACCGATTCATTAGAAATGTCATAAAAGGTCAATAAACTTTGCATACGTTAAGCTCATATCCTATTTTATTTATTGTTAGTATTTACGATAATGCACATTGACACAAACAACGAACCTGATAAATAAATAAAAGGGTTACTGCACACACAACACAACGTAAATAATAATACAAATTATAAATTTGTACAATACCTAGGGTCGAATCATCACAATTAAAAACTCAAATTTATTAAAGAAAATGGAAAACAAACGTAGACCGTACTTATTTACATAATCTTCAAGAGTATAGTTAGTTAACTATTGTCTTGTTAATCATTTTTAGAATGTAGTGTTGTTATTTAGGGGTTAAATAGTTTATTAGCGAGGGTTGTACAATCATCGATTAAGCTTAAAGTTAATATTTCAAACGTAGAATTTATTGCAGCATTGATTTGTATTAGCATTCCCTATACCTATCTTCTTTTGGTTTTAAGATATTTTCATTTAAATAAAATTAGTGAAGCTACCAATTAGATGTTTCAAAATGTCATATCACATTCAGTCAACTTTAAACTATTAAATCTCGATTTTTTAAATAGAACATCATTTAAATGAAATTAGCAAAAATATTATTAAGATGTTGTAATTACATTCTCATTATCTTATAAATTAATCAAATTATAAAGAGTAGCAAAGCTTGATAAAAATGTAAGTTGTTTTTTCTAACACTAAATAAAATTAATAATTTTTTAGCAATTTCTGCTAGATAAATAATGCTTTAAGTTATTTTTTTACGAGTTTAAAATAAAATATAAATATTCTAAAATCACCATAAACTTTAGGATATTTTAGTGTTATTCAGCCGCCAGTCAAATATTCAGGCCTCTCTAAACTCGATTTTACTTCATGATTAATGACAAAAATTGAAAAATATTCGTTAGAAGTTTCAAATTGAACGCTTTACTAAAAAAAGCATCTAATGTTAAAATAAACAAAAATCGAGAAAATTCTGATTTTGTAATTATTTATACTATTGATAATGTGTAAAAATGCTTACTTATCAATTTTTGTTCTTGTGTTTATTCTTCTTATTTTTGTTATAATTTTATAAAAAAAATCCAATATTTCTGGTTTCAGTTTCAACTTTTGACAAATTTTGCTAATATTAGCGTTACGTACATGAGAATTTATTTTATATCTATTTATTTCATAACGTTCAGTTGATTCTGTCATAATTTTTGTTAATTTAATTGAATAACAAAACTCGATGATTGATATTTTTATTAATTGTGTAAATGCTGACAAAGTTTTTATTAATTTTATAATTTTTGATTTATTATCAGTTGGTCGACATAAAGATAAATTGAATAGGATTTTGTTCAGAAAAAAAAAAAATGAGAAAGATTATTTTAAATATTATAAAATAAATGTTTATTTCAACGTTGATATTTTCCAATAATAATCTCTCTTGACATTTATATAGCCTTGTAGCAAAAATATACAAAGTATTCTAATTATAAGAATAGAGGTTCGAACGTACAACGATTTTAAAATTATTCAAAAACAAAATAAGATCAATGCAGAAATTAATATTACGTCGAAATATGGACAAATATAGAAGGCGTTTTTTAAAAAAAATCGAGAATTATTAGTTTAAAGTAGTCAACTTTAAACTACTAATTCTTGATTTGTAGAATGAAAGTTTGAAACCTTTTATTATTTTAACTAGTTTTATTTAAATAATTATCAAAGTTTACTGTTAACTATTTTTTGAGCGTTATGAAATATTGTCTTAAAATCATCATTAAATTACTATTGTTACATTTTTACTGTGAGTTACGTAGTCGACTATCTTTTACTATTATAGCATTTTGACGTTAACTTAGGTTAGTCCTTTGAGGTCTGACGTCAAAAAATTGACATTCCTTTTTATCGTCATAGAACTTTCTTCGAGAATAAAACAACAATTAACGTATAACGTGAATTATTAATGGTATTAATGATAAAATGAGTGTTTTTACTCCCAGATTACACATGAAGTAAAATTTCGGGTTTAGGAAAGCCTAAAAATTTTGCTTAGTCGCGTAGCGAAGCAGAGTGACCAAGCCATCAACTAAAACGCTGTTCACACGTAGAAGTTTTTCCAAATAGTAAAATAATTTTAAAAACTTTGTTGTTTTATGTAGAACACATTTTTATTCAACGACCCAGCTGCCGGCCTCAATTCACATCCGGCGGGCCGCATTTAGCCCGTGAGCCTCGGGTTGGCCACACGTGTTTTAGAATTAATATTCGAATACTTCAATTTCAAAAATATCCAGCCTAAATGATAACTATTGTACTTAAAAAAAGCACTCACTCCATTTTCAAATTACGTACGAACAATATAAATTGTGTACTCTTTTATTCTGTGTTTTTTTTTTAAATTTTGTTAAAATGTAAAACGTGCATTTGATTAACCCGTTACTTGTAATTAATTCTTGCGTAAAATTGCGCTATCCTGGTGAAACTGTAGCGGACGTAATTGCAGCAGGAATGAATTAAACTACAACGTAATCGAAGCCGCGCACACACAGAGAGAATAACTAGGTTTTTATTAGTTTTCTACGTAGGCCATTTTATTTTATAGTCAAATCGCCATTTGTGCGAACGAAATATTGAATATATTTTTTGTGTACTGGTTTAGTCAGGTTTTACTTCGATTTGATGGTCGGTTTCAATTGTTTATAGTTACTGACAATTCGGTTTAACTTTTTTCCTGCATTTCGCTCCAATCAAGGATTACAATTTAGTGGATTGCATTGAATGGAATCGCATTTAAAAAAATCGTTTGGTAAAAGAGTAGTATACGGTATTTCACATAATAAATTAACGAGTATATTGTACTTATTTATTTAAAAATTTGAAAATTAAAAAAATAGTTTAAAATAGTTTTTTTACGAAGATTCTATACACCATAAATTAATACACATGGTGACCAAATTAAATTAACTATTGGGTACTAGTTGATTTTTTTAAATGAAATACGTTGCATTTCAATCTATAATCAGTTAGAGATTTTAATTAGAAATACAAAGATATCGGGCTTAATACGGTTATGTTAAACGACTAAGGAAATATAGCCGATTTTCTGATACTTCCTTAATTGCTTGAAAACAACTAATGGGCGAGGTTGTCTCAAGTTAGTGCTGCAGAGAGTTCCCACTAGTTAATAGCACAAAACAGTTACCGGGTGAAGTCGAGCTATGTTTGGAAAACGGAGGAGTGTTCCCGCTAGTTAAGCTCCGTGATGGTTTTTGTGGGAATCTCGTAATGCAAATGCAGTGGTTAATAAATTTTGCTTCCACAAGTAAAGTCATACAATTTTTGAGTATAACTAAAATGCACATGGCTTCTAAGCACAAACGTTGAATAAAGTATTTTGAGAATATAAATAATTTAAGAGGTACAAATTAATTAGAAATATCATAACAAAGGTCAATAAACTTTGCATACTTTAAACACATATCCTGTTTTATTTATTGTCCAAGCATCATCCTGGTCAAATTGAGAAAATTAAGTAAGACACAGTATTGCAATAATGCATATTAACACAAACAACAAATCTGTTAAATACATAAACGGGTTACTACATACACAACACAACGTAAGTAAAAATACAAATTATAAATTTGTATAATACCTGAGGTCGAATCATTACAATATGTATCAGAAAATCGGCTAAATCTTCTTAGTCATTTGACATAATCTCATCAAACCGGGTATCTTTGTATTCCTAATTAAAATATCTATCTGACTGTAAAATGAAATACAGAGTGTTGTATTTAAAAAATATATACCACTACAGAATAGTTAATTTATTTATACAATCTGTATATTTGGATATGGTAAATAAAATCTCACAAAAAAACTATTTCAAATGTTTTTTTAAATTTTCAAATCCTTGTACATATGGCAGTAAAATTAAAGTGCGAAGAAAAGGTATTTGTGCTTTATTTATCAATTAAACTTGATCTTCACATAACTCATTAACTCAATGTAAATGATAGATTAGCTCAGAATCTAACAAATTTTAGGTATAGATCATTGCATTTAACTAGCCGAGAAAATAGAACACATTTATACTCATAACATCAAAAGTCATAAAATGTGACTTGTTTAACTTATCGAAAGTGAACTATGGTATCAAAAGAGAATTATTTTTACTGAAACCACTTAATTAATAGCACAGATAAACTCCACAGATACAAATATGCTTGCGTTTCTTCAAATTTCTCGCCTAGTTAAATGGAATAAATTCTATATACCTAATTTTCTCACTGGAATGTTATCGCCAAAATAATGATATATATTTTAAATAAAATATCGTGTAGAGCTTTTATTGTAATATTAAAATACAGTTCAGTATTTTAATTAAGCGTAAATAACGAACAGACGCATTTCTGACTTGTAGGTTTTCGTCAGTTTGGTCTGTCCGAGTGTCAAAAGTGGCCATGCACGTTGGCCATTTTTTAGTGTGAATATTTAGACGAATAAGTACTCCTAGTCATTTGATGAAAGATTATGATTACTTATAGATGGCGACACTCATCTACAAATTATTATCTATATGTCTGTAAGCTAATATATTTGACAATAAAATGAAGTAAAAAAGATGTTGCGCTTAAGTTCTCGCATAAAATAAAACAATGTTCAAAAAGATTAGTTTTTTTCGAATAGGAATATGGATATCAAAACTATTGACACTTTATAGACATGACTTCTTTATATTTTCAAAAAGATCAAAAGAAATATTTTTTTTCTGAATAAGTCGTAATGTACTACTAACTTAGTTCTTGCATTCAGTTGAAATATATGAATAAACAATATTGACATATGATGAACAATTTAACGAGTTTTCAATCCAAATTATTGATGCACTCAAACTCTTAATGATACCTGTACGTTCAGTTTGTTTTTGGAAAATTAATCCGTATTTTACTTACCAATACATATATTTTTGCAAAAGTAATTGAGGAATAGAGACTTACCTACAACAAAAGAAAACAAAGATTAGTGTTAGTGGTATAAATAAATATCTGAACACCAGATAACAATAAAATTCACAGATATTGTTCAAAAAATTTCCAACTATGTTCAAACGTTAAAAACATACAATATAATAAAATTGCAGATACATCTAACTTGGTCAATAAAAAAAAAACTATTTAGAAATAACATAAAAAACGAATCAATATTGACCTTTTGCAATAATATTGTTTCTTTAAGACTTATTAAAATATTAATAGAAACGACCATTTAAAAAACTATTTTTTGCAGAAAGTCAATATTATTGCGTTTCTATATTTTATAAATATTTTGCAAACAATTGGTAAATTTAATGTTATTTTATATTAAGAAGAAATTATACGTTGTTTTGACGTTAAAAAATAAACACGATCTAATGATTTCTAACAACAATACAAAAGCTCAAATTTGCCTAACAATAATACACTTTTTTACGAAATACAGACATACAGAGAATTTTTCTTTCAAGTATACATTTTCGCCATTCGATGTTTTTGAAAAAGTTTAATTTGAAGCTATAAACAAGTGTTTTCCACTCCTAGATTAAGCATGAAGTAACATTTCAAGTTTAGAAAAGCCTGAATTTTTTTTTTGTGGCTCAGCGAAGCGGAGCGACCAAACCCAATTTTCTGGCTTTTCTAAACTCCAAAATTTACTTCATGCGCCATGCGTATAAAACGCTGGTTTTAAGTGAAATTAAAAATATACATCTATCATATTGCTTTGGTAGCATATTATGAACTTCACATGCTATCAGTATTTAATACGCGTGGCGCATAAAGTAAAATTTTGAGTTTAGAAAAGCCTGAAAATTTGGTTTGGTCACTTCGCTTCGCGGAGCGATAAAACCAAATTTTAAGGCTTTTCTAAACTCGAAATATTACTTCATGCTTAATCTGGAAGTGAAAAACTCTCGTTTAAAGCTATAAAAGCAACTCTATTAAAAAAACAACGAATATCTGAAGATTTACAGCAATTACTCTTTAATTGGGATATGTATACTCAATGACATTAGAAGCGTAACACCAAGAAGACATGATTTTTTTGAATTCATATTTTAGCAACAGAGTGACTATTTAAAGCATACATTGATAACAATTTCAACCTTGTGCCTTTTATATTTATTGTGAAAAAAAAAATATTTCACTTTTTCTATTTTGATAAAACTATTTATATGAGCTGTTTAGTACAGATGTTTTTAGTTTTCGTGTTTCCGTTGAGTATGTTAAGCTTAAATAAAATGCCTCGAGTCCGAAGACGTCCACAATATCACCATTTGAGCGATTTTGACCGGGGTCGAGTTGTTGCTTATCGAGATGTCGGTGTGTCCTATCGCGAAATTGCCCGCCGTATTGATTCCACTGCAGCAACTGTAATACGTGTGTATCAGGTATGGACAGAAGAAGGTAGAGGAGCAAGAAGAAGACCAATTGGTCTACCAAGGCGTACCACAGAACGTCAAGATCGGCGCTTAAGACAAATAGCCCTGCGAGACCGTTTCGCTACTACGCGTCAAACCGGTGATCAATGGATTGGAGAAGAAGGTAGGCCCGTTAGTATGCGAACCTTATATCGCCGCATTCAATCCTTTGGGCTTCTTTCGTACCGTCCAAGATTAGTGCTTCCTTTAACAGCGAGACACTGTCGCCAAAGGTTGGACTGGTGCAGAGAACGGCAGCATTGGGAGGCAGAATGGCACGATGTCGTATTCAGCGATGAATCACGATTTTGTCTAGGCACGCATGATGGCCGTAGAAGGGTACGACGCTACCGTGGAGAACGACCTGATCTTAGGTTTGCTATTGAGAGGAATGTACACAGGACTGCTGGAGTAATGGTTTGGGGGGCTATTGCTTATGGTAGTCGATCACCTCTTGTATTCATTCGAGGCAGTATGACAGCTGCGCGTTATGTTGAAGATGTCATACGACCGACTTTGTTGCCTTATTTAGATGGCCGCCCAGACGTACTTTTTCAACAAGATAACGCACGTCCCCATATTGCTCGTCGAACTATGAACTTTCTTAATGAAGCTGGTGTTAATGTTTTGGCGTGGCCGCCCCGTTCGCCGGATTTAAATCCCATTGAACATGTGTGGAATATCATGGGAAGAAGAATATTCTCTTTGCACCATCCTCCACAGACTCTAGCACAGTTGATCGATGAAATTCAAGTTGCTTGGAACGAGATGCCTCAAGAAGACATCGACCATCTCATTTTGTCGATGCCCAGACGTCTACAGGAGTGTATACAGCAAAGGGGTCGCCAAACACATTATTAATTTTTTTTTAGATTGTTTTTTAATAAAATTTCTTGAAAATGTAATCATTTTATTCTTGATGTAAGACTACCATACTGGAAAAAAATCAAGTTAAAATAATAACTCCTTCTGGGTGTTACGCTTCTAATGTCATTGAGTATACATATTATGAGCAAAATTATAGAAATTTAAAACTTACTAAAAACATAAATAGGATTAATGAAACCTTTAATAAAAACTAATAGATCAATGATGATTGAAAATAGTTGATAATCCAATACACTTTTTAAAATAAGATAATATTAAAGAAGACGTAGAATAATAAATTTATTAGTTTAAATAGCATGGTTAGCATCATTTATTATTATACAATAAAGCTCCGCTAATCCGAGCTCCAATAATCTGGATTCTCCAGTAATCCTAACAAAATTTAAATATTAGTTATTTACATTATGTATTCCAAAATCCGAAAGCATTTTCTTTTACTTTTTTGTTGAAATTGTCATAATTTACGAATTTTATTGATTGGTCAATTTATATTATTTTTGCTTTTGTCGATTTTATTTAAAATTTATTTTAACAATATTTAGAAAATGGTAATGTAATTGATCAGGATTACTTTTTACTATTTTTATAAAACTGCCGGAAAAGGTCCAAAACCGATGAGTCGGGATTTTACTGATAGTTAAAAGGCATTTCCATTTACTTTTTTGGTCAATTTGTATTATTTTTACTTGTGCCGATTTTATTTATAATATATTTTAACAATTTTTAGAAAATGTATTATAATTGATCAGGATAACTTTTTACTAGTTTTATTAGATTTTACTATTTGTTTATCAATTTGACGAGATCTATAAAAATCGAAAAAAAAAATATTTCTTTAAATTTTAACGATTTTTCCAATCTTTATTTTTATTGTCAATTTCAGTCATTTCAGTGTATAATTTTTCAATTAAGAGAAAAAATAATAACAAAAAAGGACGTCATGAATTTGTCAAGATGTTTTTCAATTTTTTTGTCGTTTTAAACTTTGCTTAATTTAATTAAATCTGTTGTTTTTTATTGATTTGTATCCTTTTTAGTTTGTTTTTAAATTATTGTTTGTAATATTTTACAACTTTCACGAATCTTATTATTTTAACAGTATTTTTTGTAATTTTTAAAATTCTCTTTATATTTAGAAGCTTTATTTATGAATGTAGATCATTTTTATGGTTTTCAACAACTATTATATTTTCAACAAGTTCTGTAATTTTTGTAGGTTTAAAAAAATCGTGAAATTTTCAACTTTTCATATTTTTGTAAATTCTAATAAACCCCTTCAGTGATTTGATCAATTTTCATGTTTTCAATGTAGCTATTATTGTGCTTTATTTCTGCCTGGCCACATACAGTGATTTTTTTTTATGTTTCAGGTACATATCGTGATTTTTTGATGTAAATTTTCAGATATTCGTTGTTAAAAGGTTTTAATTTGAAGTTTCTAACGACTGTTTTTTATCCCAGGTTAAGCATAAAGTCAAATTTCCAGTTTAGAAAAGCCTGAAAAATTGGTTTGGTCGCGTAACGAAGCTGAGCGACCAAACCAAATGTTCAGGTATTTCTAAACTCGAAATTTTACTTTATGCGCCACACGTATAGAACGCTGATTTAAGCGAACTTTAAAATACACCTACCCCTTATGTTTAATCCTCACGACAATTCATTCGACAAATGTTTACTATTTACACCTTTTGTTGTTACTTTTGGATTTTAATATACCATTTTTCATATTTAATCGACCTTTCAATAACGAGTAAATATTATTACAAATACATTACAATTTTTTCGATTCATTTTTTGTCATGTCTTCGCGCCTAGTTTTATCAGGAAGTAAACGCCTCTAAGATGTAAAACTTGCATAACATTTTCACTTAAGTATAATAAAATAATAATTTGTTAGTCTGTCTGTCATTGAAATAATTATTTTTTGTACTTATCTAGATTAAGTCTGCAAAATAGAATCACTAAGCAATAATTAATTATCAGATTAAGAACATAATTTCCATATTTATTAAAAAATGTATAATCTACTAAGCAATATACAATATTTAAACCTTACGTGACACGCGGGTAATTTTTACGTGTTGCTGCCATTCACCATTCAACCATTCAAGCCGCGTTTGTGAGAACACCGCGAAAAAAAAAATTAAATCGAGTTTCCGTTACGAGTCACGCGATACACTCGGTATTGATTATGTAACCTAATCAACTGATTGAATTTGATTCATTGAAATTTTCCCGAATAATCATTTTTCCGTCGCCTCCGCCTAACACGATTAGATCTCTGTGTTTTGCGTTCATGCAGCGCGTAAATAAATTAAATCCGATAGTATTTTTTCGCACTTTGAATTACAAGTAGGTGTGAGGGTGAGTTGTAGTAACATGGGAATAGTATTCTTTTAGATTGAAGTTAGAGTTAAGGGTTTTTTTCAGTGTGAAATGTAATTAATTTTTTTTGTTGGAGTTATTTTTTAAACATGCAATTTTTGTGGTTTGTATTAAAGCTTAGAGCCAGTTGTTCTATCATATCTTGTGTTAAGCTTTCATTATGATTAAATCAATTTAAAGTGACTTTAAGTCAAACTTAAAAGCCTGTTAAACAATTGGCACTTATACATTAATTTATACCGTCTAGTCTAGACTATAGTATAATAAATTAATACCCAACAATAATTTCATTCTTAAGTTTAAATCTTAAAAAGTAAGATTATCATTAAATAAGATTAGGTTGATTAACCTGATTCTACTAATACTTATATTTGTTTTAAAGCTGCGTAAAAGAAGTAAATAAAGAAAATTATGTTAGTTTTACAAGTAGAAAATGAAAAATTCCTAAATAATAGTAGTAATTGTACAGGGTGTTTTTTTTTTTTTTCGTTGATATTATAGGGTATAGGCTAAACGGTACGAGATACAAAAAGCTAAGATGTGTGTCCCGTTCTCTTTTTTAGTGTTTAGTTTAATGACGCAATCAGATCTACGCTAACTAGATTGGTTTAGAAGAACCAGGGTGATTCTCAAAATCTTCCGGTTTTTACTATCTCTTATGACTCGATTATTTATGGAGATACAAATAAAATTTAAATACGAGTTTGATGACTTTTTACGTAGAATCCAGTGGCGCACTTAAAATATAGATGTTTTAATTTTTGAGATAATATCAAAACTAGTATATTCTTAAATGGGACACCCTGTATCTGAATACCTCAAAATATTGCATTTTTTTCTTGTGATTGCAACAATTTGTAACACTTGATATTTTATTTTGTCCTAAATAGCTAAAATACCAAAAAACAAGAAAAAAGATAGATAACCATGAATTGAATTCTGTAAGCTTTTGTTTTTGTTTGTTTACATGTCATAAAATTCAATATTAATTACGTATTGGTTTTGATATTCCGTTGTTAACGAAATATTTTTGGTTTTATTGGTTTTCATATTTTTAATTATACTTCTTTAAAAAATTAGTCTAAAATGAATATTTTTATAAATTATGAAAAATTAAGCATTATAGGTGCTATATTGAGTGTAATGAAAATAAAGACACACCTATATTTTGAGCGTTATCCGGACAGACGACAGCCAGAAAAGAAATATTTCAAAAATATTTATATCACAATTTAAGTGAGTATAGATCATTTGGAAAACCAAGAGATAAGATTTACAAAAAAAGAAAATAAAGACTATACGGCATCTAGCCGTAATATTGAGAAATATATTGGCACAACTAAAACTAACGTTTTAAAAACGTTAAGCAAGCATACGGATAAACCGTATAAAATAATAAAGGTTCATAACTTGCATCCTGGAGATGAAGAGCGGAGTTTAGAATTTTTAATCGACAGAACATAAATCCTTATCACACGGTCGCCTGGGTGCAACAAGGACGGTTTGGGTTTCATGTATGGGTGGCGCTTTATCAAAACAGAGTCCTTAACTACAGGATTTTTAACGAAAGTTTGAATGCTGAAGGACATGCTATTGCCTATAAGAAATAATGTTTATTTACAACATGACAGTGTTCTAGCACAAATAGCCATTTGGTAGAGCACTTACTAACTGCCAATTTTGGCGAAAACCTTTAATTTACTTGTGCCAATATATTTCTCAATATTACGGCCAGATACCGCCGGATCTTTATTTTCCATTTTGTAAATTTTACCTCTTGGTTTTCCAAATGATCGACACTTACTTAAATTATAATATAATCTTTGAAATATTTATTTTTCTGGCTGTCGTCGGTCCAAATAACGCTTAAAATATAGATCTAAAGCTGCATCTTTACTTTCCTTAAGGCTTTTTTGAGGGTAATGGAAATGTTTAATTTTTCATAATTTTAAAAAATATTTCATTTATACTCCTTTTTTAAAAAAGTATAATCGAAAATATCAAAACCAATACGTAATTAATCTTTAATTGTATGACATGTAAACAAACAAAACCAAACGCTTAAAACTGCAATTCGTGGCCATCCGGAAAATATTTTTTTTTGTTTTTTGGTATTGTAGCTATTTAGGACAAAACAAAATATTCAGTGTTACATATTGTTGCAATCACAAGAAAAAATGCAATTTTTTGATATATTCAGAAACAGGGTTTCCCATTTAAGAAATTAGTAATATCTCAAAAATGAAAACATCTATATTTTTAAGTACGCTACTGGATTCTACGTAAAAAGTCATAAAACTTTCATATTTAAATTTTGTCTGTACCTCCATTAATAACCGAGTCATAAGAGATAATAAATATCGGCAGATTTTGAGAATCACCCTGTATCTTCTAAACTAATCGAGTTAGTGTAGATCTGATTGTGCCATTAAACTAAACACTAAAAAAGAAATCTGAAAATGTATCATCTTAGTTTTTCTGAATCTCGTACCGTTTAGCCTATACCCTATAACACATATGGGCAACCCCCGGCCCGCGGGCCGGATCCTGCCCGCTGTAAGATATGATCCGGCCCGCGAGACATTTTGAAAAAACCCAATTAAAAAAATATTACATTAGGTACTTATACTCACGGGAGTGACAGTGAGGCGGCAAACATTAAATTCTTTGATGTTTGCCGCCTCACTCTTTGATAATCGCCGCCACTCGACTTGCTCGATCAAATTCTTTGAGGTTTGCCGCCTCACGGGCGACAAATCAAAAGATTTACTGCTTCTCAATTATTCTAAACTAGATTATTCCAGATTATTCGTTCATTTTGCCTATATAAGCGGGTGGATGGCCCGAACGTTAGTTCAGTTCTATTTGAGCTCCCGAGGTGATAACTTGGACAAGCGATATCCTAGCGAACTGCTCTCGAGCCGTCAACTTGCTTTGTGACTTTGTGTGCATCTTGAGTGGTTACTAACTATAGTTTGTTATTAAGTTTATTGAACGAAAAGTAAACAAAAATGATGTCTGGTGGAAAGAATCGAAAAGTAGATACAGAGGGTCGCCATTTTCAAGAAAAATGGACTGAAGAATTCTTTTATATCTTGCACAATGGTAAGCCTATTTGTTTGCAGTGTAATGAATCCATTTCAGTAATGAAAGAATTCAATATAAAGAGGCATTACTCAACTAAGCATGCTACGCTGCACTCACTGACAGGACAATTAAAAACACACAAAATCCAGAAGCTTACCGCAAATTTGGAAAAACAGCAGCAAATGTTTGATAAACAAAGAACACAACTTGATAATGTTCTGAAAGCTAGTTTTATAGTTAGCTCAAAATTGGCAAAGCAATTAAAACCATTTGCCGAAGGAGAATTTATCAAGGAGTGTATGTTAGAAGTTTGCGGTATTATGTGTCCTGAAAAGAAAACAGAATTTGAAAAAATTAGTTTGTCAAGACGAACTGTTGTTTGACGTATAGAAATGATGGCTAATGATATAAAAACAACATTGACTGACCGTATGGCTGGTTTTGAATCATTTTCCTTAGCATTAGACGAGAGCACCGATTTGTCTGACACAGCTCAACTGGCTATATTTATTCGAGGTGTTTATAAGGAGTTCACTGTTACTGAGGAATTGCTTGCTTTACAGCCGCTAAAAGGAACCACTACAGGAGAGGATAGTTTTATTGAAGTTCAAAAGGTATTCACAAGTTTTGGCTTGCCATGGTCAAAATTAATTGGAGTATGCACTGATGGTGCACCTTCTATGGTCGGCTTACGTAAAGGTTTCATCGGAATTTTGAATGAAAAACCAACAGAATTAAATGTGCAAAAAGATGATTTGATAGTCCTTCATTGCATTATCCACCAACAGAACTTGTGTTCTAAGTCCATTCGACTCCAGAATGTTATGAATGTGGTAGTAAAAACCATCAACTTTATTCGATCCCGAGGGCTTAACCATCGTCAGTTCAGTAAGACATTAGTTTTAATCCAAGTCCTTTCATTTCTAATTTTTTTTGTTATCTCTTCTTCCATTTTAAATTTGTATTTATTAGTTGGTTTGAAAAGAATTTGATCTAAACGTTACATATACTTTAATAGAGCGTTGTAACAAATCAAATTAAATAAGATTTTAAATATTTCATTGTATAATTCAATATCCGGAGGTGTATTTGCACGGGAAGTAGTTGTTTCAATGGATATTTATTGTCTTAAGTTGTCTTATTAATTAAGACATTGTTTGCATATTTACGAATAGTTTTTTCGTAATTTTATATATTATGTTTAAAGTGTGCAAACTATAAGAAGCGTAAGCTTATTTTCTCGAATTCAAATAGTTTTGAATTTGAATTTATCTATAATTTAGTTTATAATTACCTAACAAACATATTGTTATTTATTAAATACAATGGGTTTAAGTCCGATCAATTTGTTGCTTCTTTGGGTGCCCTACAAAAATCCAACCTTGGACCGGTGCTGTTTAATTGTTTTATTAACGATATTGCTGATGTAGTTTGTCATAACATGTTAATGTTTGCAGACGATCTGAAAATGTATCATCCTATAAGTACTGTGAACGATTGTGTATCTTTAGCAAAATCTAGATCTGATTACGACGTGGTGTAAGAACAACAGCATCACCTTGAATGCTTCAAAATGCAAGACATTGTATTATACTAGGAATAGGTCAAAAATAACGTACGAATATACGATGGCATTGTACTTTCCCGTGTTATAACTTTTAAAGATTAATGTAGTTCTATGAGTTACGTGAAGGTGTTAAGTCACTTAATTAAACACAGTTATATTCCTTTCTTCACTTTTATTTTTCTTGCTAGATGTACATTTCGGGTACTAAGTACCCATTATAAATAGCTATTGATAATGGGTACTTAGTACCCGAAATGTACATCTAGCAAGAAAAATAAAAGTGAAGAAAGGAATATAACTGTGTTTAATTAAGTAACTTTTAAAGACTTGGGAGTGTTATTTGACAAGAAATGATCATTTACCTGTCATGTAGAGAAAGTAGTGTCCGCCGCATATCGCTGATTGGGCTTCATAATGCCAAAAAATTAACCTTTCAAGAATATTGATGCCATTAAAATATTGTACTATTCTTTTGTAAGGTCTAAACTTGAATATGCCTGTTGCGTTTGGGATCCATATTAAGTAAAATATTCTTTGACGGGCAAAGCCATTCAGAAGAAATTTGTTAAATATCATCACTTTGAGAAGTTCGGTTCATATCCCGGGGCTTATTATAATTACATCGAACTGTTGCCTGAATTCAACTTACACTCCTTAGAAAGTCGCCGAAATTCACATTCATTAAGTACCCTGTAGAAAATACTCAACAATCAAATGGATTGGTCTGATTTACTTACACTAATTAATTTTAACGTGCCTGCAAATATAAATATAAGAAATAAACTACTTTTTAGCTGTCAACTCAAAATACTAATATTATACTCAAATGACCGCTCTATTCAATGTGCTCAATATTTAATAATTTAGTTTCCCTTATCCTGGTATTGATATATTTCATTGCATATCTTCTAAAGTATTCTTTAACTTGATTGTTGACTATTTAGAATAATTTGGGCTCACAATGTATTTTGTGTTTGCTGTCTCGTTCCATTTTTGTTTGATGCCCTTCTCTATTTACATATTAGCAAATATTAGAAGGGTTGGTTAGGTGAAAAATTAATTAAAGATATCAGCACGCAATACATTTAATTTAAGTATACTGCTGTAATAACGTTTGAAAAGAATGCGCATAAAAATAAATTGCAGCCCATTAAATAGTCAATACAAACTCCATAAACGGCATCCAGAAGAGTTCAATCAGCCAAACATGAAAATCGCGCTCGATTCACGAATTGTTACGTTTTACGTTCGAGCGAAAAGCACAAGCAAAAAAAAAAAAAACGAAGAGCACAACTCGAAGAAAAGATCAAATGATACATAAAATTAAAGGAAAGCGAATCGGAATACGAAAACGTCCCCGAAACAAGGGGGGCCACTTTGCCGAAAGGAAACAAGAAAAAAAAAGGAGAAAATATCTTAAACCCGCCGATTGGATTCGGTTACAAGGAGAAGAGATTTAGTGGCGAACTCATTTGCCTGCTTTTGCTTTCTCTTTCCGTCTCTTTTTCCTCTCTCTTCGGGGAATAGTGAACTGAACCGAACTGGAGGGAAGTCTGCAACCTATTTAACCGGATCACCCCTGTTTCCACCCCCCGCGCGCGGCCTTATCTCTGCACTGTATCAACCCTTTTTATCGGCATCGGATTGGATTTTATTATAACAGGACTATAGGATTTGCGTTTTTATTACGGAGATTATTCAAATTTAAAGCGTTGAATTTTTGCTCTCTGGTGGACAATCGAAAACGACTAATAATTTATTTCTTATATAATTTTAAAATTCATAACATATGTCAATAATTAAAAAAAAAAATTAGTATTAGTAAAATTAGCTTATTATTATTAGGTCATAGTATTTAAAATTTGGTTTAGTCGCCAAACCAAATTTTCAGGATTTTATAAACTCGAAATTTTATTTTATGCGCCACGAGTATAAAACACTAAAATATTGCGAAGTTTACAATATGCCACTAAAGCAGTATGCTAAAGACGTATATTTGAGACTTCATATAAAACCAGTGTTTAGTACGCTGGTCGCTTCGCTTCGCTACGCGACCAAACTAAATTTTCAGGCTTTTCTAAACTCGAAATTTTACTTCATGTTTAGTCTGGGAGTGGAAAGCACTCGTTTAAAACTTCAAATTAAACTCTTTTATAAAACAACGAGTGTCGTTAACTTGCATTTTTAAATTATAAGTTACTTTATTGAAAACTTATAAACATTTTACTTCTTACTAATAGATTTGTAAAAAAAAAATGGGCACAGACATTTGCTTTTGTCGCTTTATTTTGGTTTTTGTTACGTCACGGTAACATGGTAATGTGTTGAATATACTTATTTAATGATGTGGACATGTCTGATTTTAACTGAACTCGTGATATTTAGGCTTACATTATCATGGGGAACATTTTACCAGTTTAAGTTTAGCAGTCGATGTAAACGATGGAAGAGCCGAAAACTATATAAAACAGTATTTTATAGAAAAGTAGACATATCTGCTTTTAAATGGAAGCTTTTCAATATACCTGAATAAAACGGAAGTCAAATACACTGAACTAATTGTTCAAGAAATTATAGGCAACTAAATTGAATAAAGAATTATTTGAAGGGCGCAAGTCAGGAATCTAAAATGTTAGTTCTAAACTTACTAAATGTTACATAATTTTTAAAAATGTTTTAACAGCAGTTTGTATTGATAGTTGTGATGATATTAGATGACCACAATTTACTACACTGTTCATTTATATAATTTAATATTTTTTTAAGAAATAAAAATAAACTCAATTTCTAAAAACACTATCTATTGCCCTTTTAACAAAGACTACTTGAATTGGGTGAATAATAATCATTATTGTATGTAGTGTCGATTTTTTTTTTTTTTAAATAAGTGTTTTGTACCTTAGCTCATAAAGTAAAATTTCGAGTTGAGAACAGCCTGAACATTTGGGTTTGTCGCAGTGCCTCGCTACGCTCGTGTCAAGTAATCCATATTTTTAGTCTTTTCTAAACTCAAGATGCCTAATTAACGGGTGTAAATAAAACCTTAGGTTAGATTAGGTTGTAGTGGTTGCACTGCATATGAAGGTGCACACTTGGGCCCGAAGAGAGCCCATTGTATTAGCACGGTTTAATCATTCTTTAATGAGAATCATTTGGAGCTGATGACAAACTTTGAAAGGTTCTTAACATCTAGCGACTCGAGGTCGGAGAGTTCAACAAGGTACGAACGGCCTAGGTATGAACTTTTTATTCCAGCTAGAGAGGGGCATTGACAGAGGTAGTGCACAACGCTTTCCTCCTCTTCTTCATCAAGGCACCTTGCTATTTTTTGCTAGCTCGTCTGATGTGTTGTTACCTAAGTTATTGCTATGCCCTGGTACCCAGATAAGCTAAAGTTGTATCCGAGATGCCAGATCTTTCAATACCTTCCGGCAGTCCGATACCACCCACGAGTCACTGATTACACTTATTAGTGATATATGGACCTGACTGGCAGAAGTCCCAATTACCTTTAGCCATTTTGCGGCTGTCCTGATTGCTATCACCTCCGCCAGTAGAACACTACAGTGGTTCGGTAATCTGAAGGAGATGCGAAGGTTCAGGTCCTCGCAGAAGTCCCCTCTCCCTACTTTATCGTCACTCTTAGACCCGTCCGTGTAGACGTTGAGTGAGCCTGTATCCGGTATTCTGCCCTCCTTCCAGTCCATCCTAGTGGGTATCCGGAAAGAGAACAAATTGCCGAAAGCAGGCACTGCGAGACATCGATCGATGTTTAGTGGGACACCGAAAAATTCCTTAAGGGTTTTTGTGTACCCCTGCGTGTCATCTTAGCTTGCTAGTAGTGCCTTACGGCAGTTGTTACTGCAATCTGTTTTTCGAGGAAATCTACAGAGGTCAAGTTGGGAATCGTTTTAAACGCTTTAGAGAGTTACATGTCCTTATGGCAGCCGTGATCACGAGGGACGCCATTCTTTGAACCTTCCCAAATGCTTGATGGTAGATCCTTTTATCGAGTGCAGTACACCAAATGAAGACACCGTAGAAGAGTATGAGCCTTACCACGGCTTTGTAGAACCAGTAGGTGATGTTAGGCTTCATACCTACCGCTCTATTGCAAGAAGAAATCGCGAAAGTAGCTTTCCATACTCTCTCTTGAGAGTTGGGTTTTCAACCAAGCTTTCGGTCCAGTATGATACGTAGGTATCTAGCTTGGTCTTTGATCTCCAAGACCGCTCCCCTTAGGATTACCAGTCAAAAGCAGGGAATACTATGCTTTCTTGTGAATAGGAGTAGCTCAGTCTTCTATGGATTGAACCTTAGGCCACACCCTGTGCACCACTTGGTTATTTTAACTAATGTCTGATGTATTTGTTGCGACATTATGTTAGAGTGCTTACCAGAGACGGCTATGGCCACGTCGTCGGCATGAGCAATTGTATTGCGCCCTGAGTTTTCCAGTTCAAGGAGTAGCTCATTTAGTGCAAGATTCCAGAGAAGCGGAGATAGAACACCGCCTTGAGGGATACCTCTGCTAACTCGTCTCTTAATACAAGAGTTCCCGAGTTTGGAGGAGATGTTTCTCGCCCGGAGCAACTTTCCTATAAAGCCGCACACTGCTTTCTCTATTCCTGTTGCTTTTAGAGCGGACTCAATGGCCTTAGTGTGTATATTATTGAAGGCTCCTTCTATATCGAGGAAGGCCACCAGTGTATACTCCCTGTCTCATCGTTGCTTCAATTTGGCTTACCAAGGAATGTAGAGCTGTTTCTACAGATTTACTCTTGGTATATGCTTGTTGAGAAGTTGAGGTTGGGTCTAAGCTTTCTCTTATGTCATTGTTAACTAATCTTTCCAGCGTTTTAAGCAAACATGAGGACAGACTTATAGGCCTGTAGTCCTTAGGTTTAGTGTGGGTAATCTTCCCGATTTTAGGGATGAAGACAACCTCCATCTTTTTTACATCTTAGAGATTAAGAACAGTTTGAGACAAGCCACGAACATTGTTTACAACCATGAAGTCACAATGTATCGAAAAAAAAAACCTTGCTAAAGGTCAGTCATTGAATGCTATCTATTTTCTATTTATTTCATGATTTTTATTTCTTAAAAGATTATAATGTTATATGACGGTAAAGATATTTTTAAAACAATAAAAATCATGCTGCATAATACTTAAGAAACAATGTAATGTACTATAGATAGAAATTAGGAATGATGTAGCCTTGATCAAAAGTTTAAAATTAGCTTTAACGATTTTAATCTGAGAGCAGGACACTAATCGGCTTTAAAGCGCCGGAATACACGTAAACCATTTCATTTATTAGGAAAATCCGGAAGCTCCGACCATACAAATCCACTCAATAAAATATAAACTTCTATAATGCCGCTCAGTTATGTAACTCCTGCTTATGACTGGCTCCACTTATAATCCCTGAATAGTTGAATAGCAAACCCTAAAAGAGCATCGTTTTCTTAAACACCCCCCACACACACACACACACACACACACCTTGCGACGAGAGACTTTAATTTATTTTTAATTAAGGCCGTGTGCCGGGAGCGGGAGCGTCCGGAGTTCGACGCTTTCGCTCCCCGGAAAGGCAACACTTTGACGTCACCCCCTCCCTTTTCCACCTACCTCCCCTCCCGCGCGCCGAACTTTAGTAATTACTCTGGAAGGACTCGACCCTACCGTCGTAGTGGGAAACTCGAAGACGTGTTTTTAGAAGAACGTGTCAACAGAAAGGACGCCTATCAAATTAGCCGGGGCCCTTCCATTATATTGCGTGCAAAAACCGCCGTGAATCCCGTGTTCGACGTTCATCGTCCGCTTATAATCAAGACAGCCTCGCAAAGAGCGCGACGGACGCAAAAAAATATACCCTTCCCTAGGGTGAATCTAATTACAAACGGGTTTTGGACGTTTAACACGAATCAAATGTTAATTAATTAAATAATTCAATCAGCGGTTTTTGAATCCTACAGATGAAATAAAACTTAATTTTCAATAATAATAATAAAATTAATAATCTTTATTTGTAAAAGGATACAGGATATATAATTTAACTCAATAGCATAGATAGGGGAGGGGGGGAGTAGAGGATCAATCCCCCCTCATAAGTCTTGAAAAATATGAGAACAAATATGTAACCCTTATTCCGTTAGTGACAGGGATGTTATCAGAACGTTTATTTTTTTTTAATTTTAACAAAACAAACATGTTACTTTCATAAAATAAGTTCTTATTCATTTAAACAGAGTTGAAAACAAACAAAAAATATTAAATTATTGTTATTAAAATTTAGAAAAATCATTAAATTTGTAAATAATTTTTGAATTAAATAAATGATATTCTATTTATATATTACAAAGTATGTTAATTTTAAATAGATTTTATTGAAATCGTTTCAAACATAATCTGTCTTAAAGTTCTTAAATTGTCCTATGTTTTTAACATTGGCTCAAACTTATAAATAAAATTAGCTCATATAATGAATGTTAAAATACTTTCAAAATTAACCCAATCAGCACCATTCATACAATGAGGCAACATTAATATTTTTTGCCTTTTAAATAAATTATTAAATAAGTTAATTTAATCCATTGTATTACACTGGTCGGCATGAAAATCGGCCCTGACACCATTCCTGCTGATTCTTATGTAAAATGACCTCCTGAATCCGAATATGACCCCCGTTTTCCCCCATCACCCACCGTTTTCGGGGGAGCCCCCCCCACCTATTTTTATCACTTTTCGATAATTTGGAGGGATGAAAAGGATTATTTTAGCCTTTACGTTTCTTCAGAGGGGCTAGAGAGGTGAAAAGTTCCAAAACATGAACATTTTTAGCAAGGAGGTAGATTTGGGGGAGGATTTGCCCCCTTAAATTGTAAAAAAATCCTTAAAAATTATCGATTTTTCCGTTTTTTTTCGCAGTTTTTTCACTTATTTTCTACATATTCCAGCTTCCATCCCCCCTCATCCTCCCCCAAACAATAAAAATATATAGCAACAATATATAGCAACAATATTAAAAATATATAGCAACAATAATAAAAATATATAGCAACAGTTCGGAAGATTCACTGTACCACGCTGGCGCTCTCAATACCTCGCGCGCACAGGTTTGCCCAGGAACATTTATTATTTTACTTTTTATTTATTATTCTATACAGCTAAAATAATCCTTTTCACCCCTCCAATGGATGGGGGAAACGGGGGGAGTATTGAGAGCGCCAGCATGGTACAGTGAATCTTCCGAACTGTTGCTATATATTTTCATTATTGTTGCTATATATTTTTATTATTGTTGCTATATATTGTTGCAATATATTTTTATTATTTGGGGGTGTTTGGGGGAGGATGACGGGGAATGGAAGCTGGAATATGTAGAAAATTAGTGAAAAATCTGCGAAAAAAACGGAAAAAATTGATCATTTTTAATGATTTTTTTTAAATTTAAGGGGGCAAATCCCCCCAAATCTACCTCCTTGCTACAAATGTTCATGTTTTGGAACTTTTCACCTCTCTAGAACCTCAGAAGAAATGTAAAGGCTAAAATAATTCTTTTCATCCCTCCAAATTATCGAATAGTGATAAAAATAGGTGGGGGGGGGCCTCCCCCGAAAACGGTGGGTGATGGGGGAAAACGGAGGTCATATTCGGATTCAGGAGGTCATTTTACATAAGAATCAGCAGGAATGGTGTCAGGGCTAGAAAATTTCTTTTTGCAGACCAGTGTTATTGAACCTAACTTAAGAATGCGTGGAGAAAAATGTAAATATTTTGTTATTGAATTATTTTGCTAATTACTCATTTAAAACAAGTATTTTTAAGTGTATTTCTAACTTCACAATATTTCAGTGTTTTGTACGCGGGGCGCATGAAGTAAAATTTCGAGTTTATAAAAGCTTGAAAATTTGGTATGGCAAACCAAATTTTCAGGCTTTCCTAAACTCAAAATTTTAGTTCACGCTTAGTCTAAAATCGACGAATGCCTGAAAATTTACAGCGTACACATTATGTATATTCAAAACAAAAACTATCAATATGGAATATAATAAGTGATTCATTCGAAATTATAAAAGAAAGTGAAGCCTTTTATCGAAAACCAACTTTTAGATTTAAGTTTATAATTGCTCGGCCATTAATGGTTTGTTATTATATTCTAATTATCGAACGATTTTTCACTAAAATGTAACAAAATTACAAAAATTTACAACAAATGTAAGCATTTTAAAGTAATTCCATAGCACATTAAATTTTTGCAAAATATATTTGAAGGGCTTATTGTAATAGCATGATAAGCTACACAACCAAAAAATGCTGTATTATTCTTCAATTCGATTTAGCAGCAATATAACAGCTACAGTAAAAGAACTATTGCCATCGTCTAACAGATATCATCACCATACCCGAAATCAAGTTATTGAATTTTGATGGATTTGTACGAATGTCACTTCAAAACGTGATAAGCTACATCAAAATGGCAAAGGTTTTATTATACCTCCCGAGCACAAATCTATATAATGTGAGTGTTTGGGTTTAAGTCATGAAATTGATAGCCCAAGTGATGATAGTGTGATTGATAAAGACTTTGTGCTACCAAATGATGACGGGCCTTTAGACACAAGTTAGGTATGAATTTTATTTCTGTTTTATGGCATATCATGTTTTAACAGCAAAAAAGTCAATATATTTAACATAGCTTACAGTGTTGTTGCAGTAATATCAATTTCATTTTAGAAATATCCTTCAGCTGCATCTGCGAAACCAACCAGAATAACGGAAACAACACCTAAAAAAACCCGTCGTCACGTTGAAGACAAAGAAAGGATAAATGCTATGAACGAGCTATAAGAAAAAGAAGGCGAAATTTAGGGCAAGAATATTCAACAGCAAGAAGAAAAAAACATTTTAGGCCCCGTGAGCTGGCTTTGCCATGTAAATGTACGAACAGCTGTAGATAAAAACTCAGTAATACCTATGAAAATATTTTTACTAATTTCTGGGACCTAGGGTCTTATGACCTCTAAAACAGTTATCTCTTTAGTTGTATCGAGTTGGAAAAAATAATAGGTCTTACAAGAACAAGCAAAAACGCCAAGAATCTAAAAGAAAATTTACTGCCCAATATGCTGTTACTGTGCATGGGCTTCTGCATTCTCGTGGAAGAATTGATCATATTGTCAAGGTGACGACAAGCGAAACTATTGGTCCGCAAAAAGATACGCGTAATAAACAGACCCAACATACTTAGCGCTAACCAAAAATAATCTGTAAAAAATCATATTGAAGTGATACCAAAGTAACAGATTCATTACCACAGAGCCAATAATATGACTATTTTAACTGCGATATGTCGATTATTGCCCTGTATAAGAAGTACTATGTTCCTTGGTCTCAACGACAACATAACGTGTCTGTAAAAGAAAGTGCCTACTGCAAAATATTCTGCACTGAATACAATATTGGTTTCAAGCTGCCGAAGTCTGACACATGTAAAACATGCGACAAGGCAAATATTAAGCTTGAAACTGTAAAATTAAACAAAAATGATATGGAGTTGCTACGATTAACAAGTTCCATAAATACACACATTAATGCAGCTAAGGCAATGCAAGATTTGCTAAAATTGGAGATTGAACAATCAAAAAGTACAGCGAATGTATGTGTCATCAGTTTTGATTTGCAGTAGGCAATGCCTATACCCAAGCTGGGTATCCTCAAGTGTTTATTTTAAATTGAATAAATCTCTGTTATAGAGAAGTTATAATTAATTACACTTTTAATTATATAGTGCAGTAACGGTAACTTTCTAATTCATACATTTTTATAAGTTTAAAATCAACCATACAAATTATTGAATGATAAGAATTGCATCGCAGTTTTTAACGATCGTGAACAGTTGTCATAACTAGGTGAAGAGTGAGAACTCTTGTCTTCCTACTGATGGCGCGACGCTAATGTGTGTGCGGTGTTTACCCGCAGCGGATAGCAATAGAAACGCGTGATACACGCCAGAGCTGGGACGAATCCTCGTAAAAAAGATTCGAATCGCGAATCCGAATCACCTAATATGATTCGAATCACGAATACTCGAATAAAGGATTCGTAAGAGATAAATATGATTCGAATCAAAGATTCGAATCCTGTTATTTTGAATCACGAATACAAATCCTTTAAGAATAAATTTGATTTTATTATTTTTTTGCAACCATTAATACATAAATATCGTTACCAGTTGTTTTAACAAAAATATTCAAAACCTAATTAATTATTATTAACACTGAACATCGTTGATAACAGACTAAATATCTGATTCCCTGTTACTTTGATTGAAGATGTATTTGTGTGTTTCTGAACTGCACTTCAAATCAGTGTTTTGTACGCGTGGCGCATGAAGTAAAATTTCGAGTTTAGAAAAGCCCGAAAATTTGTCTCGGGTCGCTGCGCGACCCTCGACAAATTTTCACGGGGCTTTTCTAAACTCGAAATTTTACTTCATGCTTAGCCTGGGAGTGGAAAACACTAATTTAAAGCTTCAAATTGAACTTAAAAAAAAAACAAGGTATATCTAAAGATTTACAGAAAATAGGCTGAATTTGGAATACGTATACTTAAAAGAAAAACTCCCTGTATCTGTTTGCTCCGAAGAAATATGAATAATTATAAACCATAATGAAGATAACAATTAATTCTCAAAAAACACTTGTTAATTAATATTATACACAATTGACGTTTGTTAAACAATGGCGGCGACAAAGAAAAAACATGTATTTTTAATCTTCTAGTAGAAATGCGTTTTATGTTGAGTAAACTATCTATCTTTCAGCTAGTAGTACAAGCTCTTTCTGCTAGCAGCAATTGTCCTTTTAGTAGTAGATGAAGCAACTACTATTTCGTTCCTTCCACTATTACTAGGACTTTCTGGAACTAGTTGTAGTACAGGCTCCGTCTGCTGGTGGCAAGACACGATAAGCCAGAACCATCTGTACAAGACGGTCTGTTAATAGCAGTAGTTCTTTCTACTAGTAGAAATAGTGTTTTTTACTATAAAAAAACGATTAGGTCTTTCTGCTACTAGTAGTAGTACAGGCTCCATCTGCCGGTGGCAAGAATTGAAGCTAGAACCATCTGAACCAGAAGCCCTGTCTGCCGATAGCAGTAGTTGTTTCTGCTAGTAGAAATAGCGTGTTCTGCTAAAAAGTAAACGTTTCTATCAGTAGTAGTAGTTATTTTAGCTAGTAGTACAATTTATTTGTGCTAGTAGCGTTCGTCCTTTCAGTAGGAGAAAGAATAACTACTACTTGTTCCTTCTACTACGAGTAGGTCTTTCTACTACTAGTACGGACGGAACTTGGTTCTACTACAGGTTCCGTCTGCTGATGGCAAGACATCTGAAGCTAGAACCATCTGAACTAGAAGCTCCGTTAATAGCGGTAGTTCTTTCTGCTGTAGTAATTCTTTTAGCTAGTAGCAGTTGTCCTCAAGACCGTAGCCAGGGGGGGTGGATGTGGGGGTTTAAACCCCCCTGAACTTTAAAAATTGATAAATTTTTGTATGTAAAAGAAGGACTGTAAGAGCAAAAAAAATATTACACGAAATTTTTGTAACCCCTTCCGAATTTTTTTCTGGCTGCGGCTTTGGCCGTTCTTTCAGCTTAAAAGTAGTTTTTTGTTCTACTACCACTAGTTTTTTCTGCTACTAGTAGTAGTACAGGCTCCGTCTACGGAACTAGAAGCCATGTCTGCTAATAGCGGCAGTTCTTTCTGCTAGTTGATAAATCGTTTTTAAGTGAAAAAAAGTAAACGTTACAGTTTGTAGTACTGGTTCTTTCGGCTAATAGTACTTAATAGTACTAGTACAGGCCTCGTCTGCTAGTAGCAAGATATCTGAAGCTACAACCATCTGAGCTAGATGTTCTGGCTGGTAATAGTGCTAGTTGTTTCTGCTTGTAGAAATAATGTTTTCCGCAAAACAGCCTATTCTCTGTAAATCTTTAGATATTCCTTGTTTTTTTTTCAGTTTAATTTGAAGCTCTAAACGAGTGTTTTCCACTCCCAGACTAAGCATGAAGTAAAATTTCGAGTTTAGAAAAGCCCCGTGAAAATTTGTCGAGGGTCGCGCAGCGACCCGAGACAAATTTTCTGGGCTTTTCTAAACTCGAAATTTTACTTCATGCGCCACGCGTATAAAACACTGATTTAACGAAAAATTTAAAACCACACAAAAGACATGTTTCATGTTTATCCTCACAATTAATTCATATTATTTTTGACGATTCAAATCCTTTTGTAAGTATTCGAATCCTTTTATAAGTATTCGAATCTTTTTATAAATATTTGAATCCTTTTATAAATATTCGAATCCTTTTATAAATATTCGAATCCTTTTATAAATATTCGAATCCTTTTATAAGGATTCGAATCGCCCACATTTGGATTCGAATACGAATCCTCTTAAAAATACGTAACGAATCCGTATCACGAATCTAATTGAACTAAAGTATTCGAATACCTCTTTTGATTCCTTTAAAAGGATTCGAATCCTAAATGATTCGAATCCTGCCCAGCTCTGATACACGCCTACGCTAATTTTTAACGAATGCGGAAATTTGTGCTTGTTGATTTCATTTAAAATTAAGATTGCAATTAAAGTTACAGTTAAAAATAGATTTTAACTTCGGTTGTCACTAAATAATAATATGTTGTATCATCAGCCGCAATATTTAACATCTTAATTTTTCTTATAAAAACAGAAAATCGTAAATATTAAATTATTAATATCCGGTTAATAGACATTTTCCAAGTCAAAAAAATGTCAAAAAATATTAATTTATTATTAACGTAATATCAAACTTAAGCTCTGTATATTGAATTTCACTTTAAATCAGTGTTTTGTACTAGTTTACCGCTTCGCTTCGCTTTTTAGGCCATTCTAAACTTGAAATTTTACTTCATGTTTAATCATGGAGTGGAAACACTTGTTAGAAACATAACATTCAATGCCTTAAAAGAAAACGAAATCTTGACATTTTGCATCGGACGCATCGGGATATGTACCGGGTGCGCCGTTAGAATCCGAACAAAATCGTATTTGAAGTTTCCGTTATATTTGAATTCAGGATTATGTGCTATCTAGCCCTAAAGTTAGCTTAATATGCCAGTAACCTAATCATGGAGTATGACAGAAGAGCGGCTATGCGGCGATTATAGAACACCGGAAGAACGTCCGCTTACACGAGCCAATTAGTGCAAAATTTTCTCTCTGACAACCTTGGCATGTTTTGATCGAAGGACTTTTGGCTTCTTACCAGTCCCAACTTAAACCTTCAGGACTACTACGTGTAGGTCATAGTCGAGAGACAAGCCAACAACTCAAGGCAACCTGAGGATATCTTCCTTCCGGCCGCTGTCGAGGTAGAATTCATGTCCATGAACAGCGATCAATTGAAACGAACGTGCTCGCTCTTTAGGGCAAGAATCGATGAGGTTATAGAGGAGTATGTATTGAATAAAAGTTCTCAGCAATTATCCTATAAATTAAATATAGCAAAAATGGTAATATCTCTGTATATTTACTTAAATAAACAACTTTTTGCACGAAACATTTTTTTTTCTGGATTCTAACGGCGCACCCTGTATACTAAAACAGAAAAATTTCCTGAATGGACACAGAGTATTTAAATCTCTTAGTATTTCTTCGACGATTTTTCATAAATAAATGTACTGTATGCATCGTAGTCCAAACACAGAATCGAATAACGTCATATTTTGTGCAGCAACTTCCGACTTAGCATTCAGTCCGTGATCGGCGACCACAATGGCTGCGCGCCATTGTTTTTGTCACTAACGTATTCCGCGCTATGTCTGTGTCTATGTTTATTTGCTCCCGTGATTTTTCGCCGCGCGCTTTTTTTTGTTCCCTCGAATTCCGCATGAGCATTTTTACAAATCGCATTATGCACATAAATAATTCAATTGCGTCAGTCCTCAGTGAATTTTTCATATTTTCCTCGAGCGCGTTTCAGGGCGGTGTTAAATTCATTTTTTTTCTTTCGCACATTTCCACAACGTTTATCCTCAAGGATGTTACAGGGAATTCAGGACTATTAAACTGTAATTAATTATTTTACTAGGTTATAGATTTGTGGAACTTTCTTGAGTTTGGATGAAATGTTTGATATATTAAGTGCTTTTCTTGTTGTTAAAAAGTTGCTCTAAGTTTTAGTTTTTAGTGTTCCGATGAAATATTATAGGTCTAATATGAATGTTCGATACATTAGTGCATTTAGTGTGTTTCTTTTTTATATAAAGTTTACAATTTTAGAAAAATGTGTAATATGTATTACAATGAAATTTAAAATGAATGCATTTTTAATAAGTTTATTAGTTCAAACAAGATAAATTCAAATTCAAAACTATTTGAATTCGAGAAAATAAGCTTACGCTTCTTATAGTTTGCACACTTTAAATATAATATATAAAATTACGAAAAAACTATTCGTGAAAATGCAAACAATGTCTTAATTAATAAGACAACTTAAGACGATAAATATCCATTGAAACAACTACTTCCCGTGCAAATACACCTCCGGATATTGAATTATACAATGAAATATTTAAAATCGTATTTAATTTGATTTGTTACAAACGTTACATATACTTTAATAGAGCGTTGTAACAAATCAAATTAAATAAGATGTCTTCTGAAAACATTTTTTTTAAATATTGTGGTTTATCATAGTATTGCCTACCAAAACAAGAGTAAATATTTTTACAAGAAAATATGTAATTCCACATTGTTAATATTTGCTACCACACAAATCTGCATTAATTGTGATAAAATCCTGGCTTTGCCACTGGATTACACATAGGTTTAAATAGACAAGCAGGAATGAACTGTATCAGATAACACTGGTAAAGACCAAAAAGCCCGAACCGCGTTGCTTGAAATGTTCGCATCCATTATGACTATATATGTTTCACCATGCGAAAAATCAGAAACGCATTCTTTAATTAAACAGTACAAAGTTACATTTTCACAATCGTAGCATTAACACGCCAATTAAAAAGTAAATAAACGACTGCACAAATCACACATACAACTTTCACCGCGTCTGGTAAACTGATAAATAAATTAATATGCCCCCGGATTAAATATTCAAGTCGGGGAACTCGCCGGCCCTTTTAATGATGTGCTTTTTTAATTCGCTAAGATAAATATTTAAACAAATCTCCGGGTAAACACAATCCTCTCGCCGGATCCGGGGCATTTGCTTTGTCCTTTTGAGTGCGATTTATTGGCGTGAAATTGAAAGCTTCCTTCGCCTCTTCAAACACGTATATTGCGTTTCCTTTTCCGCATACAGCGTGTCACTTTTACACACTTAATAATTTATTTGAGAGAAAAATAATACAACGTTTAAAAGTTATTAGCAACATTCGGCGAAGAACCAACATTTATATTACTTATAGTTTGAATAATATGGAGCGGCTTGCAACGAATTAAGAACATATTTTCTTATATCGAAATAGAAGCCCTGTGGTTTCAACAAGATAGGGCAACTTGCCCACAAATGCTGAATCAATCGAATTGCCGCATAAGACTCTTGTGTGAAAATTGAGTAAGTAAATAATCTCTGGAAACAACTAATTAATTAAACAAGTTGCAAACGGATATTTAGATTTAATCAAAAAAAGTATAACTTTAAAAGTGTATTAAGATGTGATCAGTCTTTTCCACCTACCTTATTAAATACATTTTTTTGCCGACTAGACTTGCCTTGGATACAAATCTCCAGACGCAATACAAACATTTTTTTCCGTGAGTCTCGATTATATTGATTCAATGAAGCGTTTGCACTTTGTTAACAACGTGTAAACTTTTATGGGTAATGATAATAAAAGAGGGAACAGTGTCGGAAAAGGAGAATAAGTCGATGTAGAATGATTTTTTATTACAGCTGAGAACTATGTTTACACAATGACATGAAAATAAGAGAACTCACAATATCATTTGTTGATTTTTTGTGTTCAGAAGATAATTTTAGGCTAATAAGAAGTCAAATTAAATATTTTGGTGATAGCTAGGAATAATTTTAACAGAAAAAATTAATAAAAGCACTCGCAATATATTTGTTTTTTAAGTATACATCCGAAAATTTGGTTTGGACCGTATACGCTGTAAATCTTCAGATATTCGTTGCATTTACAAATATTTGAAATTGCACTTTCAAACGAGTGTTTTCCACTCCCAGATTAAGCATGAAGTAAAATTTTGAGTTTAGAAAGGCCTGAAAATTTGTTTTGGCCGCGCAGCGCGAAAAACCAAACAACAATTTCAGTTCCCTGAAGAAGCCGTCAATGCCGGCGAAAAATTGATATGAAATAAAATAGTTTAATTTTATTCAGCCCAAGGCGTTAACACCCACATCAAACTTTATCTTGTTTTTTTTTATTCCCATTAAAATGAGTTAAATTTCGATAGGGGTTACAATTTAAAAAAGTGGGGTGGTTCTCCCTACATAACACCCCCAAAAGTTGGGGAAGTTCTAAACCATTTCATAATGTAGTTTTTATGATACTGTGTAAGTATGCAAATTTTTGAAAAAAAAATACACGCAATCAAAAAATATAGAACTGTTCCGGAACTTTAGGCAACTCCTGTATATTTTTTCCAAATTTTTAAAAGTACAGTTTTTTTTTCCAAATTCTGTACAAAGGATTTGAATGTTTCCAAAATAATAATTATGCTTTTAACTGTACCGTGTTGTATATAAAATTAAAGCTAATTTAAACGGCTTTAAAATTCTACTTTTAATCGATCTAAAGTTACAAGCAAATAAATATATGCCCACGGATGAAATTTGGGATTTTTTTGGATTTTTTAGGATACTTTAACTATAAACCCGAAAGGTGAAAAACCTAAATCTAAAATTGTTTCACATGGAATGACCCCTTATTAAAATAATAAGTACGACTTAGGCATATACCGGGTGTTGACTTGGCGGACGCAACATAGAAAATTTCATGTAAATTTTGAAAAGTTCAAATATTGGTTTCCCTATTTATTTTATAAACCAAATATATTTACCTTTATTGTAGAGGGAGAAAAATCTGAATTCATTCGTGTTAACGTTTATCTCTTTAAGTTTCTCCTATTTAAAATAATTAAAGAAAAGTAATGTAATTTTATGAAAATAAGGACATGCCATGGAATTGAAACAACACTTGCAGATGTCAAAATGTCACAAGATATTGCTGTCACCTAATTTAAGTTAATGTTCTCGAAATGATTTATACTACACAAGAAAATATCCTCCTAATTAAGTGATATTATGCAGACTATAGTTATCACGATATTTGCGATATGTTTTCTGTCTTTAATCAAGTGATAGCGATATCTTGTGCCATTTTGACACACGCAATTATTATTTCAATTCCATGGCATGCCATTATTTTTACAAGATCACGTTACTTGTTTTTAATTATTATAACTTAGAGAAACGTAAAGTGTTAAGTGTGAACATTAATAAATTCAGAATTTTTCGCTCTACATATAAGTTAAGTACATTTTGTCTCTAAAATAAATACGGGAGCCAATATTTGAACACTTCAAAATTAACATGCGATTTCCTATGTTGCGTCCTCCATGTCAACACCCGGTATAGCCAAATCGTTTAGCATTTACTTATAAGAACGAGAAAGTCCCAAACATTATGCATTATGAAATACTAGAATACGAATAGAATGTTTGCTTCTAAGATTCTAGTAACAATTGTATACTCCTAATTAATGAATTTATTTATAAAAATAATTAGTTGAGAGAGAATTACTGCATATTAAAATATTGTGTTATGTCGGAAAGTTAGTTAATGTGTATAATTTAAGAGATTAAGATAGTTTTAATAAAGATGTTTATACTGTTTGTGCGGGGGTCTCGGTAATTCATTCAAGTTATGAGGCATTAATATTCTTGTTTGATGTGTTCACTTGTTACATAGTGCCGTGGTAATTATCTCGGCAAAGATAGGTGGTGTATGCATAAGATAAGGCCAGTTTAGCACACGGGTTCGGCCGCCTCATTGCCTCAATGCCCTTATACGTGCCCAGGGACAATTCGCTTCAGTTGCCTGCCCCTTTCCACCCCTCCCCACCCACACTCCTCTCAAGGGATTAAGGTGTAAAACTATGTCGCCATTATATGTACTCCTCTGGAACGGATATATCCACTCGACCCTTACAACAAAAATTAATTAAAGTTTTAAAATAAAATATAAATTATGACTACTTAACTTTTTGTAAATAGATATTCTATTTAAAGTTAAGTTAGTTACAAATTTAATCGTAGTTATTTGCATTATTGAAATTAGCTTTACTATTTAAATAAGTCAAGTTACATTCATAAGGTACGATTCACGAGAGGTGTCCCATGGTTTCCTTACTTTGTAGTGCTTTCTGCACAAATACATGTAATACGAAAATAGTTTGATGTCATTAGATTGCGTGTGTGAAAAGAGACAGAAAACTTCATAATATAACTGCTATGGTTTTTAGATGGAACATGCGAAAACGTATGTTCCGATATGCAGCTTTACAACTTTAAGGTTAAACGTCACATTTTGACAATGTCTTCGTAAAAATAAATCTGCAAAAACCTAGTGACAAATCATTTAAATTAATGTGCACAATTGATTTTAAAGTGAGTTTAAGTGGTATAATTCCAATTTCCGCATCTACTAAATAGTTCAGGTATTTACAGAAATAAATAATGCATTTATGTTGATTTTATGTAAGCTCAAACGAAAATGTTAGTTGAATCGAATGCGCTTACAGTAGATTTGGCAAAAAAATCATCGGATTAATCTGTTAATACAGGGAATTTTTCTTTTAAGTATACATACAGGGAATTTTCTATTAGCATTACATCTGCATACGTTTTTTTAAAGAGTTTAGTTTGAAGCTTAAAACGAGTGTTTTACACTCCCAGACTAAGCATGAAGTAAAATTTCGAGTTTAGAAAAGCCTGAAAATTTGGTTTGGTCGCGTAGCGCGAAGCGCTACGAGGCTAAACCAAATTTTTAGGATTTTCTAAACTCGAAATTTTACTTCATGCGCCACGCGTATTCAAACTGAAAGCACTGAAATATTATGAACGAGTAAACTTTGCTTAAATCAGTATCTTATACGCGTGGCGCATGAAGGAAAATTTCGAGTTTAGACAAGTCTGAAAATTTGGTTTGGTCGCTCCGCGCTTCGCGATACGCGACCAAACCAAATTTTCAAGCTTTCCTAAACTCGAAATTTTACTTCATGCTTAACCTTGGAGTGGAAAACACTCGTTTAAATCTCAAATTGACCTTTTTTAAGAAAACATATATATATATATATATATATATATATATATACTCAAAAGAAAAACTCCCTGTACAACATGTAAAATTACCGATTTAACATTGGTTTGAAGATTGCCTCGCATCCACCTTAGGTGTACAGGACAATTTTTAAAATGAAAATCAGTCAAATATAGACAAATAAGCAGATTTATTAATATTATTATTAAATTTAGTTTTATAGTAAGAAAAAATTAGGTACATTCTAAGAGGCCCAGAAGATCAATTTCTCAATTTAGCGACTTAGTTCCTACCTAAATAAAGATCCATGAAAAAATTGTCTATCTCAATACATACTCTTTAAGTTGGTTTCAATCAGAGGGTACTATTATCGCAAGTACGTGTAGACATTCTCTAAATATTTACAAAAAAAATATGATTTAAAGCTTTTCTAAAAGAAAGAACACTAATATACTCGCGAACTAAACAGTATGACATTGTCATATACGTCAAAATTTGACACAACTAGGAAAACTCGTTGCAGATACAACTGTCGACATACTCTCTAAAAAATTTGAACCACACATTCCACATCAATGATGTCCTATGACGCCCTCTCTCCTGAATTCCACTATACATTTAAATCTTATCCGACTATACTAATAAATTATTGGTGAACCTTTTCAGTGCCCTGTTAAGGATATTGTCTATGACGAGTACTTTTTTAGACTAAAGTCGTATTATATTTTCCTTGGCCTTCTCGATGTTAATGCTTGGTGGAGGTTCTGCTCAGGTTTATTATACAAGGTTAATGACTGTCCTGATTTTATTGATAAGATGTCGTTATCGGTATTGGAAAATTGATACACCAGGTGGTGTACCAGGCGATTCTTTAAATTATTGGCAACCAAAATTAAATTTCTAATTTTAATTATTTTGTATATAAAATGATATTATCCCAAGCAATTACTTAAAGATTGACCGGGAATTATCTCGGGTTATTTGCATAACGACTAGAGGCCGAACAGCTGGAGTAGACTCTGAGCAGATCTCTTAGAGGGAGGATTGGTGACCAGTTGTAGTACGTTTTTCAAAAAAGGATTTGTATAATATTTTGCATTCTTCTTTCCAAAGAACGGATTAGATGAGATTCCAAAAATCTCAAGATTCGTCGAATGCCTGTAATTGCGATGGATTCAGTGAATTTCGGCGGGCTGGTTACGTCCACCAACGAAACTATCTCTCTCCACCCTTGTTTTCGACATATAAACTAGTAACGAATGCAGCAACAAGTCCAAGTGAAATGTAGTCAGTGGTTTACTAGTTTATTGTTGACAACCTCGTGTTATGTTTTTTTTCGAATTGTTTTTGATTAGTGCAAGTGTGCTAATCAGAAGATCCGGAATTGCTGCCAGTGCTGCCTCTCGTCGTTTCGGTCTTCGTTATTGACAAAGTTTACCGGACCTTTCTGTACTTCTCCGAATTTTTTCATCTCCCCGGACCTGTTGACGCCTTGCGGACCTTTCCGACGCCGCCCGGATCTTTCAGGAGTTTTCCGGGGCTTTTACGGGCCCCGTCGACGCCTTTCGGATACATTCGGATTTTTCCGACGGCGTTTGGATCTTATTGTTTCGCACCGGACTTTTTCGCTTCTGTCTGGACTTTACTGCCGCCACTCACCACCTCTGACGACCAAGCTGCCAATGCCAACGCCCACTACGCCCATTAATTATTATTTACCGCTGTTTTGTTTATTTTGTGCTGTGTTTTCTTTTGTTGCTGTGTTTTTTTTTTTTGTAAATAAGTGTGTTGTCTTGAATTGGTGTTTTAAGGACTAGTTGCTTGTGCTCTCCATCAACAAATCCCTGAACTAGCTAGAAGTGCATTTGGGGTACCTTCCCCCTATAACAGTGGTTTGCAATTTCCTCGGTCTTTTCTTTATTGAGATAGTACCTCACGTTATTTTCCGCAATGAGGGGATTCGGTTCTCTTTATCTATTGATTAATTTTAACAGCTTCCAAAAGGAACTGTTTTTTTTCCTGAGCCTGTTCAACCTGATTACTTTATTTTTCTTCTTTTTTTCTCTACGATCCTTTCCTTGACCCTACGCCGAAAAATGTTTAGGGTTTCTTTGTTTTTTACATGCTTTGTTTTTGCGTATTGTTTCTTAGCCAAATTGTTCCTCTTAGTTAGCTGTTTTTCAGTGTCATTGAGCCCGTGTTGATTACATCTGTAAGGAAGAAGAGATTGTAGCTCTTGTGTAAAGATTGCAGCTTTCTCATCTATTTCTTCTCTAAAGAGAAGTTTATGAAGCTGTTATCTGATTACTTCAATAGCAAAATTGCATCCAATTGGTTTTGATAATTGTTTTGGGCTGGTGATTACAGATTTCTTAACTCAATATCACCGGGAAGTGGTCAGATTGTAACCACAAGTTAGTCTTAACGTCGCCGGGGTCTTTGGTTTTAAAGGTAAAGAAAACGTCTATGATCTCTCCTCTAAAATTTAGTGTGAAGGGAATGAAGGTCGCATTTTCGGGTTATTGCTCTCTCGGATGGCTTTGGCAATGTTTAGCTCTGAGTTGTTGGTAATCCTGCTGCCCCACAGGTGATACTTCGCATATAGATCTCCGCTGTTGACAGAATTAGCGAACTTAATGAGTGTGTTGAAGTATGCTTCTTCGAATGTCGTTTCTGGGGAATTGTACACCGCGATCAACCGTATGATTTCATTTTGAACTGTTGTTTTCGCTCTAGCTGTCCCGGTAAGTGTGTTGTCGAAGATGAGTTTACGAACGCATATTTTGGTGCAATAGTAAACCGCGAATCCGCCTTAGATTGCGTATGTTTAGTCTATTCTTACCAGAATCGTGGATATTTGCGAAATTTTCTGGTGAGCAGTGCGTTACTGATAAAAGTCATGTAGAAATGCCGATTTTGCCAAAGAAAATACTTAGTTCGTCGATTTTATCGGCATCCCATCCGCATTCCACATTGCGACTTTCATGTGTTTGCGAGCACTTGGGGCCGTGTTAGCTATTGAGAATGCTATTGAACGCCATCTGGCTTAGCATTTCTTTGACAATCAACAATTATTTTCTCTATATTCTGCATATGATTTGTTGGATAGAACTGCAGCTTTATAAATTCTATTGATACGTACAGTTTCGAGAGAAAAAAACTAATACAGCAGAAAGCTTTAGCCATTTCTAAAATATCGTGTTTTTTTCTTGTAAAACATACTTGTTATGTACAGGTTAACAACAATTTTGTTTCTTGGCCAACTATCTTGCTTTTGTTGACATGCACTTCATTAGCAATGCCAATACCGCCTTTAAATGGGTTGTTATTATTGCATTTTGCGTTTCAGTCAGTTGAGGCATGTCGACGATTACATTTCGTTTGACATTTCCGCAGATTTGTCAATTTGATTGACAATTTAAAATATCAAAGTAAGTCCTGTTTACATAACCAAATATTTTGTTGTACTAGATTTTTTTTCTTGTAACTGTACTTCATCTATTATTTTCTGCAAGTAAATCGGGTGGTTTTTACATTTGTTAGAGTATACGTCATAATTTTTGGCGCAATTGATGCATTTTATTTTTTTGTCTTGTTTCTCCTTTTAGCGGCGCAGTACATTAAAATTACACTTGCCCGTATTGTTGACAACGATAGCTCTGGCTGGTTGATGTGGATTTTCTTTTAGTTCCTATTTTGACACAGGCGTCAAGTAGGTTGGTGAGTTCGAAGATTGTCTATTCCTCATCATTTTTGGCGGGTGTTAACCATAATTAAAGAGTGCGTTCTGCTTGCAGTTTTCAATCTTGATAAGGAGTTGATCGTGATGTTCTGTTACTTGAGGGCATCGGAGACTCCTTCGTGAATGCGGGAAAAGTCTCTTATCACGACATTAAGTTCTTTGTCTTCTTTTAGTAAGTAGTGATGTTATGCGACGCCCATCTCCACGTGGATGTGGATTGCCTTCCTGATGTCCTTGCTCGCGGCGAAGAACATGTTTGTTTTATTAGCGTACTACGAGTATAGTGGAATCGGGAGAGATGTCCTATGACTCATTGATGTGAAATGTGTGGTTCAATTTTTTTAGAAAGTATGTCGACAATTGAATCTGCAACGATTTTTCCTAGTTGTGTTGTTGACGTTACATGACAATGTCATACTGTTTAGGTCGCGAGTATATTAGAGTTCTTTCTTTCAGAAAAGCTTTAAATCATATTTTCTTGTACATTTTTTATTTTAAGTATACATATCCCAATTACGTGTTGTAGACTTTTAAATATTCGTTGATTTCTTAAAAGAAGTCAAATTAAAGATTAAACGAGTGTTTCCCACTCCCAGGTTAGGCATGAAGTAAAATTTTGAGTTTAGAAAAGCCTGAAAATTTGGTTTGGTCGTGTAGCACGGAGCGACTAATCCAAATTTTTAGGCTTTTCTAAACTCGAAATTATACTTCATGCGCCACGCGTATTGAACACTGAAAGCACTGAAATATTGTGAACGAGTAAACTTCGCTTGAAATCATTGTCTTATACGCGTGGCGCATGAAGTAAAATTTCGAGTTTAGAAAAGCCTGAAAATTTGGATGCTTAGTCTGGGAGTAGAAAACAGTCGTTTTAATATTCAAATTGAACTCTTTAAAAAAAGCGTATGCATATGTATACCTAACAGAAAATTTACTGTATGTATACTTAAAAGAAAAATTCCATGTATTAACAGATTAATCCGATGACTTTTTGCCAAATCTACTGATTACGAAAATAGTTGAATCGAAAGCGCATTATTCGATTCAACTAACATTTTCGTTTGAGCTTACATAAAATCAACATATTTGCAATATTTATTTCTGTAAATACCTGAACGATTTAGTGGATGTGGAAATTGGAATTATACCACTTAAACTCACATTTAAAACGATTGTGCACATTAATTAAAATGATTTGTAGCTGAGTTTTTGCAGATTTAGTTTTACAAAGACATTGTAATAATGTGACGTTTAACCTTAAAATTTTAAAGCTGCATACCGGGACATACGTTTTTGCATGTTCCATCTAAAAACCATAGCAGACATATTATGAAGTTTTTTGTGTCTTCTCACACACGTAATCTGATGACAACAATCTATTTTCGTATTACATGTATTGGTGCAAAAAGCACTACAAATCCAGGAACCCATGGGACACCCCTCGTGAACCATGGTACCTTAGTTAAGTATTTCCACGTTGTTTGTTTTCATTGCTGTTTGATCGAGCTTAATCTTGTTTTTCTCTTCGACGACTTAGGGCGGCGGTCTTTTTACTTTAGTTGAGTTGGGTGGGTCGGTTTAGATCTTCAGGCTCTCGCTAGTAATCCTAGTTTTTTGCTGCATGGGATAAATGACCTCGCATGACGAGATTATTGGCGTGGGGCTTTTTGGAGGTAGTGCAGAAAAGCCGTTGTCCTTCGCATTTTTTACTTGGAGCCCAACTCTTCTTGCTGTACGATTTGACTTTATAATCCTGTTGCGTACTCAAGATATAATTATGACACACAGCGACATCAAGCCCCATATATAAATAATTAGATGTCTCTGTGCATCTTAACTTTATGATTAAATTTGAATGATCGTTCTATAAAAACACTTTTAAATTATAATATATTTTTAAATATATTATTTTTGTATAGTATTGAACTGGTCATTCACGTGTTTTGCAACTTTGTAGTATCATCAGTATTTTTTAAGAATAAACTCTGATGTTTTAATAAAAAAAGAGCGCAATACTTACAAACTGTTCTGGGTAAAAAGGTGTACAGAGAGTAATAAAGAAAGCGAGCGCAAGAAAAAAGTTGTTGCGGGCCCGAGGCCGTATATTAAGCCATCCAAAACAATAATACAGGTGATCTGGTAAAAGTAAGTGTACACTCCGTCGTAATAAAGGTGTAATCAAAGTCTGAAATGAAGGCACGAACGTCATTACCGGCATAAAAGTCGTAGCTTCATCCTAGTTTTCCGCTCACCTGGTTTCTTCATTCAATTACGCCGACTGATATAAAAGTTTAGCGAAAAAGAGGAGCTGGTGAAAAAAAAATAGGACACCCAAATTTTATTAGATAACAATTCAAAGCGAGATAATAGTAAGCTAGGGTCGGAGTAAAAGGGGGCGACTGCTGCAGACGCTTTAAGCGCAGTTATGGAAGCCAGACAAATTGTATAAATTTCAATTCGAAATTTTATATAATAAAAGTTTTCTTATTTCTGAACTTCACTTTAAATCGGCGTTTTATACGCGTGGCGCATGAATAATTTCGAATTTCAAAAAACCTGAAATTTGGATCTGCCGGGACGCGCGAGCGAAGCGAGGCGCGGCCCGGCGAATCCAAATTTTCAGGCTTTTCTAAACTCGAAATTATATTTTATGCTTGATAATAATAACTTTATTTATGCCCACAGGTACATAAGTCTATACAAAAGAAACAATAATACATCTAATATTTAAATTTAACAAAGAAATCTTCTATGGAATAAAACGCATTTTCTATTAACATTGACTTAATTTCATACTTAAAATCATTTGGCGTTAGCTGTTTATATTTTCTGGAATTGAGTTATATAAACGTATTCCAAAAAATCGAGTGCTGTTTTGAGTACGTTTCAATCGGTTAAATAAAGGACGTATTGCACCTGCATTTCTTGTTTTTATTGTACTGTTACTTAGATCTTAGTTAGTGCAGTAATGGTCTATATTTTCATGAATATGCATTAGACATTCCATTATATTTCTTGAATAATTTTCTCACTTATCACTTGGTGAAACATTTTTAAATATTGATAATGAAGGTTTAAATTAAATTACACTTGGTTTGTTTCAAGTAAAAAATTGTGAAACAAACCAAGTGTAATTTAATTTAAACCTTCATTATCAATATTCCATTATATATATATATATATATATATATATATATATATATATATATATATATATATATATATATATAGATGGGAGTGTAAGTACTTTCTTTCAGTTGCCTGAAGTGGCTTTTACAATCTTCAGTACAACCCAGATTACAAAGAATTCGAATTGCTTTACGCTGAGCCGAAAATACATTGAGTGAGCCTGGGGAGTGTCCCCAAACAATTATGCCATATCGTATATATGACTCTATTAATGAGTGATAGCACATTTTGAGAGTTTCAAAATCAACAACTGGGGAGAGCCGACGAAGTAAGAATATATTCTTATTTATTGTCAAAACAATCTTAGAAGTATGAGATTTCCAAGTTAATTTACTATCCAGATAAAACCCTAAAAATTTTACCTCGAGAGTCAAGTTTTGATCAGGTACCCTTTTCAAGTTAAACTGTATATTTGTTAAATTCAAATTCAAAACTATTTGAATTCGAGAAAATAAGCTTACGCTTCTTATAGTTTGCACACTTTAAACATAATATATAAAATTACAAAAAAACTATTCGTGAAAATGCAAACAGTGTCTTAATTAATAAGACAATTTAAGACGATAAATATCAATTGAAACAACTACTTCCCGTGCAAATACACCTCCGGATATTGAATTATAAAATGAAATATTTAAAATCTTATTTAATTTGATTTGTTACAACGCTCTATTAAAGTATATGTAACGTTTAGGTCAAATTCTCTTTCAATGTATATTTATCGTCTTAAATTGTCTTATTAATTAAGACACTGTTTGCATTTTCACGAATAGTTTTTTCGTAATTTTATATATTATGTATATTTGTTGTTTTGTCATTATTAAGTAATAGTTTATTTGCAGAGAACCAATTAGTAGCCTGATTGACTATGACAGAGCATTCGTTTCTAAGTTCGTCTTGCGACCTTCCTTGATTTATCAATGTAGTATCATCTGCAAATAGTATGATATTGTCTTCGCCAATGTATTTACATAGATCATTAATGTACTGTAAAAATATTACAGGGCCCAGTTTGGAACCCTGTGGTACACCTTTGTTACTAATATACTATAATGATAGTTTATTTTGAGTTTTAACTGCTTGTATTCTGTTAGCCAAGTAACTCATAATGAGCTTGCAACTAGAATGGTGAAAGTTGTACATATATAGCTTTTTGAGAAAATCTCATGGTCCATGCTATCAAATGCTTTTTGTAAATCAAGAAAGGTCGCCTGTATTACCTCATGATCATTAAATGCTTCAAGGCATTTCTCAACAAGCTGTAAGGTAGCACTAGTAGTAGAACGTCCGTATCTGAATCCATACTGACTCTTTGATAATAATTCAGATTTATTAATGAAACAAATTAATTGACATTTCAGTATATCTTCAAATACTTTTGCGATTGTCGGCAAGATTGATATAGGTCTGTAATTCTTAACATCTGTTTTGGATCCTTTTTTATAGACTGGGATGACTATTGCCTTTTTGAGGCAAGAAGGGAAAATCCCGTCTAGTATTGCTACATTGAATAGACGTGTTAGTGGTGGAATTAGTAACTCTTTCAGTGACTTGACTATGCTAGCGGTACATTCGTAAATATCCCCACATGGGCTATTTTTAAGAGACATGATAGAGGATCTTACAGCAATGTTGGATTTTAATTCAAATTTAAAATATGATGAATCATTATGATTTATACTAAGTAATTGAAAACCTACTATTTTCTATATCTGGCAAATTGGATGCTATAATTGGGAAATAATTAGCAAAATCGTTTGCTTCGGGCATAAGTGGGACATTTGGTTGTTTATTCGTATGGGAGTTCATAATATTCCACATAACCTTTTGATTATTGCAGGATGTAGATTTATTAATTTCTCGGTGTTCGTTTATGATTACTTCTTGATCTGAGAGTGGAAACATACGTTCAAAAAAAAAAAAATGAAACACTGACAATCGACATTTGCTACGATTTTTTATAGGTAAAAGTTACTCCCACACGTAAAATTACGCCACTTTTGTCTTGAATAGATTATTTCCAATTATTTAAAACTTAAAAACGATTTTTTTATAACTGTTAAAAATGTCAAATGTTATAATTGTCAAAAAATATCCAAACATGTCATTACTGTCACAAAAAAACATAATATTTACAAAATTATGATTATCAAAAAATGTCGGAAAATATCTGGATTTCCGAAGAAAAGAAAAAAAAAAATTTTTAACAGTATCATAAAAAATAATATGATACTGTTAAAAATGCTAATCCATATATTGAAAATGACATTCTGTTACAACCAGAAAATGTCATTATTCCAAATTTTTAATAAAAACGTCCTTCTGTCGGGCAAAAAATGCGTTTTTTTTTTCTTTATAAAAATTACAATTTTTATTAACATTCGTAATCTATCCCAAATGTGTCAATTAATGACAAAAATGTCAAAGTATATTGAATTTAGCGTAACGAGGAATTAAACTCTTTTGTACGAGTAATTATTTCACAAATAGTTACAGACACTGTTAACATAACCAAACTATTTTTGACAAATGATTATTTAAAATGATAGTTACTAATTTTTGATAAATCATGACTACTACGTGTTTTCAACTTAAAAATTGTAAACGCGTATATGAACATTTCTTCGTGAAATTAAATGTACTATTCATTGCCTAAGTTTGTAAAAAGGCTAACGAATCACCCAGTATAATATGGATAAATGAAACAATAAACAATACACTTTTTTAATAAGGATTAATATCTGGATCATAACAGATTCGAGACATCCGCACACAATCAATTTTTACGGCGGGCCGCTATTTTCCGATCCAATTTCACGTCAACAAAAATTGCAAATGAACCTGTGGAAATGTTTTTTCGAGCAAAAATCGTTTAGCGAAAGAATTCACCGCTTTTGTGTTTGATGTGAATATTCGGACACAGCGCGTGATGATGCATTCGGATTGAAATTTTTACGTTTGTGTGTGCATATGTGTGGAGTTTGATGAATGCAAATATTAAAGCTCCAGTTTAAAATATCTATACAACTTAGGTCTTAACCCATTAAGCGCCATTGACAATAACGCAACATTATTATATGTTTGCTTATTAAATTACTAAATAAGTGAATTTGGTACATAGTATTATTGGACCTGACTTGAGAATGTGTAAAGAAATATGCAAAAATTTGGATTATTATTATTAAAAAAAAAAAAATTAAGTGTATCTCTAACTTCACAATTGTTCAGTCTTTCATACGCGTGGGGCATAAAGTAAAATTTCGACTTTAGAAAATCGTGAAAATTTGCTTTAACCGCTCCGCTTCGTAGAGCAACCAAACCAAGTTTTCAGGATTTTCTAAATTCGAAATTTCCACTCAATCTGGGAGTGGAAACACTCGTTCGAAACTTTAAATTGAACGTTCTTATAAAATCGACGAATGCTTGGAAACTTACAGCGTATACAATATGTATATTTTAAACAAAAATTACTAGTATGTAATATCACAAGTCATTCATAGAAATTATAAAAAGTGTATAATTTTATATAAAATCAACTTCTAGAGTAAGACTTATAATTGCTCGGATGTTAATGGGTTAACAAAGATCTATTATTTCAGGAACAATATTATCGGTATTTTGATATTTTCCATGTATTTAATAACATTTTAACATCACAAAAACATGAAAATCCACGCTTCATATTTTGGGTTATAATTTTATTTGTTCAACTCCCGCAAAAATTAGACTAAGGTACACAATTTTCCATGCAACTTCAGCAAAAAATAAAATCAGGGTGAAAAAATGTTTGCATATTTTGAAAGTGTGTAGTTCATATTGGGTGAAGTTAAACACTTGTATTGTTCTATATTTTTATTTTCAGTTGGATGACACGAGCATATTCAAAGTTAAAACTAATTTGAATTTGACAAATGTTACAGTATATATACAAATCTATGGAAACTCAATTAATTTCCATAGATTTGTATATATACAAATTTTCTGGGCTTTTTTAAACTCGAAATTTTACTTCATGCGCCACACGTGCGAACCACAGATTTCAAGTGAATTTCGAATATACATAAATTTCACAATATTTTAGTGTTTTATACGCGTGGCGCATGAAGTAAAATTTCGAGTTTAGAAAAGCCCAGAAAATTTGTCTCGGGTCGCTGCGCGACCCTCGACAAATTTTCACGGGGCTTTTCTAAACTCAAAATTTTACTTCATGCTTAGTCTGGGAGTGGTAAACACTCGTTTAAAGCCTTAAATTGAACTTTAAAAAAAAACAAATAATATCTAAAGATTTACAGAAAATAGGCTGAATTTGAAATACGTATACTTAAATGAAAAGCTCCCTGTATCTATAAATACAAATAAAATATTTCGAGAAAAAAGTAATTGTTACTGCAAAATACTAAAAAAATGTGTAAAAAGGAGTCATATGATATATAAAAAAACAATTAACAATAAATACTGTTGCTTAACTGCTTTATTTGAATACTTATCCTTTAAAAATGAATCTAACCGATTTCAGGTCAACATGCGTTTCCCCCAAATTTTAAATTCTGCGCCTAAAAATATCACCAGATTCTGCCATTTCAGCTATATAAACCAGGCTTCTAGTAACATTAACCTTAAAATCTGTATACAAAATTTTATGCAATTCCTAGAAGGTAAAGTTGTAAGATTTTAACACCTGAGAGGTCCTAGCCTCAATTCAATGTTGTTGCCCCTTCTTAACATATTTAATATCACTGCGGTGAGCTTAATGTACAGGGTTGTGATAAAAGGACTTAAAATAATATAGAAATATTGAGTGATAATTTAAATTAATTCCAAAAGAATGGTGGCGTAATATCTTTTTTTACTTAATAAAGCTTAAAAAGCTGAGTACATATTAAATAGCTGAGTTTGAACATTTTAATTAACTAACGTCGAGTTTATATATTTTTAATTCAGTCGACAATGAAATTCTTTTTTAATTATTAACTAAGATTTTTAGGAATAACCCCCGGCCCGCTCTAAGATATGATCCGGCCCGCGAGACATTTTGAAAAAACCCAAATAAAAAAATATTACATTAGGTACTTATACTCACGGGAGTAACAGTGAGGCGGCAAACATCAAATTCTTTGATGTTTGCCGCCTCACTTTTTGATAATCGCCGCCACTCGACTCGCTCGATCAAATTCTTTGAGGTTTGCCGCCTCACGGGCGACACATCAAAAGATTTATTGCTTCTAAATTATTCTAAACTAGTTTATTCCAGATTATTCGTTCATTTTGCCTATACAGGGTCGCTACAAAGTATAGAAACACGGCTCTCACGTGAAAACGGCTAAAAACAGAACCACAAAAATTGGGATATCTAAATGGTATATTTTCTTGAACAATTTGGCGTAAAAAAATCAAAAATGATTCTCCGAATTTTCACATACGAACGCCATCTTGAATTATTTTAAATGGAATTCGATTTTATTTTATTTTACAACTTTTATAGACCTTATAATTTTGATTACAACCATATACCTTTTTTTTAAAATACTTGTCTTTTCATCGATAAACCGGACTATGAAAAGTATGGAAACAGCGAAATATTTTAAGAACGGTTTATCGGAATGTCCTGAAATTTTGCAAAGGTTTAGAGTACGTTAAGGCCTTCATATTCATTTGTTTTGTAAATATTCTATTTTTGGTCGAAACTTAAAAATAAAATTTAACAATTTCAACTTAAAAAAATAGTTACCTTTGAAAACAGTTTTCATTAGCCTGTCAAACTTGTAAAAAACATGGTATTGCAGCATTTAGAAAAAGTACTCGTTTGGCTGTTTCCATACTTTTCAAAGTCCGGTTTATCGATGAAAAGACAAGTATTTTTTAAAAAAAGGTATATGGTTGTAATCAGAATTATAAGGTCTATAAAAGCTGTAAAATAAAAAAAATCGAATTCCATTTAAAAAAATTCAAGATGGCGTCCGTGTGTAAAAATCCTGAGAATCATTTTTGATTTTTTCACGCCAAATTGTTCAAGAAAATATCCCATTTAGAAATCCCAATTCTGGTGGTTCTGTTTTTAGCCGTTTTCACATGAGAGCCGTGTTTCCATACTTTGTAGCGACCCTGTATAAGCGGGTGGATGGCCCGAACGTTAGTTCAGTTCTATTTGAGCTACCGAGGTGATAACTTGGACAAGCGATATCCTAGCGAACTGCTCGAGCCGTCAACTTGCTTTGTGACTTTGTGTGCATCTTGAGTGGTTACTAACTATAGGTTGTTATTAAGTTTATTGAACGAAAAGCAAATAAAAATTATGTCTGGTGGAAAGAAACGAAAAGTAGATACAGAGGGTCGCCATTTTCAAGAAAAATGGACTGAAGAATTCTTTTTTATCTTGCACAATGGTAAGCCTATTTGTTTGCTGTGTAATGAATCCATTTCAGTAATGAAAGAATTCAATATAAAGAGGCATTACTCAACTAAGCATGCTACGCTGCACTCACTGACAGGACAATTAGGAACAGACAAAATCCAGAAGCTTACCGCAAATTTGGAAAAACAGCAACAAATGTTTCATAAACAAAGAACACAACTTGATAATGTTGTGAAAGCTAGTTTTATAGTTAGCTCAAAATTGGCAAAGGCATTAAAACCATTTGCCGAAGGAGAATTTATCAAGGAGTGTATGTTAGAAGTTTGCGGTATTATGTGTCCTGAAAAGAAAAAAGAATTTGAAAAAATTAGTTTGTCAAGACGAACTGTTGTTCGACGTATAGAAATGATGGCTAATGATATAAAAACAACATTGACTGACCGTATGGCTGGTTTTGAATCATTTTCCATAGCATTAGACGAGAGCTCCGATTTGTCTGGCACAGCTCAACTGGCTATATTTATTCGAGGTGTTGATAAGGAGTTCACTGTAACTGAGGAATTGCTTGCTTTACAGCCGCTAAAAGGAACCACTACAGGAGAGGCTATTTTTATTGAAGTTTAAAAGGTATTCACAAGTTTTGGCTTGCCATGGTCAAAATTAATTGGAGTATGCACTGATGGTGCACCTTCTATGGTCGGCTTACGTAAAGGTTTCATCGGAATTTTGAATGAAAAAGCAACAGAATTAAATGTGCAAAAAGATGATTTGATAGTCCATCATTGCATTATCCACCAACAGAACTTGTGTTCTAAGTCCATTCGACTCCAGAATGTTATGAATGTGGTAGTAAAAACCATAAACTTTATTCGATCCCGAGGGCTTAACCATCGTCAGTTCAAGGCGAATATAACGACGTAACATATTATTGTGAAGTCAGATGGCTGAGCAAAGGAAAAATGTTGAAACGGTTTTACGAGCTTAGAAATGAGATAGCAGACTTTATGAAAATAAAAGATAATCCACTATCTGAATTAAGTGACCTAAAATGGATATGTGACTTAGCATTTCTGGTCGATCTTACAGGCTATTTGAATGATTTAAATTTGAAACTTCGAAAACAAGGACAGTTAGTAAATGATTTGTACAGCCATTTAAAAGCGTTTCAGATCAAACTACGTTTGTGGGAGTCACATATGCTGTCTGGTAACAGTTACCATTTCAACACGCTCTCTACGTATGAAAATATTGCTTATGCTCAAAATGCTGAAGAACTCAAGTTACTGTCGGAACAATTTTCGAACAGATTTTGCGACTTAAAAAACATGGAAGACTGTTTCAGTTTATTTGCTACTCCTACAACATATATTGTACAAAATGCTCCAATACACTTACAAATGGAGTTGATCGAGATTCAAGAAAACTCACTCCTAAAATCCAAATTTGAAGACGTAGAGTTGTGCGATTTCTACAAAAAATACCTAGAAGAAGACAATTTTCCGCAGCTTAGAAAATTCGCAAGAAGATTGATTTGTGCGTTTGGCAGTACTTATAAATGAGAACAGTTCTTTTCATTGATGAAAGTTAATGAATCAACACATCGTAAAAGACTGACTGAAGATAATTTGGAAAAATCTTTACGTCTTTGTGTCAGTGGAATTAATCCAAATATCGATGGATTAGTTTCCCAAATTCAAGCTCAAGTGTTTCAGTGATTTTGGTGTATTTAACTTTCGTAGTTTGTAACAATTACAAATTTAACGATTTAATTATAATGTACCATTTTTTTAAATTTCATTTTGTTATTTTAATAAATTGTACTATAATAACATTGTCGTATTATTTCATGTCTAATATCTATCGCAAAAAATATTATCACTACTTTAAAATGCACTAAGTACTTTTAAACGCGGCCCGCGAACGTATTTGCACGCTAAAGTTTGGCCCTCAACATGTCAAAGGTTGCCCATACCTGGTATACATTTTGTTTAAATTCATTCACATACAATGACTAATAAGAGACGGTAATTATTTTACTACGTAAAAGTCGATTTTCATATGTCGCAGACGTCACAAATCCAGGCACCAAGTTTTTGCAATAAAATCCCAACCCATTCTGTTTTTTCAAAATAGAAGAATGACATTACATTTTTATTCATAAATATATTTTTATGATACAGGGAATTTTTCTTGTGGGTATCCATGTTACGATTTTTCGATGTAAACTTCCAGAGATTCGTTATTTTTATAACTGCTTTCAATTTGAAGCTTCTAACGAGTGTTTCCAATCCCAGTTTAAGCATGAAGTAAAATTTCGAGTTTAGAAACAATCAAAAATTTGTCTTGAGAGACCAAACCAAATTTTTAGGCTTTTCTAAAATTTTACTTCATACGCTACGGGTATGATACACTCATATAAAATGAAATTCAAAATATAATGATTAGGTTTAATGTCATGTTAATTAATTTTACAAATGTTAATATGGATAGGTAAAAGTATACTTAAAAGAAAAAAATCTGTGTATGTATATAAAATGAAATTTTAAAACGTATGTCAAGACACAAATTCACATTCAAATTTTTGATATAAGTAATTTTACATTTTTAAATTAACTGTTGAACTACATTGTATTTTGATGAAATCAACTGATTATTGTTAACAATGGAAAATACTATGTTTTAACTAAAAAATAATCCTATGACTAGATGTAAAATTGCAGATACTCAAAGATGACTGAAATCGTTAGTTACAGTTTTATGAATTTAGTGATTTTTTAGTACATATATACATAAATTATAAGAAACAAAAAGAAAGTACTATTTTATTAGCATCATCGGTATGTAAAGTTTCCATATAAATGAAATCTTATACATATATCTTTACAATATTTGTTGTTTTAAAACTAGAATCAGTTGATGTTATTTTTTTAATTAATAGAATTTACTTTAAATTGAAACATTTGTGTTTGTGTTAAATTTGTAGAATTAATTAAAAATTTATTTATTTTTAACTTTGTATCAAAAATAAACATTAAAAACGTCAAGAAACACGACAAATCTGACAAATAAAATTTAAAAAATAATTTTAACTAAATAATTAGTGTTTTGTGTGTTATAAATTTTACAATTTTTCACAATGATTATAACTTCAAATTAATAACAAGCCTTATTAATACTATTACCGTTAATATCATTATATTTGAATGCTAATTAATGTCTACTAGACGCATATAAACACGATACTAACATTTCGTATTAATCTCAGACAAAAAATAGAATAGACAAGTAATGCCGTGGTGGGATGGGCGTTGTTATGATTCCGCAAAAACCTCACAAATTTACATCTGCGTTTAGATGTTTGTAAACAATGATCCCATCACAGCTGATCGTATAAACAGTGGTTTATTTAACCTTCACTTCAAAAATGAAATTATATAAATCACTTCGACTGATGATTTTATAAGACTTTTGGTCAGTGAATAATAATATTATTTTGATACTAATTTATGCTGAAGAGTGTTTCGATGCATAAACAAAATACTCAAAAAGAAGATATTATTAATATTGAAGCAACGCTTTTCTTGTTTGAGACTAACATGAAAATGCTCTTCCTTCTAGCAATAAACGATATTTTCCAACCCTTTAATGCACAATCCCTTGCCTGACATAATTAAATCAGAACAGTGACTCGTACTTATTTTATATAGTATAAGATGGCAGGTTGCGTTTGCCACGGTTGTTATGAATATCAAGTCGGTAAGTGAATATAAACTTGTGAATGTAAATTGAATGATTTATATATAACTAAACACTAAAAAATTTCATAGTTTTGTACACAATACAAAGAGATTCAGGGAAATGTTCATATAACCTAACTTGATAGCGTCTGTAAAGAATAAAACAAGATTGCTACACTACATTACACTAAATATAACTAAATTAACTTAATTAAATCAATTTAAAGTATTAAAAGAGTCCTAAATCTCGAAAAATAAACAACAAAACAGTAAACATAAATGTTGAAAACAGTTGTGACGTTACAAAACAATGGTCCCCACACCCCACTTCCTCAGCATGGCGGAATCACAACAAAGACGGGAATGCTTTCTCTAGACTATTCAAACTCTTTGGTATTAATAAAGCAAAATCTACATGTTATTAGTTAGTATTGAAATATTGATAGAATGAACGCAGCAACATAACATTTTCATGTGTTCTAATTTCATTGTAATCAAGTAATTTAGAAGGTATGTTACACTGTTTTTTTTATGTTTGTGAAAATGTATTTCTCCTGCTACATTATTAGATTAAAATTTACTTCTAATGAATGTCTCCACTCCCAGACAAAGCATGAAGTAAAATTTCGAATTTAGAAAAGCCTGAAAATTTGCCAAATTTTCAGGCTTTTCTAAACTCGAAATTTTACTTCATGCGCCACGCGTATAAAACACTGATTTTAAGTGAAATTCAAAATATACTGATAAGGTTTATACATTTATGATTTAGTGCATTATTAAATAAATTCTAAATAACCCTATTTTGTTATGACAGCTAAGGTTATGTACAAGACTTAAACTAGGGCTATTAAATTATTAGTTGTAAACTAACAATTGTAATCTACTAAAACGTTTTATTATTCCGAAAATGTTAAAATCATCTTTAAAGCTGTATCCTAAGGTCTATTAATAAGGCTGGTTATGTTTATACCGCGTTTTAAACACGTTTTAAACCTGTTTTTAATTGTTAATGTTTTAAACACTGTTTTATTAAAAAAAAACACGTTTTGTAAGAAAACTGTTTGTTTTAATTAAAATGAAATAAAACGTTTTTTCAACAACCCTGATTTTTACCAATTTTTAGAAAAATACCACTTGTACTACTTTTCCACTGAGCCCCTCAATTTATATCGTGAAAAATAACCGTTATGAATATTGTCAGATGTTGATAGAGATTGAGATTGAAAACTAAAACAAAGACCCTAATTTATTCATAATTATTAAATTTAAAATTAAATTTACGGTATTTACAATGTTTCATACTATTCTGTTTGAGTTATAAATCTATATTAAATTACTATTCATATTAACAAACTGATTAAAAATATTAAAATACACAAAAACATTGTCAAGCCTTACAAAAATGTCATATATTGAGTATAAAAAAATATACATAACAACAAAATCAGCGAAACTTGTAAAAATTGGAAATTTAAACCGGAACTGAACCGAAACACAGTTTGTATCTGTCTGGCTGTGTATAGTAGTTAACAAATTAACTCAAAATTGCAATGAGTTAGAATTATAAAATTTAATTTTCAGTTTCTATACAAAAAATATAGATGTAAACACTCTTTATCGTAGCTTATTGGTTTTTGAGATATTATGATATTATAGAAACAGAAAATGTAGTATTTTGCCTACAAGTCAGAAGAGAATCATAAATACATATATTTTCATTTTTTGAGGGCCACAATTAAGAAAAAAAGGTCAAGAAACACTAGCCTACAGTACATGCGAGTTGTATTTAACTCACGCGGCAGTCAAGGTATTAAGCATAAAGTAACATTTCGAGTTGTAAACTCGAAATTTTACTTCATGCGTATAAAACAATGAAATATTTTGAAGTTGAAAATATACTGCTAAATCAGTATTAAAACCATAGAAAGACTGTATTGCACAAGGGACACATCGAATTTATACAAGATAAATTCAAATTCAAAACTATTTGAATTCGAGAAAATAAGCTTACGCTTCTTATAGTTTGCACACTTTAAACATAATATATAAAATTACGAAAATATTTTTCGTGAAAATGCAAACAATGTCTTAATTAATAAAACAACTTAAGACGATAATTATCCACCGAAACAACGACTTCCCGTGCAAATACTACTCCGGATATTGAATTATACAATGAAATATTTAAAATCTTATTTAATTTGATTTGTTACAACGCTCTATTAAAGTATATGTAACGTTTAGGTCAATTTCTCTTGAAACCAACTGACAAATACAAATTTAAAATGAAAGGAGAAATAACAAAAAATTAGAAGTGAAAAGACTTCGATTAAAACTAATGTCTTAGGCCATCTATAGACGCGTTTCGAGATTTATCTCTCTTTAGTATAGCTTTGCTTATGACGTTTTAAAAAATTTAGGAATAATTATTAATTATTCCTGAATTCTTTAAAACGTCATAAGCAAAGCTTCACTTAAAAATGACATTAACAACATTACAACTTGGTGTAGTGTAAGTTAACTTAATTTAAATATTAAAAAATGTTTATCAATTTTGTTTAGTCGTTGCAAATTGTTGAAATTTACCTACATTCATAACTCTCAACTTAGATGTGTTGATGAAGTTCGGGATTTACGGATTCTTTTTTGACTTTAGTTTGACCTTTTCTTCTCATATAATTAGAATTTCTAACAGAGCTTTTAAAACACTTGGTGCAATAAGTAGATATTCTTTTAATTTTTCAATGCAAACTAATAAACTCTTATATATCACATTAGTAAGATATCAACTTCAATATGGCTCGATAATTTGGAATCCGGTGTACGCTATACACTAAGAAGATAGAAGCTGTGCAAGCTAAATTTAGTCATTCAAATATGTTAGTCATTCAAATATGTTACAAACCTTAAACTTATTATCTTTAAAGTATAGGCGGATTATATATGATGTACCATATAGCTTCAAATTAATTAATGGTTTTGTTGTTTGTAGTGTGTTGTTATCTAATTTAAACTTAAACTTTTGTTCCAGGAAGATTACACGATCCAAAGCATTATTTCGCTTAATGCCGCATACCACTAATTATGCAATGCATAGTCCTATAAATAGAATTATAAAGTATTGTAACATTTTAAATTCTAATCCTAATTTTGATGTATTTGATGACTCGATTATTAGATTTATGAATCGTTTGCGACTTATAGATTTAAATATTTGTTTATAATATTGATCCTTTATACTTTATTTTCGTTATATTATTTCTTTTATTTTATTTTTATTATATTATTTTTAACTCTATATTTTGTGTTTTTAATATTTTTTCTATTTAAGTTACTACTTTTACTTATTTAGTTTTCCTGATAACTTTTGTTGAATATATATATATATATATATATATATATATATATATATCTATATATATATATATATATCTATATATATATATATGTCTATATATATATTCTTTATATATATATATATATATATACAGGGTGTCCCATTAGTGCGGTCTCGGAAGATATCTCAGCTCTCGTTAAAGATAGAAACAAAATGTTTTCACAAAATTTGCTTGATTTTAAGAGCTGCATAACCTAAAATTATTTTCAAATATACAGGGTGTCCCATTATTCCATACTTAATACCAACTTTGTTATTTTAAATGGAACACCCTATATATTATTTTTTTATTTGATCCGCCTTTAAATAACCTACACAAAGATATATCATTATCGGCGCTTTAGGTAATTCGTTACTTAAAAAAAAAAATATTTTTTGAAAATTTTGGCAGTTTTAGTACTTTACTTAAAAATTCACTGTGTTCGTATTTTTTAAGATACCAGTCTGAAATTTTACACACATATGCAGTAAAGAATGCTCTATCCATTTACTATAACACATTTTAATATTACTTATAAAACCTAGTAAAAAACTACCCTCGAATATTTAATATTTAAAATGTACATTACTTCATTTTTTTAAATGGGACATCCTATATTTTTTTATTTTATCAAATCCGCAATAAAAAATGCTTTATTTATTTCCCTATATCTATTTTCATTAGTTTTGGAGATATTAACATTTTTCTGTCAAATATGGGAAATTAGGTCACAATCAGCATTAAATTAGTCTTTAAAGGTTGTCTAACTTTAATGGTATTTAGATATTTCAGTTTTACTTTACTTTATTTATTTATGACATATTATAATTACATTTATAATATCAAAGTAAACAATATAAACAAATTTTGTCATTTTTTAATATATCATGAATGCAATAAAGGAGGCCATGAAAAACAATTGATAAAGTAAACAAACGTATTTATTTGACATACAGATAAATAAAGTGCTGTTAACACTATTATTAATATTATTGAATTTTTGATAACGCAATAATGAATTTTTCAAAAGAAGAATTAATAAAAATGACATACGTTTTGGGTGCAAGTGAAGAAAATTGTTTTCTTGCAAGTCGAATAATGCAGCAGCGTTTGTGAGATTGAAGAACCGATTTAAAAGCACAGGAAGTATCATGTACCCTCTAAAATTAAATAGAAAGAAAAGGACAACGAAAGAAGAGAATGAACATTTGGTAATTCAGTCCATTGTTGAGAACCCTCAAATTTCTTCCCGCCAGTTAGAAAAACAACTTGATATTCCCAAATCAACAATAAACAAAATAACAAAGAGATTCAAATTTCATCCCTATCACGTTCAGTTGGTGCAGGAATTAGGTGAGAATGATTTTTTAAAAAGATTGGATTTTTGTAATTGGGCGTTACAAAAACATCAAGTTGAACCGAACTTTTTTAACAATATTTTGTTTGCCGACGAAGCGATATTCCATAGAAATGGTTTCGTTAATAGACATAATTATCATTATTACGATGACCATAACCCGAACCATATTGTTTGTATAGACCATCAACATAAATGGTCTCTTAATGTTTGGGCTGGAATTATTGGGAATAGGATTATTGGTCCGTATTTCTTTAATGGAAATGTTACTGGTGATATGTTTTTAAATTTTCTTCAAAATCAGTTCGAAACCTGGTTGGATGAATTGCCGTTAAGAACGTTACAAAATGCATGGTTACAATTAGATGGCGCACCACCACACTATAGTCGACAAGTTAAACAATATTTAGACCAAACTTTTCCTAACAAATGGATTGGAAGAGGAGGACCAATTCCATGGCCAGCGAGGTCACCCGATTTAACAAAACTGGACTTTTTTTTATGGGGTGTTGTGAAGGAAGAAGTTTATAAAATACCTGCAACAACACAAGAGGATATGAAAAATAGAATTAGTAATGTTATGCGTGCCATTACTGTAGACAACTTAGTAAGTGTCAATCAAAGCTTCATACGTAGGCTTCAAGTGTGCCAAAACCAAAATGGAGGCCATATCGAACACTTAATATAATTATCAAATTCATTATATGCTAATCTGTTAATATTAATACGGTTTACTTGTTTCCATTGTCGTTATATTGTTTACTTTGATATTATAAATGTAATTATATTATGTCATAAATAAATGATTTGAAGTAAAACTGAAATATCTAAATACCATTAAAGTTAGACGTCCATTAGAGATTAATTAAATGCTGATTGTGGCCTAATTTTCCATATATGACAGGAAAATGTTAATATCTCAAAAACTAATAAAAATAGATATAGGGTATGTTATACAAAAAATAAAGCATTTTTCATTGCGGATCTGATAAAGTAAAGAAATATAGGGTGTCTCATTTAAGAAAATGAACTTATGTACATTTTAAATATTAAATATTAGAAGGTAGTTTTTTATTAGGTTTTATAAGTAATATTATAATGTGTGTAAAATTACAGACTGATATCTTAAAAAATAAGGACACAGTGAATTTTTAAGTAAAGTACTAAAACTGCCAAAATTTTCAAAAAATATTTTTTTCTGAAGTAACAAATAACCTAAAGTGCCAATAATGATATATCTTTGTGTAGGTTATTTAAAGGCGGATCAAATAAAAAAATAATATATAGGGTGTTCTATTTAAAATAACAAAGTTGGTATTAAGTATGGAATAATGGGACACCCTGTATATTTTAAAATAATTTTAGGTTATGCAGCTCTTAAAATCAAGCAAATTTGGTGAAAACATTTTTTTTCTATCTTTAATGAGAGCTGAGATATCTTCCGAGACCGCACTAATGGGACACCCTGTATATATAAATTAGAATTAACGACTTGCTTATAAGTACCAAATAAGAAATAACAGCGCATTAGGTCATGATGTAAAAGTTATTTTTTTATCAAGTGAGTGTGCAAGGAGGACAGAAGACGACGACGATCGTTTCGCTCTTTTTATGAGCTCCTCAGGCCGCCACATCCATCATTCTATACACACTCACTTGATATGTAGAAGTTGTATATATACTGACTTCGCTAACCATAAGCCGGTATTGCCGTCAGTATTTATAAATGCTACTGCATTGATAAGGGCATTGATCTCATTTTGCTTCTACAGTTAGTGTCGGTTTTTAGTTTAAACCATCGACTAGCATCGGAGCGGCGAGAAACCCGAGTCGATGGTTTAAACTAAAAACCGACACTAACTGTAGAAGCAAAATGAGATCAATGCCCTTATCAATGCAGTAGCATTTATAAATACTGACGTCAATACCGGCTTATGGTTAGCGAAGTCAGTATATATACAACTTCTACATATCAAGTGAGTGTGTATAGAATGATGGATGTGGCGGCCTGAGGAGCTCATAAAAAGAGCGAAACGATCGTCGTCGTCTTCTGTCCTCCTTGCACACTCACTTGATAAAAAAATAACTTTTACATCATGACCTTAAGCGCTGTTATTTCTTATTTGGTATATATATATATATATATATATATATATATATATATATATATATATATCTCGTTTAGACTTTTCCAAATTATTCATAGACGCAATTACTTCCCGATCTAATACCCCGTAGATATTAAATTACACAATAAATTAACAAAATTTATATGCAAAATGTAACATTAGGTCTAATTATTCTCTCACCAAAATAAATTAACAAACAGGAAATTGAAATATATTGAAAATATTCTGCAAACAATTGGCAAATTCCAATTTTCTTCATAACGATACTCTTTTCGGCAAAACTTGCTATGATTTAAATGTATATTTTGTAAATATTTTCTTATATATTCGCTTGTGGCTTGAGACCACGTTTGAAAGTGAGAAATGTAATTAGATTTACTCTAGCTACAACTATTAAGCGGTTACTGGAGGGATTCCGAAAGTTTTTCAATAAGGACGCGCAGAGGGACGTTCAACTTGTTCAAGACAATAAACGTTACACGCCAAAGTGGCCTAGGGGTAACATGTGGAAAACACAAACATTACCTAAAAGAGGTATCACAGACAAAACAACTTTTCTCTCCTATTTGCATTATTAAAAAAATAACTTTAACGTAAAACATTTTGCGCAGATCGTAATAAATGAATCGTGGAGATGTGGTTATCATTTTCTTAGCTCAGACCAGTTTTAACTAAAATTAGTAGATTGATTTTATTAGTCAACAAAAGTGCTCTAAAATATGCAGAGGAAAAATCCCAAATTTTCTTAGTCAAGCAGAAATCACACCAAAAAAATTCTATTTAATCAATGAAACCAACATACAGGGAATTTTTCTTTTAATTTTACATATCCCGATGTGTACGTTGTATTTGTTTAAGCAATAATTGTTTATGAAAATCGTTAACTTTAAAGCTTCTAACAAGTGTTTGCAATCCCAGATTAAGCACGAAGTAAAATTTCGAGTTTAGAAAAGCCTGAAAATTTGACTTTTATTTGGCCAAATTTTCCGGCTTTTCTAAACTCGAAATTTTATTTCATGCGCCACGCGTGTAAAGCACTGAACTATTGTGAAGTTTAAATTATACTATTAAATCAGTATTCTAAAGAAGTATATTTTCAAATTCAGAGTATTTTAGTGTTTTGTACGCCTGGCACACGAAATAAAATTTCGAGATTAGAAAAGCCTGAAACTCGAAATTTTACTTCATGATTAATCATCGAGTAGAAATACTCTTTAGAAACTTTAAATTGACCTTTTTACAGACGATGCGTTGAAATTTGTATACTTAAAAGATATATTCCCTGTATCACAAAAATAAATATAGAAATAAATAATTAAAAATTCTCATTTAAAAAAGTAGTTTTTCTTCCATAAATCACACAAAACAAAATACAACTTTATCTATATTTCAGTTAATCAAAACCAAGTTGCTTAGCAACATTTGCTGTGATTCTTATAAAATGAGAGGTTGATTGCTAATCCTTATTTTAAACAACTAAACACCAATCAAGATAATTCTGGGGAAAAAATAACCTGTTTCCCCAGTTTTAATTTACACGTTTATCTCTTCTCTCGAAAATTATCGGGATTTATGCGGCGAAAACGTCCGGAATAAAGCGCTCTAAGAACGAATGGCTTCATTGTTTACTTATTTGGGGCCCCTTAAGTGCAATTAAAAATGTATTCCGGGAGAGAGTACAGCTGATCTGGGGCGGGATAATCGCCCGGCCCTCTCCCTCTCCTAACCCCTTCGGCAATTATAAAATCCTCGTTTAAACGGTTTATAAAAGCCGATTTAAGGAAGCGTTGTCGGATTGTATCGATTAAGGACGGAAATAAACGCCATTAATTTTTAAAAGATCGTGTTTATAATTGGATCTCGTTATATCATTATGATAGGATGGAAAAAATTCTATTCTGTTTTAAATAATTTATTAGACAATTTATGTATATTGAGTCATACATAAATTTGTTGAACATTGTATACAAATAGAATTTATTCATAACAAATACTGTTCTAGTACCTAATATTCAACTTGAACATTAGAAATAAAACGAGTCAATAATAAATCTGCCACGTCTCTACTTATAGTCTAGCTTCTAACGAGTGTCGTTATTGACTGAAAGCCGAGCCAGGAAACTAAATTTAGCAATATGAAACCAATCAAGTGATTTAATTTAAAATTACCTAATATTATAATTTCGTTTCTTCAAGAGTGAAGTGAACAAATTATTTACCGAATTTATTGTAATTAATGAATTTTACCTTTAAATCTATGATTTACCTTTTTTCTAAATTAAATGTGGACGTAAAAAGACGCATATTTATTTATTTGAAAATTCCGCCCTTGCGCAAACACCAATAAATCCGCGTTATTTGACTTTTGAATTTCGCTCGGGGTACGCAAGTTTCCCTTTTATTTTATTTATCCGTTAACGCCGAGTTGCGATAATAATTGTTTTTGTCAGTTTTATTAACACCGGCATTCCAAAAAGGGCCTTTAATTCCCAACCCCCACTGGGTCTCTGGAATTATTCAATATTTCAATACGATGCGAAGGGTTGGGGTCCTTTATTCAGAATTTATTAAAATTAATTAAGTTTTAAAAATAATATATAAAATAGAAATATTTTATAAATTTTACTAAATTAAATTAAAAATTCTTTTAACTTATAATTAATTTTATTTTTAAATAGTAGGAATAATTAAATAAGAGCTGTGAAAAATTAAATTAAAACGAAATGAACGAGAATATTAATCATTTATATTTTAGACGTATTTTAGTTCATTTCCTTATAGTACCGGTAATCCGTAAATAGTACCTAATGTATTTTTGTAGGAACTAACTAAGAACGAAATTCCCTAAAATATCTTTACAGTGTACAATTGTCTAGGCTTGATACATTCAATTTATTCATTTAAAGAAACTTGCGTTACATATGTTAAGTATAGCAATTATAAAAAACTAAGACTAAATCTTAATACTACCCTCCCAGGTTCTGTGAGTTAAGAATAAATAGTATTCCCCGTTGTTTTATAATTTTAATACCACCCCTTAAAATTACCCCATATTTAAAATAATACACATAGAGCTTTCTTGATACAGCATGAATAATCTTGTCATTAATAATTAGAGGCACATTTAAAAAATTTAAAAAAGACAGAAACATTTTGCTAAGTATTTAAAAAGGGTGTGTAATTTAGATAATTATTTTAATTAATTATACATACAGGGAACTTGTTTTAAACGTACTTATTCCTATGCATGTAATGTCCAATTTTAAGCATTTATTGCTTTATTTTGATGCGCTAAAATTGCAATTTTGAACGAGTGTTTTCACTCCTTGATTAAGCATAAAGTAAAATTATAGTTTAGAAGAGCATGAATGTTTGGATTTATACGCAATGCGTTCATATCTAAATTCAGGCTTTTATAAACTAGAAATTGTACTTCATGCGCCATACGTATTAAACACTAAAATATTGTAAGATTGAAAATATACAGCTAAATGAGTATTAAAACACATTCGCACGCCAGAAGCCGTAGAGGTCAGACGCGCAAGTGAATTTTAAAGCAAATAAGTGAACACATCGGACACTTGATATCTTTACAACCAATAGTTACCCGTCTGGGTACAGAAAGGATGGAGGCTGATTCAGAGGACACCACAGACATGGACACTACCCCATTTGTTGATAATACAAGGGTAAAGGTAATGTCAACCTGCCAAAAACCACATACAAAACACTAAATAACCTATTAAAACAACTAAATACAATCCAAACGACACATCACAACAACCATGCCACAGTAAAACTACACAATCACTACCTCAATCATCAACTATCACCTATACAACCAACACCACCACGCAACGACAATCACAACCAACACAATCACTGCATCTTCACAAAAAACCCTTCACCAACAACAATACAAACACACTTACGCATTTACCACCACAAATGATTTAAGCAGAATACAAGTAACGCAAATCTGGTCTCATCATAATTTTAACCAAAACACTCTAATTATTACAACACAATTAGGATTTATTTTAATATCCAACGACAAAAAGACGATAGTAGAAAATAATTTAAAAACGCTGCAAAAAGAAAAGGAATATCGTACATTATCACGGGGCAACTTAGGCGTGGCCAGCCAGCACAGAACACAAACCCAATAGTACTGCTGCATTATTAAAGGGGTCGAGCACGAAATAAAAGACGAAACAATCAGCACACAATTAAACAACAATGGGATTACGAATCGATACTGCAAGAGGATGATTGCAAAAAAAATAATTTCGCCACCCGAATGATTAGGATAATAACACCCTCACACGGCGCCTTCACCAAACTATTACACAACCAATTTAAATTTATGTGTAAACACACTTATGAAAAGCAAACCACCATCACCCATACCAAAGCCATGTGCAAGATGCAACATGTACGACCACATTACGTCAGATTGCATCGAAAATATTTCGTGCTCAAAATGTAGAGGCACCCACCACAATTCATCGTGCAGCTCAACTCTGCCATCCAAATATAAAGCCTGGGGAGGGACCGATCATGAGGAATGGTCCACCAAATGCCCGAAAAGACCACTACAGTCCATCAAAGGGATACCCAACGTAAAGATTGTCAACCAAAATAAAAAATCAGCTGACATCGACCGCGACTTGACAGTAAATATCAGAGTACATTCACCCATCACTATACATGACTTCATAATCGACATTTACACATCTAAAATAAATTCACCAGCGACTACAGACAGACAGGCACTGATAAAAAAACTAAGAACGCGTTTCATCGATTCATACAATATCGACACCCATGTTAATTTCTCAGGCAACAAAATGGTCATCGTTATGCTGGACCAAAAATCCCCGAATGTTATCCCTTCTGTAGTCCCAACCTCTGACATCCATACCGGCTTCACCAATATTGTAACGAATGGGTAATATTGATATATATATATCAATATTATCCCTTTCCAACAAATCCCACCTTCTTTTCCATTATCTAGCGAACAACCCTATACATGTTAATATGTTAGTAGAGACAAAATCCAATAAACCTTTTCCCTATAAAAACTGGCCATTCATACAAATTCCATCGTCCGCGCCTTTACAGAATCAACGGGGAGGCTCAATAGTTGCAACTAAACCCAACATTAAATTAGCCAAAGCCAATTCCCCACCATTCAATTCAATTCTCCCTTAAACAAGATCCCCCACTTTCAATACCCCCAAATCCTATACAGACATAATAAATGTAACATAGACAAAGTAGCAAAAGAACTAACAGACGACATGACAGCTCATTTAGTAATAAACCCAAGCTATAGGATATGGAGAAATGAGGAAATTGTTTCTCCATATCGTATCAGAGTCAGTCAAAACACATACCCCAACATATACCCACCAGCCCTTCAAATACCCATTACCTAAATGTATCCTATCACTAATTAAATTGAAACGACAATTGTACAGACACTTTAGACAATCAGAAGACATCACCCTAAAAAATAAATTAAAAAATTAAACAAGTACATTCAGGCACTTATTAAAAAATATAAACTGACCTTTGGATTTCAAAATGCAACCAAATCAACGAACTAGAGGGTAAAAATACTGGCGTAAAATTTAAAAAAAACTATGAAAATACAAGAAAAGGTACTATCTACAGAACCCTACACTAAATAATAACGTGACCGATGACAGAGAAATGACAGATATCTTTGACCAATATTTTTCAAGCTGCTACACAATGACAGACGATGACAGTGACGATAATAATATATTACGTCACGAGAGTGGTATGCAGCATATTACATATGAGCGGATATGTTGCGCAAGAGCCGCGCAGCGGCGAGTGCAGTATTCCGCGAGTTTGTAATTGCCATACCACTCGAGAAACGTACGATACTTTACCTACGCCCTAACACAATAAACAATGAGCATGAAAGAACAACTTCTTTATTCAATCATTTTTGATAGTAACATGACATTGATGAAAATTAAAATACTACTTGATCAATATACATCAAAGAAATGTTATTTGGTTCTGCGGTAATCAATCAGCTGTTCAGCTGTCAGCATGTAATATACTTGTCAAAGCTATTTCGTGTATGTGTAGGTAATGTCAATCATACGCGTCAAGATGACAGTGTGGTATGATGCTGTTACTAGATAGGGCGTAGGTAAAGACTATTTTGATAATATAGACTCCTGGTACACATCCTTCAAATCCAATGCCCAAACATACCCCCCTAATAAGAAAATAAAGGAAGAAGAGTACTAAAATACCTACATAAAGGTGAAAACACCACTCCAGGTTATGACAACGTTTCTAAAATAATGCTCAGAGTCCTACCCGACAATGTCTATAAACACATTCTAAACATCTTGCATCCCAAAACAAAATAGTAATTCTCTACTAGTATTCAGTTATCGCCCCAGCACACTAAAAAATTCTAAAATATCCTCAAAAACAAACTCCTACAACATATATCGGACCGCATACCACTCTACCAATTTAGCTTCATGGAACACCGCTCTACCACTCTTCCTCTATCCATCCTAACCTCTAATGTTCAAACGATCCACATAGAAGGTAAAAAGTCAGCCATCTTATTTTTAGACGATCAGAAGGCCTTTGACTCCGTCTGGCATCGGGGACTTCTGTTTAAATGTAACTCCCTTAACATCCCTAAATATTTACTCAACCTTTTAGATAATTTCTTGTTCAATAGATCCCTAAAAGTAAAAATCCGCAACTCTTTTTCTTTCTCATTTACTCCCCAAAAAGGTATGCCTCAAGGCTCTCCTCTATCTCCGCTCCTCTACAATATATACGTTCATGATCTATACAATCCTAACCCCCAATACCTCAACAAATCATTGTATCCTTTACTGTACGCTGATGACTCTGCCTTAATTTCCCATGCACCCACATTAAATAAAGCCCTTAGTACTCTGCAGGGTATGATCATTCAACTTTAATTTGCTAAATGGAGAATAGGTATCAATCCCAACAAATCACAACTCCTAATACCTTTTCATCGACCCAACAACTTACCCTTCACAGTCTCCATAAATAATCACCGCAACTCCCCAGCTAGTACCGCTAAGTATCTTGGAATTACATTTGACTTCAAATTCTCCTTCAAACTACACTCAAAACCTCAAAGATAAAGTTTGAGCAAGGGCATAACATTTCATAACATTAACGTATCGAAGCGAAAGTATTACTACCAAAACTGCCGTTTAAATATACAAGATGATTTGTCGGCCTTTGCTCGACTATGCTGCTGTCCTTCATCACAATCCCCTGCCCCCAGTCCTAAATCATCTACAAGTTGCTGAACGATCAGCCGTCAGAGTACTCACCAAAATAAGACACCCACAGAACCCGTTACACAAACCTTCCAATGCCCTCCTATACCAAAAAATGCAATATAATCCCCATAGAACAACAAATCTTCCACATATCCCAAACATTTGCCTTAAACCCTTATAATTACGAACTAATCAACCACCTATGTATCCCGCGCAATCCCAACCCTAAATACAAACATCCAATCACAACAACTCATCAATTCATATTATCATTTTGCATAGACGACTAAAAAACTGACATAGACACAACGCTGACAATATGACAAGTAATAAGGCAACGACACTAATGACAAAGACAGGCTGAAAGACCGCAGGTCGATAGCCGATTTACAGAAATTTATTTAGTTTTTTTTTTTTAATCTAGAATAGATGTTATATATTTTGTTAATTGTTAAAGATATTTATATATATATATATATATATATATAAGTATTAAAAATAAACTGCTAAAGCAGGATTAAAACTATACTGCTAAACTATACTACTATACTGCTAAACTAGAATATATTTAGCGACCAATTCAAATTTTAAGGCTTTTCTAAACTCAAAATGTTACTTCATGTTTAATCAAGGATTATAAACACTCGTTAAAAACTTTAAATTAAAAGCTTTTATAAAAACAACGAATGTCTGAACGTTTACAGTGAAAAATCGTGATATTATCATACCTAAACAAATATGCCTAGTATACAGGGAATTTTTCTTTCAAGTATACTTACGGATTCAAAGTAAATTTTCCAACATTCGTTGTTTTTTAAAAGAGTTCAATTTGAAGCTTTAAGGAGTGTTGTCCACTCCCAGACAAAGCATGAAGTAAAATTTCGAGTTTAGAAAAGCCTGAGAATTTGGTTTAGTCGCTCTGCGAAGCGGAGCGGCCGAACCAAATTCTCAGGCTTTTCTAAACTAAATGTTACTTCATGCGCCACGCGTATTAAACACTGATTAATGTGAAGTTCAGAAAAGAGGTGTTTAGCATACTGCTTTAGTATATTTTATATATATATATATATTTTGAACTTCACTTAAAATCAGAGTTTTATACGCGTGGCGCACGAAGTAAAATTTCGAGTTTAGAAAAGCCTGAAAGTTTAGTTTGACCAAATCAAACTTTCAGGCTTTTCTAAACTCGAATGTTTACTTCATGCTCAGTCTGGGAGTGGAAAACACTATTTTAAAGCATTGAATTGAACTTTTTTTAAAATAATAACTAATATCCGAAGATTTACATCATATAGGTTGTAAATTGAGACATGTATACTCTAAAGAAAAACTCCCTGTAAAATATATATAATAATTGACGTCTATTTTACGTCATTGTATGTAAATGGGTTAGCATAGTAGTAAGAGCTTAGAATTCGATGTAAATTGTTAGATTTGAGAATAATATATAGAAACGCATTTCTGAAACATAACTAAAATTAACAGACGATTTTTCCTAATTTGATTATTCAAAAGTAAGAAATCAGAAATGCGTAAAATTAATCAAAATTTTAAAATACTGTAAAAAACATATTTCTGAAACTTCACTAAATTAAACTAATGATTTTTTAACATTATAATCAGTTTGATTGTTTAATGGTAAGAATAATTGTGTGTGGTGACACACAAAATTCTATGTGTCCCTTGTGTATTCCTAATATAAGCAGCATGACTCGGAAATGTCACGATATTTATCAACTAATCAACTTCTTGATAATTATTCAGTTCATAAATAGTAACATTTATACATTACATATACAATTATACTAATATTCGTTAACATTTATATTATTTATTAGTTATTTGATACACTTGTTTTATTTATTTTGTTTTCATTTATTGCAAAATAACACAGTTGGTTACAAATAGTAATAAAAAATATAACATTTAAGCCGGTTAAAAGTTGTAAAAATACGTAGCAGCCTTAGCCATAGTGGCGATCAATCTGAAATTTAAAATGTTTATGATTTTTTTCCTTGATTCAAGATTGTTTTTCCTGATTTATTTAAATAACTTCCTTTTGTGAAAATGCCAAATATTGGCCAGAAAAAGAAAGTAGGGATTGTAAATTTATTAACTTTTTCAATTAATTTCTAAATTAAAACCAGTTCACCAATAATTTACCCGTAAACATCGTTGGGTTTGTTGCGACATTATTAATTACATTTTTTCGAAAAGTTTTGTTTTTTTAATTGAATAATGTTTTTAACTAAAAAATTAGGTTAAATTTGTATTTTGTTGGATTAATTAATTTCTAATTGTTTCTCAATGTTGACGAAATTCAGTATAACATTTTTTTCTCGAAAAAAATAAGTATACCAGGTTGTTTCTGGTCATTTTAAGAAGCTTTGTGATTTTGTCAATCAACTTATTCATCTGAGGTCTCAAAACTTTTAATTTTCACAGATTTTATGTTTTTGAAATATTAACAAATACAATCGCATGTGTTTCAATAAAAGTTAATATACCAGGTTGTTTCTAGTTTTTTTTTAGAAAGCTTTGTGATTTTGTCAATCAAATTATTTGTCGCAGGTCTCGAATTGAGTATTACTGAAAACGTACATTTTTCATAAAATTTCAATTTCAAGCGTTTCTAATGAACACATTTTGAAATTTACAAAAATGGAAAAAAACTTAAATTATAAACTTAGTTTCTTCTAATTAAACTACCGTAGAGCCATTTATAAATTTCTCAAAGGTTTGTTTTTAATGATTTTCTCACTTTCTTAATTTAAAACGCTGTATTAACTAAACCATTTACTTGATTGTGATTTTCAATAAAAATATTATCAGAAATAGGCTTTAATTTGAGCTATATTATTTTTCATAACTTAAATATTGAGATTAGTATACCCGCTTTAACATAGATTTTGATCTATTGATAGATTTTCTATTGTTTGTAATACCCAAGAATATTGCAAAGTTTAATGTTTTTTTTTTTAATTTATTTATTCATTCCAAAAATGCACAAATCTTTCTAATTAAATTAGCAATAACACAGGCTAACAAATTTTGACTTTTTGAAAGTTGATTCCGATTTGACAACTGATTTTGTATAATTTTGATCTGCTGAATTTAAATCCGAGCGTCACATAAGGTTTTTTTTTATTATTGTTGAAAATAAATTAATAACAAATTTGGTCAAAATAAACGCTACTTTTATTGATACCTCTGTATCAAAAACAAATTACAAATAGTAAACTAAATTGAAAAAAGTCTTAAACAATCTGTAATTTCATTTCTTTCCAGATCTTTCCTTCTTGGATGAAAAACTTCGTTTAGTGGATTTTCTTCTGTATTCCAGGGCCGGATTGTCCCTTTTTATTGACCAGCAGTAATCAACCATCATTGAAACATTCCACTGACCTTGATCCCTGCGTTCCATTTTTTTTATATCTTTGGGGAACCTCTCACCTTGCTCCTTACTCACATAACCAAGATTTACGGGGAAGAAATCAAGATGCGAGTGTAAAAAGTGAACTTTTATGCTCATATTACATTCCAATTCCATATATTTCTGCAGCATATTTTTCACAATTTCCTTGTAACCCTACAACAAGGGTCCTTGTTGTTTCCCAAAAAACCTTCAATAACATTAGCAAATGAAATCCATGCACCTTTCTCAGTTTCGGTTATGGTATTAACAAATTCTTGATCTTTCGTTAATCCCCTTATTTGAGGACCGACAAAAATTCCTTCCTTTAATTTTGCATCTGAGATAGCGGAAAATTTTCTACAAATGTATTTGAAACAGTCTTTATCTTTATTTAAAGCTTTAATGTATTGTTTCATTTTTTCTAGTTTAATATGCAGTGGAGGTAACAAGATTTTTTGTGGATCAACAAGACTTTCTTGTAGAACATTTTTTGATCCGGAAGTTAAAGTATCTATTCTTATGCAGTCCTTTTTCTTCCAATGTTGATTCCTACGTCGACTGTCCCACTCACACAAAAAAACATAAGTACTTTGTATACCCTGACTGCTGTCCTAGTAGAAGTCCCAAAATTTGCAAATCCCACAAATTTTCCAACTATGATCATTTTTTTTTTCAAGCATTACTTTAGGATTCTCGTAGCTTTCCGTCTTTTTTACAGAATGGGAAACCGGTACTAATGAAAAAACATTCCCATTGTGCAAGAGAACAGCTTTAATTTAATTTTTATTAGCAAATAGTTAATAAATTTATTTAAAAATTGTGTGTAATGGAAACAAAAAAAAATGTTTATTCTTTATTAGATTAGCCACCAAAACTTCAAAAAAATTAACAAATCGAAATCACACATTTTTTGTTGGCCTGTGTAATTTATGCAGATTATTTAACTGTAAAATATTCGTAAAGTTTTCTGAATTGAATTGTATTTTTCTGAAAACGTAAGAGTAGTATTTAAAAAAATTACACAAATTAACTACTCCTGAATTTTTATTAAATTTAGTAAGTACGTTCAGCAAACTACACACTTATGTTTTTAATATATTCGATATTTGTTCTGCTACCTTCTTGATGGAACCAGATATTTCCCATGTTCAATGTTTTTATTTTCAGTTGCCTGACACGTATTTCGAAAAGCCTGAAAATTTGGTTTGGCCAAATTTTTAGGGTTATCTAAACTGAAATTTTACTTCATGCTTAATCTGGGAGTGGAAAATACTCGTTAAAAGCTTCAAAATAAACTTTAAAAACAGCGAATGTCCAAAAATTTACAGCGTAGATTTTGAAATGTCTAGTTTTAAGATATAACATGTTTAGTCAAACAATTAGTTGACTAATGATTATATTAATTATTAGTTGATTGATGATTGATTAGGCATCAATGAACAAATTATATTCAGAAATAATGACTAAAAAATTCGAAATTAGTCATGACCAACGAATTTAAAACTAGTCATTAGTCTTAGTCATTAATCGACTAAAACTACCACTAACTTACATAAAGGTTAAAGTGGACTGGTGAATCCACTCTTCTGATTTTACAATCGCCCCTTTTGCTTTTTATCAATTTATTATTGAGGCCTACATAAGTAACAATTAAAATTTGAACTGATCAACGGCGCATAATGAATCCCTCATCGAAATTAGACAACAATACTCTCTGTCTGCGTACATGCACGCGATAATGTAGAACAACAGTAGATTTAAACATGACAGCGGCGGTTCGGCGGAATTGAATGGACACATCCTTCATGCATCACCCTTTCCCGGAGTAAAATTTTGCATGCGTGCACATATTATGCGCTCGTTCCCGATCCCCCGGATTCCCGATTACTGCACTGTTGCTAATTTAGATTCGACCTTAATTTGTCATGAATAGATTACGTGTAATCGAATCAGCCGCTAGACCGTGTAATCTCAGTGATAATCTATTAAGATATATGAAGATTGGATGCGGATGTGTGCGTAGGTGTACGTGTCGAGTTAATTTAGTTAATTAATTTATCATTCCTATTATTCGGAACAATTACTAATTGCATTGGTTGTTATCGTTAATAACCGGATTGTTTTGTTAAATTAATTTTGATGTGCATTAATTCACTTTAGTTTATATATACGCGAATGGATTACAGTCGTAATAATTGGGGATTATTGAGTTTTAGATAAAAAAATTGCAATAATTTATCATAAACGTAATTTGAATATTATTACATAACAATGAAATAAATCACTGATTTTACAGAATAATTAATCATAAATATTTTTTTCAAATCGCTAAAAATTTATAACGTTAAACTATCAAAACAATAATAATTTTATTACACAAAGAATATTTATTTTATGAACATTACGCCCTACGTAAGTTTTGAGGCATTCATTATTCAGCATTCTATTCACTCAAGTTGCAGAATTTAATATTTTTATTATATATATCAATTTTCAAAGTGCACGATTAGAATTGAGAATTATAATAATATTTTTTTTATTTCATAATATTTTACACAATAAAGTGATTTTAATATATTTTTCTCATATTCTACCATACCAATGTATGTCAAAATGTACTCAGAAATTTAAAATATATGTTTTTCAAAAATGTAATAATTTTTGAAATATGTTAAAAAAACAATGGCACTTTCATAAAGCGTAACTTTTAAACGCGGGCTAGGACACATTTCTTTCTTCTTCTTTTGGAGTTCGGAGTAAATTTTGAATTTTTGTGTGTATATTGAAACAAGTTCTAATATTGTATTTGGAGAGGACTTTTCCGATTTTATCAGTTGTTCCTTTAATGTAGGGAAGGGTGACGTTGCTACACGGACTTTCACTTCTTATTTTTGGACTTATGTTTCTGTTTAATTTATTGATTGTTTTTTTGGAAAACCCATTTTGCATTAATGCTTTTTTGACATTGGATATTTCATTATTTAAGTGGTGTTCGTCCGATAGCGTACGTGCTCTTAGTAGAAGCGATTTTGCCACAGACGCTATTTGAGCTGGATGGTGATGTGACTTCGCATTCAAGTACCTGTTTGTGTGTGTAGGTTTTCGGTATACGGTGTAATTTAAGTTTCCACTAGGATTTCGGATAATAAGAGTGTCCAGAAAGGATACACGTTTGTTTGCTTCCACTTCCATTGTGAATTGAATTTTGTTGTGGATATTGTTTAGATGCGATAAAAAATGGTTGAGGTTCTCAATACCATGTTGCCAAATAACGAAAGTATCATCCACGTATCGTAGCCAAAGTTTAGGTTTTAGAGGGGAAGAATTTAGTCCTTTAGTTTCGAAATCTACCATAAATAAATTTGCAACTATTGGTGATAGAGGAGAACCCATTGGTGCACCTTCCAATTGTTTGAATTTTTGTCCTTTATATGTAAAGAAAGTGTTTTTTAGGAAGTGTGACGCAAGATCTAAAATTTCATTTGACTGATGATACTTGGATTTTATTATTGCTATCGTCTCGTCAATTGGGATTTGTGTAAAGAGAGATTTAACATCGAAACTTACTAAGATATCATTTGTATCTAAAATTTCATCTTTAATTTTGTTTACAAAATCTGCGGAGTTGATTATGTATGAATCAGCGTCTTCAGTTAGTGGCTGCCATTTTTTAGCAATATATGCTGCTAATTTAACTGTTGGGGAACCAATTCCGGAGACGATTGGTCGTAAAGGAACACCTTCCTTGTGTATTTTTGGTACACCATAAATTTTGGGGCAAATAGAAGATTTTTCCCTAGGAATTAGTTTCAACGCTATATTTTTATCAATTTTGGAATTTTTAATTTTTGATTTCGTTGTTTTTTCTAAATAGGTGATCAGATCTGTCTCGATTTTTTTGTAGGTTGAATCATCTAAGTGGGAACACATTTTTTTGTCATACTCGTCTGTTTGCATAATTACGGTGGAATTACCTTTGTCCGCAGGAAGAATTATAATAGATCTATCTTCTTTTAGTGATTTAAGAGCCGACATTTCTCTTATTGTTAAATTATTTCGTGGTGGTATGGCTTTTTTAAAATAGTAGCTATTTCTTGGCGAATGTTCTCAGCAATGGTATTATCTAATCCTTTTATACCCATTTCAATATTGCAAATAATGTCCTCGTTTGGAATGAATTTAGGTGTCACCGCAAAGTTGAAACCTTTTGAAAGAACTTTTTTCTCTGTTTCGTTTAGAATTTTGTTTGAAAGGTTACACACTGTTTTTAATTCACAATCCAACCCCTTCCGAAAATAATATTGAAATTGTCACTACTACATCATTAGAAGAACAAAACAGAAGAGTAACACGAAGCCAAACAAGAAATTCACGCATCAAGTAGTACGTAAAAGTCAAACAAGTGGTTGCTAGAGCAATGGAATTTTGATAGTTATTCCTGACGATGATGACTGCGACGTCATCGAAACGTCGAATTAAAAATAAAATGGACCAGAGCCAAGAAAATACGCGGGACCAAACCCGAAGAAACAATGATACATGTTACGCCCGCGAAAATCTACGTTTTAACATATAAAGATATTTTAAATTTGTTTTCGGATTATTGTTGGGCTACAAATTTCACATATTTGCCCTAATTTAACCAACTCTCTAACTCATCAAATAACCGAGATCCCCATGCATTTCCTCGAAATACGGAAACCCTGTATATATATACGGGGTCCTGCATCTTACCTCCCGTCTTCTGTAGCTCAGTTACTAATTAGGTTAGACTTTTGATATTTGGCAGACTTTACCTGTATCCTAGGGCGTATTTCAGGAAAATATTTTTGATTATACAGGGCGTCCCAAAAAAGTTTGACGTCATTATGATATATTTTTAGATTACATGCTATATATTTTGTTATTTGGGTGCCTTCTATGGATACCTACATAACCTTAAAATTTTATAGAAATTGGTTTAGTAATTTTAGCAACAAAAAAATAAAAACTAAATAAAATCAGTTTTGCATTATTGGTTTAAAAAATTATTAAACAATAAAAATAGTGCCTCGTTAATAATATAATACACTGTGCTTATTAAATAAGGTCTGACAGTCCCGTTAACCAAGTTTTATTCATATTAATTATACAGAGTGTCTAAAATTTAGTGTCAAACTTTTCAAACTTTAAAGCACTTTATTTTTCTTATTTTAAATTAGACCCCCTGTGTATTTTTATGTCATTCCATGCGGAACTATGGAACAAACATTTTTCCTAATTACAACCCTATCGCAATTTCTAACACATTAAAAGTTATTTGCAGAAAACTCGTTTTATCAACTAATCCAATAGCCATTTTAATGATAAAAATTGAAGGTGGCTTTGAAAAACAATTTATTGTTTAACAAAGTGACAGAAGCCTATTTTGACTTTAGTAATGTAAAAGTTAAAAGCATTATGAGTTAAGCTCTTTATATCCAAGAATTTGTTGTCATGAAGTACAACCGAGACGATCTCGTAGATGTGATTTTCATATTAGGAGAACGCGAAAAGAACTGTTTTTTGGCAAGTCGAGTTTAGTCACAGCGGTATCCGGAACGACGACATCCAGACAACAGAAGCCTGGAAAACTTATTGGAGAGATTTATACATACGGGTAATGTAAACTATACAAAACCAGTTAGAAATAGGCCGGTTCGAACTGAAGAAAATCAATTGGCTGTGCTATTATCAATTACGGAAAATCCTTCCGTTAGTCAACAAGCAGTCGCTGCTGCCGTGGATGTAAGCGAAAGAACCGTTCGACGAATTTTAAAGGACAACCGTTTCCATGCCTATCATATCCAGTTCCATCAAGAACTCTTTGAACAAGATTTTGATCAACGTGTCGAATTTTGCAACTGGGCGCAACCTAAAATTAGGGTACATGTTGATTTTTTTGACAAGGTTTTGTTTTCTGATCAGGCCACCTTTCATAAAAATGGATTTGTGAATCGTCATAACTTCCATTATTATTGCGACCACAATCCAAGAGCGTTTAGGCATGTTGATCAACAACACAGATGGGCAATTATTGTGTGGGGGGGAATTATTGGTGAACATCTTATTGGCCCTCACTTTTTTAACGGACATTTGAATGGACCAACGTATCTGGATTTTTTGCAAAATCAATTGCAAGATTTATGTCAACATTTATCAATGGTTGTGAGGGATGCAATGCGGCTGCAACAGGATGGAGCCCCAGCACATTATTCATTACAAGTCAGGGATCATCTCAACACAACCTTCCAAAATCGGTGGATTGGAAGAGGAGGGCCAAGTAAATGGCCGCCCCGATCACCCGACTTAACTAAATTAGACTTCTTTTTGTGGGGCTACGTTAAGGAAATCGTTTATCAAGAACCTCCAACCACACCAGAAAACATGCAGCAAAGAATCATTAATGCATTTCACAACATTACACCCGACCTATTACGAAGAGTTGCAAGGTCATTTCATACTCATCTTCAATTTTGCCTCCAAGAGAACGGAAGACATATCGAACATAAGTTCTAGTAGGTGATTAATTTTAGAAATGCGTATTTCTGCTATGTTTTTTTATGAAATGTTATTACTAAAACTATTTTTTATACAAAACTTAACACCACGCGATCGTAAAAAACATGATTCAGAGCAGGCCTTGACTAGAACAACATGGTTGGGAAGACAAATTTCAGAATACTGTTTTGTGTTAAAATTTATTAGAAGTTTCCTGTTTTTATTGAATTGAAATCAGTGTTGCTAATCGTTTTGTAGTAGTCAATGCCTGCTCTGAATCATTTTTTTTTATCTCATTGTACTTTCACGATGTGTAATATGTTTAGACGAAAATCTGTGAATCCTTTAAGACTTTCGAGATGCAATTTAATTACAAAACATGTTATGTCAATAAATTGTTTTTCAAAGCCACCTTCGATAAAGAAATTACTAGTTTATCTAAAGTTTATCTCATCAATTGTCAATTAAACACATTAAGGTAATTTATTCATCAATTCACATTTAGCTAGATAAGGCCCAGTAATTGCTTTATCTGTTAGAAATGGGTAAACTGACGGCAGAATTGTCGAGTGAGGTTCGGGTTGGTGGTGACACTCTACAGAGTTCATTTGATTGCGCTCAAAATTATAATTTCATTACATTTTTAGTTGAATTTTTTCATTTATATCTTTTACTCTTCCAAACATTTCCATTGAAACGTGTGAGCGCACCAAGTTAAATCTATTTCGTGCACCTAACCTAAGCTTGGCATCAATAACAGTAATAATTTTATATAAAAAGTTTTATTATGACGTGATTGAGTTCTCGGAACAGATAAGTTGACTTACGATAATAATTGTGAACAATTTATATCATTATGTAGTAGCTTGGATAGGTAAGCATAGTGAGGGTACCATACTACAGAAGCATATTCTAATTTGCTACGCAAATATATATATACATATATACATATATATATATATATATATATATATATATATATATATATATATATATATATATATATATATATATATTGTATAAATTATATATAAATATATCGGCGGCGATTTAAATAATTTGTTAGATTTGGCTAATTTTATATAAAATGTATTATTACAACGTGATTGAGTTCTCGGAACAGATAAGTTGACTTACGATAATAATTGTGAACAATCTATATCATTATGTAGTAGCTTGTACATAGATTCTTCACTATGGATTCCACATCAAATTTATTTAACAACTGATCATAATCAATGCCTTGTGTAGGATATTCCCCATCTAATTTGTAAGACATGTATTTCAGAAATCTTGTCTGTATGCCTTTATTTGCTATGGATAGGTAAGCATAGTGAGGGTACCATACTACAGAAGCATATTCTAATTTGCTACGCACAAATGATACATAAACTGATTCAAGCAATTCGACACAGTTGTACGTATAATGAAGCCAAGCATTTTAGAAGCACCTCTGCATATGGTTTGTATATGATTGGAAAAGGTTATACAGCTATCAAAACTTACACCGAGATCTTTTATTTCTGTCATTTTCTGCAACGCAGTTCCTAATATATTATAAGAAAAATTATTAATTCGAATTACTCGGCCCTAACTACCGCGCATTTCTTGACAGTTAATTTTAATTGATTATTGGTACACTAGGAGGTTATGAAGTCTGGATTATTTTGTAATAATAGGCAGTCTTGCTGACATGTAATATTATTATATATATTAATGTCATCTGCATAAGCTAGAACGTTACAAGAAACAGACGTAATTAAATCAATAATGAAAATAATAAAGAGTAATTGACCAAGATTACAACCCTGCGGCACAACAGATGTCGATATAAATTCGTATGACTTGAAACCATTGTAATAGACATAATTAAACCTGCAATTAAGATATAATCTAATAAAGTTGACTATATTAGTTTCAAAACCAAAACTGGAAATTTTGTTTAATAGTTTACTATGGTTAATACTATTAAAAGCACGAGAAAAGTTTGTGTAAATTACATCTGTTTGGGCTCCATTATCAATAGCCTCACTAACATGCTGCGTGAAAGTTGCAAGATTTGTATTGACCTTCTAGGCATGAATCCATGCTGATAAGATGAAATTAAAGTTAAAGTTTTGACTTGAGAACATAAGTTGTTGTGCAAAATTTACTCAGATACCTTAGCAAAATTTGATGGTATTGTAATTGGTCTATAGTTACAGAGCATGGATTTATTTTCTTTTTTATGAACGGGGATAATTTGTGCACGTTTCCATATATCAGAAAATATACAGGTTCTAATTGATTCATTAAAAGTGAATGGTAAAGGCTTCAGAAGGATGTGTTTACAATCTCGTACAAAAAAAGCTGGAATTTGATCATCTCCACTAGTGCTATTATTTTTCAGATTGTTAATACTACGAATAACGTCATCCTCAGTAACGAATGAGATATTATGAGGAAGTGTATTTGAATATAATTCTATGTTTGCAGTGTTAGATAGAGATGAGTACACATTAAAAAATGAGTCCGCCAATGCATTTACAATATCATTCGGTTGTTACCGGGGATTACTTTAATCTCCGGCAACAAGAATTGTATATAATATTTACAATTCTTCCTTTATTTAAAATGAGTTCGCACCCAGCAATTAACTAATTGCCCGGCCCAATGGGTTCGAACCGTGCCCGAGCCACCATCTACCTGGGCAGGTGTGGCGGATTGTCCCTCGGGTTTTTCGAAATCAGCAATTAAGGGGGAGGACTAATGACCACCGTCGCAATTTGAAAGAAGAGAGATTATAAATTTCGATACATCTTTCAAATTGCAGCTTAACGGTTGTTTGGATTTGAGAGTCCGCTGAATGTAATTATCTTGTATGCGATAATTATTTTCTAGCGAATTCTATGCCAACGGTCACGTAGTCCTCAAAACATCCCTTCTCCAAGCCATTTTTCGTGGCATAAATACTAGTGGATATCATCCAGAAAGTCAGTCCACTCTTGTGCTGTACAGGGAACAGCATGTGGATTCAAGAGGAACTTCTGTTCCTCGACTCTTCTGTTCTGAGCCAGGAAGCTCTGACCGACGCCAACGCCAGACGTCCTAACCGTCGTTCCTGCCGCCAGAAGAAGAATCTAACAACAGGAAACAACCGACGCCGACGTTAGCCGTCCCGAGAACCCGATTGCCAGCGCAGTCGCCTCGACGCCACAACGACGCTCCAGTGTAGCGTTCATTGCTTCAGCCGGATCCAGACCAGGCCAGCAACCCACCGACTCTAATAAACTTTGCTCGACGCCGACGCTAGCCGTTCTGCCGTCGTTCCTGAAGTCACGCCGACGCCAAGCATCAACGAGCATAGTGCTTGTTGCTGCCTCTGGATCCAGCCAGACGCAACACCCTCACCGACGTAGACGCCACATCCCGTCGACGAGCACAGGACGCCGTCTCAAAGCCACCACTAACCAGCCGCTGGGCTAGTAGAAATCCCGATCGCGACGCCGACACCACACCGAATCTGTCCTGTAGTTTTGTGCACTATATTTCTCTTACTCTTCCTTACTTCTTTTGTAGTTTTAATGTTTTATTCTGTTCAAAATAAATAATTTTAAAACAGCATATGTGTTTCAAAAGTTAGTTGCTCATAACCTCAACCAACCTGAGCTAGTTGGTAATCAGCGTGGGGTACCTTTCCTCCCGTTGACAAGGTTTGTTATATTGTTTAGAATCATACCGAAGTACACATGGTATTCTGAAGCAACCAGATTTCATTTGGATAAAATTCCAAAGTCCTTTAGGATTACATTTTATATCGTCATCAATAATTGAGAGATAATTTGTGTAGGCTTACGATATTTTATTTTTGGTTGGTCGTCGTAAGCGGTCAAATTCATTATAGTATAGTATAGTAATCATTATTAGTTACTTTCCACTTGCGACGATAATTAAAAAAATAGCTGTGGTCAACACAGGTACCGTCCACCAATTAAAATAATATAGGTTTATTTTCGATTACTTGATATTAATAATGCTTACTGAGATAGATTATTACAACTAAAAAATTTACCATTTCCAAGAAAACTAAAAGAGCTACGACAAAAAGTAAGTAAATATTAAAAATAAAAGTTGTAAAGTATCAAAAAATAAACATTTAATGAGTTTATTAAATGTTTATTTTTTGATACTTTACAACTTTTATTTTTAATATTTTTCAACAATGTTATTATTTTACGAGATACGAAGAAAAGAAAAGGCTAAGAGTAAACATCCACTTCTGGTTTCCAGCTTTCACCTAAAAGTAGATTTCAAAATAAAGAAAACTAAAAATACAGTATAAAGAAACCGTTGAAATTAATAAAAATAGTTTATTTAATAATTATAAATTATTCTAAAAATTAGGAAAACATTATTTTAAATAAGTCAATATTTACAAATTTTGAAATTGAACCAAATTTTTAAAAGTAGCAAAACTAGCATTACATCAATAACGCATTTTTTTAGTTAACAATTTAAAAAAATCAACTCTAATTTTATTCGGTTTTGAGTATTTTCTTGTAAAAATAAATAAACATGAAAATAAAAAAACTAAAATAGGATTGAAATAAAATTTTTTGATATTAATTATTTATTTATTTATTTTCCCAACAGATACAAAATCCAATTACAGGAGAATAATTAATTATATTAATATATGTATAAAATAATAATTTTAAACAACTTAAATACATTACTTGTTAAGTATAATGATAACATTAATCTCATTTATCGAGTTAGCTAAAAAAACATTACATAAACAAATTACCACACATCAGACATTTTCGTTGAAATGGATGACTTGGATTCAATAATAATGTCGATATATTAACTTCATTATACAGCTTAAGTATCCTGTTCAATGGTGAGTTTTTGTGAGCACGTGTATTTGACTGACAGCAATAAAATAAGTCCATGGAACGGGAAGCGGTACGTGGAAGACTAAATTATTTGATATTATAAAATTGTGTTGAATCTTGAATCTAAATGTATGATTTTTTTATATCTGGAGGGGGGGGGGCCGGGTGTTTTCCACTCCCAGACTGCGCATGAAGTAAAATTTGGAGTTTAGAAAAGCCCCGCGTAGAAAATTTATCTCAGGTCGCGCAGCAACCCGAGACAAACTTCTACGGGGCTTTTCTAATCTCGAAATTTTACTTCATGCGCCACACGCATAAAACACAGATTTACAGTAAAGTTAAAAATATGTAACGCTTAGATGTAATGATGATCAATATTTACCTAGATGTAGCAAAAAAATGTAAGAAGAACTTTTTTTGTAAATAGTTTTAGAATAATAATAAAAGTAGAATAAAATTTAATTTGAGCAAGTTTTCCAAATTGTTGATACGTAAATCATTATATCTTTAACGGGGAATGTGATATGATGGACACATCACCATTTTTAAAGTTGATGTCATTTCCGGTGAAACCGGAAGTGCAAATAAGGTTTATGGAAGATCTGTTACCTTGCATTTGTGTTTAGTATAAGAATACCAAATTTCAAATTATATCTCACAAAATTAAAAAAAAGCTATGGGGTTTTGTCGCATTTTAGTGGGTTTGAGACCATTGTGCGCCCGCAAATCCAAATTTTTAGGGTTTTCTTAACTCGAAATTTTACTTCATGCGCCAGGCGTATAAAACAATACAATATCGTGAAGTTCAAAATATACTACTTTATGTATATTATTTCATTCGTAGAAAACAAACTAAAATGTTAGATTTTTAGGACGTAGATTGGCATAAACATAGTTTATAGTTTTTATTTATTGTGATCTGAGTGTATTGTACACTCACTTAAATGAACTTAGTAACAAGTTTATTTAAATATGCTATTATATCGATACAAAAAATGATTATACAATATTCCCAATAGACCTTCTAACAAGCACAACCACAATCAAATTTGAAATTTCTTGATATACATTTTGAGAGAATTTTTAGAGCTCATTAATCCCTTGACGATTTATATATATCGTTGATTGTTGAGACATAATTAAAGTATTATATATAAATTAGTCGTAAACAAAGAAAAACAAATAACTAAAAAATTAATATCCCCTCTAAGTACTATTAAAAATAACATTTTTTTTTTCAATGACATACAACGGACAACTAAGTAATAAATTAGCTGAAGAGATAAAGAGAATTAATTTTAATATAGCCTTCCGCACCAATAATACTATAGGAAAATATATTGAAAACAATAAAGAAAAAACTGAAAAGCACACAAAATGTGGAGTCTATATGTTAAATTGTGATGACTGCTCTAAATATTACATAGGACAAACCAGAAGATCGTTCGAGGAGAGAATAGAGGAACACAAAAAAGCCCATGTTAAAAAAAAGAACATTAACGTTTGCCAACAACCTAATAGATGAAAACCACAACTTTAACCAGGATGTAAAAAATCTTACAAACATCAAAAAAGGCAGAAAATTAAACCCACTAAAAAATTTGTAAATAATGAAACACCAACATTCTGGACTTCTCCTCAACGAGCAATTAGAATTATCCACCTCCCCACTACTAAAAATGTTCCTTCCGCGAAAGTAGTTTATATATAGATGAATAGTCATAAGTAATATGTACATTTTGTAACTGTCTTCACCTGAAGAGGCAACAAATTTGCGAAACAATTGTAGTGAATGAACATTTAAATTTTTGGAAATCAACGAATTTTTTCTTCAAAATACAAATTTATAATTATATTTAAGATAAAACGGGTATTTTGGGACCCGGGTGGGTTAGTGGATAGAGGCCCTGCCCAGGGGTCGCGGGTTTGAGTCCCGACGGGTGGGGTCATTTTAAAGTACAAAATGATTCCACTTAGGCCCATGGATGTGTGTGAATGAGTCTGTGGCGTCTAAATATGAATTAATACAAAAATGGAGGAATGGTCTGAGACCAATGTCCAGTAAATGTATATAAAAAAAAAAGTATATTTTTTGTTTTAATAAAAAATCCTACATTTATATGTTCCAAATAAATTGCTTCAGATGTTAGAAGTATTTAAAAATTAATGTTAAATTTAATAACATGAGATCAAACACAAGCTGTATATTTAAAATTTTACAATAATTGAATATTTTATACGCAATTTAACTGAATTTATGTATTTAAAGGTATTCGTTATAGCAAATTGTATCAAAATCTGAGATAGCAAACTGTAAAATCACTGTGTTGTTTTGCCATGGAATTACCCTTAAGTAAATAGAATACACCGAGTAGAAAATCAAGTCGATTCTTTTGAAGTAAATTTCGATCTGTTTTAAATAAAGAAAAAAACATGACTTGACATTTACTGACGTCAGAAGAACGCCTTCTCCATTTTCGAGACATCTTTATTATTCAGAAACTCTTCCTCTTCTTTAAAAACATTCTTAAAAGTAGAATCACATGTTTTTATTTTTTGTCAAAAGCAGTTTGTAAGTATTCCATTCAATTCATGTTTGCCAATTTAACACATTAATTACCATTTATACACCGGAAGGTATTCCGGACGCTTTCTATGCCTACTGTGGTAGTAGGCATAGAAAGCGTCCGGAATACCTTCCGGTATATAAATGGTAAATCACTCTCACCCCTTTAATTACTAATTTGATCCAAATTATTTCAATTTCAAGAAACCAACCGCGTTTCAACACAAAAGAAAAATGAGGGTTTTTTACATACTTGTGTTAATCAAGGGAGAAGGCGATACTCTCAAAATAAATAAAAACCGAAATAGCAAATTAAACTACCGATCGCGTTCAAATATTGCTTATTATTATTATTCCAACTAGTTTCGACTTCGAGCCATTCCTTAAGAATGACTCAAAGTCGAAACTAGTTAGAACAAAAAAGAAGGAAAATATTTGCTTGGGATTCGCGAGCGAGACTTCGTAGAGGTCAGACGTGCGAGCGCTTTATCAAATCAAAAGTTTAATAGTATCTACACAAAAACACCCTTCTGGGTATAACCTAGAAAGGATGAGCGACGACACCAAGGATGACCCAAACATGGACACTTCCGAATTTACATTTCCGGTTCCGAAAAGACGTGGACGGCCGGCAAAATACTCCACAGCAAAAAGAGCTCACGTGACAGGTAATAGTGTAAAAACCACTAACAAATTACTGCAATCTGTCTTTAAACAAATGACGACACAGCAACCTACACAGAATCAAAACCCCACATACACTGCCCAATCTCAGACATCATCTAACTCTCAAGTCAGTTACACACAATCACAGCCATCAACAAGTATTATCACTCCTCAAACAACACATCCGACACAATCACAACAAACATCAGTAGCACACAACAAAAAACGCACCCAGGAACAATACAATAACACATTCATATTTACAACAATCAACGATTTAACTCGCATCCAGTTCGCCCTAATTTGGAATGAGCGTAACTTTGACAACGACGTATCAAAACACAGTTGGGATTTTAATTCAAATCCAACGGAACAAAAAATAACATTGAAAGAGCGCTAAAATCATTACAATCGGAACGTATAATACACGAGTTTCGCTCGCTACACACAGTCACCTCCCCACACGCACACACTAACACGACCGCAACAACTCAGCGCAGCGCGCCGGCGCCTTCGTATTGTTGCATTATTAAAGGAGTGGAGCCAGAGATTGAGAACTTGACCATCAGTGCGCGCCTGCACGTACTGGGAATAACACATCGCTTTTGCCGTCGCATTATTGCAAAGAAGGACGATTTCGCCACTCTCATGATTAGAGTAATAACACCATCACTAGTATCCTTCACAAAACTTCTACACGAACAATTTAAATTCATGTGTAAAGTCAACACAGTCATCGAGAGCAAACCACCAACTCCACTTCATCTTCCGTGCAGCAGATGCAATAAATATGACCCTGGTCCTTCATCCAAATTCCTTCTTCAATTCCCCTACAAAACCAACGAGATGGCTCATTAGTAGCAGCCAGACAAAAAATCAAATTGATAAAATCAAATCCTCCAAAAATGAACAATCAAATGAATGAATATCTGCATGTATCATTAAGCTTCCCCAATTCCCACTTCATATCTTCCTTATATACATCCATAACTCCTCTTCCATTGAAGATACAATCTTCACGAAGACATCCCTGTATGACCATGCTGTTGTAATTGGTGATTTTAACATCAACAAGACCAAATCAAGATAGCTCTCCTCCTTTATATCAAACTCCAATTTTGTTCGTATACATACTGGTCCCACTTTTATTATGTCAAACAACCAATCTACCACTCCCGATATCCTTCTCTGCACTAGTAATATCCAACATCTCATACAAAATGTTATTCTCGTTCCTGATCTATGTTCAGACCATATGTCCATACAATTCTCCCTTAATATATGCTCCCCTCTCCCTTCCCCTCCTAAGACAATTCTAAGTTATAAAAACTGTGACATTGCAAGAGTGATGGACGAAATGACTGAATTTATTTCTAAAACCCAATCAAGTAATCCTAATACCATCTCCTCTTTCATAGATACCTTAACTAAATCAATTCAAGACAACACACCAACCATCACAAAAAAACCCAACAAATATCCCCTTCCTAAATACATACTCCGCCTAATAAACAAAATTAATAATGACATTCATATTCTCATTGGACAATACAAAAGTGATCTATGGATTAAATAATGTGAACAAATAAAGAAAGAAATAAAAAATCTTAGCAAATACCGAAAAACAGATTTTATCCAAATGATCATAAATCCGACGACAAAAAAGACAGTGACGGACGATTCTGACATTACAAACACATTTGCAAAATATTTTAAACAAACCTACACTATAACAAACCACATCGACTATGACAACGACTTCCTTGACTGTGTTATTCCTAGTATATGTCTTTTAAAACCACCCAAATTTCCTACATCCCAAATGATGATATAATGGAGGAGGAGTACTTTGAAAACCTAAAAAAGGGTAAAAACACCGCGCCTAGTTACGACAACATTCCTAGACTAAAATCCCTTCCAACGAACATCCACTCATACATAGTCAAAATGTTTAACCACATATACTCCAAATCATCCCGATGGAGTGGAAAAGGGGTATAATTACCTGCATTCATAAACCAGGAAATGACTCGTTAGAACCCAGTAGCTACCGTCCTATCACTCTTCTCCTTGTTCTAGGAAAATTATTCGAAACAATAGTCAAAAATAAACTTATGGCCTGTATATCCGATATTATCCCACCCTACCAATTTGGATTCCTTGAACACCGTTCCACAACTATACCTCTATCTATCCTTACATCAAATTGCCAAACAGCAGCCCTCGAAGGCCGAAGATCCGCAATCTTATTTCTAGACATCAAAAAAGCCTTTGACTCTGTCTGGCATCGAGGCCTGCTGTACAAGTGCAACTCCCTTAACTTACCCCCACATCTAATTAACCTCCTAGATAGTTTCCTTAACAGTAGATCACTCCAAGTAAAAATCCGTCACTCTATTTCCAGCTCGTTTACACCCGAACAAGGCTTACCTCCAGGTTCTCCCTTATCACCACTCCTATATAATCCTCTTGTTCACGACTGAATAATCCCAATCACAACTATATAAATAAGTCTGCTTATCCTCTTATCTACGCCGATGACACTGCATTAATCACACATGCCTCTACACTCCCCAAAGCCGTTAGCACTCTACAGGGCTTAATCAACACAATACAACCGTGGTTCGCGAAATGGCGAATATCAATATACCCTAATAAATCCCAGCTCTTGATTCCTTTCACCGTTCAAACAACTCCCCTTTTTCAATTTCCATAAACAATCACATCATATATCCCTCAGCCACATGTAAATACCTAGGTATCCATTTCGATCCAAAATTCACATTCAAGAACCACTCCATAATCCTAAAACAAAAGTCAAGAATCGGGCGGCACACTTCAGAAGTCTTACCTACAAACAACAAGGTATAAGTATAAAAACAGCTGTACACATATATAAAATGATTTGCCGCCCTTTTCTTGATTATGCTGCCATCCTTTCTCATAACCCCCACCCAGTCACCCTTAAAAATATACAAGTAGCAGAAAGATCAGCCCTGAGAGTGCTTACTAAAATCCGACACCCCCAAAATCCACTCCACAATCCCTCAAATACACTACTGTATGAATTAACCGAAGTCGTTCCCATACAAACTCGCCTCTCCCATCTTGCAGAAAAATTGTCCACAAATCCCACTCACCATAATCTACTAGATCCCCTATGTATCCACCGAAATAAAAATATAATTCCCAAACGCAAACATTCCTCCTCCACCATCTATGATTTCATCTCATCATATCATGACCTTAGCGATCATGACGATTGAAGAACAGCTCCACATTGACACTACAGAGGACAATAACAATCATGACCCTTGTTTACACCAAAAATGACAGTGACAGATCATAACAAATTCAGGCGGAAAGACCATTGGTCGATAGCCAATTATATTTTTAAAATAATTTATATATACTTGTTTACAATCTGTTTTTATATTTCTCGTTTACAATCTGCCAAGAAGGATGTTATATATATATATATATATATATATATATATATATATATATATATATATATATATATATATATATATATATATATATATATATATTTCAAACAAGATAAATTCAAATTCAAAACTATTTGAATTCGAGAAAATAAGCTAACGCTTCTTATAGTTTGCACACTTTAAACATAATATATAAAATTACGAAAAAACTATTCGTGAAAATGCAAACAACGTCTTAATTAATAAGACAACTTAAGACGATAAATATCCATTGAAACAACTACTTCCCGTGCAAATACACCTCCGGATATTGAATTATACAATGAAATATTTAAAATCTTATTTAATTTGATTTGTTACAACGCTCTATTAAAGTATATGTAACGTTTAGGTCAAATTCTCTTCAAACCAACTAACAATACAATTTAAAATGAAAGGAGAGATAGCAACAAATTAGAAGTGAAAGGACTTGGAGTCCTTTCCAAGTCCTTTCACTTCTAATTTGTTGCTATCTCTCCTTTCATTTTAAATTGTATTGTTAGTTGGTTTGAAGAGAATTTGACCTAAACGTTACATATACTTTAATAGAGCATTGTAACAAATCAAATTAAATAAGATTTTAAATATTTCATTGTATAATTCAATATCCGGAGGTGTATTTGCACGGGAAGTAGTTGTTTCAATGGATATTTATCGTCTTAAATTGTCTTATTAATTAAGACACTGTTTGCATTTTCACGAATAGTTTTTTCGTAATTTTATATATTATATATATATTTGCTTGGATAAGTTTCTCATCTTTTACATGGTGAAATATTTATAACTTTGACTTTAAGAGAAAATACTTGGTTAAATTTTACTAATATTTATTCTGAAACTTAACCAAATAAAATAACTTTAGCTAGGTCTAGAAAAAATAAAATGAGTATAATATGTCAATTATCAATTGTTTAAATAACGGGGAAAGTGCTATGATAGACATATCACCATTTTTATATTAATTTTGTTTTGTATTATTTGATGTGTCAAATTTGTGCTGAACTAATAGAACTAACAATTTGTTTAAAAATGTGTTTAAAAATTCCGTGACTTTTTGCTAAAAAAGCCTAATTTCCTTGACTTTTCCCGATGAATTAAATCTCTTAACTTTTCCCCTACTATCCCGGTTAGTCGCCACCCTGTATTTTAATGGAATTCCATCAACTTTTTACAATTTTAGTAAAGTGAGAATATGGAAAATAATTATTTTTTCGAGAAGGGTGTTTGTGTAAAAGTCACTTGTGAAGTTTTTATATAGTACATAGTAAGTGCATAGTTCGAGTATTACTTAAGTAAACTATATCAATCATTAACCATTTTATAAACAAATGTTATTCTGCAAACGGCAAAAACATCGAAAATATTTTGGGGTTTGGTGCAAAAATTGTCATTAACACCTTTCGAAAGTGCATTATTAGTGCATAATTTAGGCATAGTTTTTTTTCGATTTAGTAAAAACTTAACCAAATGAAATACCTTCAGCTACGTCTAAAAAAATTGAAATATCACAACTGGTAATTCTTAATTATTGAGGTAAAGTTAAAATTATGTAATAAAATCAACGGTAGTAGGAGAATTTCTAATCAAGAGATTATTCATTTGACATAAAATTCAAAGAATATACATGGAAATAAATAAAGTCTGTGAACTTTTATCAAAATTCGTGATTTTTTTCGTTTTTTCTTGTTTAATACAAAACATAAGCTATTCATAAATAATCAATTTTGTATTTCTCAACTTTAAAACAATGCAGGCTGCGGGTTGGTCACCCCTGCTGTGAAAAGATGTAAAAGATAAGAATTCCTAAAAATGTGTAAGAATTTTGAAGCTCTGATTGCTATGAAGTTTTCTGAATGATAGGTATAGTGGTTGCTATAAAATATCGTGAATCAGATGAAAAAAAAAATGATAATCTATAACGGTTTTGAAGCTCTGATTGCTATAAGGTTTCCTAAAAATCTATAGTGATTACTATGAATCATAATGATTTAAAAGTTCTGATTGCTGTCAACTATAGTGATTTTAAAGATTCCGTTCAATTATATATAAACATGTTTATTGTGCACTAATACATTACAGTTTGTTTATTTTTACAATTATATTTTATTATAAGATCCTTAACTATCAACCGTCAGTCTTTCAGTCTGAGTTGTAGTAGTCATTGTCTTGTCGGTTAGTTATAATTCATGTGATATAAGATGAATTGATAATTGGTGGTTTCGTACTAGATGGAGGTGATTAAGGATGTCATGGAATAGATGCGAATTTTTGGGACAGTCGGGTAAGTCGTTCTTTCATACAATTAGGTATTGCAGGGCCACAACCCCTGCAATACCTTATTGTGTGAAAAAACAGTGGGTTATTGGGATGTCGGATTTTTTGTGAGGATTCTGAGGGCTGATCATTCTGCAACTTCAATATTATTTAATGTTGAGGGATGAGGGTTGAGGAAGAGGATTGAAGCATATTCTAATAATCGACTACAGATCATTTTGTAGATGTGGACAGCTGTTTTTGTCGTGATTCCTTTATTTTGGAAAGTTAATGATCTCAAACGCCGCGCCCTATTTTGAATTTTTGTTTTCATGGTTTGGGAATAGAGTTTGAAGGATAGGGTCGAAAGTGATGCCAAGGTATTTACAAGCAGGGGATGGGCTAATTACAGTGTTTGATATGTTTATGCTAAATGGGGAATTGAGCGGTCTGTGGAAGGATATGAAGAGATAGGATTTTTTGGGATTAATGGATATTCTCCATTTGGCAAACTTAAGAGATAGTGAATTTATTAGCCCTTGGAGAGTAGAGAGAAGTTTAGGAAGGGTGGCTTGGTGTGTTATAAGGGCAGTGTCGTCGGCAAGGAGAAGAAAATATGCCAAGGGATTAAGGTAATGAGATATTGAGGGAGTTGCACTTAAACAGCAAACCTCGATGCCAGACTGAATCAAAGGCCTTTTTTATATCTAGGAATAATATAGCTATTTTTTTGTTTTCAAAGTGTGCTGTTTGACAGTTGGAAGTTAGGATACTGAGTGGGAGAGTGGTTAATCTATTTAGAAAAGAGTCCGAATTGATAGGGAGAAATGTATTTGGAGGGTTGTAATTTTTACTGAAAATGCATTATAATGTCAAAGCTTTTATTCGTATGAAATTTTCTGAAAATCTAAAATTAATTATGAGCTCTAATTGCTATAATTTATAGTAAACAATCTAATTGCAATAATTTTACTACAAATGTAAAGTGATTTTATTTTATGGTTATCCAGAATGTTTATCTTTTAAGTAAACATATCCCAATTACAGCGATACGCTGTAAGTCTACAGATATTCATTGTTCTTTAAAAGAATTTAATTTTAAGCTTTAAATAAGTGCTTTCCACTTCCAGATTAATCATGACGTCAAATTTCGTGTTTAGAAAAGCCTTAAAATTTGGTATCCGGGCATTTCTAAACACGAAATTTTACTTCGCTTCTAAAACACTGATTTAAAGTGAAGTTCAGAACATTCTGCTAAAATTTGATTTCAAATTGTATGGGCCCACCATAAGACCAAACCCTGGCTGCGCCACTGAATAAAATACTTTAACTTTGTTTGTGTAACACAATTTTCGTGACTGCAGTTTTGGCAACTCAATTTGTCATTATCACACAGTGTTCGAGCAAAACTAATTACGACTGTGTTTTGCAAAAATAATCAAATTTGTGTCCCATGATTCCGAAAAGATTAAAAACCACTAGTGTAGACTCTTTTTAGAAATAAATCTGTTTTTTGGCTAAGTATTTCTGTTGTTACTTTTTTTTATAGCCTTTTGTGGGATAAGATTTTACTTTTCCTCGTATAAATAATAAAAGTGTGGTTGCAAAAACGCCTCGAAAAAAGCTCTATTCTATTTTATTTCTTTTTGTTTTAGTTATGCTAATTTCACAGTATATTTAATACGAAACCATATGTGTTAGACTCTCAATGTACTAGCTATTGAGCTAAAACATGCACACATAGCTGTCGCACATCCCCCGCAATTGAATTCAAATCGCATTCATAAACGCGATAAATAATTTATAATTTCCCCGCAGAGCGTCTATAAATTATCAAATCGGTTAATGTTAATTTTAGAAAACACAGCGCGATTCTAACGAATGCGTGTATTTTCTGCAGACATAATTAATGGCGTAATTAATTGCCGGAGTTGCATTTACATCTCTCCCGGATACACTCGCAGTGAAATTACTTTAGGATTTAAATCCGGACGAGACTTAATTTAATAGACCATATGGTTTTGGAGAGCGTGTTGCGTTTTAAGCAAACATTTTTCGGGCTACACGCCCAATTTTTTTTGTTCGGACTTCCACAGAGATGAACTTGAAATTCTCTAATGTCAGGTTTGTGTTTGTGTTATCTATATTTTTGTGTCTTTTATAAAAAGAAAGAAAGGTGAATCAAATTTTAATTTTGCAATTAAATAATATGAATAAAACGCAATTACCAGTCACACAAAATTGTGTTAAAGAAAAAGAATAAATTAATAAAAGAAATTCAATATTCTGAACTAAATGTTAACTTGTTAATAATATTATTACTGCAGTCGCAAAAAGAACTATGGTTAAATCTAAACCTAAGAAACTGGCGCGTTCGCCACTTTAAAGATACAGATAATTTTTCTTTAAGCCAGGGATATTCAACCTACGCAAACTACTTTTGCATAAGAAGTAATTTGGCAATAAGCAGGTTATTGGTAATATAAAAAAATTAAAAACAGTATTTACAGAGACTTTTTCATTTAAGTATACCTTAAAATCTATTGTAAAACTGACCGAATTTTGATAGCGCGAGATTTGGTAGAACGAAATAAACAATTATAAAGTTTATTAAACATAAGCAGCATATTTTTAATCTTACAATATATCATAATATTTCTACTTCGCTACGCGACCAAATCAAATTTTCAAGCTTTTCTAAACTCGAAATTTTGCTTCATGCGCCACGCCACGGGTTTAAAACACTGATTTCAAGTAAAGATCATAATATACTACTAAAGCAGTAAAATAAAAATAAATATTTTGAACTTTACAATATTTTAGTGTTATATACGCGTAGCGCATGAAGTAAAGTTTCAAGTTTAGAAAAGCCTAACAATTTGGTAGTTCTAGTAACTGAATGTTTAAAGAGTGTGCCAACTGGCGTGGGACGGGGCTCGTATATACTTATACAAAAAAGCCCTTGTATATTATAAAATATAGTAATTTTTTCAAATTTCGCACAACTTGTTTAATATTATAAGCTCTCTTCTTCAAATATAAACTACAGAAAAAAAAAAATCTAATTAAAAGTGTAATACCAAACTTGCGTGAAGTTTAAATATTGACTGGGATAATGGAATTTTGTTTTGTCTAAGTTAAATCCGGACGGGCGTCGATATTTATAATTATCTAGTACAGGATAAAGCTCTCCAATAAATCTTTTGATTGGAAATCCACTCCTTGAAGTCTTTGTAGATAATGAATTTACAGTTGATTAATTATGAATTAATAGGTGCCTCTATTAAGCGCCCATTTTCCCGGGGATTTGCACAAAATTCTATCTCTCTCTCAGGAACGATAAGGAAAGAGAGACAGAGAGAGAGAGAGAGAGAGAGAGAGAGAGAGGACAAGACAAGGCGAAGGCGTATCGAATACTCGCCCAAGAAGATGATTTATTTTAATCAATTCAATTGGACTAATTATCAAATCAATTTATACTTTATAATCTTATCAACACCAGATTTTTAATCTTGAACTGTTAAATTCCTAGATCTATTAATTTTAAAATATCCCTTACTACTGCGCAGTGTCTTTACAATCGATCGAGAAATTGAAAAAATTATTTGAACAAGTATAGATAATATTTAATTAAAAAGGTAAATAGTTAATAAAACTTTATTATAAATTGATAAATAAAACAACAAGTTTAACACACTGCACCATGTGTCGTGACACAATGACATTATCATCATGACATCATCAGAGTAAATAAGTTGCAATTTCAACCAGTGGCGGATCCAAAGAGCATATTGGGGGGTGGGGGCACAATTATTATCCAATAATAGTTAACATATAAACATTAATCTTTATGTACACAATAAGTTTATTGTATTATCTATCACAATTGCAATCGGAGTGTAACCGGACAAAAGATAGTCTCGTTTTCAATGTCAATTTTAGTAGACTTTTCTTGTTTTTAAAGATTGTTATCATTTTATTTGTATATCTCAAAGCAAATTGCTACAGTCGCATTTGTAAAGTTTATTAGCTTTAAATCAAAAGCGAGCAGTGTAATTTGAACTTTACAATATTTATTTGATTTATACGCGTCCCGCATGAAGTAAATTTACGAGTTTAGAAAAGCCTGAAAATTTGGTTTGGTATCGTAGCGCTACGCGATACGCGACCTAATCAAATTTTCAGGCTTTTCTAAACTCGAAATTTTACTGTATGCTTAATATGGGATTGGAAAGACTTGTTAGAAGCTGCAAATTGAAAATATACACAGCATATGGCATTAGGATATATATAGATACTTAAATTTAAAATTAATGGACACAGCTGTAAACATTAGAAAAATCAGATTCGTGAAAACTTGGAAAATTAAATAAAATTTATAAAAATTATGAAAATATCGGAATATGAAAAAGATAATCAATTTTGTCTAGGTAGATTAATTTAAATTGAAACGCTTCCTTCTAATGCCTCATGGTATTTTCGAGTTTAAATTCTCCAATTTAACTTAAAATCGCCCATGTATGTAAAGTGTTTTATTATTCGAATCTAATGTATTTATTTTAATATGTTCTTCTACATATTCTATATTTATAACTTTTAATTGTATATTACCATTTGTTTTATTTATATTATTATTATGACTTATCTAACATTGTAGTATATAATCTTATAGACCAATTAATTGATTGATTGATTGATTAATTGATTGATATCTTCAAAAATCGGATCAAGTTAGATACAAATTTTACATGGCGTTGTAGATAAATATTTGGAGATTATTTGCATGTATCATAAATGTTGACTAAACTTGACACAATCTTTTGCGGGCTTTCCAAAGTTAAAAATTAGTTTTTAATTTTGTGCATTTTTAAACATGTTTATAGTTATTTCAACATATATTTTTTATAACTAGGCAAATTTTGTAAGCCTAACACATATATTTACTACGAAAAAATCGATTGGATTGATGTATTAAGATATGATCGAAAAATATGAATATTAATGCGGAGCGATTTTCTACAAAAATGTACTAATTGAAATTGATCAAGTTTGTAAATTAATAACAGAATAGTGAAATAACTAAAATCATTGATAATTTATATTCCTGGGTTTTAAAGTATGTAGAATACGATGACATAAATAGAATCTTCAAATTTTGAGTTTTATTTTGCCCATCTTATGGAACGCAGAATTGCTAGGGAAGCGTTTTGCGACACTGTGCGACGTCAAAATTATTGAATTTAACAAAAAAATTGCAAAAGTTCACAAAAAAACAACAAAAACTAATGAATGAAATTGATACAAAAAAAATCAAAGTAGCAAAATCGTTGTAGTTAAAATATTTTTAGATTTTTATCAATCATGTTGATATACAATTGACTGGCATTGTATTAATAAAAATAGTATCCAAAAAACATAAAAATTAACATATTTAATTTATTTTTTAATATTAAAATATTTCTATGTAAAATTATGAGTTCTCACACCTGAGAAAATTAATATTGTTGTAGGTATAGTTTTGAGGTTTTCATAGAAACATCTACTAAACACACACAAAATGTTCGAAGATGAGGGTAGCATGCAGGGCGGATTTTGCACTCGAGAGGCCACAGAATTTTGCTAACTGCACAACTAATTTATAATCAGTTAATCTCTGAATTGTAATTTAACGGGAAATATTCAAATTTCAAATATTAAATTGTTTAATACGCATGAAGATAACGGCAGCTTTTTTCTTTAGCGTATACATACTTTTATATATTCCAAAACAACTTGCGGCAGACGTTTGAATTAATCAAAATAAATATTTGTAAAATTAATTATCATGGGATCAAACACAAGCCTTGTATTTTTAACTTTGCAATATTTCAGTGTTTTGTACGTCTGGCACATGAAGTAAAATTTCGAGTTTAGAAAAGGCTGAAAATTTAGATTGGTCGCTTCGCTTTGCTACGCGACCAATCCAAATTTTCGGGCTTTTCTAAACTCGAAATTTTACTTTATGCTTTGGGATTAGAAACACTCGTTAGAAGCTTTAAAATAAAATTGCACAGCGTAGCGGATTAGAGTATAAATGCTTCAAAAAAAAATTCACGGACATAACCGTCAAAATCAGCCAAATCGGAACCGTGAAAAAAAAGACATTTATTATATTTATTATTTACTACAATTTTAGTTAATTTTGTAAACTTTTAGGATGTTTGAAATTTTCTGAATTGACATTCTAATTCGGTTTATGATTTTAGTAAATTTCTTAGCATTTTTGTTTTTCGATTAAAATGTTTGTTTATAATTGTTGTTGCTATTTGTATTTTATTAATAAATTTACCAATTTCTATTATTTTATAATTTATATGTCAAGTTTGACCTAAATTGTTTGCTTTATGTGACATTTTGGTGAATATTACTGTTGTCGAAATTGTCAATTTTTACATTTGACATTTTTGTAAATATTCCTGTTGTTGAAATTATCAATTTTTAAATTTCTGATTTGGTAAATTTTGATATTTTTATCAGTTTATGCTAATTTAGCAATTTGATGAGGTTTGTTGGTTGGTCTTCAAAATAATGATTATTATTTAAAATTTATGTTATTTATCTTCTCTTTTATTTCATTTCTTTAAAAATAATAATACAAAGCCATTTATTGTCCAATAGTATACATTAAAAGAAAAATAATAGGTCTGGTACATATAAAAATATAACAATAATTAAACTACAATAATTATGTGACAATATAATTAAATAATAAATGTTGAAGAAATAAATAATTCACAATATTATTATTACTTTTATGAATGATTTTTGACATATTTTTTTGTAGTATTTTCAATTGTAGTAATTTATATTGTAAATGGATCTCGTAATTAAATAAATAAATTTAATTTTATGGATTTGTATAAAAAATTACATAAATTATTTATTTCGAAAAAAAAAACAAAAAATCTCTAATTTTATACATAGATTACAAAATATTACAACATAACACAATTGTAGTTTTTGGTGAAATTGTCAATTTTTACAAATGTCATTTGTTAATAAATGTTTATGTTTGTTGCTTTTGACGATTATTGAATTTAACAAAAAAATTGCAAAAGTTCACAAAAAAACAACAAAAACTAATAAATGAAATTGATTAAAAAAAATCAAAGTAACAAAATCGTTATAGTTAAAATATTTTTAGATTTTTATCAATCATGTTGATATACAATTGACTGGCATTGTATTAATAAAAATAGTATCCAAAAAACATAAAAATTAACATATTTCTAAAATTAACAAATCATAATTTACTAATTATATGTATTAATAAATTATGATTTGTCAATTTTTAGAAAAATGTTAATTTTTATGTTTTTTGGATACTATTTTTATTAATACAATGGTAGTCAATTGTATATCAACATGATTGATAAAAATCTAAAAATATTTTAACTATAACGATTTTGTTACTTTGATTTTTTTTTATCAATTTCAGTCATTAGTTTTTGGTGTTTTTTGTGAACTTTGGCAAATTTTTTGTTAAATTCAATAATCGTCAAAAGCAACAAACATAAATATTTATCAACAAATGACATTTGTAAAAATTGACAATTTCACCAAAAACTACAATTGTGTTATGTTGTAATGTTTTGTAATCTATGTATAAAATAAGAGATTTTTGTTTTTTTTTCTAAATAAATAATTATTTCTGTAATTTTTTATACAAATCCATAAAATTAAAATTATTTATTTAATTACGAGATCCATTTACAATATAAATTACTACAATTAAAAATACTACAAAAAAATATGTCAAAAATCATTCATAAAAGTAATAATAATTTTGTGAATTATTTATTTCTTCAACATTTATTATTTAATTATATTGTCACATAATTATTGTAATTTAATTATTGTTATATTTTTATATGTACCAGACCTATTATTTTTCTTTTAATGTATACTATTGGACAATAAATGGATTTGTATTATTATTTTTAAAGAAATGAAATAAAATGGAAGATAAATATCTCAACATTTGACAAATATCATAAATTTTATTTTGAAGAAAATCATCAAAACCAACAAACCTCATCAAATTGCTAAATTAGCATAAACTGATAAAAATATCAAAATTTACCAAATCAGAAATTTAAAAATTGATAATTTCAACAACACGAATATTTACAAAAATGTCAAATGTAAAAATTAACAATTTCGACAACAGTAATATTTACCAAAATGTCACATAAAGCAAACAATTTAGGTCAAACTTGACATATAAATTATAAAATAATAGAAATTGGTAAATTTATTAATAAAATACAAATAGCAACAACATTTATAAACAAACATTTTAATCGAAAAGAAAAAATGCTAAGAAATTTACTAAAATCATAAACCGAATTAGAATGTCAATTCAGAAAATTACAAACATCCTAAAAGTTTACAAAATTAACTAAAATTGTAGTAAATAATAAATGTCTTTTTTTCACGGTTCCGATTTGGCTGATTTTGACGGTTATGTCCGTGAACTTTTTTTGAAGCATTTATACTCCAATCCGATACGCTGTGCAATTTTATTTTAAAGCTTCTAACGAGTGTTTCTAATCCAAAATTAAGCATGAAGTAAAATTTCGAGTTTAGAAAAGCCAGAAAATTTGGATTGGCCGCGTAGCAAAGCGAAGCGACCAATCTAAATTTTCAGACTTTTCTAAACTCGAAATTTTACTTCATGTGCCAGACGTACAAAACACTGAAATATTGCGAAGTTAAAAATACAAGACTTGTGTTTGATCCCATGATAATTAATTTTACAAATATTTATTTTGATTAATTCGAACGTCTGCAGTAATTTGTTTTGGAATATATAAAAGTAGGTATACGCTAAAGAAAAAAGCCGCCGTTATCTTCATGCGTATTAAACAATTTAATATTTGAAATTTGAATATTTCCCGTTGAATTACAATTCAGAGATTAACTGATTATAAATTAGTTGTGCAGTTAGCAAAATTCTGTGGCCTCTCGAGTGCAAAATCCGCCCTGCATGCTACCCTCATCTTCGAACATTTTGTGTGTGTTTAGTAGATGTTTCTATGAAAACCTCAAAACTATACCTACAACAATGTTAATTTTCTCAGGTGCGAGAACTAATAATTTTACATAGAAATATTTTAATAATGAATGATAAGTGATAAGTAATTGCTCATAAAGAGACCAAAAGTGATGATTAATGAATATTACTTATTGCTCTTGATCGTCAGTAATGCATATTTTAATCTTCACTTATTACTCATATATTTGAGTAACAAAATGCCCAAATCGGGTAGCAGACTTCAAAAATATTGCTAGAGATTTGTATAGTCCAAGCAATACGTTTTTGAAATAAAATCCTTGGATTTTCAAAATGGAAAAAAATCATTTATATTTTTATTCATTATTAAATGTTTATGGTTCTGGGAATGTTTCTTTTAGGTATACACATCATGATTTTTCTCTGTAGATATCCAGTCATTCGTTCTTTTTGTAATAGCTTACAATTTGAAGCTCCTAACGAGTGTTTCCAATCCCAGATTAAGCATGAAGTAAATTTTCGAGTTTAGAAAAGCCTAAAAATTTGGATTAGTCGCGTAGCGAAGTGGAGCGACCAATCCAAATTTTCAGGATTAATTTGAACGTTTAGAGCAAATTGTTTTGGAATATATAAAAGTAGATATACACAAAAGAAAAGAAAAACGCTGTTGTTTCTTAAATGTAGTTTTAATTCAGCAGTCAAGTGGATAGGAATTTAGATTTTTTAACTAACAAACCCTAACTACACCATTGCTGACTAAAATAATTAATTTTAAATATATGTAAAGTAATTACAAACAATATAATCAATTTATGTTTAGATAATGTATGGATATTTAGGTAAGGGCAACATCAGAATATCAGAATAGCATTGCAGCAGATTAGGAGTAATTGCTTACCATTAATATGTCATGTGTATTTAACGCGTATACTGTGTGTTTAGTTTATGTGTGCGTGCGAGAGAGAGGGAAATAATTGTCCCCGGGAAACGAAATGGGGCGTAAAGGGAAGATGTTCCTGTGATCCCTCACCTCGAACCTATTAATATAATAAATTCATTATCGATGGCTACGTATGTAATTATCCCGAACCAGGACCGGGAACAAGGAGCAAGAAGTAAGGGAGGATCCTCCAACCCCTCCCTCCTCCTTCCCCACAGACATGAAAATTACTCACGTCATTGAATTACATCGCAACGATGATACAAAGCCTCACTATCACAGACCTTAATTGCATTACAGACTCTCTGTGTGCCACTAAAAGGTTTCGTTTACCAACCATCTATTACGTATATGTCCTCTACATTTTAATTATCAGCCTTCCTGAGAGGACGCGCTGTCTCTTTTATATTGCATTAACGGAGAATGTGTTCTGCTTTACGTTAATGAAAAGGTATGCTTGAAATTAATAAATTAGAAAATTACGCGCAAACTGAAACTTTAATTATTCCAAACTAAAAAGTAGCTGCATATTGTAATACAGAACTTCAGAAACAAGAGAAAACTTCTTTAGCTTGATTTTTATTTTTATTTCTGCAATTTAATCCTTAAAAATGTTCCGGAAAATAATCAATAATTGTAGGCGTATCGTTCAATGAGTGAATAATGACGGTTATGAAATACATAAAAGTGTATTATTGAATCAGCTAATAATAAGGACTATACCTACGGAGGCTAATAACCGAATCTTAATGGCTATTTTCTACGAAGACTAGTTGTGCAATCGTATAAGTGGATAAAAACACTTTTTCTCGAGTTGAATGCCATACTGAATTTTTTTCAAATTTGAGGTTTTAACTTTAAAATAAAACCTCAAATTAGAGAGCGATTTACTTTTATTGTGGATATAGTCAACGCATTACCCTTCTACCTTGACGTCATAAATGTCTATCTGTTTTTAATCAATGGATTATGGTTGAAACAGAACATCTTCAATTGTTTGGCACGTCGGATGTTAAGTTCTATCATCCTGACATTCATGACGCCTGTCAAAATAGTTCAAATGAGCCAATTTTACAAAAATGCTTAAAATCTCATTCGAACTGTGATGAAACAATTTAAGGAAGAAATATATCAGGTTTCCAATAGTGGGCAAAAGGTTTGCATTAAAAGTAAGTGAAAGAATAATTGAAATGTTGGAAATAGAGAGGATCCATATAAATTAATCACTTACCGTTTGTCGCAGAACCAAGATGAAAGTATTATGATTCAAACCCCACAATTTCTTGAATATTGTAACCAATCCAATGTTATTAGCTGACTAAAATTTTGTATGTTTCAAAATTTTATCAATTATCAAATTTATTAGCTTCACATTTTAGTCAGAAAATAAATAGATATTAGATAAATGTAAACTAACTCTATTTGATAAATTGCCAATTTAATTAATGTAACTTATATTATGGTCAACTAATAAAAAATAATTAGAAATAACCAAATTTTAAACTTACTTTATTTAATTAATTGCACAAAACTGAATAGTGACTCTCGAAAAACAGTTAAGCTCTCGCACTAAACACTGTTTATGTAAAATTAGTCTGACTATATAACTATCAGTTTTAATTAATTTATAAATTGTTAACATTTAGGAATTTAATTAATTATTATACCGTTGAGGTTTATTTTAACTAGCTGATATGCAGAGGGCGCTGGCGCTGCACTCTAAATATAGTCTTTATTTTTTATATTATGTGCTGTAATTATTTCATTTACTCAAGGGTTAATTTAATTTATTTTGCCAGTTAAAAATAATATCACTCGCTGGATATTCTCAATTGTCGACTCAATTACTATTATTATTACAGTAGGAGACAACTGTTACTATAAAAATAACATTAATATTATACATACGGGAACATTTTTTTCTTTTTCTTGCTTAAGCAAGGAGTGAAAAGTTGAATCATTTATTGCTTTTAATATCTTTGTGTATTTAATTACTTTTACCACCAAAACAATGAAAATGCGATCTAGTGTTAAATTAACAGTGCGCCAGTTTTGTTAATAATATTGTCCAAACTAATCCCATTAATATATATATACCAGCACAAGAAGTAACGGTCGTACTACGTTAGAGGCAGAGTTCGGAAAATTTCCTAACAGGGCATTCGACCAATAATACGGCAGGAGAGATGTGTGTAATCTACTTTATTGTAATACCAAGCTTTCGGGACTCATTTTGTCCCTTCCTCAGGGTTAACACTAAAAAACAATGAGCAAAAAAACAAACAATTACTGATCTGAATTAAACTATTAGTTAATGACGAATTCTTAAAAAAATGAGCGAATAAATTTTGAGCTTACATTTGTGATTATTTGAACAAACTATTGTTAAACTGACGCTGCATTTGTTTGATTATTCTATCGATACTCATGGTGGTTGTTGAATTTAAAAAGCGAGGTTATGGTGTATATTACACTATTTCTGTAACCACGCTGTTACGATTTATATATATATATATATATATATATATATATATATATATCTAAGAGAGGGCCTGGAGATTAAAAAGGCCATTAGAAAAAATAAAACCCTCGCCAACAACATGAAGGAGATTTAGAATTCCCCTATATCAACTGCCCTCATTAGTTAATTCTATAATCCGGTTATCACATTTGTAATTCTGTATAAATAGGTAAAATTTTATCACTCAATGTACATTCCTTAATAATGGTCCATGACCGAAACTATTCGGAAAGAAATAAAACAAATTAAGTGAACAAACCAAGTGTTTTTATTCAATTTTGAAACCTTTAATAATAAATTCTGCTAATTACCAATAATTATAAATGTCGGTAAATTAATGACCTCTTAATACTATAGTTTCGGATTGAAAATGCTTACCCGGTATATCGGTGAACATTTTCAATCCGGAACATATAATATAATTTAAGGTAAGCATTTTTAATCTAGAACGTATGAATTCATAAAAAAATTAATTCTCAATTTAATTGTATTTTAATTCCAACCTAAAGATTTAAAACAAATTGAACATCTCTTAAAAATAATAGTAAAAATGTAAATAACCCTTCAATTTACGCCAAACACTACCCTTGCCCGGTGGTCTCCAAACTACGGGCTGCGGGCCAAAACGGGCCCGCACCATCATGATTCTGGTCCGCGACCAGAGATATAAAAACAATTTATTTAGGCGAGGGCTTATAAAAGTTATCAATATCATATATACGAGTGTTTTCCACTTCCAGACTAAGCATGAAGTCAAATTTCGAGTTTAAAAAAGCCTGAACATTTGGTTTGGTCGCGTAGCGCTACGCGAAAATGCTCACTTTTAATTACATTATATGTCCCAGATTAATAATGCTCACCCGGTATGTTAAAAATGATATTCATTTTTACTATTGTAATATGAATAACTTAAACACATTTCCATAAACTAATAATTCTCAAAATTTGAGAGTCAATTAGACGCGTTTGTCACAATATGCCGCCCCCACTAAATCGCACACAAATATGTATACGTCTGGGCGTTCTCTGGGGGTGGAAAGGCGTTTCGGGGGTTGGAAAGGAGTCACCCACCCCACACGCCTACGTGCATTTGCTAATACAACTGTCACCGAGTTGCATATCAATTCTCCGGGGGCGAAGGAATTTCACATATTAAACCCTTCTGTTGCGTAATGCCATAAAAGAGGGGCGGATCGGTTTTCTTCGTTGCATTGAAATTGAGAGTTTGCTACGAATTAATTACATTTCCTTTCATGTGGATTTAATAATATTGTTCGTAATTATGTTACAGAGAAGAGTAACTCACTGGGGGAAATAAAATTAAATTACTTTGTTGTTGTAATGTTTAGGATATGGAAAAATAAAACATTTGGTCGATAGCCAATTTACAGAATTTAAATGTATAATTTATTTTACATTATTACTTTTCTTTTACTATTTATTCTGTAAATAAAGATGTTATATTTATATATTTAAAATATCGTTAGATGACAATTTAAACCAGTAGTAAGTAACTTTTTTTTTATTACTGGGCCACATAGAAGATAAAAAATGCTGTACGGCCAGCAAACAAATATTATTACTTAAGTTGCCACATGTAACGCATTTATTTTCTATATTTAAAAAACAATTCTTGTAAAAAAATAACATATGTATTTTGTGAACTTAACTTTGAGTCAATGTTTTACACGCTTGGTGCGTAAATTAAATATTTTGAGTTTTGAAAGGCCTAAAAATTTGGATGGTCGCTCTGCTTTGGGGAGCGACAAATCTAAATTTTAAGGCTTTTTTAAAATTGAAATACCTAATTCATGTCTAATCAAGGTGTGCAAACACTCGTTATACAATAATAAAAATTATATTTTCTAGTTTTCTTTATTCTACAATTATAAATTAAAATCGATAGAATGGGAGTTTTTGTTATATAGAAATTTATTCTTTCTATTCAATATTATAACAAACAAACAAATTAACTTTTAGCGTCTACAACTCAACATTGTCAATTTCTCAATAATATTTGTGAATTTCATAGAAAACTGAATTTGGTTAATATTTTTTAAAATTCGTTTTACAGAAAACATATTTCACATCTCAATATTTTGAAAGAATATTTATAAAATCTTGAGTTTTGTAGATTAAAAATAATGTTTTAAAATCCTCAAAAAAATACGTCAATAAACAAAACTCTCTCCACACTTTCAAATATTGTAGATATTTTAATTAACATTGAGCGTTTGCAATTTTATTTCCAATCGGATATAATTTAAGTCAATATTTTTAACACAAAAAACAGGTTGTTTTACGATTATACTCCATTCAGGTTTAGAATAATGTTATTGAAACATAGGGCTTATTTGTCCTTGATCGCTGATTGGCAGAAATTCGAGGAAAACTCACAAAGCCAATAAATAGACAATTCGTTCTATTCCCCACTCACTCTCACTTACAGTGAAAAATTAATTGTCAGAATTGCCACAATTGTCACTGTTTTTAAATTTTTAGTTATTATGTCTAATAACGAAAAACTAACTACTGTTTCTTTTTCTAAAAATAAACAAGGAAAAATAACTCAAAGTTTACAGAAGTAATTGGCACTCAACATTAATTTGAAGTACAAGTCTGTGACATTATTTGAAAGCGAAGCTAAAAATCTTACGGGTGCTGATGTGGGAACATCAATATCATCCATGTTCAAAATTATTGCTGAAATGGAACCAACAGGAAAAGTTAAAACATGGCCAAAGAAAAGTGCGTCGTGATACTTATTCAAAGATGACTAAATGTGAAGAAAAATCATACGACATTTTAACCACTCTTTCAAGAGAAAGGGTTAACATTATAAATACATTTGTGTTAGGAATGCTCCGGTACTAAAAATATATCGATATTGGGTATCGATTACATCGTATAGCCAAGTATCGATACGGTAAAATATCGAAGTGAAAAGTATCGGTATTCAAAATATTGATAATTTTTCATACCCGATATTTTAGAATAATTATTTACAATTATTTAATGTTGTAAATTTATGTTTTTAAGGACTTTACCTAAGATTGATAATATTGCCAAGAATAGTTTAATGATGGTTACGAAGTTATCAATATTATTTACCTTTTACAATACATTAATAATAATATTTCAATGTTTTATACGCGTGGCGCATGAAGTAAAATTTCGAGATTAGAAAAGCCCCGTGAAAATTAGTCTACGCGTGTCTTTTCTAAACTCGATATTTTACTTCAAGTTCATTCTGGAAGTGGAAAACACTCGTATTGTAGATTTATAAAATTTTGATAAAATATTCGATATCTTGTAATATTTGTCGATTTAGAAAATTTTCTTGAGATAAATATTTTGAGATTTTCATTTCGATATTTCGAGATTTTTGTAAACTTTTCACTTTTTGTCGATTTGTAAAACTATAATGAAATTTTCAATATTTCGAGATTTTTGTATGATTTTCGGTATTTCGAAATTTTCGTCACATTATAAAATTTTCATGAGATTTTCAATATTTTGAGATTTTCAATTGATAAAATCTTGATAAGATTTTCGATATGTCGAGATTTTCGTCAAATTATAAAAATGTAACATAGACATTTTCGTAAAATTTTCGATATTTTAATTTTTTTTTCAGCTCTGTATGTAAATACTCGATTATTATTTCTTGAGTAATGAAAAAACCTGTTCTAAATTTTTAATAAATAATGTTATGCTAAGTTATGTCATTGTAAAAATAATACAGTTCTTTATTAATACTTAAACATATTGAAAAAATGAGTCATTTGATATCACTGCACCACAAAAAAATATTTTTTTCGTGTTTACTGCACCATATTAGTCAAATTATATTCATTTTATGCTAAAAAAAATGAAAATGACAATGAAAATGTTTTATTAGCTCTAGTTTCTGTGATACATAGTACGTATAACGTTATCGTTATCTTTTTACTTTTCTCTTGTATGCGAGTTCCGGAGCATCCCTACACACAAACCAACAGTAATCCGCTGGCATAGCTTCATTCCAACGATCCTGATATCTTCGTTCCATTACAGAAATATCCTGGTGAAACCTTTCCCCATGTTCATCACTAACAGCACCACAATTGCGAGGAAAGAAGTCTAGGTGGGAGTGGAGAAAATGGATCTTTAGGGACATGTTACATCCGAGTTGATGGTATTGTTCCAGGAGTATTTTTACTAACTGACTGTAGTTTTCATCTCTTTTGTTTCCTAAAAATCCACGAATCACTCCCTTCAGAGCTTCCCAGGCTTCCTATTCTTTCTCCTCCAAAACTTCGTCAAACGCATTATCCCTAACAAGTTGACGAATTTGTGGCCCGACAAAAATACCCTCTTTAACCTTTGCATCACTTAGTTTCGGGAATTTGTCTCTCAAATACCTAAAAGCCTGTCCATCTTTGTTCATACTTTTGACCAAATTCTTCATTAAACCCAATTTAATATGAAAGGGTGGAAGAAGAATATCTTTTGGATCCACAAGTGGCTCAGCAACGATATTTTTTTCGTAAGTGTTGAGATTTCTTGCAGGCCAGTCTGCTCTTATGTAATGTGAACTTCTGTCTCTACTATCCCACATACACAAAAAGCAGCAGTATTCAGTGTACCCTAATTGCATTCCTAAAAGTATAGCAATGACTTTTAGATCACCACAAATTTTCCACTTGTGTTCATTGTAATTGATTGATTCGAGGAGAGTTTTCATGTTAATGTAAGTCTCTTGCATGTGAACTGCATGGCCAATAGGAATAGAAGGAAGACGGTTTCCGTTGTGCAGTAATACAGCTTTTAAGCTTAGCTTAGATGAGTCGATGAATAACCTCCAATCTGTTGGATCATAGTTCATTTTGAGACAATTCATTAATCCATAGACGTCGATACAAACAACAAGATTGGTATTCTTCTCAAAAAAAGAGAGAAGGTTTCGCTGACGTTTTCTATACTGTGAAACTCTGACATCGTGTTGGAGAAGATTCTACTGCTGTAGTCTTGACCCTAGAAGTTCTGCTTTCTCCTGTGATAAGTCTAGATCTCGAATGAGATCACTTAATTCTGCTTGACTCAATCTGTGTGGTGTTACTAGTGTATCTCTTACCTCAAAATCAGGGTAATTTGATGTGAAACGCTTATTTGCTTCTTCTTCTTCTTCTTCCATTTCTACCTCATTTCTACCTTCATTTTCCAAATCATAAATTTGTGGTGGGGTAGGAACTGGTAAACTATCCGAATGAGGAATAGGTCGAATGGCAGATGGAAGATTCGGATATTTAACTGTTCCTCTTTTCTTCATTGACAATCCTGCTTTTATGGGCGGAGTTGAGCAGAAACAGCAGTCATTTTTATGGTTTTTAGGCTTCCTCCATACCATAGGCACAGCAAAAGCCAAAGATCTTTTTTTATTTTTCAGCCATTCTCTTAGTATAACCGAACATTGGTTACAGCATATGTGTGGAACCCATGACTTATCCTGGTCCCCTACCTTCATACCAAAGTAATGTTGGTAAGCAGTTTACACAAGAGGCGTGATATTTCGCTTCTGTGATGAAAATGTTATTTCACCACATATGTAACAAAAATTGTCTACTGAATTTACACAATTCCTTGGCATTTTGATTTATATTAATAATTCCGCACTAGTTAAACAATAGGAAACTCACATAAATCACTTCACTAGTTATAAACATAACCTACAAACATTATAGAATGTTAGTTTTGTCAGTTTACAGGTATGCCAAATGTCATATACAAAATTTTCAAAAAAATTAAAATTTACACCCTTAAGAAACAACATACAACTTTATCTCCTAAACAAGAGCTAATATGTAATTTTTAATGTCATTTTCGAATTCAGCGGGTGAAAATACATAGGTATTAGCTAATTTTGAGTCCCAAACATTTTCATTGTTGCGCAGTGTATTCAAAGAAACAATTAACTTTAATTAATAATGTTGCTTAACAGCTTTATTTGAATAAGTTTCATTTAAAAATTCATTTTGGTTTAACCCATTTGAAGTCAACATACGTTTCTGCTAAATTTTAAATTCCGCGCCCACAAATGTCACCAGATTCCGCCATTTTAGCCGTAAAAACCAGGCTTCTAGTTACATTTTTCTTAAAATGAATGAAGTATAGCAGTATTGACTACAATTAGATCTGACTGAAAATAAATTGCTAACAAAAAACGTCAAAAATAATCAATATAGCGTTTGTTTCTTTTGTTGTGCTCACAAATTTCAACTAGACTTATTTGTTTTTAAAATATGACGAAGAATGTTTAAAACTTCAAAACATGTTTTGCAATCATTTTGTTAATTACAAAGATGGTAAGCAGCAATTTGAAATGAAGCCAAGACAAGAACTGATAAACGACGTCAAAGTTCAATTTTTATATGCCATATTTGATTTTTACATCATTGAGAAGAGCATGAAATTTGAGCTTTAAATCATGTATCATGTGTCAAATATTGAAAACTGTTATATCAAAGAAAAAAATGGGAACCTTGGATAAATTATTCAGGTTTTGTACAATATTTCAAATCCATGTAACTTTAATCAGTGGCGAATCTGTGGACAAACATTTTTTTTTTATTTTTTAGAATATTATATAATTAGGTAAAGATAAACTTGTTAAATTTGCAATTGCTTGTTTAAACAAATATTTGGTATTCAATATGTTTAGCACAACGACGAAGACGAAAAAACTATAAATATTTAATTCTATAACGTTTTCAGGCTAGAATTGTAGTAAATTTAAATTTTCTAAAAACGTTGAATCTTATGTTCAATCGAAAATGGCTCTGAAACTACGAATGGAGTATTTTTCAGTTTTTACATATTTTAAAAGAGTGACATTTGCCCAATATTCACACGCGATTTTTTAAAGATAATTTATTGCGTCTCAAACAATTCTTATAAATCTCAATTTTCCTAAAACTCTAATAGAATTTATTTTTTTCTTATGATAAATTGAAAATAACTCGAAAAGTACAAATGAGGTAATAACCTTTCTTCACGCGTTTATTTGAATTACCAAATGTACATACATTTCGGACACAAGGTGACCATTATCAATGGTACTACTGGTATTTTTGGATTTTAACATATTTAAAGGGAGCAATATTTTCTTAATATCCACATAGAATTTTGAAATGAGGCATTTTTGGATTTCCACATATACTGCCATTCAAAAAAATCAGAACACAAAGTATTTACTGGACGATTTTAATGAAATTTACAGAATTTGATCATGTAAATGAACAGCATCGATGATCAAAAAATCAATTGTTTTGGTTACTACTTAATAGTAGTTTTCCTTGATTTCACCATTATGAAGAGCTGCTGATTTTTTAATGTAATTGCTTCTAATATCCAAGTAGCCTCTGAGTAGTTAGACGTTTCAGTTTGAAAAACATAACAAGATGCCCCGTGTTCGTCGGCGTGCACAATATCATCATTTAAGTGAATTTGAAAGGGGTCGCATTATTGGAATGCGAGAAGCGGGTTTTTCGGTTCGTGCTATTGCTGAAAGGGTAGGCCGTAGTGTATCGGTGATCGTACGCTGCTGGTCTAGATGGTCCGAAGCTGGGGAGAATCGACGTAGACTTGGATCAGGACGTCCAAGAAGCACGACTGAGCGTGAAGATCGAGCTCTTCGTCTTACAACTTTAAGGGACAGATTTACAACGTCGCGGGCATTGGGAAATTACTGGTTGGCTCTAAATGGCCAAAGAGTATCCATGGCTACTGTTTACAGAAGAATCCGCAGTTTTGGTATAAGATCTTACCGTCCACAATTGTGTCTACCTCTTACTCCGCAGCATCGCAGAGCAAGACTTGATTGGTGCAGGGAAAGACAACATTGGACCCATGAATGGAATAACATTATCTTCAGCGATGAGTCTCGGTTCTGTTTATGGGCTCATGATGGTCGCAGAAGAGTGAGACGTCGACGCGTGAACGCAGAATTTTACAATTTGCTGTTGAAAGACATACGGCTCTTACACAGGGAGTTATGGTTTGGGGGGCGATAGCATATGGTAGTCGGTCTCCTCTAGTTTTTTTAGAAGCAAGTCTTAACGCGATTCGGTATATTGACAACATTTTACGGCTAGTGTTAGTGCCCTATGTAAATGGCTTGTAGAACCCTATTTTTCAGCAAGATAATGCTCTACCTCACACAGCGGCCATTACAAGACAGTTTTTTGATAGTGCCGAAATCAATTTGTTACCTTGGCCATCTCGTTCTCCAGATCAATCGCCAATAGAACATGTTTGGGAATTGATAGGTGTTAGAATAAGTAACTTACAGCGCCCCGCTAACACTGTAATGGAACTTAGAGGTCAAATTATCGAAGTTTGGAATGAAATACCCCAAATCGATATTGATAGCCTGATTTCTAGCATGCCTCGACGTGTTAATGAGTGTTTGGGAAATCGTGGAGGCCCAACATATTATTAATTTTTATTCATTTGTTTTTTTTGTTTTTCAAGTTGATTTTTTGATCATCGATAGAGTTCGTTTACATGATCGAATTGTGTAAATTTTATTAAAATCGTGCAAAAAATACTTGGTGTTCTGATTTTTTTGAAAGGCAGTATATTTTAAAAAAATAAAGAACATCTTTAAAAGGAGCAATATTTGCTTAATATCCACACAGAATTAAACAGAAATATTGTTTTTACGTTTTAAAGCTGGATTTTATTTAAATCTAAATGTCCCCAAAACTTTCATAGATTTACTCGTTTTCTGCTTTATGTTTAATTAAACATAACTAAAAAAACTACGAATGGAATATTTTTGGATTTTCACATATTTTGATAGAGCAATATTTAATAAATAATCACACAAAATTTTATAAAGATAAATAAGTGAATTTCCTAGTTATGCTATTATTTTAAATCTTAATCTATTTGAAATTATGTAAAATTACTCTTCTTTGAAGCAAATTAAAAACAATCTCAAACAGTACTCATAGGGTGGTTTTCGCTATTAACTTAAACTGAGAAGAGCAATATTTTCTTGACATATTTTTATCATTATTATTATTATTGTTATTTATTTTGTGGTAATAATAATACTGATAAAAAATATATATTGGAAGTGTGATTGATGGGGCGCTCGGGCTTGAACAGCTTTGATCTGTTCAAGTGCGGGTTCCACATCGGTCTCACAGTGGCGAGAAGGAGGTGATGGGGCAAAAAAAAATATTTTGACATGCAAAACACACAAAATGTAAACTATTTTTATTAACATTGTTAACGTAATTAGCATATTTTCTAATATTAAATTTTGCGTGCCAAATATAATAGTTTGACATTTTATTGGAAAGTGTACATAACTTAAATGAGCCGTGAAAAAGACGAAGAAACTAGGAAAGAAAGAAAATATTTTATTCAGACAAGCAAAAATTGTATACTTTCCTTAAACCAATAAACAAGGCGGGTTCACTTAATTTTTACACTTAACGAAACTGTTAAATATCCTAGTAATCGCAAAAAGTCGCACAATTGAACAAGATTTATCGTAAATAAGACATTTTGAGGATCATTACAAAACAGGTAGTAGTTTATGGCGATGTATGACACAAAATATATTAATGTTTTGATCAGATGTTTATATTTATTTTTGTATAGATTGAATAACGTAGTATGTTTTTGTCATAGTATACTATATTTTCACAAATAATATATGATATAATAGTCACACTTTTGCAGAAAAAGACACCAAAGAGAAGATATTCTTTAGCTTTAATTAAACGATGCAATTTTGGAATAATTGATAATAATAAATATTATACATCAAGTGAATTAAACACGATTTTATTCACGAAAAGATTTTTGATTTCACGAGCGCCTCGGCGCGAGTGAAATCATTTCTTTGAGTGAATAAAGGTGTTTAATTCACGTGGCGTATATATGTTTTTATTCAATTTTGACGAAATTGTAAAGAAAATGTACTTTACATTTATTTTTAAATACACTTTTTAACTCACTAGTGACCTAAAAAAATGTTAGTTCACTAGTGAATAAAACCTTGTTTATTACGGTTGTTATGGAGTTAATAATGTCGATTTAAATTAACAAAATTGAATAATAAATAATATAACAAATTTTTTAACTCACTAGTGACCTAAAAAAATTTTAGTTCACTAGTGAATAAAACCTTGTTTATTACGGTTGTTATGGAGTTAATAATGTCGATTTAAATTAACAAAATTGAATAAAATAAATAATTTTGCTACTTGATATCGCAGAGAACTGAAAGTAAACTGAAATAATTCTGTATCATGACTTTTTCTGATGTATATAAATAATGTGTAGCAATGCATTTCTAATTTTAATATTTCAATAATTTGAACAGTCAAATCGTAAACTGTGCTACGCTCATATTCTTGGCAAATATTTTGTATTTTTCACTATGTTCTTATTTATCACTGAGTCTAACATGATTAAAATATATGAATAATAAATTAAATTAAATTATACTTGGTTTGCTCCACTAACTATTTAATTTATTCCGACTAGTTTCGGCATCTAGCCATTATCAAGGAATAAATTAAATTGTTTGTGAAACAAACTATGCCTTGTTTTCTTTAACTTAATTTAATTAAAATATTTTGTAGCTTCAATAATACGTTTCATTAGACGATGTACAAAATATATGTTTTTCTATCATATAAATTTATTATTTTTTTCCATTAAGGCTCCCATATTTCAAAAAATGACAGTGTCATAAAACAGAATTTGGTTAAAGCTGTATGAGTGAATGGAAATCAATGGCTTCATTCAGAAGTAACGAACGCGGCTCGTTAATATCAAATAGGACAGTCGTCCTTGATTACATTTTTTATTAGCCACTATTTCATGTTTTACTTCCCCATAATATGAATTATGATTAATAATTTATTTTTTTACAAGCGGACAAAAAATGTATTTACGAAAAGAACTTTATGATTAATAGATAAAGTTCTTTTCGTAAATGTATGCTTCACAGAATAATAAGTATGTTATAATTGAATATACAAATGTCTATATATATATATATATATATATATATATACGTACCTAACTACCTTTACTAAGCCCGGTACACACTACAGGCAACCAGATGCCCGGCACTTCTACTGCTCTAAGATGAGTGTATTTTACATAAATTAACAACATATGACTTGTATATATAAGGCAACACGAGAGGGGAAAATATTTATAATATACATTTTAATATATATTTGGCGATTCTTTGGATGCCATTCATGTATTGCTGCCTTTAAAGAGCCCATTTGTATATAATTCATATAGCGTACGCATTTTACGCAACCCAACGCTGTTGCCGTCGTTTCGTGAATCTAAACAGCAATATGGCTTGTGAATTCTGTTAGTGTTTACAAAATAGTCAACATTCACTATTATGGATAGAAGTAAATTCATAATGAATCTTGCCCAAGAAGAAAAAATTGGTAGGTACTTCACTTAAATGTTTAATTACCATTGTGTAACACTAATTTAGCATTTGTTTCTGATGTTGGAAACGTTACTATTGCTAAATGGGCCGAAACACGCGGAGATTGTCAATCGGAGAATTTTAAAAACAGTGGCATCAGTTTTAGTTTTTCCAGTAATGATGAGACGGTAAGTGTATTATTTAATAATTATGTAGAATTCTTTCTAATTGTGTAATGCTTATGGAGTGTATTGTCAATTAAGTATGTACAATAAAAATCCGTTACTTTATGACAACGGAGTCCATTAAATTCATTGTTTTACATGCTTACACGTTGCACTAGAATTAATAAAAAGGGTGTAGAGATTTTCCAGGACTTACGATTTTCAATGTTAATGTCTTGGTGCAGAAATATTTTCTTCCTTATAATTTGAGAGCAAATAGGTAACATTTTCGTTTGGCTTTTTTGTAGAATGACAAATTTAGCTGTATATCATGCTATATGTCAATGAATTTAAATGATTATTTTTATAGCATTCACGAAAATCAATTATACTTTTAAATCAATAATTATTCATGAAATGGTTTATTTTGACGCAATAAATGCTGAGATTCAATTCTAATAACAATTAAATAATGATTTATCCGAAAAATAATACATTTGTTTTAGAGAAAGGTATAAACCAAGCTGATGATAGTCCATTTTAAAATGTTGTTGAAATTAAATTTTGTGTGTAAGATATTGAGCCAATATAGTTTACGTTCGATCTTTAATCTAAAATTATATTTTAAGATTTGACATTTTATGAAATATGAAATTATAAACTTCTTTATATAAATTAGAGTATATTTTAATGCACCTTTTGTAATACATATTTTTATCCCAACCCTCAAGGACTATCCGTTTTTTTCAAAAAAGGCCTGATATGGGTGGTCTGGGACACCCTGTATATTGAATCGAACTTGATTGCACGTTAAAAAAAAAGTTTCTCTAAAATTTGAACCCAAATATAGTTTTTAATTACAATGGAAATGTACCTATGTAACCTACAGGGAGGTTTTTTCATCTGTATAGATATGAGTATAGGGAATTTTTCCTTTAAATCTTCAGATATTCGTTGTTTTTGAAACGAGTTCAATTTGGAGTTACAAACGAGTGTTGTCCACTCTCAGATTAAGCATGAAGTAAAATTTCGAGTTTAGAAAAACCTGCAAAATTTGGCTTGGCCGCGTAGCGAAGCGAAGCGGCGGCCAAGCCAAATCAGACATTTCTAAACTCCACATTCTACTTCATGCGCCAGGCATATAAAACACTGAAATAGTGTAAAGATATATTTCTTTTACATGCTGCTTTAGTGGTATATTTTGAACTTCATTTGAAATTAGTGTTTTATTAGTGTTTTATTAGCGTGACGCTTGAAGTAAAATTTCGTGTTTAGAAAAGCCTGATTTGCAGGCTTTACTAAACTCGAAATTTTCTTCAAGCTCAATCTGGGAGTGGAAAACACTCCTTTAAATATAATTCTGGATATTTAATTAAAACACTTAATTTTCACTAATTTAAATTAGTGAAACAAACCAAGTGTTTTAATTAAATATCCAGAATTAGATTCAAAAATGTTTCACCACGGGTTAAGTGAGAAATTAATTAAACATACACTCATTTAAAGCTTAAATTTGAACTCTACGACGAATATCTAAACATTTTCAGCATATTGGGGTATGTACACTTGAAAGAAGTACTCTCTGTATAAGCGAAAACCAACATTTCTATTGTTTTCCAAAAAAACTATTAGATTGCAATTATGCAGATGTACTACTATTCATATATTTATTTGTATTGCAAAACATCGCAGTATTAAATATAGTTTTAAAATTTCACCTGAGTCGGAGCAGAAGTCGGAGTTAGCGTAGGATTTTCGAAAAATAGAGTAGTCGGAGACGAAGTTGGAGTCGAATATTTAATTTCACGATTTCATAACACTGGTTTGAGAGGTATAACTGATATATGAAACCTAATCTTTTAAAATAAGTTAGTCATGTAAAATTTAAATTTTATAACTAATAAATAATTTATTAGTAAAACAAACCAAGTGAATTATCTAAAAAACCTATATATTAATAACTTTAATCAGATATTACTCAAAATGGATGCCAGTAACAAAATTATGTTTCGTACAAAAGTTGCTTATTTTAAACAAATTGACAGTTTTAAACAAATTCTCAGCGATGCCGACCATTTTGGGAAAAAGACAATATCACCATTCGATTCTTTAATAGGGCTTTTGTAATAATATTTTTAGTCTCAACTTTCCATGAACTGGCCGTTTCCTCAAAAAATGCCTGATACGGGTGGTCTGGAACACCCTGTATAAAAGAAAAACCTTTAAATATGTGATATCTTAAAAACTATGTGATTTTGATTTCACCCTTGTAATTGCAATAAAATACTTTAACAAAGTGTCTCCTTATTTAATTGTTTGGGTCCTAATAAGAAATGATGTTATTTTAGAAACAATCAAATTTTTTTGATTTTCAAAGTTCTGGAAGCGAATTTATTCCAAGTAGCAGCACTTCTTCTCTATCGAGTGAAAAGGAACTTGCAGCCTTAACAAGTTGGCATGATGAATTATCATTGTTATCAGATAGTATTCCTATTCAAAATAATGTAAGTCGTGCTGTTATAGTTTTACAGTTACTTTAATTTTAGATTATTACAGATTCATTCAACCATCGCAGAATTAAATAAGATAGACAACAATGTACACCAAACAACAATGTACACCAAACAACAATGCCACATATAGCTTATCAAGCAGGAACTAGTACTATGGTAAGTTGTTTGGTATTTGTTCTCACCATACTTCCAAATTGTCACATACAAAATCCACAATTGTAGTTTGTTTTGTTACAGAATAAAACTTATTATTCAAAACAACCGGCTGCTAAAGAACGACCACTGTTATGCCCTATTTGTTATAATGACATAAGGAATCATTTTTCGAGGCATTTAACACGCCACCACCCTGATCATAAAGACATTAAAACTTTAATGAGCTATAAGCCAGGTAGCAAACAACGTAAAGAATTAATTGCTGCCTTGAGAAAACAAGGTTTTTTTTATTTAAATAAAGAAAAGGGCGTTTTAAACCCGGTAAAAACATCAAAAGATCCTAACACAGAATATTTTATTTGCACTTATTGCCTTGGACATTACTCAAAAAAGTTGCTATATAAGCACGTGAAAAAATGCAATAGTAAACCACCAGATATGACAAATGCAGGAAAAAACTGTTTGAGTAAGTCTCAAACATTTATGGCATCAATCGCTTTACAAAATCAAAACTTTTTAAAATCATCGCGAATTACGACAGAAGTTTTCAACATAATGCGTCCCGATCAAATCAGTTTTATAGCTAAAAATGACCCTTTAATTTGCCTTTATGGAGAATCACTTCTTAATAAGCACAAACGACAACAAATTGCGACAGTTGTATCAAATAAAATAAGGGAAATGGCCCGACTTTTAATTGCAATCAAATCTTCCAACAATAATATCAAAACCCTGTTCGATATTTTAAAACCTGAATACTTCCAAGAATTAATATTTGCTACAAAAAACATAAGTGGTTTTGACATTAATACTAAAACGTTTAAAGCTCCATCCCTAGCCTTACACATGGGTACCAACTTAAAATTAATTTGCGACATTGCTTATAAACTTATTCTGGAAAAAAGAGACATTCCCAACATTTCATGGACTGACACAAATGCAAAAAAATTAGAAATAAAAGAACTACGTAAACTAATATTAGGCCATTGGTGTTCTGAGATATCAAGTCTAGCATTAAAAAATCTTAAAGAAACACAATGGGAAAACAGAACAGAGCTTCCATTAACCAGCGATATACAAGCTTTTCATCTGTTTTTGAATAAACTTGCTGATGATGTTTATATAAAATTACAAAATGGTTCACCCTACAGTTCTTCCAACTATAAGATCTTAACTGAATGTGTTCTCACATTAACAGTCATGTTTAACCGAAAGAGAATCGGAGATGTTCAATATCTGAAAATTGAAACATACCTATCTGATCGACAAGTAGTGGACCAGGAAGCATTCTTGCAATCACTTACAGATGTCGAAAAATTAATATGCAATAAATTTAAAAGAGTTGTATTAGGTGGGAAAGGTTCCAAACCAGTAGCAGTATTATTTTCAAATAAACTCCAGAAATTTATTACATGCATAATTAATATAAGAAACACCTCTAACATAGTCCCAAAATCAAACCCGTACTTGTTTGCTAATCCTGGGTCAGAAAGTCGATGGATGAGCGGTACAAATGTAATTAGACGTCTTGCTCATAGTTGTGGACTACAAAAGCCTTCTTTACTGACATCCACAAAATTTCGAAAACACATAGCTACAACTTTACAACTAATGTGTTTGGACGAAAATGAAATTGAGCAGGTAGCAAATTTCATGGGCCACACGAAAAAAACACATGCGGAATTTTACAGGTAATTATAATTTTAGTCAATTAATCGATAATAAAATGAAATATATGAAATTTAAATATGACATGAAAAATATTTTTACATTTATTTGTTGTTCAGTTGTTAAAAAATGAGATATTACCCTGTAGATTGAGTCGAAAACTGTTCTCCTACAGTCAATTTAAACCGACTTTGATCTACATACTTATTAGTTTTCTATTATTGGAGATAATAATGATTTATTAAAAAATATTGTATCTAGTAATTATAGTACTTTTGGCACTGATTATCTCCATTTTTATGATTTCTTTTAGTTTTTAAAATAGAAATTTTTTTGTGCATTTTTCTTAATAATAGGCTATATTGTCTTAAGTTTTGTGCAAAATCTACTGCAAGGTGTGATCGCAATAAAGTAAAATCTTATTTTATATTATCTGTACAACAAATAAAAGTATTTTTAACTTTAACTATTTGTATAGGTACATTACTTAATTACTATTATTTATTTTAACAAAATGTGTTTCACTTCTTTACTATGTATTTTCTAGCAAACATGAAATTTTGTACAGTTATACTAATCCTACAAACGTTATTTTTATATTATTATTGCAAAATCATAAAAATAATGCTTATTTCAATTAAATTAAGTTCGAGTATCGTTTATTTGAATTCGAATGTTGTTATACTAAACAATATCTGTTTAATTATTATAGCCTACTACAAATACATAAAAATGTATAAAAATAAATAATATCTTCATTTATTATTAGGCTGCCCCAAGACATATACCAAACTGCAAAAGTCGCAAAAGTTTTATTATTACTTGAAAAAGGAAAAGGGAAAGAGTTCCATGGCAAATGTCTAAATGACATTGAATTACAAAAAGATGTTTATTATAGTTCAGAATCTGAATGTAATGTTGATGATGAAATATTGCCGTGCTTTATAAATAAGGACACTGATGCTCCAATGTATCATAATACGGAATATTTGCCATGTGTAAAGGAAAATAATGACAATCTAAATAAACCTTCCTGCTCTGGTGTAGACGAAAGCAATACTTCCAATAATAAAAATAAATACAGAAAAAATGTAAAATCCAAAACAGTTGTTAAATGGTACAACAAAATAGAGACAGTGGATAAAATTGATGGTATGTAAAATTAATAAATTAAAATAATAGTTATTGAATTAGCTATTATTACGAGTATAATTGAATTACAATATATTTCATATTTGTTTTAGGTAAACAAGATCAAGGGCGACGTCGTTGGAGCGACGAAGAAAAGAGAATTGTCCTAAAGCATTTTAAGGATCACATAAGAAGGAAAATAACCCCAAAGAAAATTGAATGCGAAGAATTGCTTTCTCGTTTTGAAGCAGTTTTTAAAAATAAGAATTGGGTCAGAATAAAAACATTTGTTTACAACACCTTCAGACAAAAGTAACTCACATTTGTACTAATAATAGCACTTTTATAATGTTTTTTTTTTTATAAATTATAATAGGTATATTAAATTTTGATATATTATTACCCGGCATTTTTCTGACATAGAATCCTTTTTTTCTTACATTCCTCATACGTAATTGCACAGATCTTGTTATATCTCTCTTAATATTTAATGACAATATCAAAATATCTTCAAATATTAATGGTTATAGAAAAAACTAATTTAAAAAATGTATTATTGATTTTAACAATGTTACACTAAATATTGAAAATATAAGGAAACAAAACATCAATAGTGTCTTATGTGTATATACTCGTACAGTGTTGTCAATTTTTCGGGCATCGTATAATGCAGCATACATGAGGGGCATCCTAATATCGACATCATATATTAAATGTATATACACGTCTACTAAGACGCCCTCTACAGGGAATTCACAAGAACTATTTCCATATATAATGTATAGATATAAACTCATTTTTGAAGCCAACCATAAAAATCAATGAAATACATTGCAGTTATTTGCTGACCATATAGCAAAAATACACACGGAGATTTTTAGGAAGCCCGAAGTCGGGCTTCCTAAGTCGGCTGTGGGCTTGACATAATCGATCAAGTATACCGCTTTGGGCGTCGTATGTATGGTATATATGTATATATATATATATATATATATATATATATATATATATATATATATATATATATATATATATATATATATATATATATATATATATATATATATATATATACAGGGTGGGCCACGAATAACGCCCATTAAAAGTTTTCGGGATTCCCGACAGAGGAAAAATTTGAAAAAATTCTATATTGCACGGTTGAATGCGACCACCTCATGGAAAATATTTCGACTTTCTATCACTTCCGGTTGTACCGGAAATGGCTACTAACTTTATTATTTTAAATGGAACATCCTATATATTAATTTTTTTTAGATTCCCCGTTCAATTGTCTACCCTCTCATATGAATTTATGTCCACTTAACTCTTACAGTTTTTGAGTTAAAAATTTATTTGTGAAATATTGACCTCAAATAGACGTTTTGAAAAATGCCTATAACTTTTAGTAGGGACAAGATAGACAGACGAGCGGCATCTTGAATTGTTACTCATAGATCCCTCTAGAATTAAAAAAATTCACATCTGTCAATTTTGAATAGTACAGGAATTATTCAATTGTGCAAGCATTCCGGGAGGAAAGAAATTTCGAAATAACTCAAAAACTATTTGCTCTAGATATAGGGAGACATAATACTTTTATTTTGCAAATTGTCTTGCCAATCACCATATCAGATAAAATATTGGTCATTCCATTTGAAAACATTGAATTATGATGTTTTTAAGTGGGCACTGAAATATTGACAATTTTGAAATACCTATTGTCAAAATTGACAGATGTCAATTTTTTTAATTCTAGAGGGATCTATAAGTAACAATTCAAGATGCCGCTCGTCTGTCTATCTTGTCCCTACTAGAAGTTATAGGCATTTTTCAAATCGTCTATTTGAGGTCAATATTTGACAAATAAATTTTTAACTCAAAAACTGTAAGAGTTAAGTGGACATAAATTCATATGAGAGGGTAGACAATTGAACGGGGAATCTAAAAAAAATTAATATATAGGATGTTCTATTTAAAATAACAAAGTTGGTAGCCATTTCCGGTACAACCGGAAGTGATAGAAAGTCGAAATATTTTCCATGAGGTGATCGCATTCAACCGTGCAATGTAGAATTTTTTCAAATTTTTCCTCTGTCAGGAATCCCGAAAACTTTTAATGGGCGTTATTCGTGGCCCACCCTGTATATATATATATATATATATATATATATATATATAGATATATGTATCACTGTTTCTTCGGGTTTGGTCCCGCGTATTTTCTTGGCTCTGGTCCATTTTATTTTTAATTCGACGTTATATATATATAAAGGTATACCAAAAAATTTAATTTCCTGCTTGCATTTGTATACTGTGGCTGATGAAAAGCAAGAGAGAAAGAATAACACTCGTTAGAAGAAGGAAACAAACGACACATTCTCCAAGTACAAAAGTCTTTTAAAACATGCCATTTATATGCTTTTAAGAGACTTTTGGTTGGCTATTAACATTATATTATTATAAACAATATGCAAAACCTAATTATTAAAACAAACCAAGTGTTTTAAATTAATCTGCCATAATAAATTACTAATTATTTATAGTGTAATACTAAAACTCATTAATCGAAAACTAAATCCCTGATAATTAATTAAATGTTAGGTATTTTGTTTGCGTTGCTTTTATTTACAATCGTTGAATGTTTATTTAAATTTCGTACTCTCAATAATTAAAGTCATTTTGAGACACGATGACAATTTAGCTATTTTAGATGAAGACTCTTTCTCCGTATTAAAGAAAAGGATTTTAGCAAAATTTCTATTTAATATAATGTTTCTTGAAGCAAATGTATTTCGAGCTAAAACTGTAGCATTGTACATACAAGGAATTTTTCTGTTACGTATTTCAAAGCAAATTACTCAAAGTTGAAAGATCAAGATTTTGTTTGACGAAATAAGCATTTGTAAAATGAATGTACAATAATACTTAAGTAAAATAATTTTAACTTTACTACATATCAGTGTTTTGTATGGCTGGCGCATGAAGTGAAATTTTAAGTTTAGAAAAGCCTGAAAATATATACTAAACCATATAGATTGGTTCCATTTTTTTTTCATCTCTTTTTAAGTGAAAAATGTAAAGAATAAAAACACAAAATTAACGATTTAATTTCCTTTTCTGTTTTGAGGAAGAAAGAAATGGCCGAACGTACTTCCTTATTATAAAGAGAACATTTGAAATAATAAAATGTTTATCTTCATTTTTTTTTTATTTTATGAAGTGCGAATAAATAAACCTGAAACAAATCATAATACATTTGTCAAATATTTGTCTCCTAAATTTAATACAAATGTTATTTTAAAATCAATTGATAGTCGCTATAGAATTGCTGGAGTATGTTTATTTCACAAACTATTACATGGCAATGTTACCTCTTCTGCTTTGTAAGCTTTATATTTTTTTTTATCCGCATAATATTCCCATTAATAGCTCATCTTTGGTTTCGAAGCTCCCTTTAAAATATTAATTAGAAATATCAATAAACTTATTTACTAGGAGAGTTTGACATGTTTAATGACTCTCCTGCCTCATTAAAGACATTCACTATTTCGCAATGTGATTAATATTTTCAGCCCTGGAATTTCTTCAAACTATCTCAGATATACAGAGAGTTTTTCTGTTAAGTATATATATCTCAATATACTGTATACGCTGTAAATCTTCAAATATTATTTGTTTTTACAAATATTTTAAATTAAACTTTCAAACGAGTTTTTCCACTCCCAGATTAAGCACGAAGTAAAATTTCGAGTTTAGAAAAGCCTGAAAGTTTGGTTGGATCGCGTAGCGCTACGCGACCAAACCAAATTTTCAGGCTTTTCTAAACTCGAAATTTTACGTCATGCTTAATCTGGGAGTGGAAAACACTCGTTTAAGGCTTTAAATTAAACTATTTAAAAAAAACAAACCATTATCGCAAAAGTTACAGCTCATGTAAATATGTATATATATTTAAAACAAAAATTCCTAGTATATTTACAAAATTGCAAATGCCACCGTCAGAGCCGAAATGGTTAAATTAATTTTTATTTTCAATCAGATGCAATGTTAGTTTTGATTTATCAATATTAATTTGTTTAATAATATACAAACAGTACTTTTATAATAAATGTATTAATTAATATTGTTGATAGTTGTTCTAGTTGCATTTATAATTTGTAATATCTTTTTTTTGTTATTCTGTAAACAAGAATATTCCGCCAATAAAGTAATACTGCTAATAATGACAATCTGTCGATCATTTGGATTTCAAAATACAAAAACAAAGAATTGAAAACCAAAAGAAGATTCATACGCAAAATTAAAATATATAATGAATAAGTTAATTTAAAATAATATTACATAAATATTTCTCAACAAAGTTCATTGCAAAAAATTTGGGATTTTTACTTATTAACTATGAAAGTTTGGTTATGCCATTTATTAAAGATTATTTTTTTTATTTTTTTATTTTTACGGGGATCTTAAATGAGCGAACACATCTGGCTGCTTAGTCTGCTTAGTAAGTAATTTAGCACCTCTTAGAGCAATGAATTGCAACTTTAAACGAATAGTGAATGCGCCGGGCGCTTATTTCGTAAATTTGTTAAACGGTGTTAAAAACAGTATTTTACATTAAATAAATAATACAAATAAGTTAATTTCGTATTCAAAACTATCTCTAATTAAAAAAAAATGCCTATGCTTTCAGTTTGCAGAACATTACACACATTACATTATATTTTATATAAAATTAGGAGAATTTTATGATATACATTTTATACAAATATTCTGGTATATTTAAAACCTTTATTTTCATATGCCTGTATTTTTTACAAAATAATCTTGATTCTTCCTTAATTTTTCTTCTATTTTAATGTTTATTTTAAAATAATTTAGCAATCTTTTTTAATTGTAACATTTTCGTCTAATTTTAATCGTGTAAATTTATTTTTTATAATTTCTATGTTTTTTATTTTTGTAACGAAGTAGAAATAAAATTATTGTAACAAATCTCTTTATCAAACTATTAATTTACTCAAAAAAAAATTATGGATACTGGTATGTATTAGAATATGATTTTTTCAATCAATATTTATAATCTTTAATTTCTTTTACGAAATTTATTAAGAATGCATTAATTTTCTCTAATTTAAAAATGTTATTTAAACTTTGAGATTCTTTAAGTTAGGTTGAAGTACATCAATTTTGTTTTTATTTTAAAAATTCAGAAAAATCTTGTTCAATTTGTAACATTTTTTATAAAAATAATTCCAATTCAAAAATTTTTGAATTTAAGAAAATAAACTTACGCTTTTTATAGTTCGCACACTTTAAACATAATAAATAAAATTACGAAAATGTGTTTGATTGTCTTAAGTTGTCTTATTAATTAAGACACATTGTTTGCATTCTACATGAAAAACATTTTCGTACTTTTATATATTATTATTTTTTAATTTCAACAAAAAATACTGCTAAACTACAAAATAATAATTTTCTGCATTATTTTAGTTATATTAAAGTTTTTGTAATTTATAATCGATTGACTTTATTTTTATCAAAACAAAGATAATCGATGCCTTAACTATTTCTGTAACGAAATTCCACTGATATTACTTTCTTATGAAAGTCATGAAATAAAATATTGATTTTCTGCATTTTTTATCAATTAAGTGAATTAGAAGCTTTTGTGATTTTATTTTTATTAAAATAATCTGAAAACACTATGTTTTAAGATGCCTCTAGAATAATGAAAACGTCTCTTTTTCAAATTACCGCACGGAAAACATTTGTATGTGTGCTCATTTCGTGCGCTGGCATTGTTTCCATACGAAAGATGTATTTTAAACTGACGTTTTATTTGCCGTCAGTAAAATACTTAAATGTGATTACAATGTACTCAGACTTAAAAGAAATTGATTTAGTAGCTGATATTCCGAATAATATACCGTGCGATCATTTAAAACATGATTTAGAGTAGGCTTTGAATCTTAAATTAGATTGGCAGCACTGATTATTAACACATAGTTTACCATAAGCTCAAATTCATTCCATAACTCAATGAACATTCTGGGCAACTGCTCAAAAAAAAATGCTGCCTGCTCTAAATAATAATTTAAACGAGCGCAGGGTATTAACGCAAGCGGCACAAATGTGCGAAGAATTACAAGTATTAAAATCGAGATATCGAGACGAACACTTACACAGTTTTAATATATGGCGGATTATAAAAAATTAAATAAATGTGAGTGACGATGTATAACTTCTACTTTATTTTTCCAGAAAGGCCAAATATAGTCCAAACAAGATAAATTCAAATTCAAAACTATTTGAATTCGAGAAAATAAGCTTACGCTTCTTATAGTTTGCACACTTTAAACATAATATATAAAGTTACGAAAAAACTATTCGTGAAAATGCAAACAGTGTCTTAATTAATAAGACAATTTAAGACGATAAATATCCATTGAAACAACTACTTCCCGTGCAAATACACCTTCGGATATTGAATTATACAATGAAATATTTAAAATCTTATTTAATTTGATTTGTTACAACGCTCTATTAAAGTATATGTAACGTTTAGGTCAAATTCTCTTCAAACCAACTAACAATACAATTTAAAATGAAAGGAGAGATAGCAACAAGTTAGAAGTGAAAGGACTTATATTAAAACTAATGTCTTAGGCCATCTATTGACGCGTTTCGAGATTTATCTCTCTTCAGTATAGCTTTGCTTATTGACGTTTAAAAAATTAGGAATAAAATGAAAACAAACTTACTTGAAAAAAGTGTTGTGTGTGAAATGAACAGGTACACAGAAATGGAATGAGTGAAAATGATGGTCGGTATTTATAGGTAAAAAAGGGGATATATATATATATATATATATATATATATATATATATATATATCATTAGCAGGTATGAAGAATGAGCGTAAGCTTATTTTCTCGAATTCAAATAGTTTTGAATTTGAATTTATCTTGTTTGAACTGTACCGTAAGGTAAATAATAAGGTCTCACATTCTTCATACCTGCTAATGACATAATCCCCTTTTTTACCTATAAATACCGACCATCATTTTCACTCATTCCATTTCTGTGTACCTGTTCATTTCACACACAACACTTTTTTCAAGTAAGTTTGTTTTCATTTTATTCCTAATTTTTTAAACGTCATAAGCAAAGCTATACTGAAGAGAGATAAATCTCGAAACGCGTCTATAGATGGCCTAAGACATTAGTTTTAATCCAAGTCCTTTCACTTCTAATTTGTTGCTATCTCTCCTTTCATTTAAATTTGTATTGTTAGTTGGTTTGAAGAGAATTTGACCTAAACGTTACATATACTTTAATAGAGCGTTGGAGCAAATCAAATTAAATAAGATTTTAAATATTTCATTGTATAATTTAATATCCGGAGGTGTATTTGCACGGGAAGTAGTTGTTTCAATGGATATTTATCGTCTTAAATTGTCTTATTAATTAAGACACTGTTTGCATTTTCACGAATGGTTTTACCAAATATAGTCATTCGTTTACGTTATAGCGTCCATTCGCCAAGTTAAAAATATATTTGGCTTAAAAAGAAAGTGGTACCATGAACAAATTTCGAAAAACTTGTATTAAATTTGATTTTGTTTAGAATTAGTTGTATTTTTTTACAACCGTAGATGTTTTTGGTTTAAAAATAAAACATTTATTTAAATATTTAGTTGTTTTCAGATACGTATAATAAAAATAGGGAAACGGCACGCGCGCACAAAAATCTATTTTTCTGGACTCCTAACGAAATATACTATTCCAATCGATTGATGTTTGTTTTAATAAAATTAATATTATAATAATTCCGTCTCTAATAATTATATCAAAGTCCGAATGTTAATTTTTTCACTCAAGAAAATCAATAATTCATTATTTTTAGTGATCTTTAAGGTTTCATAGTTTTATTTCCAATTGATTGAATTTGTTGTTTCCTAAATTAAAAAAAAACTAATTCCTTTTTAACCATTTGCATTAATTATATAAACATTTCACTTTTTTGCATAGAATCCCTTGGAAACAATGGCGACATGTCTATTTATCAATAAAATATTGACAGTAGTCATTCAACTTTAGTAGCCAAAATTAAACACCAATTGTCAATATTATTTAATAAAAATATTAAGTTACAATTATTACACATACCATAAAGGAAAATAAATGTCGTGTGGAAATCAAGAGCATCGATGGAAGTTTATTATTGGTCACAGAAATGTACGAATTTGATTTGAAGTGTATCTACAGCACCAAGGCCGTAGCCTGAGGAGGGATAACTAAAAGTAGTTTAATAATGAGAAAATAATAACTTTACAAATAATTCTGTACATTTCTTGTACGATATTCTAGTACATAATTGTATAAATAGAATCGACAAACCGATCCAGTGTATAATTGTCTATTGTGTTTTTGTTTTATTATAAATTTAAAAGAAAAATCATCTGTTCCTGATAGTCTAGTCATCCTTCAATTGGAGGATATCAACGTACATGAATTCCCTTATTAGAAACGTCCTGGGAATTGTGGCTTTTGTTGGAAACAGATCGGTCATAGGTTCGATTTAATTGGATCGGTCCTGTGTAGATGCGAGGAGAGAGACTGGATCCCCCACATATTCCTAACTAATTGAGTTTAGTTTTGAGTCGGACTCGACATTCAGAACAGAGCAAAAAAGCACAGACACATACAGGTAACATCAATTGAATGCTACGGAACCGAATCACTGTTAATTCTTTTATGGAGGACACGCAATATTATCGATTTAATGATTAAGCCCCGTGTTCACGATTTGTTTGACTTTTATTTGTTGTGTAGGTAATATTGATTTCTTTTTGTTTTATTATGGAGATTAATTACGTGTTGATTAATGTTAAATTAGTAATAATTACAATCATTAATATATTTAGATTCACTAGTAACTCAAATTTGTAGTGATTCTCCTGGATTAAGCATCAAGTGAAATTTCACTCGTATAAACACTAAAAGATTGTTAAGTTTTAAATATACTGTCAAAGCAGTGTACTAAAGCAATATATTTTGAACTTTACTTGAAATCAGTGTTTTATACGCGTGGTGCATGAAGTAAAATTTCGAGTTTAGAAAAGCCTGAAAATTTACTTCCCGCTTATTCAAGGAATGCAAACCGTCGTTTGATAAACATACGATGATTTTTTTAATGCTTCCTTATTGTAAAATTTATGAGTTTAAATTAAATAAATGGCGTTAATGATTTTTTTTTACATATATTATTTGTCGTCTGTTTCGTGTTGCAGGTGTTCACTTATGTACCACAAAGTGATACACTTGTAAATAAAAAATAAATAGAACACTTTTTTACTATGTTTAACCACTGTATATTGCACTTAATTCTGTGACTATAGTTTAGACTATCTAGTAGTAAGTCTCAAACTTTTGGTTTGGTTTTATATATTATATTTAATGATTTCTAAACTAAATGAAACACAAGCTTATAATCTAAAATTTAAATAGTTTTGAATTTGAAGTATGCATCGGTACAGGGTGATTCACCATAAATGTCCACCCCCACTAACTGGGTTATTTCTGTTTTAAATGCTTTTTTAAATTTTTAAATCAGTTCAGAAATAATCGATTTAGAGGGGAGGATCATATTTGGTAACTTACCCTGTACATATGTTTTTTAATGTGTAAACAAATCTGCTTTCTTTATGAAATTTACAAAATATTATGAAGTAAAATATTTTAATAAAACTCTCAGAGATTTGTATCAATTTTCAGAAATTATTAAGAAAAAATATATCATTATTTTTACTTACTTGGGAAAGTCTGAATAAACGTATTTTAGATGTTACAAATTTAGAAACAATGATCCGATAAAAACGTACATATTTTTTTTCAAAATAAATTGTTCCAGTTTTATATTTACACAATTTTTTATTTGCAAATTAAGTTTATGATTAATCGTCCAACAAGGGTTTCCACTCCTATGTTAGGCATGAAGTAAAATTTCGAGTTTAGAAAAGCCTAAAAATTTGTATCGCGTAGCGAAGCGGAGCGACCCAACCAAATTTTCAGGCTTTTCTAAACTCAAAATTTTACTTCATGCACCACGCTCCACACTTTTATTTAAATTACCAAATGTACATTTCGGACACAAAGTGACCATTATCAATGAATAAATACTAATATATTAATCCATTGATAATGGTCACTTTGTGTCTGAAATGTACATTTATTAATTCAAATAAAAGTGTAAAGAAAGGTTATTAGTGCTTTATTTATCAATCAATTGTTTATATGACGGAAGAGGTGCTATGATAGTCTCGTCACAATTTTTAAATTGATATAAAGAATTGACTTATAAAAAATATATTATAAAAAAATAAAGTGTTTTGTTTATTTTTTCGATTAGCTGCATTTATAATTCATGTTATCTTTAAACAAATATTTACGAAGACAACTGACTTTCAGATTTATATAAAATTCTCATCATTTGTAATGAAATTAATTATACAAGAAAATGTCAGATGTAAAGATATTTAAAATATCGTTTATACTTTTATTTAAAGTTTCGCCACAGATTTATTTTATGGTTAAAATTATTACAATTTTCCAGGATCCATTAAACACATCATGTTAAATAAATCAAAATTACTAAAAGACCCCAGGGTCGATACCCAATTTACAAAATTTAAATATATTTATTGTAATTAGAAACTATTAATTTTATTTTACTATGTATTTTCTTGGCTCTGGTCCATTTTATTTTTAATTCGACGTTTCGATGACGTCGCAGTCATCATCGTCAGGAATAACTATCAAAATTTCATTGCTCTAGCAACCACTTGTTTGACTTTTACGTACTACTTGATGCGTGAATTTCTTATTTGGCTACGTGTTACTCTTCTGTTTTGTTCTTCTAATGATGTAGTAGTGACAATTTCAATATTATTTTCGGAAGGGGTTGGATCTTGAATTTCTTGGTTGTTGTTCGGAGATAATATATTTTGACAAACTGGAAAATTAGTACTCGTCGAGATGAACACATTTTAGCAGTAAGGAAGTCTGATCCACAATATATAAAATTCAGCCATATCTTAATAATATTGGCGAGATTTCATTGAAATCTATATTTCATAAACCAACTCGTCTTCACAATAAAATAAGTTATTTTTTAGTGTTAATGAAAAAGATTGTATTGATTAATAAAGAAGATTGTTTTATACTTTATTAATGGTTCTAGTAATGCATAGTTGATTTATTTATTAAATGAAATGAAATAAGGGTGTAGGGTGTTGGGTGTTAGTGCTTATACGAAATTAGAAATTAGTCAGCAGGTATCTAAGGCCCGTAGCCCGTAAAGTGGGATAATTGGGAAATAAGGTGTTGGATATGACGCCCGGCGGTGAAATGATTAAGTGGCGTAATTTAGTTCCCGGATCCCCGTCAAAATACCGGGACATAAACAAAATGAGACACGCACAGGCTTTGTGGTCCGCGCCACGCGCTCTTTTTAATTAATATAAAAAGACCCCTTCCCTTTCTCTTCACTGAAATTCAGACACCGTTGAAAAATGGGGTTCTTTCAAGTTTAATTTCCCAGTTGGTGAAATTTACCGACATCTTGCCGAAGGTTATTGAATATACATTTATTAATCCGTATCTTAGCCATATTTATGAACCGTAAAAAATAATAATTTTTTTTTATGATCTTTATTATTTTAAATGCATTTTTTTTTTGCAAAGTTCATTGATTTAATCGGTGTTTCCCGATCGTGATAGAGTTAGCTCGTTTTCTCCTAAATTTAACCATTTTCGGCCACTTGTTCATTGTTATAACTTCAGAATGATGAACGGTTTGGTCTAATTTCTCTATGTCAAATGAAAGTAGACCAAAAAATAATACGAATTATGGAAAAAACTATTTTATTTTTTTCAAAAAATAGAGTTAACTCGTTTTTCCTTTTAGCCACAGAATTATATTCTGATAAACATTTCCAACGTTTTAAAAAAATGAATAGCTACTAGTTTATTATAAAAAAATGTTTTAAACTTAATTATTATTAACAATGAACATGGTTGAGAACAGACTAAATAAATAATTCCGAGTTAGTCTAATTATAAATAATATACAAGAAATTATTCTTGTAAGTATACATATCCTGATGCATATAAATGTTGAGGCATTTGTTTTTTTATAATTCAATTTAAGACTTTTTACGAGTGTTTTCACTCGAAGGTTAAGTATAAAGTAAAATTTTGAATTTAGAAAAGCCTGAAACTTTACCTTATGCTTAACTTGTAAGTGGAAATACTCGCTAGATGCAACAAATTTTATTCTTTTCAAAAACAACAAATGTCTAAAAATTTAGAGTGTATACATACAGTGGCGGAAAATTGACTGGAAACCTTTTTACTCTACAGGGTGTCTACGCTAAACCGTTCGTTAAAAGTTTATGGGGTTGCCGTTGCACTAAAAATTTAAAAAAAATCCTAGTCATATGGTTGAATCAGTTCTCCTCATGTGAAATATTTTTAACATTATATCACTTCCCGTTCCACCGGAAGTAGCACCAAATTTGTTATTTTAAATAGAACACCCTATATATTAGTAATTTTTTGGATTTCTCGTTTAAATTGCAACATATTTTATTCGAACATATGTACACTTATCTCTTACAGTTTTCAAGAAAAAAAAAATATTTCTAAAATTTTGACTTCTAAAAGACATCTTGAAATCTGTCTGTAACTTCTCCTAAGAATAAGATAAAAATATGATTTATATGTCTACTTGTTCCTAGAGGATGCCTCTATGAATAAATTAATTGGAAACTGTCAATTTTGACAATAAGTGTTTTTAAAATGTCAATATCCAAGTGACCTCTTCAAGATGTAGTAATTCCATTTTTTTAAATGAAATGACCCGATTTTTATCACGTGGTACGATTGGGGGGAAAATTTCCTACAAAAAAGTATAAACAACTATACTCCTAAAGCAAGTAGTTTTCGAATTATTTCGAAAATTCGTTTATCGTCGCATTTATGCAGGGTATAATGCGCGCATAAGTCGCAATTGAATTTAAGTAGTCAAGTAGTATGCTTTTGTTTTGTCGCGATTGTATTTCGAAATGTCAAATAATAAAAATAATTACTACAAACGTATACAGAAATCAACAAAATGAATAATTACACAAATCAACAAATTATCAATTTATTCTTTATTTATGGCAGCTGTGGTAGAATTGTTACTCAAACATGTAGAGTATTTAATGAAACCTATTCACATGTGCCGCCAATGAATAAAACAAGATTTAGAAAATTGGAATCAAATATTGATCAATTTGCACAAGTAATCGCAAACAGACATAGACAAAAGCCAGTTATGGAAATTGAGGAAGTGCAAGAAATAGTGCTAGCATATATAACAAAATTTGAAAGAAAAAAAATTATAATAATGTACAAAATGTTCACTATTAACATGTAAGCACTGCTGCAGACGTGAGGCGACGTGCTTCGTTGTTGCTCTTCGCTCTTCTGCAAGGTCTAATTTCGAAAATGCTGCTCTAACCCGCGCTTCCAATGCATACACTTTATTTTTTATATGTCCCCAGAGATAAAAATCAAGAGGAGTTATATCAGGAGACCTTGCAGGCCAGTTCCATAGTCCTAACCTCCTGATCCATCTATCCTCGAACATATTCGCCAGTTGGTGAGATACCTCCCGGGAGCAATGAGCCGGAGCACCATCAAGTTGATACCAACATATGCTTCTTATGTTCAGAGGTAGTTCATCCAAAAAGTCTTCTACCACGGTCCTTAGATAACTAAAAATTTTACTTCATGCGCCACGCGTATAAAACACTAAAATACTGTGAAATTTCTGTATATTTAAACCTCACTTGAAATCGGTGTCTTATACGCGTAGCGCATGAAGTAAAATTTCGAGTTTAGAAAAGTCCAGAAAATTGTGAAATGTATGTATATTTGAACCTCACTTGAAATCAGTGTTTTATACGAGTGGCGCATGAAGTAAAATTTCGAGTTTAGAAAAGCTCAGCAAATTTGTCTCGGGTCGCTGCGCGACCCGAGACAAATTTTCACGGGGCTTTTCTAAACTCGAAATTTTACTTCATGCCTAGCCTGGGAGTAGAAAACACTCGTTTAAAGCTTCAAATTGAACTTAAAAAAATATCTGTCGCCAGTTAAATTTTTATCGCATATATAATATCCTACACGATTGTCCATCAAAATACAGAAGACATTAAAACTGAATTAATTTAAAAATTCCTAATGCGTTTTGCAAGTGGATTTTCGTTTTCCCACAAGTGATTATTTTTTCTATTAAAAATGCCTTTACGAGAAAATTTAGCTTCGTCAATCCACAGCACATTATTCAAAAAACGATTATTTTCTTGTTCTTTTACCAATAAAAATTCGCATAAATGTATCCTCTGAGCGGCATCGTCCAAATACAATTCGTGCACCAAACTAAATTTGAAATTGTGAAGTCCATGTTTTTTCAAAATGTTATGCACTGAAGATTTGTCAACGCTTAAATCCTTTTGAGCACAGCGGATTGATGGTTGTGGATTAGCTTGAAAATACGCCAACACCATTTCTTGCACTTCCTCATTTTCCATAACTGGCTTTTTTCGATGTCTTTTCGCATTCACTTGTCCAAATTGAACAAAATTTGAGACCAATTTTCTAAATCTTGTTTTAGTCATCGGCAGTTGATTAGTTTTATTGAATACTCTACATGTTCGAGCAAGAATTCTATTGCAGTTGCCATGTATAAAAAAAAATAATAATTTGTTGATTTGTGTAATTATTTATTTTGTTGATTTCTGTAATACTTTGTAGTAATTGTTTTTATTATTTGACATTTCGCATTACAATCGCGACAAAACAATAGCATACTACTTGAATAGTAAAATTCAATTGCGACTTATGCGCGCATTATACCCTGCATAAATGTGACGAAAAACAAATTTTCGAAATAATTTGAAAACTATTTGCTTTAGGAATATAGTTGTTTATCCTTTTTTGTAGTAAATTTTCCCCCCAATCGTACCATGTAATAAAAAATGGGTCATTCTATTAAAAAAATGAATTACGAGATGTTGAAGACGGCACTTAAATATTGACATTTTAAGAACACTTATTGTCAAAATTGACAGTTTCCAATTATTTTACTCATAGAGGCCTCCTCTAGGTTCAAGCAGAGATATAAATCATATTTTTATCTTATTCTTAGGAGAATTTACAGACAGATTTCAAGATGCCTTTAAGAGGTTAACATTTTAGAAATATTCTTTTTTCTAGAAAACTATAAGAGATAAGTGTACATATGTTCGAATAAAATATGTTGCAATTTAGACGACTAATCCAAAAAATTACTAATATATAGGGTGTTCTATTTAAAATAACAAATTTGGTGCTATTTCCGGTGGAACCGGAAGTGATATAAAGTTGAAAATATTTCACACGAGGAGAACTGATTCAACCATATGTCAAGGATTTTTTTCAAATGTTTAGTGCAACGGCAACCCCATAAACTTTTAACGAACGGTTTAGCGTAGACACCCTGTATTTGTTTCCGAGATTACTGCATATTTAAAAATACGAATTTTACTAAATCAAAGTAAGAGAAATAAAGAGAATTTTAAAAGATTTCCTTTGGAAAAAAAATTAAATTTAATTTATCATTATAGTAAGTTTTTATAATAAACAAAAGTATTACAATAATTTATCGGACAATTGATTGGAAACAATTATTTTATTAATACTTCGTCACACATAGCTACCTGACGTCTCTGGGAGATTGATTTAGATAGTTTGTAAATGAGGAAAGCTGCAAGTGTATTCCAAATTTGATTTTTTTGTTGTAAAAAATTCTTTAGCGTTATGGTAATTTTGACCGCGTAAATGTCACTCGACATCGCTCTCTACATTTTCTATCGAGTTAAAATCGTGCAATTTTGCAGGCCTCAGGACAATCGCTATAATTTATTAGCCAACTTTTTATACTCTTTGAGTTATATTTAAGGTCATTGTCATGCTGGAAAATTTAGTCATGAGGCAAATATTGGCTTCCATTTGGGCAACATTAAGACATTAAGGATGTCTCTACATTATATTACATTCATTTTACTATAAATACGACACAAAGGTCTCACTTTCGAATATGAGTAAGATTTCTACACCATAACACACATATTTCAAATCTCACGGTCACAGTTGTGTATTTATCATCATACCGCCACACAGTGGTCGATTTTCAAATTTAACTGAACATTTCGCCAATAATAAAGTGTTTAGAAAAACATTCATTTTTATGAATATCATTAGGAAAATGACCAAAAAGTTCGTAGGTAAAATTATAATCCCTACATCCCCTGTGCACAATAATTACAGGTACCTAAACATTACCCTATTGCGAATGCGCTGAGAAGTGTACGTTTTATATATTTATGTTTCGATTGTGTTGAGTAAAATTTTAAAAACAACGATGGATTTACGTGTACAATCATTTTCCAAATATCAAATATTAACATAAATTCTAGAGACACTTTTTGATTAAAATTTTATATTATTAAACTTTGATGGAGCAAAAATATATTAAGTACGTCAGTATACGACAGGACTATTTTTAATGAATATTAAAACTATTTAGCTTAACATACAAACAACAATTATTTGCAGCCCTTTGCATCCGTGCATGATATATATTTTTTTAAAAAGCGTAACCGTCCGCCGAAGCGCTCTGTTCAATATTTGGCGCGCTGAGCATTCACTGGAAGGAAAAAACAACTCTGTGCAGTGTATCATGGATTTGATGAATATCGATATTAAAGAAAATAAACAAAATCTTAATGTATTAATACAACAAATTTGCAGTTTATATCCAATTTAACATTAAGATAACAAAAAGCGCATAAGTAGTTTTAAGATTTGAAATTAAATTGTTACTCATTCAGATGTATCGGAGAATTCAGACTCTGATATTGATTCACCATCACCACCAGTTTGGATAATTATATGCAATCTTAGATACAGATTCTTGAATGTATTGAACATATGATATTTATGATTGTATTAAATATACATTACATATTTCAATAAATATGCATTTAGAAGTATTTGTTGTTTTTATAATAAGTTAATAACTCAGAATTGAAGTTCAGAACGAGTGTTTTCAACTCCCAGGCTAAGCTTGAAGTAACATTTTCAGTATAGAAAAGGTTTTCGAAACTCAAAATGTAACCTCATTTGCCAAGCGTATTAAACACTGAATACACTGAAATATCGTAAACAAGTGAACTTCACTTGAATCAGCTTCTTAAACGAGTAGTGCATGAAGTAAAATTTCGAGTTTAGAAAAGCTTGTGTTTATATTTGAACGCTTCGCGTCCAAATTAAAACGGTCAGGCTTTTCCAAACTCGAAATATTACTTCATGCTTAGTCTGGGAGTGGAAGACACTCGTTTGAAGATTAAACAAAAATTATGTTATAATATTTTACATACAGTTAAGTAAAGGATATGCAGCGAATTTTTTATATATATATATATATATATATATATATATATACAGTCTGATTGATTTATTGTGACACAGCACATATGTCCGTTATTAGTACAGATAGATAAAAAAGTTAAATACAAAAGTTTTAGTATTTTTTATGATCTATTTAATCGTAATGTCAGAAAAACAGTTGAAAATCAAATAAACACGTGAAAGCTATTAGTTTCATTTTCTTTAATGGAACACCCTGTATATTTTGTTTATTTCAAATAGGCATTAATATTAGCCTTATAATGATACCACATAAGTACCCCTTTATTATAGAAATAACACGACAATTGCCAATAAATGAAATTTATCAGTTGACATGAATAACTATTTAAAGTGTCTGTTCAAAGTGACGTCCGTTGTTTGCAATACATTCTTCACATCTCTTCATTAAATTTCGTCGTGCTTTCTGCAACATCCGTGTTGTTATTTGGCCACATGCCATACGAATACGATTTTTCAGATCGTCTAGATTTTCTGGACGAGTAACATAAACTTTTTGCTTTAAAAATCCCCAAATAAAAAAATCTAAAATAGACAGATCTGGCGATCTTGCTGGCCAGTTTATGGGGCCACCATTTGCAATCAATTTCAAACCAAAATTTCTTTCCAAAATATCTTTGACATATCTTGCGTTATGGGGAGGAGCTCCATCTTGTTGGAACCACATATCTCGACGTATTTCTAGGGGGATATCATCTAAATAATCTTCAAATTATATCGTAAGAAAGTTGGCATATCGCTCCGCATTCAACGTTCCTTGATAAAAAAAATGGTCCTATTATGGTATCACCTAACACACCAAGCCACACATTAACTGCAAATCTTTGTTGGAATCTGCATTCTCGAATTTGACGTGGATTCTCAGTATCCCAGTAATGGTCGTTTTTTCGGTTGGAGATTCCGTTGTTGTTGAAATTTGATTCATCACTCCAAAGAATTAAATTTAATAAATGTTGATTGTTGCTAAGCCAATTACAGAATACTATCCTCCTGTCAGAATCACCATCTCTTAAACCTTGTACTAACTTAATTTTATATGGTCTAATTTTATATTTTCTCAGAATAGAAAATATTTTATGCATACTTATTCCTAAGTCAGCCACTGCTTCGCGTATTGAATTACGTGGATGTGCTCTAAAATAGACCAATATCAATACTTCATTATTATCTTCTCTTTCTTGTCTTCTCCTTCGTAATTTATTATTAAAACACCCATTTCTCCGTAAATTTTGTTCAAGTCTTGCAAAAGTGCAATAATGTGGTTGTCTTCTTTCTAGATACATGTTTCGTTTCCATAAGTGATACTAGCTTCTCTAGAATTATCGTTTCATCTAACGAAGACCTTTAGCATATCCATTTTCTCATAATTAGAATAGTAATTATTACCCATCTCTAAAGATTTGAATCAACAACACGCAAGACGGGAAGTTACTACACCACTTTGACATTAAAGCGTTAACAAATTGTTTTATGTCAATTGTTATCCATGGCAACTGATAGATTTCATTTATTTGCAATTGTCGCGTTATTTGTATAATGAAGGGGTACGTATGTGGTATCATTATAAAGCTAAGGTTATTACCTATTTGAAATAAACAAAATATACAGGATGTTCCATTAAAGAAAATGAAGCTAATAGCTTTCACGTGTTTATTTGATTTTTAATTATTTTTCTGATAATGCTACTGAATAGATCATGAAAAATACTAAAACTATTATATTTAACTTTTTTTCTATCTGTACTAATAACGGACATATGTGCTGTGTCACAATAAATCAAACAGACTGTATATATATGCATAAGCTTTTTTTAAGTTCAATTTAAAGCCGAGTGTTTTCCACTCCCAGAAGCATGAAGTAAAATTTCGAGTTTAGAAAAGCCTGAGCGTTTGGATTTAGGCGCGAAGCGTCCAAATCTAAACTCAGAATTTTCTAAACTCGAAAATTTACTTCATGCGCCACGCGTATAAAACACTGAAATATTTTGAACTTACAAATATACTGCTGAATTAGTATTTAAAAAACAGCTACAGCAGGATTTAAAATATTCTGCTAAACAAGAAAATTTTGAATTTTACAATATTTAAATGTTTTATACGAGAGGCACGTGAAGTAAAAATTCGAGTTTAGAAATGCCTGAAAATTTGGTTTGGCCTCGTACCGTTACACGCTACTCGACCAAACCTAATTTCCAGGCTTTTCTAAACTCGAAATTTTACTTCATGCTTAGCCTGGGAGTGGAAAACACTCGTTCTAAACTTAAAACTGAACAACGAATGACTCAAAAATACAACAATAAATAATTTTGTGGAAATATAGTTATATATTTTAATACAATGTTTCTATTGCATGCCTTTGCAGACTCTTAAATGATTTTCCTCAGTTACATACATTTAATTTTTGTGATAATTTTTGCAATACATTTTAAAAGTATATCATTTTTGAATATATCTTTGAAAGAAGGAATTGAAAAAAATAGGTGTTGCATGGGGTTGAGTCTAGGGATAACATTTTTCTTGAATTAATTTCTCATCTGGCACTTGGTGAAACATATTAGAATATGTAAAGTTATTCAAATAAAAAAACACTTGGTATTGTTTCACAAATTAAAACTTTATTCCGACTAGTTTCGGTTTGTTAGATCATTTTCAAAGGAATGTGACATTCCTTTGAAAATGGTCTAACAAACCGAAACTAGTCGGGATAAAGTTTTAATTTGTGAATCAATACCAAGTGTTTTTTATTTAAATAACATTACATGACATTTTGAGGTTGAATTATGACATTTTAAATGCTAAAACTGACGTATCTCCATTTTTTTGTAAATATGCACAATTATTGAAATACTGAATTTATTCCGTTAGGCTATTCCACCCTGTATTTAAATTAATTGGGTGGGTAGTTATTTTATTTTTTTATATTTTTATCCTAGGAAGAAATATTTACAACATTTGTATCAACTATTTAGCAAAAAAGAAAAATTTAAACTAAAATGTACTAATAGAGGTTAGATGAAGAGTAGATAATTACCCCATAACATTAATGACAAAAAAACATGTAATTATAAACACATATCTTTCACCTTAAATGAATTTTAGTCGCATTTAATAAATAATAACAAACTGTTCAGTTAAATATACAAAACGACCATTGTGCTTTTGTTGGTTGGGCGACTGACATACTCTATCCCATTATCTTTAAATAAATTAATCTTACTTTTTTCAATTTCAGAGTCCAATTAATATTCTTACGTTCCAATTGCGGTTTTTTGTATGTATTTATAAGCAAGTTAAAAAGTTTGAGCTGAGTGACGTCTATACAAATGTATGTACACACTGGACAGTTTAAGCACAAACATATTAATACATCACATTTTTTACTATTCAAGCAGATAAAATTGGATTTATGATTGACAATCTTCTTATTTTTAAGTTTGTATTAAAATAAATCCTCTACGGCCAAATGAAGAACAAAAAAGTAGGCCAATTGACCAACAGATTATCAGTAGAACGAGTTTTTACACCAGATTTTATAACCTTTGGATTATGTAATCGCTTTAATCCCTTTGATACGGTCTCTTTTCCTACGCTACTGTACAAGGCGACACGTAAGAACATCCACCTCTCATTAATTCTTTAAATAAGTGATTCAAACTTGGTTTCAAAGCGAGGTGGAGTCATTTTGTAATTTATTAATTGAAAAAACTCGGCAACAAACAATTATATTTCATTGATATTGTTTGTCCACAACTTCTCTGAATCATATACTTATTAAAACAATATCATAACTGCCATTCATGTAAAAGAAAACACGACACTGTAAAAATAAAATGACTGTTTTCAATCAATTGCCCGATGCTTATAATGATACGTTTTTCATTTTCCTGTCAACAGACTGAAAATAGAAATTAAATTGAAATTTTTTTAATCATTTAAAATGATCTTAAATTGGGTTTATTCGTTATTCTAGAATATTCAATAGTTAATGTGTTTTACTAGCAGAAACAAATTTATAATAAAGGTTTCCAATCAAATTTCCGCCACTGTATATCCGGATATGTACACTTAAAAGAAATATTCTGTTTTGTATAAGAATTACTAAAATAATATCATGTGATATTTATTTTTATTCAATATAACACACATTTAATCTTTTAACTAAGGAGTCAATGAGAAACTCGTTAAAAAATGATTACCTATGTAAATGATTACAAAAACGAAGATGTAGAATTAATTATACTTGAATACATTACGAGGATTTCTCTGATTGTTTTGTTAATGCAGTTTCTTCTTGTTAATTTTTTTCTTTATTAGTAATATTTCTCATTATATTGACTTATACATACGTACATAAATTATCCGGCAAAAATAAATATTCAATGTTTGTGTGCGCACTGTACGGAGGCAGTAAACATAAAACGTACATGTTGAACACTATAAAGAAAACCGCAAAATAAAATATCCGATATATTTTATGCCGCGCAGATAAAAATCTTTTCTCTTTTGTTCCGAGCCTGTTATTTTACAAGACTATTTTATCATCCCCCTTTGAAAACAAAGAAGTTTTTTTTTTCTGACAAGCGAAAATCAGTTCCTTATTAAGTTAATATCATTAGGCAATTTGGAAAATTTAAAATTTGTTAAATCTACTCCAAGATAAAGTAAAATTGAATTTACCAATTATTTGCAGAATATCTACAAAATATAATAACGAATTAATGTTGACTTTCTACAAAAATTTGGCTTCATTAAGACTTCCAAATATTTATTGATACAACTACTAAATAAGCAGAACTTTGAATAAAACACTTGATTTGTTTAACTGAATCAGTGAAACAAACCAAGTGTTTTAATTAAAGTTCTACTATTAATTAAATATGTTTCACCAGAGGTTAAGTGAGCAATTAATTCAACAGACTAAATAAGCTATAATTCCGACCGATATTAAATTAATATGACGATTCTATCATATGTTGTTTTGAAATCTTAGGTAAGTAAAGAAGCTTTAGTTTAAACACCGAATCTTAGTAATCGAGTTAAAATGATAATTTTCCCTACAGAAATAAATAAGTTTATTAGTTTATTATTAAATAAAAGCAATAACATTGTTAGAGTTCACTTTGTTTATAAAACCACTCTGATTGTAACACAACATCAAATAATAATTTTCCTTGTAGAAATAAATAACTTTGTTAATTATATTACTTTTGATTATAACACAACATCCGACATTAAAGTAGTTTTTATTTTATTGTTGTGTATTAGGAAGTTTCATTATTCCGTTTATTGTTATGTCCGCTAACACTATCGTGCGCCATGAAATAATAATTTCCCCTCCGGCAGTGCAGAAATTTCCTTGGTTGCGTTCGTGCTGCACTTGCTTAAATATTTTTCAGTTAAACACGCCGTTTGTTATTATTATACAGCTGTTTATGTTTGATTTCCGGAAACTGTAATACTTACTTTATTATTGCTTATTCCGTATGTAGGTAAGCGCATTTTTTACGATTCCGCACACAATAATGGAGAACGTTAAAGGGAAATAATCTGATGTGATAATTAGTGTAGTACACAAGTTTGTAAAGGAAATGTAATCTTGTTTTTTCATAAATGATTATGATTTACGTGAAATATCATTAACTTGTTTCTTATTTATCAATTGCAGTCTTGTTAATAGACGTTAGCATACAGCTTCAGTACGGTTTTAAAGGTTTATATTAATATTTTCGTATAAATAAAACATGTTAGTATATTAAAATTGTTAGAATACAACTAATAATTTATTTATTTAGACATAACCGTAATAGATACAGCAAAATTGGCCTATTAAAAAATTATAGACAAATCAAACATCAATATCGTGACTAAATCCGACTAAATCGAAGTTTGCTTGAGTCAAAAGTATTTTCAATTCGATGCTAAATTTTTCCACTCTGCAATATTTATGGCAGACAGCGAAGAGAAATTATTTGACACAAACTCAAAGCAGCATGTATTGTACTGGTTTAGATACGTAGATGATGTCTTCGTTTGTTAAAACGGTACGTCTAGACAATTAGACCATAATTAATAACATCCAGCCAAAAATAAAATTCACAATAGAAACCAACACAAATAACAAAATCAATTTCTTAGATCTTACTATACCCTGCAATAATAATAATTTAGAATTCAATATGTTTAGAAAAGCCACCAATGTAAACTCAACAATCCCGTTTAATTCCAACCATAACATATCCCACAAATTTGCCGCGTGCCGATCCATAGAGCCTTTTCCATTCCACTATTCCAAGATAACCGAAAAAGAGAACTGGATCTGGGGGTGCCAATAGGATATTTGGCCCAAGGCGCCGTTTTTCCTTACTGCTGCATGTATCCTTCATTACTCTCACTTATTTTGGTAAAAACATGGAGAAGATTGCTCACATTTTCAAAAAGCAGGGTCGCCAAGTAGCATTAAAACCGAACGGGCGCAGAAAACTGTCAACATTGCTATTCAATTCAAAAGACAAATTTGATAGCGAGTGTCTTTCAGTCACAGACTAAGCATAGAGTAAAAAACATTTGTCTCGGGTCGTTGCGCCCCCCTCGACATATTTTCAACGTGAGGCTTTTCTAAACTCGAAATTTTACTTCGTGCGCGACGCGTAAAAATCACTGATTTAAAGTAAAGTTGAAAATATATTCTGCTGAGATGTGATAGATATTTACTGAGATATAGAGAAAAAAAATGCACAAAATATTTATTCTGTCAATATTTTCAAAATCTGATAGTAATAATAAAAGTAGAACAAATTTAGTTTGAAAAACTTTTACATATTCGGTTACGGTGGTGTCGACTCGGCGGGCAATTTTGTATAAATAATTGGAGCCGACAACAAATGTCCCACTGAGTAACTACCCGACTAACTTTAACTCATTCTTTGCACTTTACTATGTACTAAAATAAATGTTCAACTTACCAATTCTGCACTTTCACTGATTTTAAATTAAAAGTGAATGAGAGTATGTAAAGAAAAATAATGTGTATTCAAATACAACAATAGCAACTATATTACACAACAAACAAAATTTTAACAAGTTACTTACAACAATAACAAAACAACAAAATAAAACACGACGAGCAAACGAGAACACTAGCAGATTTCGAAACACGATTTAGAGCACGATTGCCTCTTTCATCCCTCAACCACTTGGTTTTATTAACCACCACCATCCCCTATTGCAATAATTGCTAGAGGGGATGTTGAGGTGGTGATGGCTAAGCGCCTTTGCTGTGGTTGGTTGAGAGATGGGGTTGAGGCGTGGTTTGCGGCTGCGCGCTACATTTTGCCTGTCGCCAGGGAGCGTTACAGATCCCACACGAAAATCAACAGCTTTGCAAAAAAATAACTTGCAATTAGTAGTTAAAACTATATTTACATTTTGCTGTTGATTTTTGATATGTGTGACATCCGTAACAACGACAGGACCCCACGATGCGAGTCAGTCACAATACAATATGCATATGTAATATTCAATTAAAAACTGATGCGAAAAAAAATATGTCACGACTGTACATTTGCTAATCCGGGGAGGTTGCACTTCGAGGCGCACGGTTTATGACCTGGGCGAGGGTACCTCGAAGTGCCGCTGGTTTATTGCTCCATTTGGAATGTTTGGGTCTGCTCATTTACATTTTATGGTATACTTATGAACTAAAATCTTTAATCTAAAATAATGAATGCATGTCACGAACTTTACTTATTTGGAAACTAAGTGAAAGAAGTCATTATGTACAGGTATAACAAAAATATGCAATGAAAACAAATGGGACCGATGTTATAATTCTAGCTAATAAATCTCTGATTGAAGGAGTTGACGGGCGCTTACGGTAAAGAGCTGGTAACAATTCTTAGTATTTAAATCATCATCGATAACGGGGACAGTGCTATGATAGACACATCAAACATTTATTTTAATATGAAAGAAAAACATTTCAAAAATTAAAAGAATGACTTGGATCTTGGCGAAAACCGTTATTTTTTCCGGAACAAAAACCGGAACCGAACCAATTATTAGTTAAATGGAAACTAAAACCGGAACGTAAAAAATAACAGTTCGAAACTCTGGTTGGGATATAACAAATTATTATATATATATATATATATATATATATATATATATATATATATATATATATACACTGCCGAGCAAAAAAGTAGGGTCACTCCATAATTTAATTTTTTTTAGAAATGTTTAGTTTTTTACGTGTTTTTTTGGTTGTAACAGTTTTCTAACTGATTGCTTGAATAAACAAAAAAGTATTTGTTGTTCAAAGTTTATTGAAAGTAATGAAAATGAACAATTTCAATTTTATATGCTAAGTAATGAAAATGAACAAGTTTACTTTCATATGCTTTTGTTAAAACAAACAAGCATAGTTTTTGTTTCTGTGATGATATCCATCTGTTGCAAATTGTTTGTGTATTGTTGTCATTGTTAGTGTTTTGCAATGAGCATAAATCCTATTGTTGCTGCACGAATTGTGGCGGCTTTAGAAGACGGCCGCGGTCTGCGCGAAACTGCGAGAAAGGTTGATGTAAGTCTCTTGAGTGTGCAACGAGTATGACGGCGGTACGAAGAGACTGGTCTGCTCACTCGAAGACCTGGATCAGGGCGAGGCAAGACTACAACAGCTAGAGATGACCGCTTTCTCTTTTCTAATGCTCTGAGAAACCGAACGGTCACGGCAGTTTCCCTTTAAAATCATCTGCAAGAAGTACGAAATGTAAGCACAAGTGAGTGGACAGTTAGGAGGGGACTTCATGCTGCTGGATTATCTTCTCGAACTAGAGCTACTGGATCTCCGCTTTCCCGTCAACACCGGATAGTGAGGTTGAATTGTGCACGAGAACCCTTGGCTTGGACAATAGTGGATTGGAGTCGCGTATTTTTTTCCGATGAATCGCGATTCTGTCTTACGGGCTTAAATAGACGTGTAACAGTGTGGTGAAGATAAGGCGAGAGATATGCTCAAGCATGTATTGCCGAGCGATTTCCATTTTGTGGAGGATCAGTTATGGCATGAGGAGGCATATCTTTTGACACTCATACGGAGTTAGTCTTAATCAAGAATGGAACGTTGACTGCGCATAGGTACCTGATAGAGGTTCTAGAAAACCATGTTTTATTGTTTATGGTTATTCTTGGTGACGACGCAACATTTACGCATGATAACGCAATGCCCTACACTGCTCGGATAGTTAATGAGTGTCTTAACGAGTGTCAAATCACGCGTTTTGTTTGGCTTGCTCGCAGTCCAGATTTAAATCCAATTGAGCATGTTTGGGATGAGCTGGTAAAAAGTTTACGGAGACATGTGCAGGCCCCTAGAAATTCTAGAGAGCTTCGCGACATACTGGTGCAGGAATGGGACAATCTTCCGCAGAATATGATCCAAAATATGATCCAGAGCATGCCTGGTCGTTTGCAAGCTATTATCACTGCCAGAGGAGGCAATACTAGCTACTGAAGTCCTTAAACTTTCTTTTGTTTCAACAAAAGCATATGAAAGTGAACTTCTTCATTTTCATGACTTAGCATATCAAATTGAAATTGTTCATTTTCATTACTTTCAATAAACTTTTAACAACAAAAACTTTCTTGTTTATTCAAGCAATAGGTTGGTTAGTGAACTGTTACAACCGAAAAACATCACGTAAAAATCTAAAAATTTCTACAAAAAATCCAAAAAGTTCAAATTACGGAGTGACCCTAATATTATGCTCGGCATTTTATGCAAACCGTTCGTGAAAAGTTTATGGGGTTGCCGTTGCACTAAAAATTTGAAAAAAATCTTTGTCATACGGTTCAATCAATTCTCCTGATGTGAAATATTTCCAACTTTATATCACTTCCGGTTCCACCGGAAGTAGCACCAAATTTGTTATTTTAAATGGTACACCCTATATATTAGTAATTTTTTGGATTCCTCGTTTAAATTGCAATATAGTTTATTCGAACAAATGTACTCTTATCTCTTATAGTTTTCAAGCAAAAAAAATATTTCTAAAATTTTGACCTCTAAAAGCCATCTTGAAATCTGTCTGTAACTTCTCTTAAGAATAAGACACAAACATGATTTGTATCTCTACTTGTACCTAGAGAATGCCTCTATGAATATATTAATTGAAAACTGTTAATTTTGACAATAAGTGTTCTTAAAAGGTCAATATCGAAGTGTCCTCTTCAATATCTCGTAATTCAATTTTTTTAAATAGAATGACCCATTTTTTATCAGGTGGTACGATTGGGGGCAAGATTTCCTACAAAAAATTATTAACAACTATACTCGTAAAGCAAGTGGTTTTCGAATTATTTCAAAGATTCGTTTTTCGCCGCGTTTATGCAGGAAATTATGCGCGCATAAGTCGCAACTGAATTTTAGTAGGCAAGTAGTAATGCTTTTGTTTTGTCGCGTATGTAATGTGAAATGTCAAATAAAAACAATTAATACAAAGTTATACAGAAATCAACAAAATGAATAAATACACCCATCAAAAAATTATCAATGTATTCTTTATACATGGCAACTGCGATAGAATTGTTACTCGAACATGTAGAGTATTTAATAAAACTTATCCACATTTGCCGGCGATAAATAAAACAAGATTTAGAAAATTGGAATCGAATTTTGTTCAATTGGGAGTTGCCATGTATAAAGAATAAATTGATAATTTGTTGATTTGTCTAGTAATTTATTTTGTTGATTTCTGTAAAACTTTAATTCTTTTTATTATTTGAGATTTTGCAATACAATCGCCACAAAACAAAAGCATACTACTGGCCTACTAAAATTCAATTGCGACTTATGCGCGCAATATACCCTACATGAATGCGATGACAATCGAATTTTCAAAATATTTCGAAAACTACTTGCTTTAGGAATATAGTTCTGTAATACTTTTTTGTAGGAAATTTTTCCCCCAATCGTACCACGTAATAAAAATTAGGTGATTTTATTTAAAAAACTGAATTACTAGATATTGAAAAGGGCACTTAGATATTGACATTTTAAGGACACGTATTGTCAAAATTGATAGTTTCCAATTAATGTACTAATAGAGGCATCCTCTAGGTACAAGTAGAGATATAAATCATATTTTTATCTTATTCTTAAGAGAAGTTACAGACAGATTTTAGAATTTTTTTTTTTTCTTGAAAACTATAAGAGATAAATGTACATATGTTCGAATAAAATATGTTGCAATTTATACAAGGAATCCAAAAAGGGTGTTCTATTTAAAATAACAAATTTGATGCTACTTTCGGCGGAGTCGGAAGTGATATAAAGTTGAAAATATTTCACATGAGGAGAACTGATTCAACCATATGACAAGGATTTTTTTCAAATTTTTAGTGCAACGGCAATCCCATAAACTTTTAACAAATGGTTTAGCGTAGACACCCTGTATATATATATATATATATATACATATATATATATATATATAGGTTAAGTTAGGTCCAGGCCTCTGTAAGTTCTAATATATTTTATGTAATTTTGTTCGTCTCTTTTTGTTAGTACGTGGTTAATTTGGTTACAGCTTTGTCTATTCATGTTTTTTTCCTTGGCAAAGTCGATTCATAAAACGTTTATTTGCTGTGGGTTTAGTAAAGTGCCCTATAGTAGGACGATACGAATTTTTGGTCCTTATATTGGCGTTTACATCGAGCAATATTATTTTTAAGTCATATTTTTTGGGCTACGATCATGTTCTGTGCTGTCTGTCGTAACATTCTTCTTAATATCAGTACTTTTGTCATCAGATGGCGTGTGTATGTTTAAAATGCTAAATATTCTGTCTGTCATAGGTTTGATCTCAATTGCTGCGCCTTTAAAGTGACTACTTATGGAAAACCCTGTTCCAAATATTCTTGTATTGCTACCACTATTACAGAAAATATACTCGCCAAGTTCTTGTGCTGTGCTTCCTTTGTTTAGCTTCTTGTAGAGCTACTTGGTCAAAATTATATTTCCTGCATTTGTTATTGTGAATGAAAGAAAACACCTTTTAAATGCTCTTTCAACTTTGCACTGATGAGCTCTTTCGATGGCCTAATTTCTGTACGAATAAATATGTTGTGGAATTGTCTGAGGCTTATCCACGAACACTTTTTCTTTCAGGTATCCCTATAAAAATATGTCAGTTATTCTTCACTATGTAAATAGTTCACTTTTTCCTTCACTCTCTTCAACCTTTGAAACTTCCAAAACTCCCAGAAATTTCGCGCATATGTAAGAAGGCCGTACATATACGATTGAGTCATTGACATAAATTATTATAAAATAGATAGCTTAAAATAATTAATATTCATTCTCTGTTGACCTGATGTTGCATTTAGCAGATAAATTATGCATACAACAGTAAATCTGTCGTGTAACTCAAATATTCATTGTATCATTCAATATCTGTCGGGGTATTAGTTCGAGAAGTAGTTGTGTCAATAAATATTTGGAGACTTGTCTCAATGAGACTACATTTTTGCAGAAAGTCGATATTAATTTTAATTCGGTTTTATATTTTGTAAATATTCTGCAAACTATTGACAAAACTCAATTTTTCTTTATGTTAAATTATTATTATCATTAAATTTGATTGTATAATATTTGGACAAGTAAGAAAATTAATTATTAACATCCCACCTTTAGACCTTTTGGGTCCTTTAATAATCACGAGTGATAATTGTAAATCATGCAAACGAACTCGGTGCTGAATAAATTCATGAAATCATTTAAACGGCGCTGCGTTCGTCTAAAATTTTAATAGCAAACTAGAACCTTCCTATATTATTTTAGCTGTTTGCATAGTGCCTAAGGGACGGTCCCTTCGTCCTATCCATTTTTAAAGGGCCCGAGCGCGCGAATATGTACGATCTTATGCGCAAATAAATTCCGGCCCGACTATTAAATAAATTAATATGTGACAAACTGCAAACAAACACCAAACGCTGGTTTCATTTAGTTTGAATCGCTTGCACAATTAAATTAGTTAATTTATTAGAATTAAAATTTAAAAAAAATAAAAACCACTACGAGTTTTTTTTTTTTATTATATAATAGTTGATTTTTTCTTGTAAATGTAGCAAATTAATGTATACTTTTAGTTTTATTTTTATTCTTCACTATGCCTGACGTTTTATTTTATGTATTTCATATCATTGTTTTTTTTTTATAAATGTATGTATTTATGATTAGAAATTAAGTATTCTATTCTATTGAATTCTAATTTAAGACGTTCAAATCTTTGATTGCGTTGATTTTTTAACATGTGTTTTTCACTCCTTCATTAAGCATGAAGTAAATATTTCGAGTTTCTAAACTCTAAAAATTTACTTAATGCGCCACTAATTTAATGCAAAGTTAAAAATACAGTAATAGGTATAATGTTTAATGAGTTATAATTAACGAGCGATGATTATTTTTTTTAATCTTGAATAATCTATGAGTAAAGTAACCCCCGAGTGATGCCAAATTCTGATAGATTAGAAACTTATTTAAGATACGAATTTAAATTTCAATTATCAATTGCTGACAGCGATTTTAATTTTGAAAAAAGGTAATAAAACTAAAATGTTATAGTGTCGGAGAGATTGTTACATTAAATTTCTTTCATCAAAATCGGGTGATAAATAAAAAAGTTACAGACGCTCCATTATCCCGAATAAATCGTGAATGCGCCGGGGATTGGTTTCTTTGTTGAGGTGAAAAAATATTTTTAGGGCATAATTTGCATAAAAGATAATTTTTTTGAAGAAACATTAAAAGTTACAGATTCTTTAATTTGTATTATTGCAAATGTAATACTAAGTGTTAGTATTAGAGTTTAGTGTTGAATACGCAGACGCTAAATTTGATTATTGTAAACAAATATTTATTACAAAATTGGCACAACTATTAATATTTCTGTAGAAACATAATTCTATTACAAAATGTACACTACTATTAATATTTCTGTAGAAACCAACATTTCGAGTTATCGATTTTTCAATTCTGTTTATTTTCGTTAGCTGGTATAAGTATTTGGGTTAAGTGTTGAAAATGCAGTTGTTACATTTTATATAAAATGTACCCCTTTGATGAGGATTATCAAATGTTGCGGGGCGTTAAATGATAATTAACACATAAGGAAAAGTTATCGTGGGATGTTGGCGATAAAATTAAATGCGCGGAACAATCATATAACTGCCGAGCACTTATCTGAAATGAACAAGGGATTATGGATTTTCTGGGCTTATTCCAAGCTCTCGCACAAATGACCCAAACTACTTATTATTATTACATTCTCCCAACAATGAATGTTACATCAAAACTAACTAACTTTTTCTTTTAAAACTGTCCTGCATTAAACATTTGAATTTAGCTCATGACCAATGCTAATTATTCAAGTTTCCACCCCGCTTGATTAAAATTACTGATTATTAAATCAATTATAAGATGAATCAAGCTAATCGTTTGCCCCGACACTCGGTTATTTGATTAATAAATCAGTGATCATAAAAAAGATTCTTAAATTGCGATTGCAATCAGTCAACGTTTATTAATTTTTGATAAGTTTATTCTTTGATGTTGACTATTTTTGACAGATTTAGGTAATTCTGTAATTTTTATTTTCGAATAAAAAACCTGAGGTTTTTTTTCAAAGCCGAACGAAAACTAAAATTTCTACGAAAAAAAGAAAACCAGAAATGGTCTTAATCAAGTGAGAGGGCCTCGAAACGAATATTTCCGCTACCAGTGTTGAATAAAAAATTGCAAAAAAGTACAAACTATTGTAGAATTAAGCAAGTGTTCACGTACGTGTTTGAACCGAAATAAACCGATATTTTTTTCTTCGGTTCAGTTCCGGTTTTCGTTCCGAGAAAAATAACGGTTTTTTCCGGTTTTCGGTTTGCGGTTCAGTTTCGGATCGAAGCCCTGATCTTAACAGTTATAGTCAACCAGAGTTGTAAAATATCTATCAACTGTTCATGTAAACTATCTTTTCTCGCGTATCTATTTATCTATTTCACTGATGTGCAAAAATGTATTTTATTTAGTTAAATTTGCAGTTAAAATTACCGTGTAATTATAATTACAGGCAATGTAATTAAATTAAGTTGTATTATAGTTATGAAACAGTAATTAAATTACATTGTATCAATGTGCTTTAAATTTTATGTGGTCGCTCTGCTTCGCTACGCGACCAAACCAAATTTTCAGGCTTTTCTAAACTCAAAATTTTACTTCATCCTTAACCAAGAAGTGGAAACACTCGTTAAAACCTTCAAATTTACCGTTCTTATAAAAACAACGAATTCCTAAAAATTTACTAAACACTGTAATCATTTGGATATTCACGTGGACTTAAAAGAAAAGTTCCATATATTTATATCACAAACCAGTCATCGTCGATAGAGAAACGATTGTTAATTACTTTATTTTGCTAAAATAATTGGATTTTAGTAAAGTTTAATTAAGTTGGAGTTATCTTAGACTTGCTTGGGTAAATTTAATGTATGGTAAAATATGTGCCTGTGAGAGTGGACGCAGCTTGAATATTGATTAGAGCAAAGGCAAAACGTAATGAGGGATCAACAAGTCGCGCAAAAGTAGATCCACACCCTTACAACAAGAAAACAAGCTGAAAAGATCCGATGCTGATTCTTCAAGCAACAATTCAATCCCCCACGTGAACGGCATCACTCATTGTTTAAGGGGGGCACCTGATTAAGAACGGATGATCGGCGGTTCGGTGATCGGTGATATCGGATTGATCCGAAGGCGATGAGATATTGTATTGGCTGTTTAATACCGGGACGATAAAGCACAGCACCTCGAGCGACAGCAGTAGTAACCAACGGCCACATAAATCTCACTACGGGCTTCGTGTCTGGAGTGCCAACCGCACAGCCACACACCCCCCTGCTCACCCGGCCACCCCTTCTTTATCATTCGCTGAGTTGATAGGGTGCCAATAAATTATACAGGCGACACTTTTCGCACCTTCCTGAATTCCTAAGTTTCCTGTCTTTTTTCGAAAAATTTACGGAACCCTAGATTATGTGTCACGTCATATATAAAATACACAAGCATCGCGGGAATGGAAAAAAAGTGTAATTGGAAATTTCTGGAATATGGTAATTCACGTTTTGGAGACGTAGCGGATCGGAAACCGCTCCCCCTTACTAACGACAGATTAACGAGGGCCTCGTTCCCTCACCGATTCTAAATTATACAATTCCGATATGCTGTTGTATAATCCGAAATATCAAACGAGTTATCGTATCTTGTTCGAGCGATTTATTCGCATTGCAGTTGTAAAAAAGTCATTTATTATATTTAAAATTACCATGAGATAATTTTCTCTTTCCGCTCGTAAGTTTTATTTCAATTACAACTAGAATTTTTTAAATCGATCGGTTTCAGTTAGAAACAGGGGTGTGGTATTTGGAGCAAACCCTCCAGTCACTTGAATTTTAAAAGCGCAAAAATTAGTTTAGAAAAATATTTGTAACATTTATTAACGTGAGATTAAGTCTAATCTGCTTGATTGTATGTTTAATTATCTATTTTATCTGTCAAAATTCATTGTTGATATGCATAATTTAGTAGATCAGAAATCCGAAAAGCTGGCGTAAAGTGAAAAAAAAAAATGTTATCTGTGGATTTTGACGTCACAATTTTTATACATTAGTATTAGCTCTATTAAATTTTCTATGCAGTTACAGTTTACATCTTTTTTTTAATGCTATTGTGAAAATAAACAGCAAAAAACTAGCTGCCATTAGGTGCCATTTCGTTTGCAGTGCAGCTATTTTTATTAAGGGTCCCATCTGGTTAGTTGCTTAAATAAATAGGCATTTATTGTCAATTTATTGTAGAAAAAATAGACGGCAGGGAATCTTAGATCTTTCTAATTACAAAAAATTACAGCCGATTCAGACTGTAAATGTCGTTAGTATACGGCGAAGACAAAACCACTTAACGGAAAACATTGCCTCTTGGCGGAAGTCCTACAGATCGTTAGAATTGTCAGAAACAATTCAGCATACAAATTTTTTGCTAATAATGAGTGTAATTCTAAAATAGACTAATAGAAATTAACTTCAATAAAAATTAACAAAATGACGGCCACTTAATAAAAAAACCGTAAATTTTAACTAAACTTTTCTGCTGGTTTTTGTTGCTAAAAAAAATCATACATATTGAAACAATTTTAGTCTGTCAAATGGAGAAAGCATTTCTATACACAAAAAGCAAATGTTCGAATGTAATTTGGTAAAAAATATGTTAGTTATTACTTCCGCCAGATTAAAAAAAAGTGTTTTCACGTAAACGATTCCACAATGTATTTTAATCAGAAGAGCACAAAACCTCAATATTATTTGTACATGGATATGTATGAAAGTTCTAAATCAGTCTTGAATGGGATCGGCACTTGTCAGAGCTCTCAACCTATAGGAAGAAACATTTGGTAGCAACAGGAGGGCCAAGCTAGAATAATTAAGAATATAAAGACTAATACAAGTTTTTAGAACTGTTATTAATATTTAAAATCCATGTCCATCATAGCACTTTCCCCGTTGAATATATGATGATTTAAATATCAACAATATGAAAGAGTTGCTCAAACTAAATTTATTCTACTTTTATTATTATTATTCCAAAACTATTCACAAAAAAAGTAATTCTTCCATTTTTAAGCATTCTATATTTTTAACTTTACTATAAATCAGTGGTTTACACGCGTGGCGTATGAAGTAAAATTTCGAGTTTAGAAAAGCCCCGTGTAAATTTGTCGAGGGTCGCTAAGCGGGGCTTTTCTAAACTCGAAATTTTACTTCATGCTTAGTCTGGGAGTAGAAGACACTCGTTACTTGAAAACATATCACAAGTGTTAAAATTGGTATTGTAACTGTCACAAAGAAACAAAAATAACATGTCGATCTCATTATAGTTCAATTCAAACTAGCGCCGACTTATGTTAACTGTCATTATAGTTTAAATGTGGGCTAGCCCCGACTTATGTCAACTGTAATTATAGCAGTAGCGTTGTGCGGGTTTTAGTCGCCCGGGGCGTAGGCCAAATTCGCCGCCCCCTTTCAGTAATTATAAAGATCTTTTCGGCAAGAATACATTTGTTATTATGTATTGTATCCTTAATCCTTACTTCACCCTGTATGTATAGATTATTGTGTTAAAAGAATAAAGAGAAACTCGAATCGCTTAAATTTGAAACAGGTCCGCGGACGTGTTCGTGTTTGTTGTGTGTGATATTCAGAAATTCAAAAAACATTCATGGAAATATTTTTTGAATTTCTGACTATACCTACCTATAGTCAGAAATTCAAAAAATATTTCCATGAATGTTTTTTGAATTTCTGAATATCACACACAACAAACACGAACACGGCCGCGGACCTGTTTCAAATTTAAGCGATTCGAGTTTCTCTTTATTCTTTTAACACAATAATCTATACATACAGGGTGAAGTAAGGATTAAGGATTAAGGATTGGTTGTCGGCAACTACCAATATTTGTGTGACGGACCAGTTCCATCTGGGTCTTGCACATTTGGGGGGAGAGGGTTCCCTTGACTTAGTATCCCTTAGTTTTGACAGGGCCGGATACTCGTGAAGTATGTGCCTTGCTGTCTCATCTTCTTCGTTGCATTCTCGACATATGATATTGTTGGTGATTCCCATTTTTGCGAGGTGCTTTTGGAAGCTGAATTGTTCAGTGCTGTAGCCGGTTAGTATTCGTAGGTTTTGCTTGGGGAGTTCTAGGATCTTCTTTGTTTTTTTGCGGTCAGGTATTGGTAAGTATGCCTTGGTTTGGCTGCACGTTGTTAAGTTTTTTCATCTGGATTTGTGTTTTTCAGGGGTAAACTCGTGCATGTGTCTACTCAAGGATCGCAGGTATAGTCCTACTTTTGCATTCCGTATTGCTGTTGTTGATGCTGCTTCACGCGTAAGTTCGTCCGTGTTGTTGTTTCCCTCGTTATTATTATGGCCTTTCATCCATGTTAATGTTATGCGGTTGAGTGTCGCTGCTATGTTTAGTGTATATTAGTTCTGATGTTATTTTGAACTTATCTAGTGAGGCTAATGCAACTTTGCTATCGGTGACGATAGTTATGGTTTGTTTTCTCAGTTTCTTTTCTGAAATTAGTCTGGCGCTGTTTATGATTGCGTAGATTTCGATCTGTGTTGCGGTAGCATGGTTCTCTATAGAAAGACATTTTGGGATGTTTAGTGCTTTCGAGTATACGCTCGTTTCACAGCCTGTTTTTGTTTTTCTTCCATCTGTAAACATCAAGTAGTCATTCGTTGGTGGTTGCTCATTTGGGTTTACAGTGTATTTCTTGTTAAAGATGTATTGGGGGATCTTCTGGTCTAGTTTGCCGATCAGATGGGGCGGGCCCCATTTGAGAATGCTTCCGTGTCCTGTTGAGGTTTGGTATGACAAAGTGTCCATGGCTTTCAGTCTTTCTGCACTATTTTTTGCCACTGCTTTGATATGTATATCAAGCGATAGGAGGCAGAGTATCATTTCCAATGCTGCGGTGGGTGTTGTTCTAAATGCACCAGTTGTGCATGCACACGCTAGCCTTTGGATGTGGTTTAGTTTTGATTTTGCTCCTGTTTGGTTCGTCCTAGGCCACCAAACTAGAGCTCTATACTCGAGTACCGGTCTAATAATACCGGTGTATAACCAGAGTGCTATCTTCGATAATAGTCCTCAGATATTACTGATAGCTTTCCGACATTGCCAGAAGGCGTTGCTTGCTTTATCTGTTTTATATTTAAAGTGTTTGGACCTATTTAATTTGAAGTCAAGGTACACTCCTAGGTATTTGACTTCTTTCGATAGCGTTCGTTGTTTGTTTAACAAGGTAGTTATCTTGTGTTTGTTTGTGAACATCACTAATTCTGTATTTGTAGGATTTACTGATACTGACTTGGAGTTGCACCAGTTTTCCACCGTTATGAGTGCATCCTGCATTCTGTTGCATAGGATGTTTTCGTATTTCCCGTTCAGGAGGATTGCTATGTTATCCGCGTATACCACCGTATAGATTCCTTATATGTTTAGTTTCGTTATCAGTTCATTTACCAGTAGTATCTACAGAAGTGGAAATAGGACTACGCCCTGCAGACAGCCTTTAGTGACTATTGCCTTTAACGTGACATCTGCAAGAGGTTTGGGAATAAACACTACTTTTACCATTCTCCAGGCAGCCACGGTAGATGACGCCGAGCAGAGTCGTGAGTCCAGGCGGTCCCCATTGGAGCTTGGAGCATGGCCGGATATATCCCATCCGGTCCTGGGGACTTGTATGGTTTGTATGATTTAATTGCCCATGATATGGTTTGGTCTGTAACTATATCCATAGCTAATTTCTTATTCTCATTGTTCGACTCGGTTGAGTTTTGCTTGACATCGTGTGTATCGACGTGTAGTGTTTCGCATCCGGGAATGTGCGTTTGTAGCATTTGTTGAAGGGTCTCCTTTTCGTTTAAGCTTAGTTGTCCATCTTCTTTTATTATACTTCCAAGGTAATGGCGGTCCTTGGAAAGTACTTTTTGGAGTCTAGCGGCAGTACTGGTGGATTCTATGTCCTCGCAGTACTTCCTCCAGGCTTGTACTTGTCCTGCAAAGACTTCTCTTTTATACATGCGAAGGTGATCCTTGTAAACATCCCAGTCTGGTTTTCTCTTGTTGTTCTTGGCCCTGTTGTAAAGCTTGTGAGCTTTTTTTCTCATGTCTTTGAGGCGGGTGCTTCACTATGGTGTTTTCTTTTTCTTTGGGGGTAATTACCAGACATGTTTTGTTGTAGGCTTGGATGAGAGCAACAGTTAGTTTGTTTGTTGCTTTTTCGATTTCTTTTGTGTTTTTGTATGTATTGTTGGTGCGTAGAAGGTCGCATGATTCCTCGAGAAGGTTTTTATACCTAAGACTATCTGTTCTTTGATTTGTAAAGTGAATGTTTTCCACCGATGGTTTGACATGGTTGCTTCATTGTGGGGTGAAGTTAATAAAAATTAATTGAAATAAAAATAAAATTCAGGTGAATCTAGACTTTGAAAATGAACTAGACACAATAAAAACAATAGCAGTTAACAATGGCTACACTGAAGATTTAATTAATAAAATGTTAAAAAAGAAACAACACAAACAATTACGAAATTACTTTTATAGTGGGACAAATTCAGATACAATAACATGGAATAGATTAGAATATATTAAGCCACTGTCTTTACAAATCAAAAATAATTTAAAAGGAAAGAATAATAACATAATTTTGACAAACACAAATAATTTAGGAAAATTTATAGTTAACAATAAAATCAAAACTAAAAATTGTAAATTGAAGAAAAGTGGTATTTATGAATTAAAATGTGATGATGGTGATGCAGTGTATATAGGACAAACCGGCAGGTCTTTTGATATCAGGTTAAAAGAGCATAAAAAAGACATAGAGAATAAAAAACAAACCACCGGTTTTTCTAAGCACTATATCACATCTAATCACCATTTTTCTTCAAATGATTTAAAAATTCTGCATACAGGTAATAAGGGAATAACGCTTAACTACCGGGAGGGTTTAGAAATTTCAAAAGCCATAAAGGCAAGTAAAAATGTGGTCAACGACAACGAAGACCTTTGGAATTCCCCGATATTAAATGCCCTTATTATTATTATTATTATGATAATGGCATTAAGCCGAAACTAGTAAAAAATAAAATACATATAAGTGAAACAAAACTAAGTGAATTTAATTTACAAACCATTATATTTCAAAATGTTTTACCAAGTGATTAATGAGAAAAAAGTATCCGATGTATTGAATATATTAGTAAAACCTGTCAAGGTGGAAGCCGCAAATGTACAGAAAGTAAGAGGCTTGTTACTAATATTAAAAATGTGAGCCACTGCCCTGTTCGATTGTACAAAAAATTGTTAAGTAAACAACGAAATAATATAAAAACTGCCCGTTTGTTTTTAAAACCAAATCTTTATTGGAAACAAGGCTCTGCGTGGTATAAAAATTGTACAACTGAAAAAATATTTATTAAAAATAGGCAAAAAAATGAAGCAGGAAATATTGGCCTGGACACCAAGAAAAGAAAAATAACAAACCATTCCCGACGTTAAGTTACACAGCTAACAAAAGCCGGCGTACAAGAACAAAAATTAATTAAAATTACGGGCCACGGTAGCTCAACCTCTATAAGGCTATATCTACAGATGGACGTAGATCACCACAAAGACATATTAAATAAAATCCGGCCAGAAAAGAATGAAACAGCCACATCGTTGATGAAAAATGAACAAGAGATAAGTGAAACTTCGATTATAGAATCAAATAATTCTAAAATGGACCATCACAGTACGTTAATAGGCAGCATACGAAGTTCAGAAGAACAAATAAAAACAGCGATATCGTCTCTAGCGGATAATACCAAACAAATAAAGGGTGATCCAGATTGGACTTTAGGATTTGTGCTTTGAATAAAACACAAGATATTTGAAAAATCTGAATTTTATTGTTAATAGTATAAAGTATAGACTTGGCAATTATATATGAAATGTGATGTCGTCCAAATGCCCTCCACGACTCTGCTGAGATGATACCATTCTTTTAGCGAAGTTTTTCGTAACAAGTTCCAATAAATGCGGTTCGATTACAGCAATAGCACATCTGATATTCTCCTTTTGTTCTAGAAAGGTTTGTTGACATAGACCCTTCCCTTGAAATGGCTGCAGAGGAAAAAAAGTGGGGTTAAATCGCAAGACCTCGCTGGCCAATTTATGTCGCCCCTCTAAGAGATAACATGACCAGGAAATTTGGCTTGAAGTAAAGTGGCTGTTTCACGTACTGTGTGACATGTGGCTCAATCTTGTTGAAACCATATGTCATTCAAGTTCAAATCATTGGTTTCATAGAAGAAACAGTTGTTTAGCATCGCCCGATAGCGTGCACTGTTGACTGTAAAAGCGCTTCTGTAACTGATCGCCTGTTTTCATAATAAGCCTGCACAATATTTACGCGTTGCTGCACCGTATATGGCGCCATGATGAATTTGCTATGTGTTTAGATACCAACTGTTAAAGTGCAAACTTCCAACATTCATAGAATGAAAATAGCACGAAATTCAAATCCTAAAGCCCAATTTGGATCACCCCATATTTTAAACCGCTAAAACCGAGGCAAATAATAATAACGTAACCTATAACAATTATGTTTGTAATTTTTATTCCAAATATTCAATGTTCTTATGTACTTATTTAATATTAAGTTTCATTATTATAATTAAAATAAACATTGTTTATAAAAGTGTTGTTGCTGTTTCATTATAAATAATTCAATAAATAATCAAATATAACACGACCGTCCTAAATTGCGACTATTATTTTTTTAAATAATTTATCTTGAAGTATTGCACTTTTAGACAATTTAACTCGGCATATCAAGCATTAATAATCAAAGATTAAACCCCTAAAACTAACGCTCTCGGGCTTTAATCAGATTATTAATGCTTGATATTTGGTACGTTTGAATTGTTAAAATGCAAGCCTTCTCGACAAAGTAGTAAAAAATAATAGTCGGCTATTTGAAAAGGTCTTGTTATATTGCTGTTGAATATTGTTTGAACTGCAATCCTACATATCTCAAAAATATATTTTGAACTTTACACTGTTTCTGTGTTGTATTATACGTCTGCCGTATGAAGTAAAATATTGAGTTTAGAAAAACCTGTAAATGTTTAGGTTTTCTAAGCTCGAAATTTTACTTCGTGCTTAATCAGGAGGTGAAAACATGTGGTAGGAGTTTCGAATTAAACGCTGTTATAAATACAGCCAATGACTAAATCTTTCAATTATCTAGTATTATGTTATAATTTGAGTGAACTTCCAATGAAATTATTCTACTAACTTATTTTTAACAGCAGAATTTTCCTATTTCTCGCAGAACACAGAATATATTGACCCTTTAGAAATTCTATTGGTTTCAACCCCTCATTTACGATTTAAAATTACATTTTAGACATCTCGCTGCATGGATTATTTCTTCCAAGTATGCTTTTACGTATTCTAAAACAAATCAGACGTTAAAATGAATTAAACTAAACATTTATAATGATATAATATAATATAAACACTGTTTTTTAAATGTGACTAAACTTAGGGTATATTTACTGCGAACAGTCAAATTTTAAGATGTTGGTAAATGATTATCAATGTGACAAGTAAATCATAATTTGTCAAAAAAATTGTCACGATGCAGAGATATTCAAAAAAGAGAACGCTAGAACTTGTAACTTTACAACACATACAGTGATTTTTTCGTTTTAAGTATACTTTTACATATTCCATATAAACATTTGTAAAATTAATGAACATATGACCAGAACTAAGCAGTATATTTTGAACTTTACTTTAAATCAGTGTGTTATACGCGTGGCGCATGAAGTTAAATTTCGAGTTGAGAAAAGCCTAATTTGGCTTGGTCGCTCCGCTGCACTACGCGACCAAGCCAAATTCTCTAAACTCGAAATTTTACTTCATGTTTAGTTTGGGAGTGCAAAACACTCGATCGTGTTTTTGAATTGAAAGTTTTTAATAAGGTCACGAATTTCTGAAAATTGACATTGAAAAATCGTAACATGTATATCTAAAAGAAAAATTCCTTGTATTTAGAACTTTTTTAAAATATAAACATATAAATATGCAGATAATAAAAAAGACAGATATTCCTGAGCAAGAAATATTACCTGATTCTCCTATCCTTTCTGATTCTCAGAGACACTTTACTAAATTGGTAGGAATAGAAATAATTTAAGGCTGTGATAGATAAATACATTTGCAATCATAATCATTGTCAGTTAATTGAATTGTCATATTAATGTCAGATTTCCCTTCACATAACCTACAAATTAAAAGTTGATTTACAACATAACATGTGATTAATCTTGTCCTAACCTAAAACACACCACTTAATTCTTGAAATGTCTAATTTAATTAGTCATATTGAAAAAAAAAAACAGGTTATACATAGATTTTTTTTAACTTCAATAATAACTTTAAACCATCCGTTACTTAATTATCAGAATGTTTGATGTCATTCGATTGAAACTGAAAACATTCGGAAATTACGAGTATATATCGCAACGTCGTTTTCACCGGAGTTAATGTTATTAATGAGCACCGTCCTTGGGCGATGTTTGCGGATGCAAAAAGCCTTGGGCTTATTTTCGTGTCGCTCCTGGAAAATTAATAGAACAAACATAAAACCCTTTCAATTTAACTTTATTGGGTAATAACACGTGTCATCGTCGACGTGTTGTAACGGCACACGTTTTCGCCGTGTCAGCATATGAATAAATTACCCGCCTTCAATTCGATGTAATAAACTGGAAATTATCGTAATTATTTGGAGTTTAACATTTTTTTAGAGGGCGAAATTGAAAAATTCGTAATAAGGAATTAAATTAAGCACAGTTACCAAGTTTTCATGTGAAATTAGGGATTGGATACCGGTATACCGGTTAATACCTATATAAATATCAAAATATCGGATATATATATAGATATACCGGGTATTCGATATTTATTGACCGATTTGAATGAACTAAAAAACAAAGTCAATTGCTGTTTGAATACTATAAAATGACAGTAATAATAAAGCGTCTTTCATTAAGCGCTTCCTATCTTTAAATTTAAATAAAATAAAAGGTGTGTGAGACATCATCATGACTCTGGCGCATAAATCAGGCTGAATTTGACCGATGGCATGAATTATGTTGGCTGTGAGGGCCGCTGTGATTTTTGGCTTATTTGTATAGACATGCGACTCAAGAAAATCCCACAAGAAAAAAACTAACGAGTTCAAGTCGCCCGATCTCGGTCTTGGCCAGTTTAAATCACCTCCACGTGAGAAGACCATGCCCTCAAATCTCTTGTGCAGAATGTCCAATGTGGCATGAGCTGTGTGACACGTAGCGCCACCCTGTTGAAACCAAATGTCGTTGGTATCCATATTATCCAACTCAGGCCAAAAGAAGTTGATAATTATCGACGCTCTTGGATCTCATGTGGATTGGTATCGTCCCGAATTCGACAATTTTGTTTATTGGCCCATTCATCCAGAAATGGGCCTCATCGCTGAAGATGATTTTTTGATGAAAATTAGGGTCATTTTCCAACTGCTCCAGGGCCCATTTAGCAACACACGTCGTTGTCAATGGTCGTTTTCCTTCAGCTCCTGGGTCAGTTAAATTTTGTACAGGTGCAAGCCCAAGTTACGACGCGAAATTCGCCAAGTTGTGGTCTGCGAAAGGCCGAGTTCTTTTGAGCAACGCGAAATCGACTGCCTCGGATCCTTCTGCACACTCTCACGGACAACGGCGATGTTTGAGGCAGATCATGCGTTTCGTCGTCGTACGGGTGTTAGTTTATTGTTTACTGAACCAGTGGACTCAAATGTATCCACTACTCTGCGAATAGTCCTCTTGGTAGGACGATTATGGTGACCGTAAAATGGACGAAGCGCGCAGAGCGTTGCCCGAACAAAACATTTATTTTGATAAAACAATTTTATCATTTGCAAGTGTTTTTGAACGCTATATCCGTCCATTGTGATTTGGCAAATCAGACTGAATAAATGACAGCTTCAACAATGTGGCCGCTATCAACTGTTAAAGTTCGGAAGTCCCTATTGGAATACCTTTTATATTTTTTTCAAAAATTAAATACATTGCCAAATAATAGTCAACTGAAAGTTTTGAAATAAGGGCATATACTTTTCTAATTTATTTAAATTAGACATTGTTTTTCTGAATCCAATTATGCCCGATATGTTGATTTTAGTTTTATATTTATGCCAGAAAAATATAATAGTAAATCAGTCACAGATAAAAAGACTGTTATTCCTTCACTTTTTAATTTAATAAAAACTGAAGTAAAGAATAACAGTCGTTTTATGTGTAATAATTTAATAATCCCTTAACGTAAACTCAAAACATATGGTTATACTCAATCACTCAATCAATTTATTGGCCTCTTAAATGTCATGCGAACACATAATAATAACAATCTTGTTCACATGATTTTTTGGCAAAAAGATGATGCCCCCCCCCCATCTTCCTCCTTTCCCAGATGTTTAATAGAGGGATGTATGGTGATTGATGTGTAAGGCCGAATTGAGCGAGAAAACGAGGTATGTCCTACTAACTAATCGACCCAGTCGATTGATGTGTTAGGCCAATCCGAGTTAGTATTGCGCTAAGTATCCTACTAACTAACCACACGAATGAGGGATGTATGGTGGTTGATGTGTAAGGCCGAATTGAGCGAGAAAACGAGGTATGTCCTACTAACTAATCGACCTAGTCGATTGATGTGTTATGACAATCCGAGTTAGTATTGCGCTAAGTGTCCTACTAACTAACCACACGAATGAGGGATGTAAGGTGGTTGATGTGTAAGGCCGAATTGAGCGAGAAAACAAGGTACGTCCTACTAACTAATCGACCTAGTCGATTGATGTGTTAGGCCAATCCGAGTTAGTATTGCGCTAAGTGTCCTACTAACTAACCACACGAATGAGGGATGTATGGTGGTTGATGTGTAAGGCAGAATTGAGCGAGAAAACGAGGTATGTCCTACTAACTAATCGACCTAGTTGATTGATGTGTAAGGCCAATCCAAGTTAGTATTGCACTAAGTGTCCTACTAACTAACCACACGAATGAGGGATGAGGGGTGGTTGATATGTAAGGCCAAATTGAGCGAGAAAACGAGGTATGTCCTACTAACTAATCCACCTAGTCGATTGAATAGTTAGGCCAATCCGAGTTAGTATTGCGCTAAATGTCCTACTAACTAATCACAAGAAAAAAAAAGAATTCTATTATGAGTGGACCGAGGTGAAAGGTCGTGCCACTCATTAATCGAAAATGTATGGCCATTGATGTGTAGGGCCGATGTGAGAGATTGTCCCACTAACTAATCGCAAGTGTGTCGAGTGTGTGATGCTAACTCCGGGATGGTTTTTGTGGGTTTCCCATCTCGTAATGCAAATGCAGGGGCCAATTAATTTTGCTTCCACAAGTAGAGTCATACATTTTTTTTTTTGAGTTTATCTGAATGCACATGACTTTTAAGCATAAACGTTGGATACAATATTTTGTGAATATAAATAATATAAGACATAACAATTCATTAGAAATATCATGAAAGGTTAATAAACTTAGCATACGTTAAGCTCATATCCTGTTTTATTTATTGTCCGCACATCCTCCTAGTCAAATTAAAAGGGAAGAAAGACACAGTATTTACGATAATGCATATTGACACAAACAACGAACCTGATAAATAAATAAAAGGGTTACTACACACACAACACAACGTAAATAATAATACAAATTATAAATTTGTACAATACCTAGGGTCGAATCATTACACTATCACAATAACATAATACACTGATTTAAAAAATATTTACTGAAAAACTTTGTTTCAATTAATTAAACCTCTGTTACAACAATTTTTATAAATTTTAAATGTAAATTGTTAAACTCTCTCAGACTGTTTTTTAGTATGATTGGACTACTTTTTAATTGTTTTTAAAGTAAAACTAATGAACTAGTTACCAATATGAAAAATGACATAATTATCCAAATAAAATATAAGCGCAAGATGGGTTCAATTTTTTTTCCGCTTCCGCCTTTTCTTCCACCGTTCGTGCTTTTTCTCTCTTTATGTTATAAATAATAATAAATTAATTTGAAAGAATTTCTTTTAGCGTAATGCGATCGTATTTCATCGTGGCGTTGAAAAAGTTCCGGTTGCAACATACTGGGGGCTATATATGAAAGTTTAGTACAGCAGTAGGTCACAAAAGCCGGAGTAATGTAGCGGCTGAAACTGATGGCTGAATTTCAAGTTTCCTCCGCCCTCGCCGTCTTAATGCAACGATTCATCACTTCCACTCTAAACTCAATATCATATACCTTTGATGCATACGCCCAGGCTCTTATACTTCATTATATTTGATCGGATCTTTGGGTTTCTAATGAAAGCGATCCGTCATTTGCTCCGATGGTTTCAGACCAGTATAAGATTTCCTTTTAATTATTACTTAAAATTAGTTTATAACTATTTCAGCTACATGATCTTAAAACTATATTGATGTAAGCCAACTACTTACTTAATGACTAGTCATGTGTTATAAACATGTAACCTCACATGACCAATGAATATAAATATTATTGAAATATGCATCCTGTTTTGAAATAGTCTCTTTGTTTTCGCTTCAATTTATGAGTTCTATATTTATTTTTTTAAGTTAGATTAATGATGATGGGTTAAATCTTGTTCTTTTTTTTTATCTATCGGGTATGTAAAGATCCTTATACATGATTAAATAGTTAGTTGTCTGGCGTTCCCTTAGGAAATTATACTACTTATACTTCCAACCACTTCCACACGTTAGTTTACCAAGACTGACATGCTAAAGCAGCTCCAGGCGTGCTCTTACGCTTGTCTTCGATCAACGATATTGCTCTCTCAGACTTACACGATCGAAGGATTATCGGTATCAGTCGAAAATTAATTAGAAATTCCACTAAGAAAAACATGTTTTCATCACATCATGTTATTATTAACTTTATCATGATAATTATATTAGTACGAGCCTTTAACTTCTATTCTGATTAAATAGGATGTTATAAATAAGGGAATAAAGTAAAACTAGCTTTGTTTAAAATAAATCAATGTTGGGCGTAGCTAGAATTTTCTGCAGGAAGACAAAAATATGTCGAACTTAATGTTTTTGGTATACCCGCAACAATGTACATTTAAACCTGTTTTTTATTACATTATCTTTAAAATTTGAATGCTAGAGCTGTCGTTTGGCGGATAGCCTTCTAAGAACATTAAATTATTTTGAAAAATATAAATACTTATTACCTTATCCTAACTATGGATTCCATTAAATTTTTCCAAATATACGAGATAACAGAATACTAGGAGTCACACATTATCTTAGTCTAACTTCTGATCACATAGGTGTGAACTTAACATTTGAGATGGCAAGACATTTTCTACAAAGCGATCCTCCTGCTAAGAAAATATTTAAGCGTATTACAAAAGCTGGTAAAAATAATCTATATCAAAAACTATCAGTCGTTGACTGGAACTATATTTCCAATTATAAGAGTCCTCAGGTTAAATATTAACTATTTCTTGAACGATTTATATTTAACTTCAATATATGTTTTCACTCAAACAAGTTATTAAAAAAAAAAAAAAACTAAAATTAACGGAATACTGTGTTTCACCAAATATGTTTACGAGATGAGAGATCACCTTTAATTTATTTGTGAACTATACAATCTTTATAAAACACAAAATCTTAAAGAAACCTTGAAACGTTATACTATATTTTACAGAACCGCATTGAAAGAAGGCAAAATTAGAACAAACACGAGTTTCGTACAAAAATCGAATAAAAAAAGTAGAGCTATGTGGCAAGTTATAGAATCAGGTAACAATATACTAAAATCAATACCAATAAGTACAGATGATGCAGTAAATCTTGTCGAAAATACTAATTGCACCTTTTCTTTCCAACCAATATCAGATGTTAAAAAAAAAGATGTAATATGTTCATTAAAAAACAGCAGAACGAAAGATATTTTGGAATAACAGTGGATACTCTTAAAGCCTGTAAAGACACGATGGTACAACCATTGACTGACATTATTAGCTTCGATCAAAACGCCAACGAATTAATTAAATTGTATCTTTCAGAAGGATTCCACGTTACCTTGGTTAATGGGAAAACATCGAAAATGTTACCTACTCATAATGGTGTTCCCCAAGGATCTATTCTAGGACCACTGTTATTCATCATCTATGTATATGATTTTAGCAAATATGTACCCATGTCATCAACAATTATATATGCCGATAATATAGATATCTTGAATACCCACCAACATTATGTTCAAGCCTTGAAACTAAATCGAGTTGCTTAAATGAAATCCGAACATTGCCAATGCAATAAATTACACTGCCACAATATATTCGTACTTCAAAATCTTGCTCATTGTGTTTTACCAGATGTTCTGGCAAGTGTAATTTCTATATGACATATTGTCTTGCCGCTCGTTGTCATTCGGCCATTTGTGGTAGAATCTTTGGTTTACAGAGACAGGCGGTTTGAATTATCTAATTATCCAGAGCTCAGTACAGGGATGATTGTAAACCATTATTTCTTAATCTTCAGATAATGACACTACTATCAACATACTTTTACATGTTTATTGTAGGTAAAGAAAAATATTAATGATTATACCATCACCAACTCTCTACATAATTAAAGCACTAGACCAGTGATGGGGAAACTACGGCCCGCGGGCCAAGTCCGGCCCGCGGAAAGGTTTAATCCGGCCCGTTTAAGAGTGCCGTCGTGAGAATGTTTGAACGCGTTCTTACTTCGTAATGTGACGACCCGCATAAAAACTACCTACCTACGATTAAGCATTATTCTTTGGCCCGCTACGATTGCCTGGTTATTACAAATGGCCCGTCTTAAAAAAAGTTTCCCCACCACTGCACTAGACAAAGAAATGACATTTATATACAAAATAACAAACTTACAAAATCAAGAAATGGTCTAAGATATTGGGTACTGAAATGCTTCAACAAACTACCTACTATAAATTCAAATTCAAGACTATTTGAATTTGAGAAAATAAGCTTACGCTTCCTATAGTTTGCACACTTTACACATAATATATAAAATTACGAAAAACTATTCGTGAAAATGCAAACAATGTCTTAATTAATAAGACAACTTAAGACAATAAATATACATTGAATAAACTACCTACAATGATTAAATGACTGCCATACAAAAACTTTAAAGTGTACATGAAAAAATATCTCATTGATAAAGCGTTCTATACAATAAACAATTTCATTAACGAGCCTCAGAGTTCTGCTTGTATACATAACTATTTTTAAACACATATTTTTTTTTTCTTTATTGCAGTGATATTTTTAAAATGTAGTTATTTGTGTCGTTTTAGTTGTTTTTGGTTTTATATTTTTTAATTATTTATTACTACTATTTTTTAACAAACTCTGACCTGTCAGTCTTATTTTATTTTATTTTATTTTGTTCTCTCCTTCATAGCCTGTAGTTCATGTAACTATATTCGAATTAATATTATTATATTGTACTATTATCATCATTATATTCTGACAAGTCGGCCATTCCATAAATAAGTGCACACTTTTTGGGGGTACATCAGGGATTTTAGCGAATTTCACATATATTTTAAGGCTATAAAGACATGGTTTTTGGTTGTTACTAGAGGTTAAACAAATGATTGTTTCAAAAATTATAACAATATAAACTCAAAAATAAAAGTGTACTAACTTTTATCTTGAACTCAAAAATATGGTAAACCGTTACTGATACACAGAAAGTTATACTTGACTTTTTTATGCTTAAATGTTCAAATTTAAAATAATTTTTTTTTACAAAACGAAAAAACTTTATTTGGATAGATTTTAATTAATAAATAAAACAAATCTCACAAAATAATCAAATACTCATGTTTTATTTTTTTTTGAAAAAAACATGTATATTATACCCCAATCCTTCCTACGAATATTTCCGTTTTCAAAAATATGGGCACTTTAAAACTTTTTGAGATATGATTTTTTACCCGAGCAAATCTCACAAAATAATCAAATACTCATGTTTTAATTTTCCGGGCCATTACACCATTGGCGGAAGCGCGGGAGCGCCTCATGTCAATGTAGCGCTCGGGTAAAAAAATCATATCTCCAAAAGTTTTAAAGTGCCCATACTTTTGAAAACGGAAAAATTCTTAGGAAGGATCAGGGTATAACATATATTTATTTTTTAAATTAAAACATGAATATTTGATTATTGTTTGAGATATGTTTTATTTATAAAAAAAATCAATGTAAATAAAGTTTTTTCGTTTGAGAAAAAAACGTATTTTAAACTTTGAATATTTAAGCACAAAAAAGTACAGAATATTTTTTTTGTATAGGTAACGGTTTACGATATTATTGAGTTCAAAATAAAAGTGTACTAAAAGTTTATATTGTTATAAAATTTGACACAATAATTTGTTTAACATCTAGTAACAACCAAACACCATGTCTTGATAGCCTTTATAATATGTGTAAAATTCGCTAAAATCCCTGATGTACCCCCAAAAAGTGTGCACTTATTTATGGAATGGCCGAAGTGTAAGCTATGTATAGTATTAACATGAATAAATCTATTACTACTATTACTAATACCATTTATACTTGAAGAAATTATTAACCCATTGACTAACGATTTAAAATTACATTTAGGAAAGATACAGAGATTTTTTTCTTTTAAGTGTATTGTTATATATACCAAAACAAATTGCTCCAGACTTTCAAATTAATCAAAATAAACATCTGTAAAATAAATTACCATACGATCAAACACAAGCAGTATATTTTGAATTTTACAATATTTCAGTGTTTTATATGCCGGGCGCATGAAGTAATATTTCGAGATTAGAAAAACCTAAAGTTTGGATTGGTCGCTTCGCTTCGCTACGCGACCAATCCAAATTTTCAGTCTTCTCTAAACTCAAAATGTTACTTCATGTTTAATCAAGGAGTGGAATTACTCGTAAAAATCTTCAAATTCAACACTTACATAAAACATCGAATACCTAGATATTTACGCTGTATATATTGAGGTATGCATACTTAAGGAAAAAAAAACATTCATATTTTGTACGTATTCGCAATCTAATCTAACCAGATGTAGTGGAAGTCCATTGGAAACTTAATTGTTTATTTCACAATAAAATAAAATCAAACCAGACTAATTTTGATAAAATGTAGTTAAGCTATGAAAAAAGTGATAATGCTTATTTTAAATATGAAAAATACCCAACATAAACATTTATTAACAAGATTTGTTTAGTATTACCGTTATTGAGTGGTAATCCATATTAATTAATTAATATTATGACGTGTTTGTGGTAAAAAAACATTTAAACACGTCTTAATATTAATTAATTTATTAAAAAACATTTAAACACGTCTTAATATTAATTAATTTATTAACAATGTTGAATAAATACAATATTTCAATACCGAGATTGTTTTCTGTTTTTTTTTTATAAAATGAAAATAATTAAAATTTCAGATTTTGATAAAATATCCAGATATTATTTTGAATTGAATGGTTTATTTTAATAACGTAAAATTTAGAAAAATGTGTAAAATGTATTACTTTGAAATTTAAAATTAAAGCATTTTTAATAAGTTTATTAGGTATCTTTTTGATAAATATGCTTAGAAAGAGGACATTAAAATGTAATTGTCTTCTGAAAAACAAGTTTACTTTAAAATAATGTGGTTTATCATGTTATTGCCTACAAAAACAAGTGTAAATGTTTTTTACAAGAAAATATGTAACTCTGTATTGTTAATATTTGCCACCACACAAATCTGCATTAACTGTTAAAAAAAATACGTCTTCAGCATACTGCTTTAGTAGCATATTGTGAATTTTACAATATTTCAGTGTTTTACACGCGTGGCGCAGGAAGTAAAATTTCAAGTTTATAAAAGCCTGAAAATTTGGTTAACCAGAGTAACAGAAACAACACCTGAAAAAAAAACCGCCATTTCTGTGGAGACAAAGAAGAGACGAAAGTTATAAACAAGTCATATGAAAAAGGAGGCGCAAATTAGAAAAAAAAATATTCAACAGCAAATAGCAAGTCAAGTTTAAAACCTAGTGAGTTGGGTTCACCACGCAAATGCGGGAACAATTGCAGAGAGAAACTTACTAATACTATTGATTCATTACTAATATTCTCTTTATTCAATAGTAATACCCATGAATTAATTTCTACAAATGAAGACTAATTAATATCGAATTGGGAATAAGCAATATTAAATTGGGACTTCAAGCATAGCTGTTAGTTTAATTACAATTAAATTAGGAATAAACAACATCAAATTGGGAATCAGCAATTTCAAATTGGGATTGAACTAATATTATTTAAGAAATAATCAGTTTAAATAATTTAGCAAAAATTACAGAAACTATATTAATTTAACATGCTTTATATCAATATTCTAAACTAAGAATATTTTTGAATGTGAGCAATATATAGAGAGTTTTTCTTTTAAATATACATTTTCCTATTCCAGCGTATATGCTGTAAATCTTGAGATATTCGTTGTTTCTTTTTTTCAAGAGTTCAATTTGAAGCTTGAAATGAGTATTTTCCACTTCCAGGTAAAGCATGAAGTAACATTTTGAGTTTAGAATAGCCTAAAACCAAATGTTGAGGCTTTTCTAAACTCAAAGTTTGTTAAAAGGAAACAGTGTATACTTACAAGAAAAATGTCCTGTATACATTTTACTTTTAAACATGAACCTGTATTTTAAGTTGAAATTCATCTATACATTCAATTTTCAAAATTCTGAATATTTACTTTATTAATTTTTTCATGAATAAAATCTATATCAATTACAGCTAATTCATTCTACATACAAATTACACCGATAATGACTTAAATTCACACAGCCAGAATTAACCCGCGTGAATAATTTAAACCTAGCATGATTTATTAATTAGAAAAATATTGATTCTTATGAAATATTCAGTGCGACTTGGCGTTGGCCGTGTAATATATTCGAGTGGATTTTGGACCTGGGTTTATGTAAGTGAACAGAAATGCAGCATAATTTGCATGAACGTCGTATGATAAAAGTTTATGAGGCATTCGTAAAACCTATCATTGCGCCACTGTATATCACTTTTATTGCAATCCTGGTCACAATTTTTATGCAGACAAAAAAATACACACAAAACGCACGATCCGCTTCGATCGTAAATCTCGATAAATAAAGCTCTTGCATAAATTCACTGTGTATTATAATCGCGTAAAAACGGTAATTTCGTTTAATTGTTACACATGGGGACTCAATTGAGTTTTATAAGTACGCTACTAAAGTTAGAATATTGTTTAAAACATACAGGGTTGTTTTCTTTTAAATATACCTACATATCCAAAACCTAATTGCTACAGGCGTTCGAATTTTTCAAGATTTAATTAGATAAAATTAAGATTTAGTAAATGTATTAAGATAAGCAGTATATTTTGAATTTCTAAATATTTGAATGGTTTGTACGCGTAGCGCATGAAGTAAAATATCGAGTTAAGTAAAGCCTGAACATATTATTAGGTCGCTTCGCTTCGCGGAACGACCAAACCAAATTTTCAGGCTTTCCTAAACACAAAATTTTACTTTATGCGTAACCAAACACTGGAAACATTCCTTAAAAGCTTTAAATTGAATGCTTTTTAAAAGCAATGAACGCGCGAAAATAAAACTATAACATTAAAAATATATTATTTAATGATATTGTTCAAAATAAAGTATGCCATTTGTATATTTTTGTATTTTGTATTTAGCGGTATAAAAATATTTATATATCACTTTTATTTGGTTGTAATTAGACTGCAGTGATGAGGGCCTACGAAGTAAGAAACGCGTGTGTAGGTTGTAAAATGGGCTTCTTTTACAGTGAATTAAATTGTATTTGTATGAAATACTTTTCTATCCACTAAATCCAGTATATATTATCGTCCCTCATACAGCCGTCAACAACCTGTCAAGAGCAGCAGGTGAGGGTCCCTTGTTGGGAACTCAATATAAACCCAACACACTCGACTGCGTAAAACCCGTTCACGATCCAAATAAATAATAGCGAGGAGTTTAATAATAATAATAATAATAATAATATGACCTGTATTTCCCCCACTAGGGCCAAGAAAAATGGACTCCGAAATCGGGATTGTGTACGAAAAAGCGTAACTTAAGGCACGTAATGTATATGAATATTTAAATGTTATAAATTTGTAGGTATTATAAACATATTTTTCTGATCAATATGCACTTATCTAAAAAATGTAAAAAGTCATATGAATGTTGAATTTTGATCCAAACTGCAAATATTATTTATTTTATTTCCTTTCCTAAATCACGGGAACGTTAATAACTTTTAGCATTGATTTTTACTGAATTATTTATTATTTGATAGTAATAGTTAATTTTTAAACATAAAATTAGTAATCATTATAAAATTTGACCTAATTCGGGCAGAAAAAAAGGGTCGATAGCCATTGTGAAGAAATAGAAAACAACAAATTATAGTTGATTTATTTTTAAGAATCTAAAGTTTATTTATTGTTTTTGTTCCTTATTAAAGATATTAGAGTATAATTAAACATATATGTATTATTATGCAATAAATAAACGTTGATGTAACGGAAAAAATTACACATAATTAAGGAGTAAATTAATTTTATTTTAAGGCTGAAAAATGAAGAACATTCAACAATTTTAAACAATATTACATTGTTTTTTTTAAGATGAATTAAAATTAAACATTTCTTTTAAGGGGAAAAATTACAGAAAAGTGACTTTAATTTTAAAAAATAGGGGAAGTGTCAGATTTTGATATTATGCTTAGAAATTATTAAGAAATTAATAAAACGTTTTGTGATATAGCTGTTAACTTTGTGCTTTAAATACACTTGTTAATGTTAACCCTTTCGGCCCTGATTAAAATTTGGTAAATATACTGAAAATTTTTCTTTTATATATACATAGATGTATGCATGAGCTCTTCGTTTGTTTTTTAAAATAGTTTAATTTGAAGTGTTAAACGAGTGTTTTCCGCTCCCAGATTAAGCATGAAGTGAAATTTCGAGTTTAGAAAAGCCTGAGAATTTAGTTTGGTCACGTAGCACGTAGCGCTACGCGACCAAACCAAATTTTCGGGCTTTTCAAAACCGAAATTTTATTTCATGCGCCACGCGTATAAAACACTGATTTTAGGTAAGGTTAAAAAATGTTCTACTAAAGCAGTATGTTAAAAACGTGAATTCTTAAGATCACCTCACGTCAGTGTTTAGTACGCGTGGCGCATGAAGTAAAATTTCAAGTTTAGAAAAGCCTGAAAATTTGGTTTGGTCGTTCCGCGAAGCGAAGCGACCTAATAAAATGTTCAGGCTTTACTTAACTCGATATATTACTTCATGTGCTACGCGTACAAACCATTCAAATATTTCGAAATTCAAAATATACTGCTTATCTTAATACATTTAACAAATCTTAATTTTATCTAAGTAAATCTTGAAAAATTCAAACGCCTGTAGCAATTAGGTTTGGATATGTAGGTATATTTAAAAGAAAACAACCCTGTATGTTTTAAACAATATTCTAACTTTAGTAGCGTACTTATAAAACTCAATTGATGTAACAATGTGTAACAAATAAACGAAATTACCGTTTTTACGCGATTATAATACACAGTAAAAGAGAGACTCACTATGTGTTTTATTAATACGACTATTTTATTTTCAAAAAGAAGCCGCCAATTTCATAGATATTTAGTAATTTCTCTACACTTTGAGTTTCTTTTATTTTGTTTTACAGTTATTAGATATTATCATTGTCAACATTTGCACAACAATAGTTTATTTTTTTAATGATTTTTAATAGTAGTGGGCTGGTTTCGTATAAGTATTAAGTATAAATAAGACAACTCTCAATTCAATTACAAGAAAACACATGCAACGATCGTAATTTAATGCATTACTTTACTGAGTTACTTTTTTTTGATATTTGCAATCAGATTATAATAAAGGGTAATTAACTTTTTTTAAGCGTCGTCATATCATTGAAATGTTTTAAAGATAATTATTTTGCTCTATACAGCGAATTTTTCTTTCAAGTGCAGATATACTGATAGGTATGCATTTTAAGGTATTTGTTGTTTTTATAAATAAAACAGAGAATCCAAAAATATTGGAAATAAAATGCAAACATTTTACTTAACATTTTTTATTATTATTTTTATATTAAGTGATGTTATAAATACCAAAGTGTTTTTTTTTCTTGTATAACATTTTTTTCAGACATTCGAAATGATTAGAAAATTGTTAAAAGATCGCGTTTTGAACTTTACAATAAACCACCGTTAGCGCGCCTGGTGCATAAAGTAAATATCTCAAAACTCAAAATATTTACTTTATGCCTAATCGGGGAATAAAAAGCACTCGTTAAAAAACTAATATATTAATCTAGACATGCACGTAGCCGCATGCTACTTCATAACGAATTTTGCAGGACGACTTGCAGTTTAAATTGCCCCATGACTCGATTAACGCGCACGGCTAATAACATTTGTACCGGTATTGACTTTTTAACTCATCTTTAGGTTTAATTAGGAGGAGTCTCGCGGATGGTGTGCACTAAATGTTATAACCCTATTGTGGTTTACGCAGATTAACATATGTGTCGTGTCTTTGTGCATATTTGTGATTCATGTTTTGTGTCTTACATTTTAGTTATATGTTTTTGGCTCTACATTGTAAATGGCTTGTCCGTTAATAAAGAATTATTATTATTATTATTATTATTATTATTAAGACAGTTTACCCAACATATGAATCTGTCATCTAACTAAACCAGAGTCTCAATTATTTTCTAAGCTATTGTCTGTCAACCTCAACATTTGCAAAAAATTACAATTTTAAAAAAAATTATGTAATCTTATATTCGCATAGAGTTTAGTTTTTTTGATATCATTATTATTATTCTGTTGTATGAAGGTGAAATCTGTTGAAATAAATTAAATAAATAAATCGATTTGAATCTAGACAAAACGTTAACATCAATAGTAGTAGATACATTTCAAAATCAATCAATTGAAAATACAGAAATCATACAATTCTAAATATAATAATATTTACACATTTTAAATAAAAATAATTACAATTTAAATGAAATTATTAAAACAAGCAAACATAAATATTAATAAAAACCTGACCAAATTAACAAAAATTGACAAAAACACAACAATTACTATTTTAACAGGAATATTGGACAAAAATAGCATGATAAAATTACCAAACTTGACTACGAAATAAAAACAAACAAAATCAAACAAATTAACAAACATTGACAAGTATAAGTAAAATATAACCACGCACAAATTTTTAAAACTGATTGGAAAAAAAGTAAAATTCGTAAATTTAACAACGCTACTAACTCAGATTCACACTATTTTTAATTTCAATAAAATCGGTCAAAATTGATGAACTCAATATAAAAATATAAAAATCTTTATAATAAAAATTACATAGAAAATTAATGCTATTTAATTTAATGACTTGCCTTTAACGAGTTTTTCCTACTCCCAGATTAAGCATTAAGTAAAATTTCGAGTTTAGAAAAAGCAAAAAATTTGGATTTGCCGGAGCGCGCGAGTGAAGCGAGTTGGGCCCTGGCAAATCCAAATGTTTAGGCTGTTCTAAACTCGAAATTTTACTTCATTCGCCATGCGTGTACAACACCGATTTAATGTGAAGTATAAATAAACTATTATTAAATATTCTTAAATAAACCCTTTCAAAAAGTGGTATTTTTACTTGGAAAGGATTTTTTCACCTTATTTCATCTATTACACATGCGCACCAAATAATGCACCAATATTGGCGCAGCTAAGTAATATACCGTAATTTACGGTAAATTACCGGTGATAATTACCAACGTAAATTACCACTAACATCACTACACTTAATAGAAAAGTTACCTGTATTCTCGATAGATATTCTGAAAAGATTAATCAGCTAAGCGTAACTATACCTTTTCAACTTGAAATTGAGAACAAACAACTTCAAATTGGGAACAAACAACTTCAAATTGGGATCAAACAATTTTATATTAGGAACTAACAATTTTAAAATGGGAATAAGCAATTTTAAATTGTGTTGTCCGTAAAACGATAAAAAATTAAAGAAGCAAATAATTTGACAGTAATTTATTACTTAAGTTTCATTTGCCCTATTTCATCCAATTAAAAAAATGCGGTATATAAAAAAAGCTCAAGCGGGAAATATTAAAATACAAATTTGTGCAATGTACAATAGTGTATTTGCTTTTTTTAAAATTTAAAATTGTTTATTCTCATTATGAAATTGCTAGTTCTCATTTTGAAATTGCTTGTTCCCAATTTGAAATTGTTTGTTCCCAATAAGAAATTGTCTGTTTCCAATTTGAAGTTGTTTGTTTTAGTTTTAAGTTGAAAAGGTATAGAGATACGCCTACTAGATTATATAGAGACACGCCTACTGTGGTATTAGTGTGGAACAAAATTATTTTTATCAAGTTACATTTGGAATTTCTTTACATGTAATTTTTCTTGTGCCGTTATACTCTTTTTAAATTATCTAGTTCTACCAATAAATTTCATCAATCAATCAAATATAAAATCATTAAAATGAATGTATATTTTGAGTATTTTTTTTATATATATTTAATTGATGAGGCGGATACATGATGAAACTCCATAATACTATTTGAAATAAAACAACACAGTTTGGAGGGTTTCACTTTTATTGTTAAACACTGCAACATGTTTCACCACACAGTGGCTTCATCAGGCAGATGAAATAATATAATTATGTGTTGTTTTATTTCAAATAGTATATTTTGAGGTTAGGAAGTGCATTTCCTATTATTGTACAATGATGACTACATGAAAATCATTTTGTTCCACTCTGTAGTAAGCATAAGCCAGATGCCGATTTATGCATCGAAAGCTTTAAATGCTGCAGTAGAAGAATACAGTTTTAAATTTATAATATTTGAGTGCATAAGACTTTTAAAAAAATATTATGTTTAATCAAGAATAAAAGAAAACGCAAAAACAAAAAAGTCTTCGCACCTTGTATTAAGACAATTTATTATTCCCATCTGCAATTAAGACGTTCCATCGATTCACTGCCGCGGAATGAATTTAAAATGCAAAATTTTCTGCATAAAAGCAACCCGAGAGAGAGAGAGAGAGAGAGAAGGGGGGTTAAAAAGCGAAGAGAGCGTACAATAATTTCCCGGGGCAGCCGAGGGAAAAAATCCTGGTAATATTAATACATGCGGCAGTAAGATAAAAGCGCATTAAAATTAAAGAAGGACTCTCGGAAAATTAATGCAAAGTTCCCCAACTATGCTTCTTCTAGTCGGTTGAACTTTAATGCGGGGCGAAAATTAAAAACATTAATTTCCGGTTTACAGTAATTTAATATTAGCGAGCGGGTGCCGCGCGCGCGAAGGTTTAGAATTTATTCTAATACGTTTTAATTTTATATTGCCTTAAGTTTGTGCGGGAGCTTAGACGGAGACTAGTTTGGGCTTTATTAAGGCCCTCGATTCGCTTTCTGTGAAATAAGTGAAGATTCATTAAATCTTAAGAGAAACTTGCTAAAATTTGATCTATATTTATCTACAGTATAAATGAAATTGCCAATACTTGGTTGTAGAATTCTTCAAAACATTAAAAGTGCGGTTCTTTACGCAACCTACAACAAATTTGTCTCACAAAGACTAAATTAAACACTCATTGAAACGACTACTTTCCGAGCTAATACCCCCACGGACATTGGATTTTACAAAAAGTATTTGCTGTTACATACAGTAACCTATTGTAAATGTTACAATATTTGTTTTAAATATATAATATGACCATTCAGATAATTGAATAATTAATGTTGTAATGTTGTATTTAACGTATAGTAAATAGTAAATAGTAAATAGTAAATAGTAAATAGTAAATAGTAAATAGTAAATAGTAAATAGTAAATAGTAAATAGTAAATAGTAAATAGTAAATAGTAAATAGTAAATAGTAAATAGTAAATAGTAAATAGTAAATAGTAAATAGTAAATAGTAAATAGTAAATAGTAAATAGTAAATAGTAAATAGTAAATAGTAAATAGTAAATAGTAAATAGTAAATAGTAAATAGTAAATAGTAAATAGTAAATAGTAAATAATAAATAGTAAATAGTAAATAGTAAATAGTAAATAGTAAATAGTAAATAGTAAATAGTAAATAGTAAATAGTAAATAGTAAATAGTAAATAGTAAATAGTAAATAGTAAATAGTAAATAGTAAATAGTAAATAGTAAATAGTAAATAGTAAATAGTAAATAGTAAATAGTAAATAGTAAATAGTAAATAGTAAATAGTAAATAGTAAATAGTAAATAGTAAATAGTAAATAGTAAATAGTAAATAGTAAATAGTAAATAGTAAATAGTAAATAGTAAATAGTAAATAGTAAATAGTAAATAGTAAATAGTAAATAGTAAATAGTAAATAGTAAATAGTAAATAGTAAATAGTAAATAGTAAATAGTAAATAGTAAATAGTAAATAGTAAATAGTAAATAGTAAATAGTAAATAGTAAATAGTAAATAGTAAATAGTAAATAGTAAATAGTAAATAGTAAATAGTAAATAGTAAATAGTAAATAGTAAATAGTAAATAGTAAATAGTAAATAGTAAATAGTAAATAGTAAATAGTAAATAGTAAATAGTAAATAGTAAATAGTAAATAGTAAATAGTAAATAGTAAATAGTAAATAGTAAATAGTAAATAGTAAATAGTAAATAGTAAATAGTAAATAGTAAATAGTAAATAGTAAATAGTAAATAGTAAATAGTAAATAGTAAATAGTAAATAGTAAATAGTAAATAGTAAATAGTAAATAGTAAATAGTAAATAGTAAATAGTAAATAGTAAATAGTAAATAGTAAATAGTAAATAGTAAATAGTAAATAGTAAATAGTAAATAGTAAATAGTAAATAGTAAATAGTAAATAGTAAAATAGTAATAGTAAATAGTAAATAGTAAATAGTAAATAGTAAATAGTAAATAGTAAATAGTAAATAGTAAATAGTAAATAGTAAATAGTAAATAGTAAATAGTAAATAGTAAATAGTAAATAGTAAATAGTAAATAGTAAATAGTAAATAGTAAATAGTAAATAGTAAATAGTAAATAGTAAATAGTAAATAGTAAATAGTAAATAGTAAATAGTAAATAGTAAATAGTAAATAGTAAATAGTAAATAGTAAATAGTAAATAGTAAATAGTAAATAGTAAATAGTAAATAGTAAATAGTAAATAGTAAATAGTAAATAGTAAATAGTAAATAGTAAATAGTAAATAGTAAATAGTAAATAGTAAATAGTAAATAGTAAATAGTAAATAGTAAATAGTAAATAGTAAATAGTAAATAGTAAATAGTAAATAGTAAATAGTAAATAGTAAATAGTAAATAGTAAATAGTAAATAGTAAATAGTAAATAGTAAATAGTAAATAGTAAATAGTAAATAGTAAATAGTAAATAGTAAATAGTAAATAGTAAATAGTAAATAGTAAATAGTAAATAGTAAATAGTAAATAGTAAATAGTAAATAGTAAATAGTAAATAGTAAATAGTAAATAGTAAATAGTAAATCGTAAATAGTAAATAGTAAATAGTAAATAGTAAATAGTAAATAGTAAATAGTAAATAGTAAATAGTAAATAGTAAATAGTAAATAGTAAATAGTAAATAGTAAATAGTAAATAGTAAATAGTAAATAGTAAATAGTAAATAGTAAATAGTAAATAGTAAATAGTAAATAGTAAATAGTAAATAGTAAATAGTAAATAGTAAATAGTAAATAGTAAATAGTAAATAGTAAATAGTAAATAGTAAATAGTAAATAGTAAATAGTAAATAGTAAATAGTAAATAGTAAATAGTAAATAGTAAATAGTAAATAGTAAATAGTAAATAGTAAATAGTAAATAGTAAATAGTAAATAGTAAATAGTAAATAGTAAATAGTAAATAGTAAATAGTAAATAGTAAATAGTAAATAGTAAATAGTAAATAGTAAATAGTAAATAGTAAATAGTAAATAGTAAATAGTAAATAGTAAATAGTAAATAGTAAATAGTAAATAGTAAATAGTAAATAGTAAATAGTAAATAGTAAATAGTAAATAGTAAATAGTAAATAGTAAATAGTAAATAGTAAATAGTAAATAGTAAATAGTAAATAGTAAATAGTAAATAGTAAATAGTAAATAGTAAATAGTAAATAGTAAATAGTAAATAGTAAATAGTAAATAGTAAATAGTAAATAGTAAATAGTAAATAGTAAATAGTAAATAGTAAATAGTAAATAGTAAATAGTAAATAGTAAATAGTAAATAGTAAATAGTAAATAGTAAATTATCAACTGGTTTCTTGATAAAAAATAATTCAAACTTTAGATAGCAGTAAAACTTAGATATAGTTTTCCTTGCACTAAGCACTAAATAATAAAACTCGACTAGTTAAATATCTTTGTACATCAATCAATGAATCAAAACTTCCAAATATTTTTGAGTTATATATTTACAAAACTAAATAGATAGGTACTAATAAAATAGCAAAATGAAAACATGATGTTTGAAATCATTATCATTAGAAACCGAAATTGCTTTAAAGGCCAAAATTTAAGACGCCTCGGACCATAGCTCCTTTACGATAAAAGCTATCGAAAAAAATCTAAGAGCAAAGTGGTGCATAATTACCGTCGCTATGTTTCAAAAATATTTCTAATCATCAGTGGCGTGTCGTACTCCAGTGGCGTACCAAACTTATGTTTTTTTTAAATGGAATGCTCTATTTTTTATTGCAGATTTGAAAAGTGCTCGAAGAGTACTTATTTTTTTATCTAACATGTTATACCCTTCACTTTAGCGGTTTCGCTGTTATAACCCCTTCTTTCAAAATTGCGCCCCATTTTTGAGATTGTTTTGTAAAGAAACTAATTGACGCCGGCGCCTAAATTTTGAATTGAGGTACAGGTTAAGACCTCGTATACCTTCACATAATTTTTTTCGGTTAATTTATAGAAAAAAAATAATTTTTGATTGAACTTCGCATGTTGTCATTTTTTTCGAAAATTTCAAATGGCACCCCCCTAAAAAAATTATGGCGTTGTACAGCCAAAACTCTAAATTTTTCATTGGTACAAAAAAAATTACACATTGCATAACAAAATTTCGGAGAAAAAAGGAATTTCATCGCAAATGTCGGGAAACGTTTTCCGTTCCCAAGAGTGCCATGAGAAAACAAAAACACAAATACGGTCAACATAATAGTATGTACCTATTTATTTTCATTCAGCGACCATCTTTGCTGGTGGTTTATCATTCGCATGGCGTGTGGGTTGTCATCGGCGTAATAATGGTAGTTGTGGCGATTGACATGCCCATTTCATCAGAAAATAATACGCGCATAAGAAATGATTCCTCCTGCTCAATTTTGTTGATAGCCCACAAGCGGAAATCTTGCCTCGCATGGAAATCTTGAGGTTGCAATTCTTGGTGCAGTTGAATCTTAAATGAACGGAATTTGTACTTTTGAAGAACACGATGTACGGATCGCGTTGAAATATCGTGATTCCTACTAATATCACGGATACTGGCATGAGGATCTTCAATAACTGCCTCCAGAACCTGCAGTTCATTATTTTCAGTAAAAACTGTCTTCTTTCTAACTCTCCTTGGCCATTTCACACTTCCCGTAGTAGTAAATCTCTCCGACACTTTTTGAAACGCACGTTCATTTGGATGTGCCCTGTGCGGATATCTCGCAGCGTACACTCGTGACGCCAAGAAACAATTCTTGTTACATTCTCCAAGAATAAATATCATGTCAACCATTTCCTCTTGAGTTCGGAACATTTTTAAAACGTTTATCAAAAATGACTTATAGCTGCTACTGGCGTCTAATAATTTACTTTGACAATTACCAATCTTTTGTTTTCTCATGGCACTCTTGGGAACGGAAAACGTTTCCCGACATTTGCGATGAAATTCCTTTTTTCTCCGAAATTTTGTTATGAAATGTGTAATTTTATTGTACCAATGAAAAATTTAGAGTTTTGGCTGTACAACGCCGTAATTTTTTTAGGGGGGTGCCATTTGAAATTTTCGAAAAAAATGACAACATGCGAAGTTCAATCAAAAATTATCTTTTTTCCATAAATTACCCGAAAAAAAATTATGTCAAGGTATACGAGGTCTTAACCTGTACCTCAATTCAAAATTTAGGCGCCGGCGTCAATTAGTTTCTCTACAAAACAATCTCAAAAATGGGGCGCAATTTTGAAAGAAGGGGTTATAACAGCGAAACCGCTAAAGTGAAGGGTATAACATGTTTGATAAAAAAATAAGTACTCTTCGAGCACTTTCCAAATCTGCTATTTAAAAAAAACATAAGTTTGGTACGCCACTGGAGTACGACACGCCACTGATGATTAGAAATATTTTTGAAACATAGCGACGGTAATTATGCACCACTTTGCTCTTAGATTTTTTTCGATAGCTTTTATCGTAAAGGAGCTATGGTCCGAGGCGTCTTAAGTGCCACACCCGGTATATATATAGATATATATATATATAGATATATATATATATATATATATATATATATATATATATATATATATATATATATATATATATATATTGCAACATCAAGTTATTAGTTATTAGTGTATTTTAATTGGTATTCAGAAGTTATTTAAAGTTTTCTTTTAATTATACTTTTGTGTACATTATGCAGTATATGTTAAACCTCAAAAATACTTAAGTATTTTATTCGGGTGGCGCATGAAGTACATTTTCGAGTTTAGAAAAGCCTGAACATTTAGAGCGAAGAGAGTCGCGCCCCGGCAAATCTAAATTTTCAGGCATTTCCAAACTCGAAATTTTACTTTATGCTTAATCAGGGAATGGAAACATTTGTTAAAAGTTTTGAATTTTTTAAAAACAACGTATGCATTAAGATATGTATACTTCAAAGAAAAATGCCATGTATATTTTAAAATTACTAGATTTATTTGACTAAAGAAGAATAGAAGAAGATTTTAAATATTGAGCAAAAAAACAGAATAGCACAAAATATACACATTATATTACAAAATATACCGTATTCTAAACAAACAACTTATACAAATATAATATTTATTCAGTATATTTACAAAATCTTGACTCAACTTGTAGGGGAAGTTAACTGGAACCTAAGGATGTTTCGAATATTCAAGAACAGGTACATTTTATCAATATTGGCGAATACATATTCGAGAATATTTTGTTTTTTACCTTATCTAAATAAAAGAAATTGTTATGTTTATTTCTTTATTCAAACGTTAAGAAAAAATACCCCTCAGTCTAGAGGAATGCATACATTTGTGGTCTTCGTTTGTTTTAAAATAAAATCAAACGCGCCTGATTTTGATACAAGTTGTAAAACGAATGACAATACATATATTTTTTTTAAATATAAAAGTGACTATTTCACTAAATGGATTATTAATGTCAATTATACAGGGTGCCCGTTTTTGGAGCTTAAGCATGGGGATCTCGGTTAATTGAAGAGATACAAGGTCGGTTAAATTAGGGCAAAGTTGCCCAATCTAGAGTATAATATAATGCTGTTTTGAAACATAAAATATTCCGAATACTTCCGAAGATATCTAAAAAAAATCAAAATTTAAAAAAAAAGTTTTTTATTTTTTTGCGAGACTATTTAAAGAGATACTTTAAAACAATTTACACTTTATGATTGCCACTTTGTACGCTCTACGACGTGGTGATATCATAATAAAAATTCGACGTTTTGATTTTTAACAAACATCATCAACTTGGTTTTTTCTTATGGGCGCCATCTTAGATTTGTTCATTTTTAAATACAGCTTTTTTTTCTGATTACGGTAAAGTCTCATGTGTTGGGGTTTGATCTAGCAGTTTGATGGAAATGCCAAAAATCCTGTTTTTGCAAAGAGTGCCTTGGAAATGACAGCTACACTTTTGTTTAATAAAGTAATTTTTACACTTCGACTGAATTTCGCTTATCCTGATCTTAAGTTACAAAACTAGTATAAATTTATAACAAAATGCCGTTTTCAACTGAAAAAAAACGCGTTATGCTAGAATTTAATTACGGATCGCATCGAAATGTGCAAGTTTCTTCGGATGTGTTCAGCGATATCCAGAAAGACAACCTGCTGAATATTATTTTCTGATTCTTCATAGAAATTTATCTGAGTTTGGTGCAGTCTTGAAAAAAACATAAGTATCGTCCCTTTAAAATTCATATCACTCAAGTATTGCATCCAGGAGAGACTGAACGAAGATAATGTTTTGTAGTAACATCATAACACTGTCATTGCAAAATCCCCATGTTCTTTCTAACGTGATATTCACGGATGAGTGCAAGTTTACTAACACAGGCATGTTCAAACGTCACAATGAACATGTTTGGTCAATTTAAAATCCACACTAACACCGAGGACGGCTATCTATGGGTTAGTTTATTTGGCGATAATATCATTGGCCCGTACATTTCCGAACACAATTTTACTGCAGATGGGTATTTGCACTTTTCAATGACCTACCTGACCAATCACATCGATGACAACATTTGCCTTAACTACCTAAATAGCCTTTGGTTCCTGCAAGATGGAGGTCCACCACATAACGCTACTGGAGAGTGTCTGATTATTTGTCTGAAATATTTCCCGATAGAGTCATTTCAAATAGTGGAGACATACGCTGGCCGGCACCTTCGCCAGATCTTTCACCATTAGATTATTATTTATAGAGGGCTATAAAAAATATAATTTATAAATCTGGACCCACCGATATCAATGACTTGCGAAGAAAGATCATTACAACTTCAATGACCAAAATAAGAAAAAGGGATGTTTTAAGATGAATATAAAATTTAAGAAGACGCATACAGACGCATATGCTTGGAGATGGAGTGTGAGTTATTCGAACACCTCTTATAATTGTTTTTTAATTTATTCGTTTCTCATCCTCTAAATTCATTCTATGTTATGAATTTGAATGTTATTTTTAAACTTTTTATATCTTATAATAAAATAGGATTAGATAACAATTTTGCGTTAGTTTTGTATTATTGTTTAATAAATTACTTTATTAAACAAAAGTGTGGCTGTCATTCCCAAAGCATTCTTTGCAAAAACAGGATTCTTGGCATTTCCATCAAACTGCTAGACTAAACCCCAACACATTACACATCACCGTAATCAGAAAAAAAGCTGTATTTGATAATGTAAAAATCCAAGATGGCGCCCATAAGAACAACCAAAGTTGATAATGTTTGCCAAAAATTGAAACGTCAAATTTTTATTATGATATTACCACGTTGTAGAGCGTACAAAATGGCAATGATAACGTGAAAATAGTTTTAAAGTATCTCTTCAAATATTCTCGCAAAAAAATAAAAACGCTTTTTGAAAATTTCAATTTTTTTCGGATATCTTCGGAAGTAGTCGGAATATTTTATGTTTCAAAACAGCATTATGTTATACTCCAGATTGGGCAACTTTGCCCTAATTTAACCGACCTTGTATCTCTTCAAATTACCGAGATCCCCATGCTTGAGCTCCTAAAACGGACACCCTGTAAATAGATATACATATTTTTTAATAAAATAAAAATAATTCAACTTAAGAATTTGATTCAAACAAAAATGTACAGATATATTAGTCTGAATTCTAAAATTTGACCAATGACGGGTTTTACCAACGTCAATAAAATCGACCAATTCTTATTTATCGATTGAAATCTAGAAATAGTTACATACATGTCAAAAAATAAATCAATCAATTCATATGACATTAATGTTAATGACATATAAAATATATATTTCAATCGACAAATGAATTTAATCAACGAATAAGATTAATTTGAAGTTGGTGAAACCGGACATAAATCTTCTTTCCTTCGATTATTAACTAATGACACAAAATTCTTAAATTAAATAAAGATTTTGCAAAAATGTTATCAGAAAATAACAGATTTTAATTTTCCTAAATGGCGATCAATAATAAAAACAATATCATTATTAATTTAATATCTCTTCAGAAAAATTATAAAAATTCTACGGCAAAAGTTTTAAAAAACACTGATAAAAATTGGGAATGGTTAAAAGAGTTTAAATTTTTTTATCTTAAATTTACACGGTTACTGAACATCAACTGTAATATTTCATGTTTTGTTTAACATTTAATTACATTTTAATATCTAAGAAAATTAAATAACTTACCCCATGAAATGCACATATATTTTAATTTTACTCTTCATCAATTTACCAAGTTGCAATACGTTTAATTTTTAATTTCATCAAAGACATAAAAATCTAATCAAGATATTTAACTTCTCTTAAAAGAATCATTTTTTTTAGTTCAGTGAATTTTTTGGTGACTGATTTATGTGACTGATTAATTTCTTAAAAGAATCAATTTTTTCTATATCAGTAAATGTTCTTGACTAATTTATTAAATTTGCACAATACAGGGTGTCCTGTTAATGTAGGGAAATGGCTTAATCATAGATTCCTGGGATAAAAATATAAAGATTTAACACAACTTATCTATATCCAAAAATTTTCGGTCAAGACGGAATTAGTCTTTAAAGTTCAAAAACATATTATTAATTTTATTTTTAACGATTGAGCCCTATATTCGACTTGATTGAAATTTATCATAGTTGATTATCATAATATAACACATAAAATTTTACTTCATGCTTAGTCTGGGAGTGGAAAACACTTATTTAAAGCTTTAAATTGAACTCTTTTAAAAAACAATGTCAGAAAATGTACAGCTTATGCATATGTTTACCTAAAAGAAAAATTCACTGTATGTTGCTTGTATTAGGATTTTGACAAGAAAATGGATGATCCTATATTCATATTTTATATTTTTGTGGCAAAACCGTACAAGATATCAAGTATTATTAATACACAAAAAGACTTTCAAATGAACCAATCTTTGAAGCAATATTTTTTTAAATTTCTATACGGTGCGTAAGTAAAAATATATTTTATTTTGTATGTAGTGCTACTATTGTTTTTTATACTTCTTGTCTATCAATGAGGACCATAATAACTAATGATGTGTTATATTATGATAAACAACCATAATAAATTTTAGTCGGATCGAATATAACGTTCAATTGTTATAAATGAACTAAATAATATTTTTTTGAACTTTGAAGACTAATTCCGGTTTAACCGTAAACTTTTGGATATAGATAAGTTATGTTAGATCATCATATTTTGATCCCAGGAATCTATGGTTAAGCCATTTCCTACATTAACGGGACACCCTGTATTTGAAACAAAAATTCTTGTCACTTGACAAGATTTTTTAATTATCTTTAAAAAAACGTTATAGGTCTATTATTTCTTTGTAAATTGAGTGATTGAATTGTCATATGGTTGTGAGAACTATGATTCAAATAATAACATTACTGGTCCATTCAGTTTAAGCATATTGTGTGAATTTAAGATAAAAAAGTATGTAATAAATAAGTGTCGAGTGTGTACATATTTCAGATGGGCTGGTGTATAGTAATTCGTACAATTTGAGCATATTTCTGGGAAATCTGGGTTAGGGATATCATTTTTCTTGCACATCTTTCTTTGCGGCAATATTTCAAGCCGGAGCAAACAACACTTGGGTCGCGTTTCAGGCATGAAAAATGTTGCCGGTGCCCGACGTTGCCGTTCGTTGTACATGTAGGGATTTCCTGCGATGCCGACGACGGAAATTCTATATTTTCAGTTTAATCCGGCCCCGGCCGTGAATTACGGCTTCATTAATTCCCACTCGACGAAACCGATCCGTTATTGTTTCCTCCCTCGCTTTCGATTAAAAAAGTTTATTTTTCGGGCCTTTTCTCAGATTTTGTTTGTGACAAATGGAAAACGGGGAGATTGAATGCGAGAGGGGTTTAATTATAATTAAAGCCAGCCTTAAATTTATACCAAGAAAAAGAAACATTGCTTAAATTAAACACTATAAAACACTCAGGGAAATTTTCTTTCAAGTATACATATCCAAATGTTTAGGCATTATCTAATTTTTTCAATTTTCGATTTAAATGTATCTATTTTTTGTTTGCTGAATCTGAGCCTAGGTCACATACAGGGAATGGTTTCTTTTAGATATACATATTACGATTTACCGACATACATTTATAGACATTCGCGGTTTTCATAAAAGCTCTTAATTTAAAGCATCTAACGAGTGTTTTTAGTCCCAGATTAAGCATGAAGTAAAATCTTGGGTTTGGAAAAGTCTAAAAATTTGGGTTGGACGCGTAGCGCTACGCGCTACGCGACCAAACTAAATTTTAAGGCTTTTCTAAACTCGAAATTTTACTTCATGCTTAATTTGGAAGTGGAAATAAACTAATTGCTTTAACAACATCGACGAATGCCTGAAAATGTACAGCGTCTACATTATGTATAAAAAAAAATCCCAGTATGTAACATAATAAGTCATTCAAAGAAATCATAAAAAGAAGTACAGAATTTTACCCAAAATCAACTTTAAGAGTTAACTCTATAATTGCTCGGTCGTTAATAATGAATACCATTGTTTTAATATTGAATACCATTGATCATTCAATAAAGATATTTAATACATGTCAATATTGTATCAATAATGAATAACATTGATCATTTAATCTTGACCACAATTGTGCAGTTGTAAGATTGTTGATTTCTGCTCAACTGACACGAATGAGAATACAAATGCATTTTTAATAATCATTTTTATATTTTAATTCTATATTGTTAGGTAGAGGACAAGAGGCGTTTGTTAGCCGCCTGTTTTTCTCCACCTAAAGATAGAAAATAAAAATATGAAAATCGGTATTGAGAATATATTTCTATTCACATTAAATCAATAGTGTATTAACATGTATGTATTATCTTAATACAATAATTATTTAGTATTGAATACAAATAGATTCTCAATAATGATTTTTATATTTTAATTCTATAGTGTTACAATATGATCTCGTGTTAAAATTTAATTAATATTACAAGATTGTAAAGTTGTTTTTTTAATTTTTACAAGATATAATTTATACTTGAAATGACTTAATTCTTTAGTTAATTTACCCGATAGTTTATTACATTGCTGCTGAAGATCTTCATATAAAACAGAAACGAAAGTTGGTTTTGAAAGGCCACAGTTACGTTTTGCTGGGGCATCACTTAAAACAAAGAAACGTCGTGTTGCTGATTTAATTTCTACGACGCTTCCAGAAGAGCTCGTGTTGCTACTGATTTACCTGAAATATCATTACATCCAGTCATATTACAACGCCCCTACTATACTCCAAAAGAAATATGTGCGGTATATTTAGATTAATACCTGTCAGAACAGACATACAATATTCTTTGATCCTTCGCTAATTTTCATGAACTGTATTTTCTGAGTGTGAAGGGATAGTAGTGAATTGAAACGATCATTTTTACGTAAAGGCATATTTGTGACAGAAGTATCCACACGAGTGAGCGTTCAAAATTTGTTTTATTAAACTGTAGAGCAGGGGTCAATCTTTTTCAGGTCGCGCCCCTCTTATAATTTCACGCATTCATTATAGATTGAAACACTGTTATAGTTTTATTTCACTTTACCTACTCTTTAGGAAATCTGTCGTGCCCCCCTGATATCTTGCCGCGTCCCCCTAAGGGGGCGTGCCTCCCCCGGTTAAGAAACCCTGCTGTAGAGAGTATATTAAAAACTGTTAATATAAGTGATTCGAATCACTTAACACTTAAATGCAAGTGAGGGTTTGATGGTAGTGGTGGGCATAGTACATATAAAAAAGGAGGCAGAAGTTGCTATTGTAATCTACTTTATTGTTTACCAAGCTTTCGGGACTGACTTTGTCCCTTCCTCAGGGTTACACTATAACAAACTCATTGTTTTGTTATAGTGTAACCCTGAGGAAGGGACAAAGTCAGTCCCGAAAGCTTGGTAAACAATAAAGTAGATTACAATAGCAACTTCTGCCTCCTTTTTTGGTCGAATGCCCTGTTAGGATCCGTCTTCCGAACGTGTCTGTTCTTATATATATATATATATATATATATATATATATATATATATATATATATATATATATATATATATATATATATGTCTTTTGACTATGCTAGGATGTTGTCTAATAATGTCTCTCTATGGACTGTATTTCGACTATTGTGATATTATGATTGCAAGTCTTAAATCACTATATCAACTACAGTCAATATAGAGATTTAATGACAAAATCATAATAAGAAAGATAACAGCCAACCAAGTGACTGACAGTCATAATACCAAAATAGTCAAAATATAGTCCATAAAGACATAATCAGACAAAACCGTTCTATAGTCAAAATACAGTCGACCAAGTGACACAGTCATAATAGTCAAAATGTGAATTTATAACTGAAAATCACTAGATTGACTGAAGTTCTGCGACGAGCTAATTGACACTCCGGCATGTTCGAGAATCCACAAAGTTCTGGCTAGGAATGGAAGTGCTGCAAAAGAGGTAAGTTTCTTCAGAAAATCTGACGGGACCTACACTGAAACAAAAAAGGAAAGTCTCAAAGAACTATACAAAGTCCACTTTCTAGCCTCAACAATCCTGTCAGAGGAGGGCATACTCGACAATCCCGGCCAAAGGCGAAAAAAGCCAGACCGAAATAATTGAAGGTTAGCCACAGAGGTCACAAGACCAAGCAGAATCTGATGGGCTATAAGCAGGTTCCAACCTTATAAGCCCACTGGGATTGAGGGATCTATCCCATCCTGCTGCAGAATGGCCGCACTGTCAAATATCTTCAAAGCCTGTCTGGCATGGAGACACGTACCAAGGGCGTGGCAAAGTGTAAGGATAATCTACTTGCCTAAGGTAGGTAGAATAGCAGATCTAACACCGAAGTCTTACAGACCCATTAGCCTATCTTAATTCCTACTAAAACAATAGAGAGACTAGTCGACAGATACAAGACGAGACACTGGGGAAAGATCCTCTCAGTAATCGTTAGTACTCTTACCAACCAGAAAAGTCAACGGACTCGACGCTGGACGACCTAAACAGGCTCATCACAAAGTCACACACATTCCTAGATATAGAAAAGGCGTTCAACAATGTCACAACCAACTCACTTATAGAGACACAAGCAAGAAAAGGCGTCCCACCAGGCCTCTACCAATGGATAAGGGCTAGCCTAGAGGAACGAGAAACACATTTTGCTGCAACTCTACAAATGTTCAATTTTTCAGTCAAAATGCATGGCATGACCCAGTATAATATGCTAACCTCTTCTGCAGTCTATCGGAGATTTTCACGCACCAGATCGTTAATTTTCTAAGCGTGGGAGTTATTATTTGAAGTGGAAGGCCTTTCTGATCAAGGATCATCTTAAATTGACTGACGACCACTTTTTAATCGTAAAAACCAAACGTAACATTGCGCACGACTCAGAACAATATCTCCGTAAGCTTGATACAAAAGAATAAACGTTTCTGTGAACGTTTTCCCCAGTTTGAAGCAAAGCTTTACATGGCATCGTGTCTCCAGAAACTCGCACATTTCAAAAATCGCCACTACCACTAAAACACATTGCACTCAAATAAGAATATCACGAAAACTAAACGAGATATCAACAATCTAAAAACATTCGCTTACAAAGGACGTTATGTGCAAGGCAGTGTTGCCAACAGCATATCATTAAATATCTCAGTTGGCGCGTAATTCAAATTGTTCGGATTTTATCTGAACAGGCCTTGAACTAGAGTGATCAGGCCCATGATAACCTACGGGGCAATAGTGTGGCGGACAAGGACGGAGCAGCAGGGGGCTTATAAGGCTCCTGAAAAGGACAGAAATACTAGCATGCCTCAGTGTCACAGGAGCCCTAAGTAGTACCCCGATAGCAGCCCTAGAAATCATTCTGAACCTACCACCACTGCACATGTTTAGGGGGGAGCCAGAGCCGTAAAATACAGACTAATGCAAGGACAGGCTCCCATAAACCAATCACACGGGAAAAAGTACCAAGGCTAGAAAAGCTGAAGGCTAACCCTACAACAGGAATGCAAAGCGATGTCATGGTCAAGAAATATATTTTCGACGGGAAATATAACGTGATGATTCCGCAGAGGGATGATCGGGTGGATGGCCCACTTACCAACGCAGAACCAAACTGGTATACTGACGGCTCAAAGACAGATGAAGGAGTCGGAGCCGGAATATACAGTCAAAACCCGTGACAAAGATTTCAGTCAGTCTTGTGACGGACACCACAGTGTTACAGGCAGAAGCGATCGCGATTCACCTCTGGATTGGAGAAATAGCAAGGCAAGACAACAAAAGTCTATTTTCTCGGACAGCTAAGCGCTGCTAATCGCACTAAGCACCACACGGGGCGATTCCAAGCTAGTGTGGGACTGTGTAACAATATTTACTTAATTCAGTATGTAATACCAAACTTTGCAAACATTCAAATTAAGTTAGTTTATTTTCTATTGATTGGATTTCGGATTTCGTATACCCTACATTTTATAACTGTCTAAAAAGATAATTGTCCCTACCTCTCTAAAATTGCTCTCTGGATCCGCCCCTGGTCTCACATATCGAATTTTTATCCAGACTTTGTTGCGGGCTTAATCACATTTTTCATTTATCCTATTACTCCCTATCCTGGGAATCACGTAGCGGCGAAATGTGCAACAATAACATAATTGTTTATGTTAGTAGATTTCCGGCCACATTTACCCTTTTCCACACACACACACACATACACACACACAAACACACACACACACACACACACACACACACACACACACACACACACACACACACACACACACACACACACACACACACACACAAACACGCAATCGTAAACTCTGAAACATAACTTCAAGTGCATGCCCCGGCCATTCGGCAGGCACACAAACACAATCCCGATGCCAAATGATTACAGACAGGCTATACTAATTAGCAACCGGCGGCAGGCATGTGCAGTTGGTAATTAGCATGCACTGTTGCATCATTTGGAGAGGAGTTTGTATCGATTCGGCGTGTTTGGAATAAGAATTTATCGGAGAGTGAGGGAAAGAGAATGGATTGAAATTGGGATATGACAAAAATGCGAGAGGTATAAAATATCCAATTTCTTCGCATAGATTGGTTTCAAAATAGGTCGTGAATACACCAGATAGGTGTTGTGTAAACAGATAGTTTATTGTTTAGGAAAAGTAATGGTTTTAAAATAAGATTTACATAAAATGTAGAAGACATTTATGAAACAATGAAACTGTAGGTCTGTTTGTTACATGAACTAGTGCAGCAATTTTTGCACTGAATCTTTTTGTAACATAAACGGGGCATCTGCAGTTATAATTGTGAAGTTGCACTGACTTGAACTGGTGATATCACAAACTTGAACTTAGTTCAACTTAGTGGAGTACAAATGAACAAAACTTATGTTTAAAGAATATTAATGAAATTAAAAATTAACACAATAACTTGGTAAATATTGTGAGCATAATAGTTTAAATTTCAAATATAAATATTAGTATTGCAAACTCATATTTTAAATGTTGTTTGGGTAGGTAGTAGCCGAGCGGTGGAGTAGGCTTTAAGTTTTAAATTAGATTGGCACTACTGACTGTTAACACAGTTTAGTATAACCTCAAATTTATTCCATCATTCAATTAGCAGTCTGGACAACCGTGCAAAAAAATTGTTGCCTACTCTAAATCATAATTTAAATGATCGCACTGCATGTGTTAAATATATATAACTTCATATAAGTTGCAAACTGAAATTATATAGTTAAATTAAACATTGATGTTGGTTAATAATAGTATAAAGGCCAGGCAAAAGCCAAATCTTCTTCAATAACAGCAATAGAAATAGCTAAAGAATTATAAGTAATACCTAAATTGAAGTATCGAAAAACTGGTCTAAAAACATGCCAATGTTGTTATAAATTAAAATGTGTCTATATTAGTAAAATTGTGTCCGTATTTCCTTGAAAATTGACAGAGTTGATTTTTTTAATTGACAAAAATTATGTTAATTAATAAAAATGTATTGGCATTCGATTTACCATTTCGATTCTATAATCGAATTCACTATATTTACTGCGACAATACGAATATTATTAAATATAGCTAGAAGAAGTTGAATTTATGATTTAAAGACAATTTTAAAATTTGGGTTAAATTCCACTTTGGAATGTAACATATTCGTTGATTTGGTAAATGTTTACATGTTTGTTAATTTGTCCTAATTTTCTCATTGTTAAAGTATTTGTGAAATTTTAAGTATGTTAATTTTGACGATTTCATTTAAAATAGTAATAGTTATTGAAAATTTGAGATTTTTGTTTAAAATGAAGATACTGGGATTTTATTGTGCCAAGAAAGGTTAATTTCTTCTACTGGGATTTTTTCTTTAAAGTATACTTTCACATATTCAATATAAACATTTGTAAAATCAATAAAGATTAAATCAAATTTGGCAGTACGTTTTAAACTTCGCTATAAATCAGTGAATCATACGTGGGGCGCATGAAGTAAAATTTCGAGTTTAGAAAAGCCTAAAAATTTGGTTTGGTCACTGCGCTTTGCGGAGCGACCAAACCAAATTTTCAAGCTTTTCTAAACTCGAAATTTTACTTCATGCATCATCTGGGATTGGAAACACTCGTTAGATGCTTCAAATTGAAAGATTTAAATAAAACAACAGATTTCTTAAAATTTACATCGAAAAATCGTGATATTGATTTAATTTCTATACTATTTTTATTAATATTTTTTTATTTCTAATGCCACTTTTTAATAAAATTGTTTGTGGTATTTTATATTAAAAATGTATCTCGAAAATAAATAAATAAATTTAATCTGATCGGTTTGGACAGAAAATTACAGACATTGAAAAATTATATCTGCATTTTCTATTTGGTTAAAATTGTCAATGTTTACAAATTTTATTGATTGATAAATTTTTATGATTGTTGGTTTTGACGATTTTATTTAGTATTGATGCATTTTAACACTTTTAGAAAATGTATTATAACTGATTTTCATTACTTTTTACTATTTTTATTAAATTTTATTATTTCTCTATCAATTCTATTTGAAAATCGGCCATTAATAAATTATTGCAATTTAAATGTTACTCTTACTGACATCTTTAACTCATTGTCCAATCTGGATAAATTATGCAGGGCAGGCCCTGATGTGATTCCAGTCTATTTACTGAAAAAGTGTAAATATTCGCTAGCTAAACTAGTTCTTGATTTGTTTAATCTATCTATATCTTCCAGTATTTTCCCTCAAAGTTGAAAAAGTAGTTACTTGACACCAATGTTTAAAAGTGGCAGAAAAGAGAATATTGAAAATTATCGAGGAATAGCCTTGCAATCCACACTACCAAAAATATTAGATCTGTTAGTTTCTCAACAAAAAGTGTGGAACTGTAAAAATATAATAGTTGACCAACAGCACTGCTTTTTTAAAAATAGATAAACTACACCAAATCGTACTTTCTACCATACATACCTGACGAACGCTTTAGAGAAGGGCTGTCAAGTTGATGCTATTTATACAGATTTATATAAGGCTTTCGGCCGTGGTAATCATCGAATTTGTTACATAAATTAGCATTTCTCGGTTTTGGGGGCACTATTTTTACATGGTTAGTAAGCTACTTAACAGATAGAAAACAGCTAGTCAAGATAGGTAATACAATATCTTCAGAAATTAGTGTTACTTCTGTGGTCCCACAGGGCTCCCATTGTGGACCAGTATTATTCGTACTATTTATCAATGTTATAGTATATTAAATATAGTAATTATCTTCTATTTGCTATTATTCTCTATTAAATGCCTGGATGACCAACATTAATTACAGTTGGATCTGAATAGTTTGTCGGCGTGGTGTGAAACCAACAAATTATTTTTTAACTTACAAAAATGCAGCTTAATTTAATTGTATCACACTAACAGACTGTAATTTAAGTATGCGATATGTATTCATACATTGCTTTGCGTCGATAACATCAAAGACCTGGGTGTCATAATTAATTATAATTTAAACTTTAGCCACCACATTAAACGCATATCTAACAAAGCGTTGAGAGTCCTTGGTTTTATTGGATGAAAGATTTTGATGCTTCCGTTTTACGTATATTATATACTTCCTTCGTCAGACCTCACTTGGAATACGAATCTGTCTATTGGTCTATTTATACGAGGGTACTATTAGCAGAACTGGAGAAAGTACAAAGTCGCTTTTTGCGCTTGGTTTCTACTAGGCTAGACAACACTAGATACCAATTTAGCAATAGTACTATGTATAATATGTTGTGTCTCAGCTCGTTGAAAAGTGGAAGAATAATAAATGATTTGTGTTTTCTATTTAAGCTTATAAATGGTGAGATTGACTGCTTATTAGAACAATTAGACTTTTATGTGCCTTCTGGAGGTCCCAACAGATCGAAATAATTATTTTATTTGCGCTTTCGTGCAGTTAAATAGGCAACATTTAATCTAATATGCAGAATGATGAGTTACTGTAACGACTTAAACAATAACAATTATTTTTCATTACATCATTCGTCATTTTCAACATTTAAGGCTAATTTGAAACGCATTAATTTATCCGCTATTGTTAATAATGTTTTATCCTAATTTAAAATTCTTAGTTTGTAAAACTTTATAGTCTTATGTATTTTTATTCGATATTATATTATACAATCTAGTCTTCACTGTAATATTTGGCTCCTCGGTTACTGATATTTCAATCTGTTATTTGTACAATTTATTAGTTTTTTATGTATTTGTCTTTGTACCCATTTATTGATTTCGCCTGTAAATATTGTATACACATTTAATTATTTTTTATTTTAATTTTATTTAGCGTAAAGTAGGAGTGACATGAGCATGTCTAATACAATGTTTATTTTTCTGAAATTCACTCTGTATATATAAATATACTAATTGTCATATATTTGAAGTTATACTAATATTGTAAATTTATGTAAAATGAGATTGAGAGATTCCGTAGATAAATAATATGTAATGAAAATGAAATGAAATTCTACAAGTTTATCGATTTATAAACATCCACAATTTTCTTTTTTTTCTAGAAATTTTGACAAATCTACGAATATAAATTAATGATATTTGTTCAATGAAGTAAACAAATATCAACAAAGAAATAACGTCTTGAATTTGTCATGATTTTTATAAATGTTTGTGTCATTTTAAACTTTGCTTCGAGCAAACTAAATTTTCAGGTTTTTCTAAACTCGAAATTTGACTTCATAAGCCACGCCTATAAACAATTAAATAATCTAAAGTTCAAAATACACTACTTTGATTTGATCTGACTTTAGTACAATATAAATAAGAAAATAAATGGTTCAAAGAATGCAAATAAATAATGTTAAATAATAACCGTAAATACAAATATTTAAGGTCAGTAAATATCAATTTTAAAAAATGTTACTACATTTTCTATTTTCCAGATTTTTATGAAATGATAGGAGCTTTTTCTTTTAATAATATTAAACCAAATTGATTTTGCTATGAAACATACACGTACGTAAGGCCTATATAAAAAATTATATGTAATATTTAGTATTCCTAAAACGTTAAAAATGTAAAATTATGAATATCAAGAAATATGAGGTTAAAAATATATTCATGCATTTTATCAGTTTTGATGATAATGAAGACAGATGGCATTTCCCGATTATGAGCGTCCTTCTTACCTGATAAACAAAAATATCGTATACAGGGTACCCGTATTTTAAGAGAATGTATGGTGATCTCGGTTATTTGAAGATATAGAGAGTCGGTTAAATTGGGACATGGTTGCGTATTTTAGGGCCAAATAATATTCTAAAACAAATTTGAAATATCTTCTTTCGTTTTGGAGATATTGTCAAAAAACAGATTTTTTGAAATTTCGTTTTTAATTTTTTATTCAAAATCTATTGAATCTAGACATTTAAAACTTTGACATTATAGAGGCACTTCTAGTAACATATTTTATTTTAAAATAACTATAACATTTACCCAGGGACCATAGCCAATTGTTGTTTTTCTTATGGGCGCCATTTTGGTTTTTTATATTTTTTGAAAGAATATTATTTTCTGAATTCAATGATGTATAACACTAATAGTTTATTGTACATTATATATGTTAAATTTTAATCTTTTGTTTTTTATAAAGAGTGCTTTGGATACAGTTGAGTAACTTACTCATTTGACAACTCCTAGGACCCATTATTTGGTTACATATAACCTTTGAAGACGGGCATCCAGCTGATTAATTACTGTACTGCTAGAAAATGTATTTGTTTATAAACGAAATGGTGGTGTGATATTTTGAATCTTAATAAATTGTTTGACTGTCTTTGGACTATCATAGCATTTTGTCATATTATCTTTATTGGCCATGTTTTGACTATTGTAACTGTAAGTGGCTTGATTGACTGTCTTTAGACCATGCTAGGATATTGTCTGATTATATCTCTCTATGGACTGTATTTTGGCTATTGTGATGTTATGATTGTAAGTCACTTAAATCACTATATCAAATTCGGTCAATACAGTGATTTAAGTACAAAATACAAATACGATGCATATTTTAACAGTTGTAATGTATTTTAAACTAATGAGTGTCTTCCACTCCCAGACTAAGCATGAAGTAAAATTTCCAGTTTCCAAAAGCCCCTCGTAGAAAATTTGTCAAGGGTCGCGCAGCGACCCGAGACAAATTTTCACGGGGCTTTTCTAAACTCGAAATTTTACTTCATGCGCCAGGCGTATAAACCACAAATATACAGTAAAGTTAAAAATAGATAACGCTTAGATTAGTTATAAATATTAATTGAGATGTAGCGAAAAATGCAAGAATTCATTTTTTTGTGAATCGTTTTGGAGTAAAAATAAGAAAACTAGAATAAATTTAGTTTGTGCAACTTTTCAATACTGTTGATATCTAAGTCATCATATCTTAAACGGGGAAAGTGCTATGATGAACACATCACCATTTTCTTACATTATGTTTTGTGTGATACTTATTATGATTATTTTAAATTATTGACAGTTATTAATTAATTTTGACTGCTAGCAAGGATTGACTGCTGTCAATATTTTATTGATTAATAGATATTAGATATGACGTTATTGTTAACAACGTACTCTTTGCAGAAAAGAAAATATTATAATTTAAAATATCAAATCTAAAATAAATTATGAGTGTGATACATCACTGAGTTCAGAAAAAATCTTCTTTCAAATAATATGAAAATCCAAAATAGCGCCCATAAGAAAAACAAAAGTTGGCTATGGTCCCCGGGTAAATTTTATAGATATCTTAACAACAATCAGTTTTTATACGCCAGGCACATAAAGTTAAATTTCGAGTTCAGAAAAGCTTGAAAATTTGGATTTGTTGCGCGACTCGCTTCGCTCGCGTGCCGTAAAATCCGAATTGTTAGGATTTTTAAAGCTAATATTTTACTTCATGCACCATGAGTATAAAACACTAATTTAAAGTGAAATTCAAAATATACTGCTTAAGTTTAATCTCCGCTTTGATACGCGACCCTGCCAAATTTTCCAACTTTTCTAAACTCAAAACACTCGTTAGAAGCTTTAAACTTACTGCCTTTACGAAGACAGCGAATTCCTACAAATTTACCAAACGCTGTAATTATCAAGATATGTATACTTAAAAGAAAAATGCTGTGTATGAATGTTTTAATTATGAAATATTTTTATCTGTACTTATATTTCAATTATAAAAAAGTATAGTTCTATGCAAAAATAAAGTAATTACATGGTTAATAAAAACATATATTTTTTGTTGGAGAAAATAGTATAAAAGATAAGATGATATAATAAAACTTCGCGAGCGGAGAATCGAATTAGCCGAATCAGCGTTAATAGTCGTGGGGGGCGCTTTAGAGTGCGAGGGATAATTTCAAACTGTAAGTGCTCGTAATTAAGTTGTGGTTTCGTGAAAAATACTCTCGGAGTCCTCCCGTAAGTTTCCATACAAATTAGTCCAATTTGGAGAAACAATATATTTGAGTGACGTTTAACACTCACTAATTTACAAAACACGAACGCTCGAAACTCGCGATTTCTCTCGCTTCTTTGCTCAACTCTTTAACATTTAAGTGCCACATAAATGTTTACACTATAAATTCTTCAGTGTAATAAATAAAATTGTATACAAAGAATTAAATTAATGTTCAGTATAGATTCTATACAGGGTGTCCGTATTTCGACAAATTGTATGGGATCTCAGTTATTTGAAGAGATAGAGAGGCGGTCAAATTGGGGCAAAGTTGCATATTTTAGGGCCTACCAGTAATCTGAAAACAAATTTAAAATATTTTTTCTGTTTTCGAGATATCACTAAAAAACTGTTTTTTTTTAATTTCGTTTTTATTTTTTTATTCAAAATCTATTGACATTTATAATTTTGACATTATAGAGGCACTTTTTAATAAGAAATCTAGTAGTATATTTTATTTTAGGATAAATATAACATTTACCCGGAAACCATAACCAACTTTTGTTTTTCTTTCAATCGCCATTTTGGATTGTTATATTTTTTAAAAAGGATATTTTTTCTGAACTAAGTGATGTATCACACTTATAGTTTATTTTAAGTTTGATATTGAAAATGATAATATTTTATCTTTGTAAAGAGTGCCTTGGAAACAATCACGTCATATTTATTAATTAACAAAATCTTCACAGTAGTCATTACAGTTTTAGCAGTCAAAATAAATTTATAACTGTCAGTCTTTTGTATGTAGCCATTACCACACATAACATAAAGTAAAAAAGGGCCGTGTTTAAATCAAGAGCAACGATAACAGTTTATTATTCTTTACACACTACATTTAAAGTGTATCTATGTATCAGAATTAGGTTATAGCCTACCCATTTCAGACAAATTTTAATGAATAATTGTAAGCCATTTTTGACTTCTAATTTTATGTCAATAAACATAAATTTCTTAAAGTTTGTATTACTCTTTATTGAAAAATCTAACATTTTATAGCTATGAGTAACACTAACGCACAGTGGCGGGGGCCTAGGGGCCTAGGCCCCTCCTATATACTTCAAAAATAATATAATCAATATTTAAAATATATGTATGATGCATGCTATGAATATGTGTAACATTTGTTTTAGAATCGTCTTAATGGATTGGTAGTCTTAAGTGTTCATCGACAGCATGAAATCGATTTACAGAGAATTTTAGATAATCTAGCAAAGCAAAAGAATAAACTTGTTAAAATGTTATTGTACAATTATGGCTACACATTAAGTTAATATATACATACTTACTAAAATGATCGATATATTACTATATAAGTCCCAGGCCCTCCCTAACCTAAATTCCTAAATATGCCACTGCTAACGCGTAATTACTATCAGTATTTCGTTTATAAACAATTACGTTTTCTATCATTTCGATAAAGAATCAGCTGGATGCCAGTCCTCAAGAGTGACATGTTAGCAAACAATGGGCCCCAGGAGTGGTCAAATGAATGAGTTACTCAACTGTTTCCAAGGTACTCTTATCAAAAAACAAAAGATTACAATTTTACACATTGAATATGCATTAAATTATAAGTGTGATACATCACTCAATTTAGAGAAAAATATTCTTTACAAAAATATGAAAATCCTAAACAGGGCGCCCATAAGAAAAACAGAAGTTGGGTATGATCCCCGGGTAAGTATAATAGTTATCTTAAAATAAAATTTGCTACTAGTTTTCTCATAAAAAGTGCCTCTATATTGTCAAAGTTGTAAATGTCTAAATGCAATCGTTTTTGAAGAAAATAATAAAAACAAAATTTCAAAAAATCAATTTTTTTGATAATATATCTGAAACGAAAGGATATTTTAAATTTGTTTTTAGATTATTGATGGGCCCTAAAATACGCAATTTAGCCCCAATTTAATCGACTCTCTATCTTTTCAAATACCCGAGATCCCCATACATTCTGTTAAAATACGGACACACTGTATAGTATAGTCTATAGAAGGGTTCTCAACCTTTTTCGGGTCTCGTCCCCCATATAACTCCTAATTTTCCACGCCCCCGTGATTTAATTTTGGATTATTTAGTTAGATTAAAACACCATTGTAGTTTTTAAATTAAGGGTAAATATTTCCCGAGGACCCACTAATGGGATACCCTGTATATTAGTGAGCTATTAGTGCACTCGCAAAAGTAATCTCTTGACCAAAGTTGTTTGCTTTTAAAAGCTGCTTATTCTAAAAATATTTTGATATATACAAGGTGCGCCATAAAACCGATAGTAGATGCAACATGCTTATTTTAAATGGATCACCCTGTATATTGATTGATTGATATCACATAAAAATGTCTGTTAAATTGATTTGTTAAATTATATTCGGTCTAAGTCGCTCAAATATGAGCAAAAATATATAAGTGTTTTTACAAGTTTTCAAATAAAATACGATCGAGTTTTAAGAAAAATCAAAATATCGGGACCAATTTCTATAAAATCATCCTATTTTAATTGACGCTTGTTCTAAACATGTTTAAAACACTGTTTTAAAACAAAGTTTTTTTAACATAACAACCCTGTTTAAAACTAACAAAAAGCATGTAGATTTTTTTAATTCAAAATGTTAGTATCTAGTTTGTACGGGTCTCGTAGCAATTAACTAGCATTAAACTATAATGAAATTAATAAGGCTGAATATTTAAGGAATGTTTAAAAAACGCTGTCTTTTAACGTAACACAATTTCGTGTGAACTAACTAACTTGTAATTCATTAGATCGGATGGGGTTGATTATGCGAAAAAAAATTGTAAAGTGCGTAATTGCGGGTGTGAATTTATAAGGGCTTAACTTCTTTTTACGATCGGGGCGTTTCTATTTTCGTGTGGAAAAGGGGGTGGTATAAACAAATATTCATTAAGGTGAAGGCTTTCGCGTTAATGAACACGAATCATAATTTCGTAACACTAAACCGACCGACCCTTTTAAAATCTAAAGGGATGTTAAGTCCGGATGAGGGGATAAAGCGTTTATCACAATTTCAAGATTGTAAATTTTAGTATAGCAATTAACTATTAGATTTTCATTAATATCAAGAAGTATTTATATTCTATTTACAAATTCAATAATAAATTATGAGAGTATACAGAGAATTTTGATTTTAAGTATACATAAATTATATACGCTGTAAATTTTCAGGCATTCGATGATTTAGTAAAAGTTCATTCACTTCCTGGTTAAGCATAAAGTAAAATGTTGAGTATAGAACAGCCTAAAAATTTGGATTGGCCACGTAGCGAAGCGACCAATCCAAATTTTCAGGTTTTTCTAAACTTAAAATATTTACTTTATGCGCCAGACTGAACTCTGACTTAGTGTAAAATTATAAAAACATTTTATAACTCCGCTTGGAAAAGTAAAAAGACTAAAGTAAAAGTAAAACTGTTCTCAGTTACTAAACATTACTATTTTCATCGGCAACAAAGTAGTTGGAAAGAAAAGACCTATTCTAGTAAAGCTAAAGGACTTTGAAGATAAGAAAAAAATAATGGAAAATGAGTAGTCTAAAAACAAATGAAAATAGTGTATAGACATAGACGATGATTTAACTAAAAAGGAAAGAGACATACAAATAGCATAATACATAATTAGTGTATATTGAGACTGTTACCGGCACTTTTTAACAAGTTCCGTCAACTGCTATTTTGTATATGTATTCATTATTTTCCAAATGAGTAAAGTTCGCGCCATACATTGATATTATTTAAGTTAGATAGGTTGCCTATCTAGGTGGAATCTCGTCAAATAGCGCGATCGAACATCAGACAGCTCAACTCAGCTCAAAACTCCTCTCGGCCATCCATGGTAGAACTCTACGGCATCCGCTATTTCCAGTTTCAGGGTTGTCCAAAATATATACGGATTTCCCGGTTATCCCCGAGTTCGCCACATCTGCGAAGGGTCGCAGCTACCTGGAGCCGAGCCGACCGTGCCAGCGAAATGTACGTGCGGGGAACAAGAGAATCGGACATGACGTCAGAACGTAATAAAAGCCGCAAACACATAGCCCCTACGATGTTCGCGAATCGTCGCGAAAGGGGCACACGTACGCGAACACCACATACGTCATCGGATAGTTGAGAGGAAGACCATTCCAATGACACTAAACACGAGGGGGTTATTTCAATTTTGTACGCTATAGAAGACGAGCTGTCAGGAGGATTAATTGTTATTAATTAAGATTTAGGCAAGGTTTAGTGTATCCCATATGTATAGGAACTAAAGCAAAAGTTGCGCATTGCAAGTTACTATTTTTTGACCTAAGTCACATTCTCGTTCGACTTATGCTTTCGGAGTTATTAAATTAAAACTCATGAAACCACCATTTTAGCCTCCGATCAACATGTGTGACATATGTACGGATGCATAATTTCATCTCACACATGTTGATCTACTTTATATTTCAATTTTTTTATATTAAATATTTATTCTCATTATTTTTCTGTGGCGAGAAATGGTGGGTACCTGAGAGTCACAGGGGTAGAGGGTTTGTTCTTTTCGATATAAAAGAGCTAACACTGGACCACAGAATTCACTCTGTATCCAGCATCCAAAAGTGTAAGTCGTCTGTAATTCTGTGTAAGTTGTTATTTTTTTTTATTCTTGTCTTGTTATTCGTTTGTTAATTTATTATTCGTGTTTTTAATATATTTGTTAAAGCTGAGAGCCATTTTTATTTTAAATCGTATTTTTTTTATATAAAATAGAATCAGTGCTTCAGTCGAATTTTCTTAATTAAGAATTGAGCTTGCTAGTCGGTAGTTACTTGGTGGTGAAATAGTTGCTATTTTAATAACCATTTTAAAGCCGTAGTACCCACCCCGTAACAAGACGTGGTTTAAACACGTTTCAAACAAGTTCCTAATTGTAATGTTTTAAACACTATTTCTAACAAAAACACGTTTTGTGAAAATACATGTTTGATCTGATTAAACTGAAAAATACCATTTTTTACAACCCTTGTTTGGAACTAATTATAGGATAAACGTGGCAACATTGCATTTTATAGTGTCCCAACTCCACTATCGTTAAATTTGCAGTAATTACGATTACATACACTTATTTTGCGTATGTTTGTAAAAATGTATTTCTTCTGCTGAATTATTTAATTTAATTAATTGAATTTAATTTAAGCATGAAGTAAAATTTCGAAAATTTGATTTGACGGCGCGAGCAAAGCGAGTGCCGATAAATCCAAATGTTCAGGCTTTTCTAAACTCGAAATGTTATTTCATGCGCCACACTGAACTGTTGTTAAGTTTAAAATACACTCTCTATGTTTGATTACGTTCAAAAATTTTACAGATGACGAAAGTCTGACCAAATTTATTATAATTAATAGACAGTGAGTGAGAAAAAAAGCAGTGTGCTCTGTGTATGATACCAAAAATTAGTGTTCAAAGAAGATTATATTTCGTGGGTGCATATCTACAGTATAAGTGACCATTGAGGATTAAGCAGGGTTGTAGAGAACTGATAAAGTGGTCAAGGGAGTGAGAAAATCCCTTGGTAAAGCGGCAGTACACGTGTTGCAAGAGAGGTGATAATCGAAAATCGGCGAGGGTGGCGAGAGTGGTGTGCGCTGCAGAAGCGCGAGCGGTGCAGCAGGCTAAGAGAGGGGCGCGTGTGCTGTGTGCAGACGGAACGGACGATCCGGACGACCGAACGAACGGAACGAACGCGAGAACGGTCCGGAGCGTAGTGCGTGGTTGGAAAGTAGACAGCAAACAGTTGCGGCAGCCTGTTCGAGAAGATGAACAAAAAAAGGAAAGGACGAGACGCGGGACAAATGGAAGCCAAAATAGATAAAATTCTCGAAATGATGGCGGGAATGGAAGGGAGAATAGAAAGTTGTAATAAGAACATTGTAGAATTAAAGAAGGAGTTTGAAAACAAAGAAAAAAAAAAATGGGAAGGAGAAAAATGCGAGTTGGTGAAAAGGATTGCCGATCTTGAGCGCAGCGACGTGGCTAGAGAAAAAGAAAAAAGAAGGAACAATGTTATTATTACCGAGTTGGATGATGAAGGCGAGGTGGGAACGGTTGTGCAAATTTTGCAAAATTGCTGTAAGTACCAGTTGCGATAATTGAGGCAGTTAGAATCGGCAACAAAGTAGTTGGAAAGAAAAGACCTATTCTAGTAAAGCTAAAGGACTTTAAAGATTAGAAAAAATAATGGAAAATGAGTAGTCTAAAAACAAATGAAAATAGTATATAGACATAGACGATGATTTAACTAAAAAGGCATACAAATAGCAATAAGAAAAAGGGCAGCGGAAGAGCGTAAGAGTAATAAGAGAGTAATGGTACGTTACCAGAAGCTTTGCATAGACGGAGAATGGTGGTTATGGAACTTATTCGAAGGAAAATTAGTGAAGGAAGACCGTACGACAAATAACGATCAGAAGGCAGAAGGGAGTCAAAAGAAGAAGGGGGTATTGGGGAAGGGAACAAAAAGAGAGCAAAAAATAATAACAGATGAAAGAGATGAAGGCGGCGTTTTAGAATGTGGCAGGACTCAAGAGGAAGTTGGATGATAAACGTTTATATAAAGAATTCGAAGATTGGTTAAAGAACAAAAAAGTGGTTGGGTTGGTAGAAACCTGGGTAGAAGAGTGTGAGTGGGAGAAGGTTAGAGACAAATTACCAAACGGGTTCGCATGAAAATGCGCTAGGGCGATAAGGGATAATAGAAAAGGTAGAGCTAGGGGTGGGATTATAACAGATATTAGAATGACGATAAAAGAAGAGGAGTTCCACTTGGATGAAATATTTTAAGGGGTAATGGGACGGGTATGTAGTAAAGAGAGTACAAAGTGGGGGTTTCTGACAATTTACAATCATTAAAGGGGTCAGGAAATAATGCGATTTATAAGTCAACTGCGACTAGAATCCGCAGACATAGAGAAGTGGATTATTGCAGGAGATTGGAATTTGAGAGTCAGGGATAGAAGCACGGTTACCATGGATGAAGAAGGGCATGTAAGAGGATGCAGAAAATCTAAAGATTTAACAGCTAATAAAGAAGGGATAGATTTTATCAATTGGGCAAATGCCGAAGGATTAGAGAGACCGAATGGATGTACGCAGGGGGATTGGGAAGGGGAAATAATTTACTTGAGACCAAGAGGACAGTCGGTAATAGACTACATATTAATAGCGAAGGGAGTAAGGGATGAAGTAAGGCAGTTCCAGGTAGAAAATACATGGGGTTCTGACCATTTTCCATTGATGGTTACTATAGGAGCACTTGAGCAGGACAAGCAACAGGAAATGAAAGGAAATGGTGTTGGGCACAATGGGCGAAAATAAAATATGAGGAGAATATGGAAAGGCTAGATTTGGAAGAAGTAGTACCAGTAGAGCAATTAATAATGACAGTAAAAAAGGCTATGATTAAAAGTGCACGCAAAAGAACAAAAGGTAGTTTAGATTGGTTTGATGAGGAATGCAGGGAGTGCAAGAAAAAGCTTAGAAAGGTAATAGTTGAATGGAAAGGAGGCAATGCTAATGGAGAAGAAATGATTAATATAAAAAACAGTTTTCGGGAAATGTGTCGTAAGAAAAAAGAGTGGTGGATTAAAGATAAAGCGAAGCTGGTAGGCGCATTAAAAAATGAAGCCCAATTGTGGAAGTATATCAAAGCAAGAGCAAAGACCACAAGGCGGAAGGGGACGGGTATAAACATTAATATTTGGACAAGACACTTTAAGGAATTGCTGGCAGCAAATGAGGAGGAGACAGTGGAACCGAAGGAGAAAAGACTATGGGATTCAGAAGTAGATTTTAAGACGAGCGAGTTGGAGAGGGCCTTGGAAAATATGAAGCTAGGGCCAGACGGTGTGATGCTAGAAGCTTGGAAATTCTGTAGTGAGACTAGACGAGAGAAACTGTTGGAAGTGGTCAATCGGAGTTGGGGAGGAGAGGCGCAGTTTCCTAAGGGATGGAGAGAGGGTGAAATAATTCTGATATATAAGGCGGGGAATAGTAGTGACTCAAAAAACTTCAGGGGAATAACTTTGATGGATAGATTATATAAATTAGCGATGACAATGGTAAAAAATAGGGTTGAGGAGGAGGTGGAAGAGGGGAAAATGTTGCCAAAAGTGCAGGCGGGGTTTCGAGTGGGACGGTCAACGATGGACTAAGTAGTTACACTGAACCTAATTATAGAGAGAGAGTTAGTGAAAAAGGGAAAGGTATGTTTGTTTTATCTTGATTTGAAAGCGGCATATGATTCAGTGAGTAGGCGTTTGTTGATTGAGTGTTTAAAAGGAAAGGTATATCTAAGCAATTAATTAAATGGATAAAGGAGGCGTACAGGGAAACGTGGTGTCATGTGAGAGTGAGGGAAAATGTATCTGAGCGATTCCGAGTGAATGCAGGTGTGAGACAAGGGTGTCCATTGAGCCCACTATTATTTAACCTCTATGTGGCGGATATGAAGGAAGTATTGCGAAAAGAACAGGCGGGAGGAATGGTAGTGGGTAAAATGAAAGTGTGGAGCCTTGCATATGCGGATGATAAGGTTGTACTAGCAAAAACTAAAAACGAGTTGAATGAGATGAAAGATAGGTTAGAAAGGTATTTTGAACAAAGGAAATTGAAAGTGAATGTTAGCAAAACTGAATGCATGATATGTAAAAATGCGGGGGGTAGAGATAAGGCCGAGGGATGGAAGTGGATGGGTGAAGAGATTGAATGTGTGAAAGAATTTAAATACTTGGGTTTTGTTGTCGCTGCTAATGACACCAAGAACAAATATATAGAGTATGTATGCAAGAAAGCAAGAGTGGCAATGAAACGAATGCGGAATACGTGGGACGGTATGTTAAAAGGAAGCGTGTGCATGCAACTGGCGTGGTGGGATGCGTGTGTACAATCAATTTTATTGTATAGGGCAGAAGTATGGGGTGTAAGCGTGCAAAAGGTGGTTGAACGAGTACATCTGCAATATTTGAAACAAATACTAGGGTTGAAGAGATCAACGTCAGGGTATATAATATTGCAGGAGGCAGATAGGATGACAGTATGTTGGTGGGCCGCAAAGAGGGTAGTCAAATATGGACGGAAGGTTGTAAATATGGATAGCGATAGGTTGGTGAAAGACGTGTGGAAAGCAAGCGATTAAGAATGGAAGATGAGAAACTCGGTAGCAAAATGAATGGACGAAAAAAGAAAGTTATATGAACGAGCGGGGTGGATAGACAGAGCGATTGACATAAAGTTTGAAAGAGGAGAAAATGTGCAGATTGAGGTATCGAAATGGTTGCTAGAGGTCGAATTACAACAGCGTCAAGGATTAATAGACAGCAGTACTTATAACCCGAGGTACAAGTATTTGCAAGTGCACGGTCGGCTGCCTCAATACCTCAGTGGGGAATACAAGAGGGAGGATCAAGTGCTGCTAGCAAGATTCAGATGTGGAAATTAGGAGAGAGGAATGAGGAGTTGGATGGAGGAGGAGTATATGTATATGAGTATATATGAGTATATGAGGAGTGTATTTTGTGGAGAGCAGAAGGATGTATGGCAGCATTAGGAAAGAGATTGCAAGAAAGTCAGTTGGGAAGGTGTGAGTAATGTGAAAGAAAGAAGTTAGAGGGTGGCGCTGGATGAAAGAGGAATGGCTGTCAAGGTGTGTAAGAATATCATTAGAAGCAGGCCAGCGTAACTACCAGGAAAATCTAATAAATAAATAAGTAAAGAGCGGACGTGGGGCATTTAAAAGCAGGAAAATTTGGTTTAATTTCGAAAGGTAAAGCATTTGTTAGTTTGTTTTTTTTTCTTTTTGTTAATTTGTGTTTATTTATATTATATGTTTTTGTTCATTTTGTACACTGCATTGTAAGTTAATTTTTGATGCCAAATAAAGGTTATTATATATATTAAAATTTGTGATTTGGTACATGTAGGAACACTTATAAGAAAAACAAAAACTGTGTATCAACTTTTATTTACGAAAGTTTAGTTAAATAGTATACTGTACAACGAGCATGTAATGATAGCTATAATTCACGAGAAATAGGTTTACGGAACGAGCCGAAGGCAAGTGGAGCAAGTCATTCGAGTGATTAATAGCCATTATATGCGAGTTATACACTATACTTTGTTCACGACAACGACAATATATAACACAACATTTATTATTATTATATGTATATTGCTCACACAATTAAATAATGCACATGTTATAAGATTGTCGTGAACAAAATATTTTATTAAAGATATTCATACATTTATAAAATTGATGAAATTATACAAAATAATGATATTAAATTTTGATTCATATAATCCATTTTATCGTTCACTTCAGTTGTTTTATAAAATTATAATTACAATATAGAAATCGTGCGATTGTCGCGTTGACGTGATCCTTGATTTATTGTCAGTTAATAGCTGTGTAATCTATATTAAGCACTTGTTAATGAAGTAAATAGTTAATTAGTTGTTGGCTATCGAGTAATCAAGAGTATGATTGACTGTTTGCTCCTCAATCACGGCGCTATTCAAATAATAATTATGCTCGAAATTCGCGATGGACGACGCTGGTGTACTTGTGTCGTGTACACGGACAAATTTACACTGCATTGATTGATTTTCATTATCTGCTTATTCAATAAAGCACAATTAAATTGGAGATTTAATTTGTCATCTACTAAAAATTCTATTTTATTCGATCTTATAAATAGTCAAATTTCATAGTCAGATTTTCATTTTAAGTATGTATAAATCCCAGAGAATATTGCTCAAATTTTGAAGCGCAAGATTTGCTTAAACGAAAGAAAGAAACGTTTGTAAAATGTATTAACGTAAGACCGCGGAGCGACAAAACCAAATTTTTTTGTTTTTCTAAACTCAAAATTTTACTTCATGTTTAATCAAGGAGTGGAAACGCTCGTTATAAGCTTCATTAGTTACTTTAATAAAGTTAGAGCTTGTTGCATTTAAATCGGCGATAAATTAGAACACATTTGTGCACCTAAAAAGAGACGTGTTTGACTTATCAAAAGTTGATTATGGTTTCGAAATGTTATTATTTTCAAAGAAATGACTTAATTAGTCACATAGATAATCATCAAAGGTGTAAACTTTAATAGAAAACCAGTTATTGGCGAGATGTTGTTGCTAAAACGTATGTCATGTTACTTTTATCTAACTAATATATAATATAAATGTAACTGGTTATACAAGTCAACAAAAAGGTTATAGAAATACAGAATTTGCGACGACAAATTCAATTTTTCATGCTTTTCTAAACTTGAAATTTTACTTCATGCGCCACGCGTATACATCACTGAAATATTATAAAGTTCAAAATATACTGTTTATGTTTGATCTCACGTTAATACATTATATAAATAATATGTATTTCGATAACCTTGCGCTTTAAAATATTGAGTATTTTGCTTTGGGATATGTAGGTATACATAAATTAAAATTCCTGTATAAAATTTGGTAATTTTTAAGACGACATTTTCAGTTTCAGTAAATTTTCAGGCTTTTATACGGTCACATTAAAATAAAATTAACTTATGTTTGAATCTCAAACAGTTTGTCTCAATCTGAAAGTGAAACAACTGATTTAACAGCCTTAGGTGCCGGACCGGACAATACGGGGCGGTTTAACTAATTTTGCAGGCGCTAGCGCCGGCCATGAATTTGGCTTACTACATTTTATTACTTATGAATCAAACTGTGTTTCTATTGTAAAGCATTTTTCATTTTCAGCGTTTGTGTAAAGGTATAACATTTCAAAAACCTTATTTTCTTTTAATAGCCCGTACTGACGCGCCATCTACTGCAGGATATTGAATTTTCTCTGAAGGATAAATATAATACGGCTGAATGGAATGAGCATTAGTGTGTGTAAACAAGGCAGATAGTAATTGAAAATAGCTTTGTTTGCATGTTGGTTGAACAGCTGATTCGCAATACTATTAATCAAGGAGTAGAAACACCCAGTAGATGCCTCAAATTTAACGCTTTTAGAACTTTTTTTTTCTTTATTTTTTATTCTTTAATAAAGAATTTTGAACGGTTTTATAAAAACAGCGAATTTTTAAACATTTCACAGCATAATTATCAAATTTAACAGTTATTAAGATATGTACATTAAAAACAAAAATATTGTGTATTGAAGTTGTAAATTGAAACCATTAATAAAACAAATCAAAATAAATGGAGTTTGGAAAAGCCCATCTAAATGTTTATAATCAGAACGCTATAACATCTGGATGAACAGGGGCAACTTTGAATAATAAAGCACAGCAACTGTGTAATTGATAGGAAGGGCTTCCCGCAGGATCGATCGATACACATCTGGTCCATTTCGGTTTCGTTAAGTTCATCCATCACCATTGTCAATGCAGACGGATTTTTTTTTCCAACAGCGAATCCATCCATTTTATATTCATCGATAAACAATTACGCAGATCGTTTCATGTTGGGTGTATCTATAGCTTTACATTGAATTAACATTTTTCGTAAATACATACAAATTGAAAAAGAATCATCTTACTGTGGAGCATAGGTGCCCGCACATATGGGCAAGGAGAGGCATTTTGGATGTATTTGGATATGTCTATCTACATTTCATGATACGAATTAGGTTGTCATTATATATTTAGTAATCTCTGTTAACTTGATAATTAGCGTACGTTTCTTAATCTTATACATGGTCGAAACCAAACAAAAAATGTTTATGTAGGATGCCTAGAAATGTAAAAAAATGTCAAGAAGTGTAATAAAATTAAGATTTTAGAAAGATTCCTTGTTTAGACTTTTGTGTGCTATAAAGTAAATATCGCTGGAAACAGAGTAAAACACAACTCAAATAACATAGAAATTGAGAAAATTATAAACTGTTGGGCAATTTGTTGAAATAACCAAAGTGATGTTAATTTTCTAGAAAATGTACTTCTCATTTTGTGCGTAGTGTTGCAAACTTACAAGAAGAATTATACGTTTCCATCGTCGCACAGGGATTGAAAATTCTTATTGGAGGAATCTACATCCCACCGAATGCTCCAGATACGTGCTACGATAATCATGCATAATTGAGGAAATATTAACTAATCATTATACTTGTATTTTAGGTGATTATAATCTCCCAAACGTTACATGGAGTAATATTTACATGGTTATAACAACAAATTCTTCTCTTGTCGCGGCTCAAATAATTGCCAGCACTTTTAGTACACTTAATTCGCAGCAAGTGAATGATATTACTAATTTTAATTCTGTGACTTTAGACCTAATATTTCTTGATGCATACTTTGCTAGCCAGCATACTGTCTCAGGAGCTGCTTTTGATAAAATTCCCTGTGATCAGCATCATCCTGCTATTGTTCTCGAGCTTTATTATTTAATATATGTCAGCGTAACTAACTGGAATTCTAAGTTTGTTTATAATTTTGCACGTGCTGATTACTGTTCTATTGCCAATAAAATTCTAAATACCTCTTGGGACAGTTTGTTTCTAAATAATGATATAAATACTAATGTACATTTATTTTATACTGAGTTATATTCGATTATAGATTTATATACTCCTAGAACTTGAGAAAAACTATCTACCTGTCGGAAGCATCAGTTTCTGAAGTGGTTTAGCTTGGAACTTATTGAACTTATTTCTCTTAAGAAAACTAACCACCTAAATTTTAAGCTGTCAGGCTTGGAATCGGACTATGACCTTTTTAAAGAAACCCGTTCACGGTGTAAAGAATTGTCCAAGATTTGCTATTGGAACCATATTCAATCTGTTGAAGAATCTCTGCTACGTAACCCCAAACTCTTTTGAAATCATGTGAACCTAAATTGACCAAGCTCGACTATTCTAGGTACTTTTGAACACGATGGCGTTCTTGTAAATAATATGCAACATATTGTAGAGTTGTTTGCTAATCACTTTGGTTCAGTTTATAAAACACCCGTACATAATGATACTTTGACTTTCCTGATAAAATAAAAATAACAGATGTCCTTAACGAACTGGCCAATTTAAAAGATTCATACTGTACGGGCCCTGATGCTTTACCACCAATTCTGTTGAAACAATGTTCTTTTTTTCTTAGTCGTCCTCTATGGATACTTTATAGCCAATCCCTAATATCAGGCTGTTTTCCTCCTCTTTGGAAAAGTGCCATAGTTACGCCAATTTTTAAAAGCGGTAAAAAGAACGTTGTTTCAAACTATCGCCCGATCTCTTCTATCGCTTATGCCAAAAATGTTTGAAAAATTAATCACTGCATCCCTATCTGAATGTATATCTAGTGTCCTATCCGATAAGCAACATGGTTTTAGAAGTGGTTGTTCGACTTCCACCAACTTACTAACTTATAGTAATTATATCGTTACAGCCTTAGAAGCGGGATTTGAAGTAGACTCAATATATACCGATTACTCTAAGGCTTTTGACACAGTAGATCATAGCACCCTTCTTTCGAAACTTAAGCTTATCGGAATCGGTGAATTTATGTTAGATTGGATACAGTCTTACTTATCCGGAAGGTTACAGGCCGTGCGGATTGGTAGTGTTATATCGTTTGAAATACTTATAACTTCAGGTTCCCCAGGGATCACACCTTGGACCTCTTTTATTTAATATCTTTATTAATGATATGGTTGATTGTTTCCATAATTTCCAGTGCTTGCTATTTGCAGACGATATACAATTATTTCTACGAATCGCGAATGATAGATCTTCTGTGTTGTTACAGGAAGACTTAAATAGATTTTCAGTTTGGTGTACTGACAACCGTATGAATCTCAACCTCAAAAAATGTAATTGTATAACCGTTACTAAAAAAAGGGCTTCGACAGTGAGAAGTTACTATATCTGTAACGTTCTTTTATTGCGCGTTTCAGTTATTAAAGACTTGGGTGTATCATTGTCTCACAACTGGAACTTTAACATCCATATACGCAACATAACTGCTAAGGCATATCGTGTTCTGGGATTTTTAAAACGTAATAGCAGAGATTTCTCAAACATTCATACACTTACGATCTTGTATGTATCCCTTGTCCGCCCCCACCTGGAGTACTGTTGCACTATTTGGAATCCTCATAGCAAATCTGACATAAAAATGGTCGAGAGGGTCCAAGTTAAATTTAATAAATTTATCTCATGCAAGTTTGGGATTGTTGGCTCCTACAATAACGTCCTACAATCCTTAAACATCGATTCGTTAGAACAGAGACGAAGATATGCAGACGTAATGCTAGGATACAATTTAATAAATGGGGCGATTGATTGCCCCTATTTACTTAGCCAGCTTAAAATTAACGTACCAGCTAGAAGTTTGCGTTCCTTCGATCTGTTCCATGTACCATATTGTAGGACGAACTATGGTAAAAATGTTGGTATGGTCAGAATCGCCAATAATTGTAACGCCATCAAGCCCGACTTTAGTGCAATTAGCCGGAATGCTCTAAAGAACATCCTCCGAAAGGGTGGATAGTCTGCATATTTTAATCTGTTGTTTGTACTTAAATGTGTTGTTTGTTTTTTACACTTTATGTACTTATTTTTATTGTGTATTTGTATTTATATTTTATTTTAGTTTTAGCTTTAATATATCAATTTAAATAGACGTCCGTTAAATAAATAAATAAAAACGGTACATTACATTTATTACATTACATTTACAGTGCTTTCGAAAAGTAATGCATAAATTCACTAAAATCTAAATTATGAACATTGAAAAAAATCCCTCGGATAAATCGATTTTAATTTTTAATTGCGCATTTGGTCAAATACCGAAATAATATGCAGGGCGATTTATGTAAGAGTTATGACGTCATCGACCATTTTTTATACAGAAGTCGAAAAATAACTTAGAAATTTTAAAATGTGAACTATGCTAACGACATTTGAATAAAAACAACTCACAATTGAAACACGATTTTAACCTTGTGTGTATAACTAAGACTTTATTAAGTTACTATAGTTTCGACAACTTTTACTTGTCATTTTAAAACTCAAAGTGATTTAAACTAACAATTAAACAGGTATATATACTTAAAATTAAAGTCCTATAATTGAGTTAAAAATGGGGGTATATATTGGGTCAAGCTGGTCGTTGATGACGGGGATTTCCGGATTAGCGCGAGCTTTGTGAATTTCCAAAGACTCCAGAAGGTCCATCTTACGGCCCTTCTTGGCGAAATGTATAATTGACGGTACATCCTCACCAAAAGTATGATTGTTTTCAATTATATGTTTGGCAAACTTTAGAGTTTTTTTTAATCTTTTTGTTTTCTCTGATGACATAATTGATATCATTGTAGATTAGATTAATGTGTATGCCATCCAGAAGAATGTTGCCAACCCTCTAAATGTAAATGCTTATGATATAAAACAAGTTATTTGCATTTGTTACTACATATCAGTGATTCATATGTCAAGTATAAAAAGCTACTGGTCACAAAAAAATTGTTATAAAAAGTTATTAATACAATGCCAGTTAAAAAAGTTTGAAAAACTTATAGAGTTAGTTTAGAAGAGAAGATCCAAATCATGATAGGTTGCATAAAATCTGTACACCTTAGAAAATACTTTCATAAAGTACCATTTGAAAAATGTCTTTCTGTTGACGAACAACTGTATGCTACAAAAACAAGACATTATTTTCTACAGCATATTCCAATGGAGCCCTACAAACGATGATTTTTTTTGTTGTCAGGCGAGTTTCACGATACACTTACGATTTCAAAATTTACAGCGGACAAGAAAACTAAAATATATTTCTGAAAGGCTCGATAATGAACCTATTATTACGAAATGTGACAAGATTTAAGAACTATCAAGTCTATTTTAATCATTATTACACAAGCTTCGCAAGTAGTGGTGTACTTGAAACATAGAAACATAATGGGATTAATTGCATTGGCACAGTCAGCTGGAACTGAATTTCTAATTGCCCTTAACCAGCTGAAAATATGCTAAAAAATGGTTAATCCTATGAGTATATTACCGAAAACATAAAAATGCCTTCTGAATTATGGTAATTTGTATCTTACCATACAAGTGATTTAATTGTTTACCCTTTTTGGGGGAATTGCCGACAGGAGAAGTGAAAAAGGTTGATAGAACTCAACATAAGCAAATTTCTATTCCTTGTCTAAAAATTGTAAGAAAATACAACCGTCATATGGGCGAAGTTGACTTAATAGATTGCTTGGTTGGCAGGTATAAGATTTGAATACTTTCGAAAAAAATGGTACTTTAGAGTTTTGTAGCATTTATTAGACGTGATAGTGGTTAATTCGTGGCTTCTCAATCGAAGAGTCTGCGTGGGGAAATATTTATGTGAATTTCAGGCAGAAATTGCTGACTGATTATGTAATGCTGGAAAAAACTCATAAAATAAATAAAAGAAGTCCTGTGCTCCTCTACCTCAAACACCTGTTAGACTGGATCAAGTTAGTTACTGGCCGATAATACAAGATGTGAGAAACCGATGCAAACTACTAAATTGTAAAGGTTAATGGCCGTACTTAATGTGCGATTAATTTATGTATGACCAAGAATAATAATTGTTTTGTTCATTTCACAAATGACTAATGCATGTAAACTCTGTTTTTTTTTAATATGACCAAACTTAGGGTATATTTACTGCGAACAGTTGCAGTCCTGCTTTAATAGTGATTTTCAATGTGACAAATAAATTATAATTTGTCAAATAAATGGTCACGATGCAGAGATTTTCAAAAAAGAGAACGCCACAACTTGCAACTTTACAGCACATACGGGGATTTTTTCTTTTAAGTATACTTCCACATATTCCATATAAACATTTGTAAAATTAATAAACATGTGATTAAAACTAAACGGTATATTTTGAACTTCACTTTAAATCAGTGTTTTATACGCGTGGCGCATGAAGTGAAATTTCGAGTTTAGAAACGCTCCACTGGGAGTGAAAAACACTCGTTAGAGTTTTTGAATTAAAGTTTTTAATAAGATCACGAATGTCTGAAAATTTACATTGAAAAATCGTAACATGTATACTTAAACGAAAAAATCCTTGTATAATATATTCCATTTGTTTCTGGATCTCGCCTAGCCATGCTTTCGTGTTGTTATGTTGCAGTATTAACATTTACATTTTTTATTAATTGCCACTCCTGATTCCTTATTTAAACAGTGTTGCAATAATTTATGATATCATAAGTAATTCTCTTTTTAATTTTCAAGAGGTTTATTGTTAATCTTGCAACAATTATTTCGCCACGCGGTCGCTTCTTCGAGCAATTTATTATTAAATCAAATTAATCTAGTGTTGCAATGCTGTGTCAATGTCAAAGTGAAAAATAATTTTAGGCACATATTAAATATTAACATGCCAAAGATTATCTCTGAATCAAAAAGGTTACAAATTCTGAAATCCTACAAACATTTTAGGCAAAGTAATCCAAATCTACAGCATCACAATATTATTACGATTTTAATAGATATTTTTGGGGTATGTCTAGTATTTTAATTATCATATATATTTAATTAAAGATAATTACGTTTCAGGTAGGAAGATCTTCATTACAATTAATTTTACGACAAAGACCTGACGAAATGAAATCTACTACTTCTGGAAAACGATCTAAAAACAGCCATTTTTGGAATCACCTAGCTAGAAAAGATCTGCAACAACTAATTTGGCAATATAACTCTAGAAATCAGTATTTTACTTTGAGAGATCTTTTGAATGATATGAAAGAAAATTATGAGTTCCATGGGAGTAGAACAATACTTTATAGGATTGTTAAAAGTATGGGGTATAAATTCAAATTAATTAATGGGCGCAAAATTCTCTGTGAACAAAAACATGTTGTTGCAGCTAAAAATATTTTCCTTAGAAAATTTTTACAGTATCAAAATTCCAGTGAAGATATCCAATTCGTATACCTGGATGAAACATGGATATATCAGAATGGATCAGTGGTTCGACGCTGGGTACATGAAACGGATATAAAAAGTAATCCAACTAAATTCAAAAATAAAGGCAAACGCTTCACCATTCTACATGCTGGGTATAAGGGTGGGTTTTTGGATGGGTGCGATTTTTTATTACATTCGAAAAACAATGACCGAGATTACCATGCCACAATGGATGGTAATACTTTTCAAAATTGGGTGGTTATTCAACTTATTCCTGCTTTGGCTAAGCTTTCTGGGAAATGTGTAGTTATTATGGATAATGCTGCATACCATTCTGTGCAATTAGACAAAACTCCTTCATTTTCTTGTAAGAAATGCGAAATGCAGGAGTGGTTTTTTAAACACAATGTAAAATTAAATCCAAAATTAACCAAAAAGGAACTATGGGCTTTATTTATACCTTTTCGATCAAATGACAAAATTTACGTAGTTGATGACATTTTGAGAAAGAACGGGCACGAAGTTCTTAGATTACCGCCATACCATTGTCAATACAATCCAATTGAAATGGCATGGGGGTTTTGTAAGACTTACTACAATAAGCACATAAATTCTAAGCAACCATCTAAGGATCGTGTTCAGAATTTATGGCTTGAGTCTCTCTCAAAATGTACATCCGATTTCTGTGATCATTGTGAAAAACTTATTTCGGATGACTGGACAAAACACATGGGGAACCTTTCTTTTGAAACTATTCCTCCTTTTATTATTTCGCTTGGGGAATCTGGCTCAGAACAAACATCAGAAGATTCAGATGCAGGTTCTCTTGACTAAATAATAAAAGTGGAATGAGGGCTTAAAAATTGTTTGACATGAAAATTATCAGTATCACAAGAGGGTGGGAATAAATTTGCAATTCTACAAAAAAAATACTGAGGGCCAACAGAAGAGAGAATGACCAAAATTAAGGTGGATGGATGGAGTTGATCAAAATGTGTTAACGGGAAGACCCAAGCGAGAAATACAAATGGATGACGAAATAAGTTTGCAGAGCCGAATTCATTATATTTGTTATATACAATATTATTGCTGTGTTTGTATGTACAAAAACCAAGTAGTAAATTTTGTTAATCTTAAAACTGCATATTGTTATCCTTTTATATCTGAAAATTTGTAAAACAGGCAACAGTGTAAGATCACAATAGTCAGAAATTATAACCTTAAAATCGCACATCTGACAGTGACATTTAAAAACCCTGATTTAAAACACAACCATTTACAAAACTTAAACTGTCACTTTTCCATAGCTAGGCGAGATCCAGAAACAAGTGGAATATATTATATTTGGAATTTTTTTGAAATTTTAACATATAAATGGACAGATAATAAAGAAGACAGATATTCCTGAACAAGGAATATTACCTGATCCTCTTTTCCAACTGATCCTCAGAGACACTTCATTAAATTGGTAGTAGATACAAATAATTTGAGGAGGTGATAATTTATTACATTTGTAATTGTAATCTTTGTGAGTTAATTGAATTGTCATATTAATGTCAGATTTTCCTTTACATAACCTACAAATTAAAAGTTAATTTACAACATAACATGAAATTAATCTTGTCCTAATATAAAACACACAACCTGCATCACACTACTAAATTCTTGGAATGTCAAATTTGATTGGTCATCTTAAATATGTTGCATATAATACATTGCGCGCTAAATGTAAAAATGTATCTAATTATCATAGATGCTATTTTGTCCAATGTATCTATCATATATGCTATATGAGTAGTATTATTAATAATAAACTAACGCAACCATTTAGACATTTTTCGTGATTTTTTCCGTATTTGCTGACAGATTTAATATTAATAAATATTTTTTTTGTTAAAATTTATAAATCGTGCAGTAAAGGGTTAAGTTTTTGTATATTTTTTTATAAATATCTACCAATGTTGTACATTTATGATAATTAAACAATGTGTTCATTTTTATAATTTACGCTGTAGATTATGGATTTTTAGTAGTTTTTAAATACCCATTTGCTTTTATTTTGTTAACGTACTACTACTATTTAACGGCACTTGGTTCTATTTACAATTTTACATGTTCTATTTGAACGAAAACTTGGCATTATAACCATAAGAAATACCCATACATAATAAAATACACTCTAAATGTACTTCTTAATAGATATAGAATCTAATATTTGCAATATTTAGTTTATGTAAAACAATTTAATTGAAATTTAATAAAATTATATCTTTCAATTAGACATTTCAAACAAGTGTTTAGAATTAATTGTGTGTGTGTGTTCAATATGTGCTTTCTGTATAAGATTCTAAACGGGTTAATTAAATGCTCATCCCTTTTGGGAAATCTAGACTTTTGGCATCCGTGTAGAATCTCTCTAACTAGATCTAAGGTTCTGTTTAGAGAAAAAATGTAGAAGACATCGTACTGTAGTAATAATCCCGTATCCAGATCCAGAAAACTACTTGCTTTCTTCGCCTAATTTTGACCTGTTTACCAATAATTATTTGTCATTTCGGAGATCTTTGATAGTCATAAACTTGGATACAACGTTTTAGGTTATTCATGTTGCTAGTTAGATACTTAGTTATTAGTTCATTGGTGTATGTTGTGATCTGTTGATTTTGCGCATATTTTGTACTAATTTATATATGTTTTTTATATCAACAGCAATTTATTGTAACAAATAGGATTTTGGATATTTCATTGTATATGTCAATGTTCGGCGGTGTGTTTGCGCAGGAGGTGGTTGTTTTAATGGATATTTATTGTCTTTTTTAGTAGTCTTATTAATTGGGACTGATTTTTTGCAGATTAAACAAAAATAATTTCCTAATTTCATCATCTTTGTGATTTATTATTTGTTTTTAGAATATAGATTTCATTAATTTAGTTTACTTAGGAATTTGTTTTATGTTAAACATTGTTAAAAATGGTTCGTACTGTAAATAAATAAGTAAATAAAAATTTACCACTGCTAGATTAGGCATGCAGTGAAATTTCAAGTTTAAAAAAGCCTGCAAATCCAAATTTTTAGGCTTTTTAAACTTGAAATTTGTGTATAAAACACTAAAATCTGGCGAATTTCAAAATATACTGCTTAGATAATTTTTTGGTTCATCTCACGTTAATGCATTTACAAAAATATCAGTGAAAATAATTGTTTATTTATTAATATACTCAATGACATTAGAAGCGTAACACCCAGAAGGAGTTATTATTTTAACTTGATTGTTTGCCAGTACGGTAGTCTTACATCAAGAATAAAATAATTACATTTTCAAGAAATTTTATTAAAAAACAATCTACAAAAATTAATAATGTGTTTGGCGACCCCTTTGCTGTATACACTCCTGTAGACGTCTGGGCATCGACAAAATGAGATGGTCGATGTCTTCTTGAGGCATCTCGTTCCAAGCAACTTGAATTTCATCGATCAACTGTGCTAGAGTATGTGGAGGATGGTGCAAAGAGAATATTCTTCTTCCCATGATATCCCACACATGTTCAATGGGATTTAAATCCGGCGAACGGGGCGGCCACGCCAAAACATTAACACCAGTTTCATTAAGAAAGTTCATAGTTCGACGAGCAATATGGGGACGTGCGTTATCTTGTTGAAAGAGTACGTCTGGGCGGCCATCTAAATAAGGCAACAAGGTCGGTCGTATGGCGTCTTCAACATAACGCGCAGCTGTCATACTGCCTCGAATGAATACAAGAGGTGATCGACTACCATAAGCAATAGCCCCCCAAACCATTACTCCAGCAGTCCTGTGTACATGCCTCTCAATAGCAAACCTAAGATCAGGTCGTTCTCCACGGTAGCGTCGTACCCTTCTACGGCCATCATGCGTGCCTAGACAAAATCGTGATTCATCGCTAAATACGACATCGTGCCATTCTGCCTCCCAATGCTGCCGTTCTCTGCACCAGTCCAACCTTTGGCGACAGTGTCTCGCTGTTAAAGGAAGCACTAATCTTGGACGGTACGAAAGAAGCCCAAAGGATTGAATGCGGCGATATAAGGTTCGCATACTAACGGGCCTACCTTCTTCTCCAATCCATTGATCACCGATTTGACGTGTAGTAGCGAAACGGTCTCGCAGGGCTTTGTCTTAAGCGCCGATCTTGACGTTCTGTGGTACGCCTTGGTTGACCAATTGGTCTTCTTCTTGCTCCTCTACCTTCTTCTGTCCATACCTGATACACACGTATTACAGTTGCTGCAGTGGAATCAATACGGCGGGCAATTTCGCGATAGGACATACCGACATCTCGATAAGCAACAACTCGACCCCGGTCAAAATCGCTCAAATGGTGATATTGTGGACGTCTTCGGACTCGAGGAATTTGATTTAAGCTTAACACACTCAACGGAAACACGAAAACTAAACACATCTGTACTAAACAGCTCATATAAATAGTTTTATCAAAAAAGAAAAAGTGAAATATATTTTTTTTCACAATAAATATAAAAGGCACAAGGTTGAAATTGTTATCAATGTATGCTTTAAATATAGTCACTCTGTTGCTAAAATATGAATTCAAAAAAATCATTCCTTCTTGGTGTTACGCTTCTAATGTCATTGAGTATATATTTAGGATTGAAATGAATGTAATACTATCTTAAATAAGTTTCTCATCTTTCACGTGGTCAGACATATTTAACTATGATTTAAAAAGAACTTCGTTTAATTTCACTAATATTTTGTTTTTTTAATTCAACTAGTTTCGACTTTAAGTCATTCTCAAGGAATTCCTTAAGAATGACTCAAAGATTAGTTTGAATATTATATTTGAGTGACAAATAAATCTTCAAATAAAAATGCTAAAAATACAGTTTTATCATCCCCATAAATTGATTTATTTTTATGAATGCATAATTTCCGTACATAACATTTGTTTTCACTTACGCAGTAACAAGAATCGCAAGAGACGTTTTAATGTAAATTCTAGGTGCGGATTCGGTTCACCGAGGAGGAAATGTTTAAACGTACACAATGGTAATTATACAGAACAATTTTTCTCGGGGAGAAAACACCGTAATACGTTCAAGTCGCGGAAAATATGCAAAATGCAAAAGCTCTTTCCGTTTACTCAAGCTTTGATTAATTCAGTCGCAGAAAAATGCCTTTTACCAGACATAAGAATGTACAATTGCATGCTTGGTTTTAAAGTTTTATCAACAGACTATTAATTTTAAGCAATTGTATATTAAAATACCTAACGTAATCGTTACAAAAATATAAAGGTAATTCGTTCCTCAAATCAACACAGTAGTTCACTTTATTATCCTTTATTATTTGTTTTTAAATCTTAGTCACTTATTGACATTACATCGAATTTTAGGATTAATTATCACGCCGTTTTGAAGACATACGCATCTAAAATTCAGAAAAAGAGGTCAAATTCGCAAATCGCTAAATGTTATTATATTTCCTTAATTAGTTTTTTTTTTCAACGAAACAATTAATACTTAATAATTTTATCCTTTTTTCTCTATATTATCCGAAACTTATTTTAATTAAACAAAAAAAAAATCAATCATTCGAGCATTCAACAGGCTCAAAAATGTAATTAAAAAAGTTGCAAATTATTTGCATCGATTTGAATGTATAAAACGTCGTCGCCGAGAGAGCGAGATAAAGAGATAGAAGTTTTAATGATTACGCCATATTTGTTGGGTACGGCATGAATATTGCGGCGATTTAATTAGATATTAATGAAATATTGTTTCTCGGATGTAAAATCCAATTTCGATATTTTCGGGCCTTGAATAAGTTTCCCGTTTGATGTTTCCCGTTCGCTCACTCCCTTCGAAATGTGTTTATATATATATATAAATATACTTATGCGATTTTCTTTAGGTTTAATTACGGAGCACCACAGGAGGAAACATTTTGCACGTTTGTGAAAAGGAATGGTTTTAAATTTAATAAATGCGTTATAAATGTATTTCTTCAACGATGAAAATAAGCACAAAGTAATTTTCTTTTCAAACGATATTTTAAACAAATTCATGTCGTTGAACAAATTAAAAAGAAGTAACAGTGACAGATTTTCTTATAATTTACTACAGTTTTTGGGTTGTTATTTTAATTATATTTAATTTATTAACGTATTTACATTTTTATAAATATTCTGTTATACAATTAAAAGGGTCGGCTAACCCACAACGTAATTATATTCAGATTGTTCATTTTTAAAAGTCTGTTGAATCTATAAATTAGACTTAAGTGTATATGAACTATTAATTCTAATTTATAGATTCAATCAACCTCTAAAAACGAACAATCTGAAAATAATGTTCTTTATGCATTTTGTTATTAATATACTAAAAAAAAAGACCTTTATTCTCATAATACTCTCCTATACTCTTCCTTCTGCTTTCCCTCTCGTCCCCTAACATCTCCAGCGTCCTAACCCCGGCCCCATCCTCTCACATCCATTCCGTCACTCTTCTCTTCACTCTTATTCCCACCCATTCCTCCTTCACCCCCTCGCACTCCTCTGTCAGATGGCTCCACGTATCCCTCCCCCGTTCACACATTACACAACTCCCATACTCTTCCCCCATCCACACCTTCCTTCCTCTCTCCTCCGACCCACACCTCGCCCTCGCCAGCACCACCCTTTCCTCCCTACTCCATCCCCCCTCCATCAAATACCTCGGCATTCTCCCATGTACCTGCCACCTCCCGTACTTATCGTTGTATTCACTCCTCTCTATATACCTTTCCTGTGCTTCCACCTCCTTCTCCTTCTCTTTCACCCACGCATCCATCTTTACCCCATTTCCCAGCCACTCCATCACCTTCGCCTCCGACAAACCCACCCTCTCATACATTCTCCTTCTCTCGCTCCTCCATTTACCCTCTCTCCCATTCACGCACGCCACCCAAACCGCCTTCACCAGTCTCTCTTCCTCCAGGTCCCATAACTTTATCTCATACCTAGCCATTCTCACCATTTCCTCACACTCTAGCTTCTCTCTATTCGTTTCCTGTAGTACTATGTATCTGGGTGTCGACCTTTCCAACCCCAACATACGCTTCAAGACACTTTTCCCACGCTATCCCCCACGCCTTTCTAGTCTTCCCCTGCACCCCCCTCACATGCTCCTCATACCCTCCCGTCCCTTTGAACAAAAACCCTAAATACCTGAATTCTTTAACCCTCTCAATCACCTCCCCCTTCTACTCTAATTCATTCACCCTCCCCTCCCTCCCTTTATTTCTGAATCTAATCCATTTCGTTTTTCTCACATTCACGCTCAACCTCCTCTTATCCATAAACCTCTCCGCCCTTTTCAGCATATCCTTCATCCCTTCCCACTCTCTTGCCACCAGCACCATATCATCTGCATATGCCAACATCCACACCTTACTTCTACCAATTAGCCCCCCCCCCCCCCTCCCCCCGCCTGTCCTTTCCTCATCACCTCCTCTAACTCACTCGTGTATAGGTTAAACAACACCGGGCTTAACGGGCACCCCTGTCTAAGCCCCTCCCACGTCCAAAATTCTCCGACTCTTCCATTCCCACTTTCGCCACAGCCCATGTTTCCTCATACACTCCTCTCACCCACTCTACCATTCCCTCACTCACCCCTCTTCTCCTCAGACACTCTAACAGTCCTACCCTTGGTACCGCGTCGTACGTCGCTTTCAGGTCCACAAACACCGCATACACGCTCCCTTTCTCTTCCATCACCTTCTCTACCATTCTTGCCAGGGTAAAGACCTGCTCCCTCGTCCCCCTACCCCTCATAAAGCCCCCCTGCGTCTCCGGTAGCAGCCCCTTCTCTTCTACCTCCTCCTCTAGTCTATTTTTTATTACCATCATGGCTATTTTGTAACCCGTGCTCATCACTGTTATCCCCCTATAGCACTCCGCATCCTTCCGATCCCCTCCTTTATGTATCGGGCATTAATATACTAATTGAATGCATCTTATCATTTACAATATGGCACAAGTTATTTTTTCTATGGCCTACGTATCTTCCAGAAAAATATTAACATTTATTTTCGAATATTTTTGTTCAGATTGATTTTTTTAATAAAATTCTTTTTACAATATCACAAGCAGGGTTGTTAAAAAAACGTTTTATTTTTATTTTAATTAAATCAAACAGGATTTCTTTACAAAACGTGTTTTTTTCCATTGAAACAGCGTATAAAACATTAAAAATTAAAAACATGTTTAGAACGTCTTTAAAACATGTTTAAAACACGTTTAAAACATGTTTAAAACACGTTTAAAACATGTTTAAAACACCTTTAAAACATGTTTAAAACACGTTTAAAACATGTTTAAAACGTGTTTAAAACAAAAATACAGGGCATTTGCCTTTTGAGTATACATATCCCGATAATTACTGCGTTTTTTAAATTTGCGGGTATTCGTTGTTTCAAAGCGGTTAATTTCGGCTTTTAACGAGTCTTTTCCACTCCCGGACTAAGCATGAAGCAAAATTTCGAGTTCAGAAAAGCCTAAGAATTTCGCTTACAAATTAGGCTTTTCTTAACTCGAAATTTTAGTTCATGCGCCACGCTTAAAAATACTGATTTACAGTGAAGTTAAAAAAACACACACATACAACATCAATTATAGGCAACCTTGTTGGGTTGCCTATAATCACTGTTTTAAACAATTTGTTTAGGGGGAATTTGACTTACGTTTTATTCACATCTACATATTAGATTGCTAAAGCCGTAAATTTTAAACTTTACGATATTTCAGTGTTATATACGTGTGGCGCATGAAGTAAAATTTCGAGTTTAGAAAAGCCTAATTTGGATTGGCCGCTCCGCTTCGCTACGCGGCCAATCCAAATTTTCAGGCTTTTCTAAACTCGAAATTTTACTTCATGCTTAGTCTGGGAATGGACAATCCACCTTTAAAGATTCAAATTGAAATCTTTTAAAAAAACATCGAAAGTCGTAAAATTTACAGTATATGCATACGTAAACCTGAAAGAAAAAATCCCTGTATTTAAAAATCACATTAATGCACACACAGTTGTGATATTTTATTGTAATAAATGTTGAGTTTAGTAATGTAATTTGAAATATCTTCAACAATTTAATTAAAATTTAAAAATGTAAACATAAAATTTTAATAAGCTACTATAAAATATAATTTAGCAAATTTTAATAAATAAAAAAAAAACGTTTTAAACAAATTTAACGTTTAAAACATGTTTTAAATAAACTTTAGATTTAAAATATGTTTTAAAAGAAAGTGTTTTAAAAATAACAACCCTGATCACAAGGTACCACTTTGCTATAATATTATGCTCAGTAACTAAAGTGTTATAGTATTTTGTGATATTGTTTTATTTATTTATAGGTACTTATCAAATTCGTTTACATTAGAAAAACTCGCCAGAAGTGACGTAAAATAATCATATTTTTTTAAATATTTTGCATCAGGTACTTACAAATGCAAAATATTTTTAAAAATATACAAAGTGAGTGTCAGCAGATAGAAAAAAAAATGAACAAAATTTGATAAATATTTAAAAGAAATGATTTATTGAAATTACTGTTCAAAATGCTGATATTTTGAACGCTAAACATTTTAGAGCCTTCGTGATTATGTTATTCTGTTTTTTTTCAGCATATGATCTTTCTCATTATATGTGTATAGGTTTGTATTTTGTTTAATTAAATATCGGCAATTACACCATTAAAGAGGTATACCTGTCACTTTTAAGCAGCACATATGTCCTTACATAAACACATTTGCCAGGTATTTATAATATATAAAACAATATTACATATTACTATAATAATTCGGGTAATGGGCATAATTTTGAAGCAAAGTGGTAATTATGATACACTATTCTAAAGAGAATTTGAATCTCTGAAAATATACAGGGCTTTCCATTTAAAAAAATAAATGTTGATATTTGACAGGCAGTAATAACATTTTTTTTTTTTTAAATATAATTTTAAATAGATGATTAAAAAAATCGACCAAAACATTGAACAAAAACAAGAAATTGGGTGTTATTAGATTCAGAAAAATCATGTCTAATGTAATAAAATGTATAAATGATAGGCAGCCATTTAAAAATCTTAAGTTAACTATTATTTTGGAATAAGGTTATTATTGAAAAAAATCAACATTTATGTCATTTTTAGTATCTTAACTCAATGGCCGTTTAGATACTAAAAAGTGACAGACATATCTAAACGGCATTTGACTTTGGTTTTTAGTTCAATAATAAATACAAGAGTTATGGCGTTGGGCGTATTTTGTCGAACACCTGGTACCTACACACAAATCGTAAAGATTGATTTAAAATTAGTAAACTTGACAAAGTTAGCTACTAACTAAAATCTCCAAAATTTGCAAATTCAAAAAAATTGTTGAAACTGGTAGAGTTAATATAAAATAATAAAAAAAATCACTAAAATTGGTATGGAAGACGTGAATATTTTTTACTGTTATTTTTTTATATATTTCACAAATAAAATACTTCTTAACTGTGTTTTAATTACACGCATTTAATTATTTGAATAAAAAAAAATGGCCGAAATCGGTAGACTCAATAATAAATGATTAAAATCTTTAATATAAAATAATCACTAAAATTGCTGCAGAAAACGCCAATATATTTTACTGGTAATTCTTCATATAATTTACAAATTAATCACTTTGTAACTTTGTTTGTATTTATAACATGCATTTAATTACTTGAAAAATATTACTATTTGCATTTCATTTAATATAGAGCCAATATTTTCCTACATATTTTTAGCTTATTCTGGGCTGTCTCTATAAATAAATATACAAAAAAAGATAGTAAAGAATAAATACTTAAAGTAAAATATCATATCAACAAGAACACTTAACTTATTTTTTTGGCATTTTGTTTGTTATGAATTGAATACACTTTTTTTAATGTTATAGCAATTGAGCTACTGATTTTAGGGCAATATAAAAACTGTAAAAATATTCAACACTATTTATTTAAACACGTGAATTTTATATTAATAAATAACTTCTAAATACGTTTTGGTATCTGTCTACTCTTTGATTAAGCATGAAGTAAAATTTCGAGTTTAGAAAAGCCTAAGCCTTGTAGCGGAGCGACCAATCCAAATTTTCAGACTTTTCTTAACTCGAAATTTTACTTCATGCGCCAAGCGTAAAAACACCATATTATGAGAAGTTAAAAATATTCTGTTATTAATCATTTTAAAATAAATCACTTTGAGAAGTATACAGGGTGTTAATGAATTGCAAGGACAAACTTTTAGGGTTTAAAGTATACACGAAACCAAACATTTTTTGTTAATAAATGTATAGTCAAAAGTTTTTTTTTTTTCAAGGATAAAGATTCTCAAAGATAGTTTAAGAAGTATCTAAATGTAGGCAACTTAATTTACTACCTATGATTTGTTTCCATTACGACGAAAATGAATGCAAGAAAAGTAACAAAATATCACATAAATATTGAATTGTGTAAAAATTGAAGTTATTTGAATGTATATTGCATGTTGCATGAATGCAATTTGTGTTGCTTATTTCTAGGTACTTTATAAAGGATCCTTAAAAGGCTCTATATTCTAAAGGAAACACTTTTAACTACACATTTATTAAGTAAAGTTGTAGGCTTTGTGTTTTGCAAGCCTTAGAAGTTTATAACGAAAATTAATTAACACGCTGTATATATTATATGTTTCGGACTAAAACTGCTCATCCCGTATGTTTTTTTATTATATCATCTGTAAATCCGTAAATTGTGTAAACCTATACACAGGTGTCATTAAATTTAGTGATTTGAATGGATCGATTTTCTTTTGTAGTTATTAAAACCGCCGGAAATTATCCGGCGCCGGTTGGTTTTGTCCCGGGAAAAGATCCGCCCTCTCTCTTTCTCTCGTACACTCTCTAGCATTATCGAAAATGAAAATCCAATCCCGTCCAATACGCGGAATTATCCACAATTACATATTCATTGCATACATTTATTATCACTAACAAATTATTACGCCACTATTTGTTCCGCATTTGTTTGCAAACATATTTCAACCCACGGTCCGCGCGCGCACCGCATAAATATACAGGACGGACAATAGGGAGAAATATTATCTCCCAAATGGGATTATCAAAATTAATATTGACAGTTTCAAAACTAGACTGGAAATTATTGCTTATTTATAATAATTGCAATTAAATTCTAAAATTAGTCATATTTGCTCAGAAACAATTATTCCTTTACATCCAAGATACAAAATCAATAAGTATATATAGAATAACTGAACATTTACGATATTATACAATGAATTTTTCATTTAAATGTATATATACACAAGTTGTAAATTTACTGACATTCGTTGTGTTTTTTAAAGAGTTTATTTTGAAGCTATAAACAAGTGTTTTCCACTTCCAAATTAAGCATGAAGTAAAATTTCGAGTTTAGAAAAGCCTATAAATTTGGTTTGGTCGCGTAGCGAAGCTTTTCTAAACTCGAATTTTTTTTTCTAACTGAAGTTCAAAATACACGATTTTGGCATACTGTTTTAGTAAACTTTATAATATTTTTATATGTTTTATACGCGTGGCGCATGAAGTAAAATTTTAAGTTTAGAATAGACTGAAAATTTGGTTTGGTCGCTCCGCTTCGCGAAGCGACCAAACCAAATTTTCAAGCACTTCTTAACTTGAAATTTTACTTCATACTTTATCTAGAAGTGGTAATCCCCGTTTAAAGCTTCAAATTGAATTAACAAAAAATGTATACTTTAAACAAAAATTAGTTTCATAGTTATAAACATTTAACTTAGATTTCTGTATCAGATTGTAGCATTTTTGAAAAGTATACTGTATTTACTCACATAAAATAAATTCAAGAAAACTTGTACACACATACGTGACACTTATACATGCATGTATGCATTATGTATCAACACGCAGTGCAGACGTTACCTGGAATACCTGTGACGTTCTCTTAATATGTTCGGCTGTCAGCCCCTTCAAAATCCGCACAATGTATGAAAGTGTAAACCGGTTTCAGCGATGTACATGTAAATTCGATTTTTTTCCCGGAGGCCTGGCCGGCGCCGGTGTTCCTCTATTTTATCACTCTATTTACAGGAAGGGGAAATAGGGGGGGATTGAATTGGAATGGGGGTGGGCGTCGGATAACAACCCCTCAGCGTTGGATATTTCTATAAATATCTGACGCGGATTGTTTGTATTTGGGTGTTTATTAAGGATTTTGCGTGAGATGCTCTAGTTAAGGTCACGATGGATCGAAGGGGATGATAAAGTATTGTCTTACTTTAAAATAAACCTCTTACTAACAAAAAAAAAAACCTAAAATAAACTGATTTACAAATTAGTGACATCACTGATGTTAATTTGTTATATTTAATTTATTATACTGGGTTTTTTTATTAAATTATATTTCAAATAGGCATATTTTTGATGTATTACAACATATACTAACCTACATAAAATTGTTTTACTCGATCTAGATTTGAGGTTCTTTAAAATAATACATTTTTAAACCCCTAAAATGTGTAAATAATATTAAAACACTTAACTTTGTTGTACCACAATCAAACAAATTGAAGTGTTTTATTGAACAAAAATATATCCATTTGGTTCCAGTTATTGTTACAAAGAATTATTTATTGATTTTTGACTAAGATTTTCCAACCATTTGAAGTTATATGATTGTCAATAATATGAACTAGCATTGTTAAAAAGAAAATCATTTAAGGTTGCGATTTATTATAGGTAAAATCCAACGTTTTTTGTAGTCACTAGTTCTAGCACCATTCATGCTCTGATTATGGGACAATATTACAATACATCGAAATAATCCTAAAACTTGAGGGAATTTTATTGTCAACAATTTAAAACGAATAAGATATTTAGTTTTTTTGTAAAAAAAATCCTAAAAATAGCTATTTTTGAGTCAATTTTATTATCAACAATTTAAAATAAATAAGATATTTAGTTTTTTTGTAAAAAAAATCCTGAAAAAAGCAATTTTTGAGTTATTTATTTACTCCTTTTTAGTCAACAAAAACTTGTACTACGTAAAATTCAAGGGTGTCCGTACATTCTGCACTCAAGTAGCTTAACATTCATTAGAAAAATGTCCATGATATATTACGTTTACCTTTTTGTACTGGAAATAAAAACTTATCTCTAGCAAATGGCCAGGCAGAGTCTGTCTCACTCTAGTATTTTTTCTTTTAAGTATATCTACATATGAAACATAAGCAGTGTATTCTGAACTTCACTTGAAACGCGTGGCGTATGAAGTAAAATTTCGAGTTTGGAAAAGCCTGAAAATTTGGATTTCGAAATGTTACTTCATGCTTAATGAAGGAGTGGAAACACTCGTTGAAAGCTTTAAATCGAACTCTTTTTTAAAAAACAACGATACCTGAACCTTTACACTGTATGCATCGGGATGAACCGGGTGTTTGATTAGGCGGGGTCATCGGCTGTATCACAGAAATTATACATCGTAGCATCTTGCGGTAAAAAATGTCACTGTAAAAGTGACCAAGAAAAATCGCTATAAATTATTTTTAGGTTCATAGCGTTTCCGCATGAGGGTGCTGTCTTTATAGTAAAAGATGAATACAATGTTTATCAAATAAATGCCAAATTAAGCGATGTGAAAAATATGAAAATCTTACATAAGATGCGCGCGAGAACAAAATTGTCTAATTATTTAAATGCCTGTAACTTATGTTAGGTTCTCCTGAATTTAATAAACTTGGGCTCATTTGATAGATAATTGAATGCACTTTAAAACATAATCTACTTTGACTTATTTTAGTTTCGATATTAAGCGCCAGAGGGTGCGATTTAGACAATCGCCGTATTTTCATTATTTCCTTTAAATTATTAAATTATAAGGTATACCTAAGTTAAGATAGGTAATTAAAATAAACAATCGTGTGAAAACTGGTGAAAACTGATGAAAACTGGTGACAACCGCACCCCGATATCTTCATCCTAACCGGAGATATATTGAAATTGGTACAGAATGAGGTATTTTGTAGTAATAGCGCCATCGGATTTTTACTATAGACACTTAATTAAATCAGAATACATAGTATTTGAATGTGCATTCAATTATTTATCAAATTAGTTAAAGTTTATTAAATATGGTTAAGCTTAATTAAAGTTACAACTTAGACTTTTCAATTCTCCTACGCATCTTATGTAAAAGCAAAAGAAACGAGAAGGTAGTTGAAATGAAGCAAAATTTAAAGTAGATTAAGATTTATATATTCTTAACATATGTAGCTTAATTTGGCATTTTAAATAAGATCTTGTTTTTATCCTTGCGATAGAGATTGCGCCCTCTCCTAGCAAAGCTAGATTTAATTATTGTATTTGTTTTATTTTGTTATGTTTTGTTTGTTATTGTTCTAATAAAGTTAGTATTGTAGTAAGTGTTTTTAATTTGTAAATATTCGCTGTTTTAAACATTTTACTAATCTCATAGCCTCCTATACTTTAAGATTTTAAATAATCATGGATTTACTTACATATTCGCTTTCTAAAACATACAAATGTAGGAAAAAGTAATCTCCATTATTCTTTAAATGATTGTTTTTGACCTCTTAAACATAAAACAAAAGAGCTTAAAGGCCTACTAGATTTGAAAATATACTTTTAAATATTTAATTGATGAGGCGGATACATGTTGAAACTCCATAATACTATTTGAAATAAAACAACACAGTTGGGAGGGTTTCACTTTAATTGTTGAACACTGCAACATGTTTCACCACACAGTGGCTTCATCAGGCAGATGAAATAATGATTTTACAAAATACAGGTAAGAGCTTATATACTAATGCAATTAAGTTAATAGAAGGGGGGGGGGTTAATAAGGTAATTAGGCTGAAACTAATACAAACAATTTTGAGCGACTAAATATTGATTAGGGGTGAGTTGTTTACTTCTATTTGGTCATTTAATAGAATACCTTTTTTATTATATTTATTAATTTCTAATTCTTCTAATAAGTTTAATTTACGACTTTTGTTACATTCGTGCAAAATTTTGAATTTAGGGTTAAAGTTATGTTGGTATTCGATTAAATGATTGGCGTAGGTTGAAGAGGTTTTCTTAAATTGAAAGCATTTTTGATGTTCTGAAATGCGATCTGGGAAGCTACGTCCAGTTTGTCCAACGTATACCTTAGGGCAATCTCCACACTCTAGCAAATACACGCCAGAGTTCGTAGTTTTATCAGATTTGTCTTTAGAATTATTGATGAATTTATTAAGTGAGTTGACCGTTCTAAAAGAAGGAGTTAGGTTTAAGGATCTGAGTTTTTTGCTGATGGCAATCGAAGGGGGACCGTTAAATGTTAATGAGCAATATTTATTACTCTGATTTTGAAAATTGGTGGGATATACTAATTTCAGGGCTTGTTGTCTTTGTTTTTTTAAAAAGGATGTCTAAGATGAGCTTTTGACGAAAGCCGTTGTTATTAGCTATTATGAGAATTCTGTTGAGCTCATTATTAAAATTATTAATTGATAGGGGGATAGTGGTTAGCCTATGCAACATGGAATGGTAAGCTGCTAGTTTATGTTGCATAGGATGGAATGATGTGCTATGGATCGTAGTATCTGTATGGGTCGGCTTGTGAAAAATATTGAATTCATGTTTTTGACCTGGATGTGAAATTGTTAAGTCTAAAAAATTAATAGATTTATTAGATTCGATCTCCCTAGTGAATGAAATATCCTTGTGAATTGAATTAATGAAATTTAAAAGTTGATCTAGCTGTCTTTCCGTTCCTGTGAAACAGGTGAGAATATCATCAACATATCTAAACCAGTATAGGCATTTATTAAAAAGTGGGTGTTTACTAATTATTTCTTCTAATGAATTCATGAAAATTTCGGCAAGTAACGGACTGAGGGGATTACCCATGGCTAATCCTTTGTTTTGGATGAAGAAGTTGTTATTGAATTGAAAGTAATTTTGTCGTAAACATTCATTAAGGAGATGAAGAATCTCCGACTTAACAATCGGATTAGTCCCCCGGGCGGTCATCTCCTTAATGAATGTTTACGACAAAATTACTTTCAATTCAATAACAACTTCTTCATCCAAAACAAAGGATTAGCCATGGGTAATCCCCTCAGTCCGTTACTTGCCGAAATTTTCATGAATTCATTAGAAGAAATAATTAGTAAACACCCACTTTTTAATAAATGCCTATACTGGTTTAGATATGTTGATGATATTTTCACCTGTTTCACAGGAACGGAAAGACAGCTAGATCAACTTTTAAATTTCATTAATTCAATTCACAAGGATATTTCATTCACTAGGGAGATCGAATCTAATAAATCTATTAATTTTTTAGACTTAACAATTTCACATCCAGGTCAAAAACATTAATTCAATATTTTTCACAAGCCGACCCATACAGATACTACGATCCATAGCACATCATTCCATCCTATGCAACATAAACTAGCAGCTTACCATTCCATGTTGCATAGGCTAACCACTATCCCCCTATCAATTAATAATTTTAATAATGAGCTCAACAGAATTCTCATAATAGCTAATAACAACGGCTTTCGTCAAAAGCTCATCTTAGACATCCTTTTTAAAAAACAAAGACAACAAGCCCTGAAATTAGTATATCCCACCAATTTTCAAAATCAGAGTAATAAATATTGCTCATTAACATTTAACGGTCCCCCTTCGATTGCCATCAGCAAAAAACTCAGATCCTTAAACCTAACTCCTTCTTTTAGAACGGTCAACTCACTTAATAAATTCATCAATAATTCTAAAGACAAATCTGATAAAACTACGAACTCTGGCGTGTATTTGCTAGAGTGTGGAGATTGCCCTAAGGTATACGTTGGACAAACTGGACGTAGCTTCTCAGATCGCATTTCAGAACATCAAAAATGCTTTCAATTTAAGAAAACCTCTTCAACCTACGCCAATCATTTAATCGAATACCAACATAACTTTAACCCTAAATTCAAAATTTTGCACGAATGTAACAAAAGTCGTAAATTAAACTTATTAGAAGAATTAGAAATTAATAAATATAATAAAAAAGGTATTCTATTAAATGACCAAATAGAAGTAAACAACTCACCCCTAATCAATATTTAGTCGCTCAAAATTGTTTGTATTAGTTTCAGCCTAATTACCTTATTAACCCCCCCCCCCCCCTTCTATTAACTTAATTGCATTAGTATATAAGCTCTTACCTGTATTTTGTAAAATCATTATTTCATCTGCCTGATGAAGCCACTGTGTGGTGAAACATGTTGCAGTGTTCAACAATTAAAGTGAAACCCTCCCAACTGTGTTGTTTTATTTCAAATAATATACTTTTATATGGTGCGCGGTTGAAAATGGGCAAATCTGCCGCCAGACTTTTTACTATATCTTTGGTTAGAATAAAGATATACGGTTCGAAAAACGCGGCTTCTATAAGAACTAAAGTTAACGAGAGTAAACAGTGATTTAAAGTGCTTTCAATTACATATCCAATGAGACTAACTTGATTAATTTCGGTTAATACTAGCAAAAGTTGCACGCAGTTTAATGATTACACTTTTCCACTCTCCTCTTCTTCATATGTGAGAGACGAAGAAACAAGTGAGTAGTTATAATTAAATTGAATTTTGCATAGATTACGATTTGTATATTTTTAACCTAGCTTAATTTAGTAGTTTTTGATAAAAATCCGTGTTTGAATTTAGCGATAGATGTTGCGCTCTCTAGCGGCGGAGGTGGGGACTTAAAACTAATTTCCAGTGATTTCTCGTAGCCACTTTCACTCTGTAATTTTTTACCCCAACATGCTACGCTACATAGTTTCTGAGATACAGCCGGTGGCCACGCTTAATCGAACACCCGGTATATACTTACTCAAAATTTAACTAAATGTTCTAAAATCTATCAAATTAAAACATCTAAAAATAGAAATACTATTTTTTTTAATATTGAAATGTACGTACAGGCTGGTGCATTTTGGAGGTGCCACATATGGAAATCTTTCTTATTTAAATAATAATAATAATAATAACATTTATTACCCTACAAGACATCCCAATTACCGAGTAAAATTACAAAAGTAAAAATTCTCAGAATAATAAAATAATATATATAAATAAAACAAAATTAAAAAAATAAAGATCACGTGATATAAGTTCATATTCTATTTAAAGAAAATAAATTAAATATATAGAAATTATAATAGAATAATGACAAAATAACAAATAAATAACAATAGTTAGTCTATGCAGCCGTTTGTTGTTACTAATATCAAGTATTAGAAATAATGTTCTTAAATTCACGTCCAAGTGAAAAGTAAATGAGTGGCAAATGTGTTGTAAACACAAAAATACGACGCATCGGGGACAGTTCCAAGACATTAGTTTAAGCATTTTGAACATGAAAGCTGCTACAATGACGTACGTTGTTAAACAATTAATATTATAGAATGATCTAGTATTACGTATGATGAACCCAAGAGCTCTGTTAGCTTTTGAGAAAATAGCGCTGTAATGATGTTTAAGCGTAAAAAGCGAATCATAGGTTATCACTAGGTATTAAAATACAGAGAAGCCTTTCAATTGACTGATTATTATCAACGGTATATGTATATATGATCGGATTTCTTCTACGCGAATAAGTCACAACTTTGCATTTGGAAACAATAAGATAGAGGTTATTAGTTTGGCACCATATACAAAGTATGTCAAGCATATTTTGTAATTGCAAACAAGATAAAGAGTCAAGATAAAGAGTCATCTATAGTTTAAGTTCATCGGTAAATAATAAATGTTTACAATCTAAAATGAAGCTCAAGTCATTTATAAAAAGAAGGAAGAGTAGTGAGCCAAGGTTTAAGCCTTGAGGTACACTAGAACAAGCCAAAAATGTCTTTGATTTAAATCCAATTACCCAAACATTAAGTGGACGATCACATAAGTATGAGTTAAATAACTTAATTAAACTGATATGGAAACCGTAATTATTATGTTTTTGCAATAGTACAGCATGATCAACACGGTCGAAGGCCTTCGCAAAGTCTGTATATATACAGTCGATCTGACCTTTACCATCGAGTTCGTTGCACACATACTCATTGAAGCAAGAAATTTTAGCTCATGCGCCACGCGTATTACCACTGTTGTCAACTTAAATTAAATATATACTGCTTTAGATACTGCTTTAGAAGTATATTTTTACCTTCACGAAGTTTCAGTGTTTTATACGCGTGGCGCATGAAGTAAAATTTCGAGTTTAGAAAAGAATAAACATTTGATTTGGTCGCTCTTTTTCGCTACGCGACCAAACCAAATTCTCGAGTTTTTCTAAACTCGAAATTTTACTTCATACTTAATCAAGGAGTGGAAACACTCGTTAGAAGTTTTAAATTTAACGTTTTAAAACACAACAGATTCTTGAAAATGTACAATGTATTTAAAACTTTTTAACTTATAATTAATTTATTTTTATTGATTGTACATTTGAATAAGAGCGATAATTCGAATCCTTTGTGAGGATTCAAATCATTTTTGAACATTCGAATCCTATTTGAGGATCGAATCCTTATAGAATGAATCGAATCACCTAAATTTAAATTCGCATACGAATCCTTCCAAAAAAATGTAAATTACCCGGATTACGAATCCTTATTTAAAAAAGTATTCGATACTTCTTTCGAATCCTCTAAAAGCCCAGCCCTTCATTTTTTTTAATTTTTAGCACACAGAGATTTATACATTTCCAAATTCGTTTCGGATTATACTCTCGTATCATTCGGTCCGTTCCCCCCTCGCGTCTTGGATTTTTTAAATTGAATCCGGCACGTTCGGGGATAATCCCTCTATCAACAGTAGGCACACGAGTTGCGCCACTAAATTGTAATTAAAATAAATACCGATGAAATATATCCGCGCTGCGCGACGGAGATTATCACTTTTCGCGCCCTGCGTGAGATATCATATTTTTATAAAATTTCACAACCGCCGGAGCATAGCTATAAATCCACAGTGCAAATATTATTAATTGTTGACAGACACTATCAGCACTTCTGAAAAACTGAAACTTGATGATTTTTGTAAAAGCCAGCGAGTGGCAGGTGTGAAAATATATAATTTCACGCTTGATTGTAAAAGTAAACAAAGGCAGTGTAGGTTTGTATTTTTGTTAGAAAATTCTGTATTATTAATGTAAGAAAGAACTCTAGTTCTAATCAAATTAATCACCAGAAACATTAAATTTTATTAACTGTTTTATTGCAAACAAAACGAGCGTAAGAACTTTCTTCAGCATGAAATATTGGTTGATATTGATCAACAATTTAGAATTTCGAAAACGAAACACTACTGTAAATTTGTCTAGGTAAATGGCGTTTTCTTAACTCTAAATTTTACTTCTTGCTTAATCTAGGCCTGAAAATACTTTTTTTATAGGTGCTTTATTTTAATTTTATTAAAAATCAAATAAATTATTATACAGGGTGTCCAAAGATTTATTCTTAACTTAGAGCGTGATTGAACATCTTTTAGAACTCCCTTTTATACCTTTGTTTTATGAAAAGTCTAAATATTTTTCAAAGCGTTCTTTTTTTAATAAATAATTATTATAAAATATATTTTATTTATTGTTTGAGTCTTCAATTGTCAACCTGTTGGTGTTAAAATAATCTATTTTTGTATTTTTACCGTTAGTTTTCGTATTAGATATAACTTATTATACATTTCTTAAACGGGGAAAAATATCTTTTTAATGGTACCACAGCCAACATAAACCTCCATAAGATTAAACAAAGTTGACCCTTGTAACTCATATGATAACAATTTTTGAAAATCTGAGTACACTACGTGATTACTGTTAAAAAATGTGTCATAGAAGCATTCAAATTAAATTCGATTTGCTCTGAAAATAAATGAGCAATAACAGAAAATTAAAAATCAAAAATTCACTTTTTTCTTTATTGCGCCTGAAGTACGTACAATATGAAAAGTTTTTTTTATGGGGTTTAGTATAACTTTAGTTAAGGAGTATTTCACTTTATTTAACCAAATCTCTATCTCTTATAATAATGGAGACCCTCATGTTGAAAATTAATCTGTGGACACCCTGTATATAAACTAAATTTAGATACTCAAAGTCTTCTAGAGATTTTTTTTGCTGTTCTTACAGAAATAGCTAATATTGTATCAAGCACTATACAGAAACTCTGTATTAATTTTTAGAATTTAAAATAAAATAAAACCATTTAGGAAAATTCGCACTTATTAATTGAAATAGTCGCTAATGTGTTTCTAAAAGATTTTATAAATAAAACTAATTATCTTATTGTTAATTAATCCGGTTATTATAGAAATAAATCACTCTTTGTTCTTTTACATGACAAGGTTTTCAATTATACAGGCATAAGAGAGGTTACGAATGAACGAACTGCCAAGTTGACAGAATATAATCGATTATCAGGAAACAACTGTCACACTCAAAGATATTAATCTGTGCTGCGGATATTAAAAAAGAGCATTTTTCAGATATTCAATATTATAAGAGGATACGACACATCTGGTAAATGCGCTGGGACAAAATGTATATTAATAAAAATCGTCAAGAAGGGAATTAACAGTGCTTACATATTGAAACCGATGATCTCGTTCGAGCGTTAAATTTTGATTAATACTTATAAATCTCAACATAAGTAACTTTTCCTAGCAATAATCTTCTACCACCTTTATTCATCATATTTGATTGTCACGAGAAAATCAGGAATCCAAACTTGTGTTTTGGTTGAATATGGTTTCTTTTAATAGACAATTTTTCTTAAAACATTCACGATTAAATAAATTAACTCAAAACGTATTTATACTGACACACGTCTCAATAAATAAATCGTTTAACTGTAACCCAACTCGCCTTTGCCCCAATGAAAAATTGATAAGGAAACGTTCAAGCGAAATTAATTAGACTTTCCACAACTGCGCCGAATCCGGTATGACGTTCATGTAAACTTTCACATACGTTCGCGTTCGATAATTTTCAGGTGAACTTGAGACCAAACCAAATTTTCAGGCTTTTTTAAACTCGAAATTTTACTTCATGCATAGTCTGGGAGTGGAAAACACTCGTTTTAAGCTTCAAAGTGAACTCTTAAAAAAGAGCGTATGCATATATACCTAATATACCCAATAGAAAATTCCCTGCATGTATACTTAAAAGAAAAATTTCCTATATTAACAGATAGATAGGGTTGACTATTTGCCAAATCTACTGAATGCGCATTCGATTCAACTAACATTTTCGTTTGAGCTTACAGAAAATCAACATAAAGGCATTATTTATTTCTGTAAATACCTGAACTATTCAGTAGATGTGAAAATTGGAATTATACCACTTAAACTGGCATTTAAAACGATTGTGCACATTAATTAAAATGACTTGTGGCTGGGTTTTTGCAGATTTATTGTTACGAAGACATTGTTAAAATGTGACGTTTAACCTTAAAATTTTATAGCTGCATACCGGAACATACGTTTTCGCATGTTCCATCTAAAAACCATAGCAGACATATTATGAAGTTTTCTGTCTCTTTTCACACACGTAATCTGATGACATCAAACTATTTTCGTATTACATGTATTGGTGTAGAAAGCACTACAAATCAAGGAAACCATGGGACACCTCTCGTAAATCGTACCTAAAACATTTTTATTTACAGACATTTTATATAGATGTATATACAGAATATTACAATACATAGATTTATTAATAAATCTATTTCCGTAAACCGGCTATCGACCAGTGGTCTTTCGGCCTGTCATTATTTATTTATGTAATCTTAGTCATACGAACGTCATGATTATTAATGTCTGTCTAGTTTATTCGTCATGGTCATTCGTCATTGTCGATGAGATGAATTGATGAATGGTGGTTTCTGGATATCTACAATTAGGGGTTATATTAGGGTTGTGGGTAATATATAGGTTATTTTTAATATTGGGTCTAAATGGGTTTAGGGCGAATTTATCTGCGAGGAGTTGTAAATGGTTATCAATAGGAACAAGGTTGCATATCTGATGAAGGGGTTGATTTGACGGATTGCAGGTTTTAAGGATGTTTAATTTTGGTAAGTTCTCTAAGGGCTGATCTTTCGGCAACTTGGAGGTTATTTAGGACAGCAGGACGGGGATTGAAGAAGAGGATGGCAGAATAGTCGAGTAGAGGACGGCATATTATTTTATAAATATGCACTGTGGTTTTTGTCGTGATACCTTGGTTGCGGTAGGTTAGAATACCGAACGCTCTACGTTACTTTTGCCTTGTGGTTGTAGAAGTGGGTTTGAAAGTGAATTTTTTATCAAGAGATAAGATATTAACATGTGATATTAAATTATTATTTACTGTGACGTTGTGGGTGCGAGGATGGTAGCGATGATTTCAAATATTGTATAATTCAATATGAGGCGGTATATTTGTTTGGGAAGTAGTTGTTTCAGTAGATATTTATTGTTTTAGAAGTCTTATAAAATTAGACTTATTTTTAAAGTTTAGTTTTATATTATTGTAATTTTGTGTGTTATGAACGATAGTAAGCTTAAATTAGGACTTATCACAGAAACACCATCAGTAGTAATAAAAACTAATTTAAAAAGAAGGAGGTGGCACTGTTCAACAACATTTATAAATGCAGCAAAAATATCTTCTCTTACACGATATTATCTTCAAAATTTTAGTTTTTATTTTTAAAACTGGAAAATAAGATTTCGCTGCAGCAATTAAAGATTAGCTTTATTAACTCTCCATAACACTGAACGGCTTTTTGCCTTTGCTTGTAAATAGCACACGTTTAACGAAGCAATAACGAGTGATATTGGTTTGTTTACTAATTTTGTTAGGTAGAAGATCCTTTCTATAAACGCATTATCTTAAATGTTCGTATCTAGGATTATTTTTTGGAAAATCCTCGTCCTATTGTTCATGCAACGATCGGAAATTTCGCTCAATGTTGCTTTTTTCGGAATAGCAGAATTTTTTTTTATATATTATCTTTATTGGCCTCGGATACTTGTCCATATGGCCAGCTCAATATTTATTTAGGATAAAACAAGGATACAATTCTTCACGTTAAGGGGTCTTTCATAACGACTTTTATAATCTTTACACAGCACATTACTCGACCACGGAACGAAGGGATTGATAACACAGGTATAAAACAGAGGATAAATTATATTTTCATATTTGAATTTTTAATAAATTTCACCATGCAGTCAAAAACATCTATATTGTTAATGGAAAGAAGATTTATGAGATTAAACGGAGGTAAATAATTTAAACAGGCTAAGTTATTCATGAGGATTGTTCTAGGTTGCTCAGTTAATGCACACGAAAAAAAAAATATGATTTAGGTCTCCATCTTCGGCACCACAAGTGCATACTTTGCTAGCCAGTACACCTATTTTATGGAGATGCGCTGGAAAACATCCATGACCCAATTTGAGGCGTGTAGTAGTAGATGACAAAAATCTATTGGTCATAGTTTGGAAAATATATGCTGATTTCTCTGGCAAGGTTGGATGTATAAGATAGTATTGACTATGACTACTTTCTGACTGTTCTAAGTATGTTATTTTCCATTTAATCTCCATACTGTATTTATATGTTTGTAAAAGGTCAGAGTAAGGGATTTTGATATTTTCTTTCTCTGTAGCTGATTTAGCCGGTTTATCTGCCATCTCATTTCCATAGATACCACAATGCGCTTTAATCCGAACAAAAGTTACTTTAATAGGTAGTAGAGAGTAACATAATTGGTTTATAGTACTTATAAGGTTTGTTCTGAATATGCCATTGTTTAATGATTTTATAACGGATAGAGAGTCTGAATATATAATGATATTTGAAAATGATGCCAACTTATCGCGGTTTGATAAACACCAACTAAGAGCTTTATTGATGGCTAAGGCCTCTAATGAGAAAATTGTTGCAAATGTACATACCGATGCAGAGTAGGACAATTTAAATTCTGGTATAAAGCAGGCAATGCCTGCATGAGCTAAACTTTTACTTGCATCCGTATATACAGACAAAGCATTTGAAAATGTGTTTTTAATTTCCTTATACAGTGCATGATTTTCGATACTGTTCTCACCAAATTGTGCAACCACACTAGAAATTTTTTTTAAATAAGCTTCGTTTGGATATTTATATGACGTATGGTTTTCAATATATGATGCATAATATGCGGTTGATCTAAATGCCACTGCTAGTGGTGGACATCTTTTTTTTCCAATAAGCGTTAGTAAGGCTATCTATACTGAGATTATATAATTTCGGGAATATCCTCCCTTTTGACCTAAGTTTGCTGATAAATTTTTGTGCGATGTACTCGCGTCTATAGCTCAGAGGTATTTCTTGGGCTTCTGCCAAGGCAGCAATATTGGGTGACGATTTCATAGCTCCAATACATATTTTAACAGCCTTGTATTGGATACGATCTATGATATTCAAGGTGGTTTTACACGCACTACCATAGAGTGTACAAGCATAGTCAAGTATAGAACGAATATAACATTTATAAAATAATAATGAAATACTCGTATCAGCTCCCCACCAAGTCCGAGTTATAGTTTTAAGTAAATAAATTCCCTTTTCGGATTTTTTGGATACTTGATTTACATGCTCTTTCCAGGTAAGTGTTTTGTCCAGAATGACACCGAGATATTTTTGACTCATTCGAATTGGTATTGGATCTTCATCCCATAATAATTGACTTATTGGAGGTATTCTGTGTCTAGTAAATATCACAATAGATGATTTATTATGAGAAAGTTGTAAGTTATAATTAAGCAGCCAGGAATGAATGAATCTAACCATTGTAGTTAGCACATCTATTGATTGTGTGTATGATTTTTGTCTTGAGAATAAGCAGAAATCATCTGCGTATTGTATTATATTCACAGTGCTGGGACAGTGTTTTTGTATGTCAGAACAATAAACATTGAACAATAAGGCACTAAGAACAGAGCCCTGAGGTAGGAATAGCAGAATTGCAGATTGAACAACAATATTTTTTATCAATCATACTGAAACATAAATTATTTTTCAGAAAATCTTACCGGAGGTTGATCGATCAAATAAAATGCATTTACTCGAACTACAACACTTAAAATGCGAAAATAATTTGATGTATTTATAATATTTAGGTCCTTTGTATACAGGGAGATTTTCATCTAAGTATACATACCAAAAATATACTGTATACGCTGTAAAGTTTCGGATATTCGTCGTATTTGAGAAAATGTTTAAATTAAAGCTATAAACGAGTGTTTTCCACTCCCAGATTAAGCATAAAGTAAAATTTCAAGTTTAGAAAAGCCTAAAAATTTGGTATGGTCGCGTAGCGCGAAGCGCGGAGCGACCAAACAAAATTTTCAGGCTTTTCTAAACTCGAAATTTTACTTCATGCGCCACGCGTATAAAACACTGATTACAAGTACAGTTTAAAATATACTAGTAAAACAGTATGATAAAAAATTATATTTTGTACTTTACAATATTTGACGTGGGACGGGGCTCGTACTAATATTGGTAGATTTATAATATCTAAAAAGTAAAATTAAAACTGTCATGAGATAGAACAAAGTGAAGATTGAGAAAACAACCCTATTTTTAAAGTAAACCTAAAATTAAATATACAATCTTAACAATTAACTTTTTCAATAATAAACCTAATAATAGAAATTAGATATTTTAAATAGTTTTTTTATTGCAATAATTCCAATGTAATTTACACTTATATGGTACTTGCTGTTAAGTATAATTTGTGGCTTTTTAATTGTACGTTTTGCTTATTTCCAAAGCCAATACCCTTAAATAATAAATATATCTAAAAAATACAAAAGGATTAACAGAATTCGACCCAGTTTAGCGCACGTATTTTTCCCCATCCCGTTCTGAAAGCGCTGATAGTTCGCAGTCCGTTGTTGGCTCATTCTTCCTTTGTATTGTGGGAATATATCGTGGAAAATGCTGCCATATATTTGCTTGAAGCTGCAATGCCCCGTCCCAGGTGGGCTGTTGATCAGCCATTTGATAGTTTAGTATCGTTTCTTCTAAAAGCCACTCTGCCCCTCGGAATCTAACACCCTCTACCCCTTGCATCAGATACGTTTGATTTTACCTTATTTACAGCATGTGTTGCCCAACTCGAATAAATTCACCGCACGCTGAATTATGTATATCTTGTAGCCCTTTTTTCGTTTCTTTTCTTTTATCTTGATTTATTATTATAATCAGTTAGGTATTAATAAAAGTAATTTGTTACAAATAAGAAAAATTAAAAATTTCACAGAAATACGAATTACAGGTTGGATTTAACAAAAATTGAGAAAATTCAGAAAATCATACATCAGACAGACTAACAAATTATTAATATGATTATAAAAATGTTATAAAACTAATTGTAATTGTTGTATAAATAAAGATGTACTCTACAGAGTTAGGAAAAAATATGGGAACACCAGATTTCTGGCTAAACTATACGTGCGATGAAAAAATACTCTTAATATACATTTTTGTAGTCGTTTTCATCTAATCAAGGACGTAATCTGATTACCAACAGTTATCCTATTTTTTTAGGTGTAACGTCTTCGTTCTTTTTAATGGAGCACCTTTTATATTTTAAACTTTTTGGATAAACACTTGTTAAACAATTACAATGATCTCAAATTTGGTGAGTGTGCGACTTGTGGTTTTTAGATAGCTGTTTGCTGTTGTTTATCTCTTCTTACAAACAAATATAAATCTGAAAATAACATTCGCTGTAATTTATGCATAATTCGAGAACAAATTATCGGACCAACCTTTTTAAGAGAAAATTTGACAAAATCAGCAACAAATTTCTAAATTAACAAGTATTATGAATACTGCAAGCATGTAAATATTTTTGAAATGCTTATACTTTATTATTTGACAAAATTAAGAATAATAAAAATTCTTAAAGTTTTAAGAGAATAAAATTTATCTAAATTTAGAAAGTGCTCTGAAATAATCAAGATTAAGAAACATTTATTAAAGAAGTAAATGAACGAAATTTGATGAAAATAATGAACATTGAATGTTGCAGAGTCGCATAAGTTAACACTAAACATTAAAATGTACTAAAGCTAATTAAAACCGTTAAAACTATATAAAATTCTACACTTTTTCAAATTCACGCTGGCACTAAACACCCAACATCTTTTAGGATAATTAAAAACTTAAAATACCAATTCAAAATAATCACATATCCCAAAACTACTACTTTGTTTTAAAAATATCATCACTAATTGTTTAAACCATATATCTGGATAAAATGTTTAAGAATGATTTAAAGTTTTAAAGAAAAGGACGCTGAATCCCAAACATTTATACTAAATATTAAAAAAAATTACATTGCCCAACACCACTACTTTAATTTTAAGTTTCGTTACTAATTGAGGCGTTGATTTAATTGATTTTTATTTATTTACTGATAGTATAGTCACTCAATACTATCAGTTATCTATATTAAGTAATAAAATTAATTGTAAAAAGTTTTTTTAATTAACTCAAAACCTAATTTTTGGACAAATGCTGTTTATGAAATCATGCCTCAATTAGTAAAGAAATTTAAAAATAAGTAGTGGTCTTGGGCAATGTAATTTAGTAAGTTTATTTGTATTAAGAAAAAAATAAGGAAAACAGATATATGTTGTTTTTAACTGAAACAGGCACCATGTTACAATAAACTTGTTTATTTTATAAAATACACTAACATGAAATAATCATTCGTAATTGAGAATAACATTCTTAAAAATAAACTATTTTCTACACTGAAAAAAATTAAACGACCCCTAATCCTCACATCTACTGCTATTATCTTCGTTCTCTACTTCTGGCTGTTCATATCCACTGCTGCAACTCTTCTCCAAAAAGATTTTTTTTATAAAACTGGTTGTTTTCTGGATTTTCGAGAAATTCCATACAGTTTTGGATTTTTACTAGAGCTATGTCGAGGACAAGCGCTATTTTTATTAGAAACGATGTGGACTTATGCTATTTTTACCGAAGCAGCCTTGTAACTTTTTACACGTTTAGTTTTTAAAGAAGAACATCGGATAGCTTGCAAAATACTCTACCAGATGCCGCTAAAATGTCGATTTATACAAACAACTCATGTTGTTTATTAAAAGATTGAAACATTAAAAGCGCGATTCTTTACGCAATTTACAAGTAACTAACTTACAAAAACTATATCAAACACTCATTAAAACAACTACTTCCGGAGCTAATGCCCCGACGGACATTGGATTACACAAGCAGTGTTTGCTGTTACATACAGTTATTTAGGCCATCTATAAACGCGTTTCAAGATTTATCTCTTTTCAGTATAGCTTTGCCGTCTTCACGTCTTCAAACGAATAACTGGGAGGGTTATTTTATTTTTTACTAATATTTTTAGGAAATACTCCATTTGTTTTTAATCTTTAGATTAGAATTAAAATTCAATTAAATTGAATAATTTCCCCTTTCATTTGTCAATTGTTACGTTCTGGATTGAATATGTTACCCAGAGTGAAAGTACTCACCTGGTATGTATGTATATAAAAGTGTTTTAATAATAGTTTCTAAACTTATTTATTGCCTGCCCAATACACAAACACTTATTGTATAATCCAATGTCCGTCGTGGTATTAGCTCGGGAAGTAGTTGTTTCAATGAGTGTTTGATTTATTCTTCGTAAGACAAATGTGCGTAAAGAATCGCACTTTTAATGTTTTATATTTATGTTATATTTTGTTAGATTATTATGTTCTAAAAATGTCTTAGTAGATTGAAAAGGCAAGCATGTTGATTTCGGATTAGGGGCTTTAAAAGCGGAATTAGAAGAGTAAGATGTATCCATCGGTGCTGACCCGTATAAATTCCCGAAAATCCACTTTGCTAAGCCCTCGCCCTGAACAGCTTATATATGCACGCCCTGAAACATTGGATCCGTTTTAACTTACACCACCTAAAAAATCAACTAGCTCAAATCCCTTAAAACATTTCTAAATTATTTTCATACAAAAGAGCAGAAAAGATGATTGATATGAAATTATAGACATTTCAATAAAATTCACATTAGTTAGATATTCATTTTATTTATTATTTTAAGGTATTCTGTGAAGTGGAAATTATTTTGACTATAATTATACTTTCGGCGAATGCTTTAGAAAAGGCTTATTTAAAAATCATATTTTGATAATTTTTTACGAACTTGAAATTAAAAAAGAATCTTCTCCAAAACGAATTAATTCCAAAAAATTCTAGCTGCAAATATCAAGTTTTTGAGTTATTTTTGCTTGGTCATCCACGTGACAAACACGCGGATTTTATTTATGGTTATATTAAAAATTTATTAAAAAAGTCATATGTCGATAACGAATAGACGGATTTTGATGATATTTTTGGTTTTGTTATAAGGAATTATTGGATTTGCAATGAGCAGATGTTGAAGTAAAAATAAGCCGGCTGGACGGTTTGCGTTATTCAGGGCAATTATAACTATGCCAAATATTTGGTGTTAAATTCGCAATGTTGGAAATCGACGGCCTGGAAATTATCCACTTCTGGATGATTTGCCGCGTCAAATATTTTATAGGCATTCCTAAATCAATACGAGACTTCATGTTAGATAAACACACTAGTAAATTTCCTGATGACTGCCAAAATTAATTGGTAAAATATGTTATATAATCAAACAATTCAATAAAAAATGCATACTTTCTTTAATTATATAATTAACAAAAGTTCACTATAACAGAGTTGTTAAAGTATAAATGTTTGTATTTAGTATATATGGTTGAGAGTTAATCCTTTCTGATCGTTATTATTTATTATACGAGGGTCATTCTATAAATGATGCACATCATTTTTTATTTCCTTACATGATTATTTTTTTTATATAATCTCTTTATAACCCCTTAATCTTCCTACTACTTTACAATACCATCTAATACGCCATATTTTTTCGTCTGACGAAGGGCTCGGGTGCCGGCGACAGAAAGCACTTTTAGAAATGAATAAGGACGTCCTGGCATGGGTCGTTTTAGCTTTGGGAATAAGTAAGAGTTTAGTTGACGTATGTCAAGACTGCAAGGTAGATAAGGTAACACTTCACAACTGTAATCGCACAGCTTTTCATGTATGACATTGGCAATGTGCGCAGAATGTGGCCCAGCCTCTAGCAACTGAGGTCGGAATATCTGTATTATTCAGTTCAGTTTTCGAATGATATCACAATAATATACTGCTGTGATACTTCATCCACATGGAACTCTGTCTGTCATAATAAGGCTTCAAACTTCGGGCCAGAAATAAATCGGGCCCGCGCCATCATGATTCTAGTCCGCGACCAGAGATACATTTTATAACAATTTAGCGTTAACATTTTTTTTAAATTAATATACAATTAGTAATGTAAAATTACCGGTAATTTAAAATTAGATAATATTCTCGGTAATATTACTGGAAACATAGTAACAGGTTACGGTTCAAAATTGCCATACGCAATGTTTCTCCTTACATATTTAAATTTGCCACTGTAATGGTAATATTTTTCCGTAGTTAACCTTGAGTAATTAAATGTATTTCTAGAGGTGTAACCTATAGGCATTAATTACCTAGCAAGTAATTGGGTTGCATATGTTCGTTACTAGTTTCTAGGATTTCTGGAAACGAATTTCTGTTTGTTTATTTCGTTTGGTGATTATCTATTTAATTAACTCTCGACGGTGGATCTTATCTGTTTTAATGTATAACACATTCGAGTCGGTATACAGTTAGTTTTAGAATGAGCCGGAAATGCACTAGAGATTTTTAATTTTTCGCGGTTATTGGGTTGGGAGAAAAATTGTTCTTTAAGATGGCCGGAATATCCGGTAAGGGAAGTTCAACAGGTTGGTGTGTGGTGAAGAACGGTTGTGTTATGTTATGTTATGTTATGGGGTCGGTGGGTCGTGTGGCCTCTGGGCCTTTCGAAGTTACCTCGACCTAATAGATCTTTTGTAATTATCCCTGACCTACTTGAGTCCCTCAATGTCTAGACTTCTTATGAAGTCTACTATAACTTGAGGGTTAATGTATACCAGTTCCTCGGTGTTTAAAGTGAATTTAATATTGGAAATTCTTCTCTAAATGGAAATGTGCTGAGTTTTACATATTGGAATTCGTGTCTAGGGGTTGCGTTCCTGGATTTAGTGGACGATTAATCAATTCAGTGGCGTTCACTTGTTCTTCAGTGGTTATGTTGCGTGTTCACAAATTTTTGGACGAAGAGTAAGCGGTCGAGTCTCAAATTCCATTAAATTTCTGCGAATCCTAGTTGTGTGATGAAGAGGAGTCGATGCAGTTGAGATTGATGTCGTAGAGTGGTAGTCGGTGGAATTAAAATTCATAAAGGATGACTGAAGTCAAGAAAACGTTCGCTCGGTTATGTATATTTTTATATTTGAATTTCTATTTTGAGTCAATTTAACTAGGTTTATTATTTTTCTTTTTTATTTTTTCACATCATAGATATTTAAAACACTTAATTCAAGTCTAAATTTAATTATGGATATTTGTTATTAACAGAGTTAGAGACCAGCATTTGAAGTTCACCTGTTAGTTTACTCATCATGTATCTGTCGTAGGTATTTTACAACAGCTGCGTGGAATCGTCGAGGTAGCGCTACCAGCGATTCAACGTTTGACAATAATAATTAATCATCTTAGGTAAGTGATACATATTTTATTTCTGAGGAATGAACTTGACATGTGATATTTAAATGACGGGTCATAAATAATTTGTATTATTTAAATGTGAGTGACAATTGGGTTGTTGGATATAGGCAACACAATTACCTTAACAGTATTTCTGGTAGCGATAAGCAATATTTTGTTTACATTAAATTATTGTATGCTTTAGCTCTGGCATTGTTATCAGTCAGGTAACATAGCTTAAATCTTAATCAAATAGTTTATTATACAATTCATTTTATAATGAAAGATGTGAAATAATTCTAAGAAGGAAAATTAAAAGGTTAGGGTTTATTGCTAACAGAATTTGTTCCTTATTTACAATTAAAGCATTTGTCATTCGGTTTTTCTAATTGCTGGCGAATTTCTTTAACCATTATTTATTTTCTTTCCAACTTGGTTTCCGAATTGTACTAAGGTAAGTTCCAGACGGACCGAAGGATTTTAATTACAATTCGGTGGCGCTCTTTTATATCGTTGGGACCCAGCCACTTTATCGGCTGACAGCGGGGTAAATCGTTCGGTTCGGGGACTTGCATGCCACATGGTTATTGAATCATAGCGTTTGTTTTTAAATTGTGATTTATATCAGTTGATATAAGGGAGTGCTGCCCAGGAGGTAACTGGGACGGTAACAAATGACGCCCAACGTGGTTGAATTTAATTTTGCAAGTTAGGTTAGGTTGGTTTATAGTGTCCTCAACTTAAACTTTCTCTTTTTCTGTTGCGATAAGTGGTAAGCCCTTGTTTAATTCTTGTTCAGTATCCTTAAGGATAATTTCCATTATTGCTCAAAATTCTTCCTCCAGAGATATTTTCCACATTGTAGAGATTTATTGTGTTTAGTCGAGATAGATGTAAAATCCTAATTAGGTTTGGCGTTAAGTGTTGAAAGGATAACATACAAAAAAAGAAAGATAGTGGTATTTATCAGTGTTATTGTGGGTATAGGTTTTCTTTTTTTTTTGGAAGAAAATGGCGGACGATCTGGTGATGATTACGGAATATTTGACAGTGGAAGAGCTCAAGTATGTTTAAAAGCCTTGTTAGCGTTAAAGAGAGTGAGTGCTAGTTTATCTTCTATTAGTGTTACTATTGTAGTGGAAGATAAACTTAAGGTTATTACAGAGTTGGTGGCTAGTATGGAATCTTTGACGAGGATATTCATTGCGGGTAATCGTAGAAGAAAGAAGGAACGCCTTTTGTCAGGCTCAGTACATTTAATAGGTCGTTTAAAGAAATTATCTGAGTTCACATTGTCAGTAGATCAAACTAGTGAGCGGGAGAATTTATTGACTCATATACTTGAATCGACAGGAACTTTAGTAAAGCGTAGGTCAGTTAGTACAGATCCGGACATTAGTTTAGCGTTGGCAGAGGGAGATGGTGAGGCAGACGAAGGTGATGAGGATGAGGAGGTTATCATTACTACACCTACAACCGGAGGTTTTAGATATCGTTCTCACCAGTAGAGAAGTGGCATGTGAAGTTCGGTGGCGATTCTAAACTGACTTTGCATCAATTCTTGGAACGTGTCGAGGAATTGAAACATGCAGGAAATGTTTCCGATGAAGAGATATTTGTTTCTGCTATTGACTTGTTTCAAGGCAAGGCCTTAATGTGGTTCAGGGCAAATAAAAATCGATGCGATGGTTGGACTGGGCTAACAAACTTGTTAAAGAAACATTTCGAATCTCCAGATTATCGTCCTAGGTTATTTAACGACATCATCATGCGCACTCAACATCCTCCCGAGACATTCGTGGAATATTTTTCGCGTATGTCAGCTATGTTCAATAGGTATTGGGATATTTCAGAGGAAATCAAGTTGAGTATCCTTATTAGAAACCTGTCACCATTCTATACTATGCAGCTACCTGATGTGTCTTCATTACGTGAACTTGAAGAAGATGTCTGAAGATCGAGGTGAAGAACTTTTGTACAGATAATTACAAACCGCCGTCTCGCAGTCGTAGTAAATATGTTAAACCCGATTTAGCGTGTATAGGATCGAAAACTTCTTCTGTGGCTAGTAACCCTAGTGCTGTTATGGAAAGGCGAACACCGTCAACTAAATTAAGTTGTTACCATTGTCGAAAAGAAGGTCATATTAAATGTGATTGTCCATCCTTGAAGAACCGTGTTTGTTATCGTTGTGGTGTGTGTTCGTACGTGTACAAAATTTAATCCGGGAAACGTACCGGGAAGAACGTAAGAGGTCGTAAGAGTTCTCCACCTCAGTTAGATATTTCGACCAAAAATTCAAACTCGTCAAATAAAATAATCTTAGACTATGTTCTATCACATGTTTCTGAAGATCGTCGTCCTTATTTAGAATTGATGGTTTCCGGGGTGAAAATTTTAGGTTTACTGGATTCTGGTGTGAGTAGAACATTGGTTGATTCGGCAGGTTTTAAATTTCTTCAAAGTTTGTGGTTTAAATTATCCGGGTATAGTAGTAGTAGGTTTACTGGATTCTGGTGCGAGTAGAACATTGGTTGATTCGGCAGGTTTTAAATTTCTTCAAAGTTTGGGGTTTAAATTATCCGGGTATAGTAGTAAATGCACAGTGGCAAATGGTGAATCATGTAAAGTTATTGGGGTTGTGTCGGTCCCGTTTACGTTGTTGAATAAAGTTCGAGTCATAGATGTTTTAGTTGTTCCCGAGCTGTCCCATAAGCTAAACTTAGGGATAGATTTCTGGTTTAGTATGGGCATTGTGCCTAATTTAAAAGAGGACGTCTGGCATTTTGTTAGTGATAGGGAAGCTGTTGAAATAAATACGATCGAGAGTGAATGCTCTCTTACTACATCTTAAAAAGTTGCTGATTTCACGAAAGTTAAAGTCAGGAAACACGACACTTGGTCGTACAACTTTAGTGGAACACGAGATCGATACTCTTCGGCGCACGAGACCAAATAAACAACGCTTTTATCCAGTTTCTCCTGTCAAGAATAAGATTATTGAAGATGAAGTTATTAAGATGGAAAAGGAAGGTGTGATAAAGCCCTGTAAAAGTCCATGATCGTCACCGGTGTGTTTGGTCCCCAAAAAGGATTCATCTTACCGATTTTGTGTCGATTATAGACTGCTTAATGCTGTAACGAAGAAAGATGCCTATCCACTTCCTCTAGTTTTATATATCTTAGATATGCTTCGGGATGCTAAATATCTGAGCACATTAGACATTAAAAGTGCATATTGGCAAGTCCTCATAGCGGAGTCTAGTAAAGCTTTTGCTGTACCATCCGGGTTATATCGCTTTCGCGTAATGCCTTTTGGATTGTCAAATGCTCCGGCAACTTACCAACGTCTAATGGATCAGGTCTTAGGGTGTGATTTGTCCGACAAAGGTTTTTGTTATTTAGACGATATAGTGATCGTTACGCAGGATTTTGAAACCCATTTAAAAATTTTAGAAACTCTGTTTGATCGTTTAAGTGACGCTAGGTTGATGTTGAGTGTTGATAAATGTAGTTTTTGTAGACCGTAAATCAAGTATTTGGGATTCATCGTTATTCAAATGGTTTACACCTAGATCCAAAAAAGGTACAGGCCATAGTGAATATTCCTTCTCCGAAAAATGCGAAGCAAGTTAGATCGTTGGTTGGTACCGCTTCGTGGTATCGTCGTTTCGTTCCTAATTTCGCTAGTGTGATAGCCCCCTTGACTTATCTAACAAAAAAGAAGGTTAAATTTGACTGGTCCGATGAGTGTGAGAAATCGTTTAAGGAAATTAAATAGTGTCTGATTTCGGCTCCCGTATTACGTTATCCAGATTTTACTCGTCCATTTTGTCTTTAGACTGATGCCTCTGCTTTTGGGTTGGGTGCAGTCTTAACGCAGACGTTTGATGAAGGAGAATGCGTTATAAGTTACTTGTCTCGTTCTTTAACTCCACAAGAGAGAAAATATTCTACCACCGAACATGAGTGTCTGGCTGTAATTTGGGCAGTGGAAAAGTTACGGCACTATCTTGAGGGATTTCACTTTACAGTAGTGACCGATCACTACTCCCTGCTATAGTTGTGTCGCCTAAAAGACCCGCAAGGTCGGTTAGCGCGATGGGCGTTGAGGTTACAACAACAACTTCGATATCGTGCATAGAAAGGGAAAAGATCATGTTGTACCAGACTTATTGTCCCGTACAGTACCTGTGGTTAATTCTCTTAACGTCTCTGTTAGTTTTGATTCTTCTTGTGTCAAGGACCCTTGGTATCTTAAAATGTTAGATAATGTCAGGAAATTTCCTCAGCGTTATTCTGCTTGGAGAATTGACGAGGATGGGTGTCTGTATAAGTATGTTCCGTCTAAATACTCTATGTTAGATCCTGATTGTAATTGGAAAACTGTGCTTCCAAGAGAAGAGAGGAAGAGAGTAATTAGGGAAAGCCATGATGAACCTACTTGCGGTCATGGTGGAATATTTAACACTGTTGCTAGAGTTGCTGATAAATACTATTGGCCCAAGTTGAGAACAGATGTTGCGAGGTTTGTAAATCATTGTCATGTGTGCATCAGCACTAAACCACTCCAACAAAGTTCTGCAGGGTTAATGCTAAGTAAGGCACCTACTGTGAGTAAACCTTGGCAGTTGGTTTGTACGGACCTTATGGGGCCTTTGCCAAGGACTGCAAAGGGATATTGCTATATTCTGGCTGTGACTGATTGTTTCAGTAAGTTTGTGCTATTGTTTTCCTTGAGGTCTTCGACTGCACAGAGTGTTACTCGTATAATGGAGGAGCAAGTGTTCCTGATGTTTAGGGCTCCTTCCGTATTGGTTGTAGACAACGGGGTACAGTTCAAGAGCAATATTTTTAAAAAGTTGATGAGGTCCTATAATGTAAAAATAGCTTATACTGCTAATTACCATGCTCAAGCTAATCCTACAGAGAGAGTTAACCGTGTGGTAAAGACTATGCTTGCTTCTTATGTTCAGTCGAAACATAATAAGTGGGATCAATATTTACACCAAGTAGGTTTTGCGGTCAGATCAGCTAAGCATGAAGTTACCGGTTTCAGTCCTAACTTTTTGATGTTCGGTAGAGAAATATATTTAGATACCCATTTCAATAAACAAGCGGTTGATTCCAATGACATTAACATTGAAAGGAATGCTAAAGAAATTGAGGCGAGGAAGTCTATCTTTGAGAAAATATACTGGGATGTCAATAAACGACTAAAAATTGCTTCTGAACGGTCCCGTGACCATTATAATCTAAGGCGTAGGGATATTAGGTTTCATGTAAGTCAAAAGGTGCGGAAGCGTAATCATGTGTTATCGGATGCTAGTAAGAAATTCACTGCTAAATTTGCATTTAAATTTACTGGCCCCTACCGAATCTCTCAAGTGGTATCACCATGGTCATATCGCTTGATTAATGTATACCATAAGGATTGTGGCATTTGGCACGCTAAAGACCTTAAAGCACACCCGCCGGATGATTCAAGTGAAGCTTAGCTTATCTAAGTGGCAGATGGTTGGTTGAAGTAGTGACTTTGATACACAGGTTTTAAACTTACCTTGATAAGGGATGTTAGTGTCATATGGTTCACAATGATTGCCTCTGTGTTTTTTTTGGATTGTTGTTGATTGTTAGCTGAGTAGGCTGAGTATTAGTGTTGGTTGCCAGAGAGGTATTTACGACTTGTTCGGATTTTATACTTCAATTATCTACACTCGACATGTTTAACGCACTATTATGGATTTTGTTTTATCTTTAGGTGAGAGGAGTCAATTGTTGTCTTGGTTGGTTTAGGACTCCATCTTTAATTGCGAGGTTGGGGCAATAAAACCTTCTGATTCTTTGTAATGTTTAGTATCGATTGTGACTTTATACCTTATGTGACTTTTCTTATATTTTACTGGAGTTGAGGATTTCTTGAGGGAGGTGTGGTGCTGTACGTCTCGCTTGTCACCCTTGAATGTTGGATGTCAGTTAGGTTAGGTGATACTCATTGGATCCCGACGGCGCAGCATTAAGCAGCAGCGAGAGACCAGTGAACGGCCTACCGTCATTGCTTAGGGCGGGGAGTCGGGTGGGATCTGCTGCTTCACTGCGTTCTTCGGAAATTCGGGAGAACTATTTGTAGTTTGGCCTGCTATGAAATTTGGTAATCTTGCCTTAGTGTCGTTGCTTTCGTTAGTTATTGAGGCATAGGAGCTTGCCGCATGCGGGGCCTTCACTACGCCAGACCCTTATCCTTACGGGGAGGGAGTTTGATAGTGCTGGTAAGGTTAGTGTGCGCGGGGTAAACCTCTTTCTTAGGCTTCGGGACTTTCTTTTGGGGTCAGGGTCCATTGGATCAGTAGTACCCAGTAGTTTAAGAATATTGTTACCCTTGTTTGTCGCTTGTTCTACTTTTGCAGGGAGGAGTAGTCCGCTGTTAATCCCGTAGACTTATTTTTCTATTTTCTTTGGTATAAATTATTATTTGAGATTATTACTTGATTCCTTTGATAGTTATTGTGTTGAAAGTAAAATAATTGGTTATTTTCCAAATCATTCCATGAATTTGTTGTATGTTGAGGTTCTCAAGGTTTAGTTAACTTCGAAAAACTCCATACGAAGTATTTCTCGGGGGAGTAAAGGGGTAGTTGTTACGGTTCAAAATTGCCATACGCAATTTTTCTCCATACATATTAACATTTGCCACCGTAATTGTAATATTATTCCGTAGTTAACCTTGAGTAATTAAATGTATTTCTAGAGATGTAACTTATAGGAATTAATTCGTTACTATTGTCTAGGATTTCTGGATACGAATTTCTGTTTGTTTATTTCGTTTGGTAATTGTCTGTTGACTTAACTCTCGACGGTGGATCTTATCTGTTTTAATATATAACACATTCGAGTCGGTACACAGTTAGTTTTGGAATGAACCAGAAAGGCACCGGGGATTTTTAAGTTTTCGCGGTTATTGGGTTGGGAGAGAGATTGTTCTTTAAGATGGCCGGAATATCCGGTAAGGGAGGTTCAACAGGTTGGTGTGTGGTGAAGCACGGTTGTGTTACTGAGGAACTCTGTGTTGGGTTTTAACTGTTGTTATTAGCTAGTTTTGTAGTAACACATGTGTAATAACTTTGTCAGTGTTAAGTTAATTAGATGTTGATGTTTTGGAAGTTAGAACTTGCTGAGAAGTTTATCGCCGTCGGCGGATGTTAAACCACGTGCAACCATGATTTTTTTTGACCGGAGTAAAAGTCAGCAGAGGTAGGCCTTAATTCTTTAATACGTTTCAATTCAAATTAGCCGTGCAAATCTCTATGTCCTTGATTTTATTTTACACAGGTATTTTTTTCTGCCTGACTTCTTTTCCGGGGCTGGAGTTTTGTTTATATTTCCAAGAAAGAATTTAATATTGGAAATTCTTCTCTAAATGGAAATGTGCTGAGTTTTACATATTGGAATTCGTGTGTGGGGGTTGCGTTCCTGGATTTAGTGAAGGATTAAACAATTCAGTGGCGTTCACTTGTTCTTCAGTGGTTATGTTGCGTGTTCACAAATGTTTGGACGAAGAGTAAGCGGTCGAGTCTCAAATTCCATTGGATTTCTGCGAGTCCTAGTTGTATGATGAAGATAAGTCGATGCAGTTGAGATTGATGTCGTGGAGTGGTAGTCGGTAGAATTAAAATTCATAAAGGATGACTGAAGTCAAGAAAACGTTCGCTCGGTTATGTATATTTTTATATTTGAATTTCTATTTTGAGTCAATTTAACCTAGGTTGATTTTTTTTCTGTTCTATTATTTCACATCATAGATATTTAAAACACTTAATTCAAGTCTAAATTTAATTATGGATTTTTGTTATTAACAGAGTTAGAGACCAGCATTTGAAGTTCACCTGTTAGTTTACTTGTCATGTATCTGTCGTAGGTATTTTACAACAGCTGCGTGGAATCGTCGAGGTAGCGCTACCAGCGATTCAACGTTTGAAAGTAATTATTAATCATCTTTGGTAAGTGATACATATATCATTTCTGAGGGATGAACTTGACATGTGATATTTAAATAACGGGTCATAAATAGTTTGTTTTAATTAAATGTGAGTGACAATTGGGTTGTTGGATATAGGTAACACAATTAACTTGACAGTATTTCTGGTAGCGATAAGCAATATTTTGTTTACATTGAATTATTGTATGCTTTAGCTCTGGCATTGTTATCAATCGGATAACATAGCTATCTTAAATCTTATTTGAATAGTTTATTATATAATTCATTTTATATTGGAAGATGTGAAATAATTCTAAGAATGTAAATTAAAAGGTTAGGGTTTATTGCCAACAGAATTTCTTCCTTATTTCCAATTAAAGCATTTGTCATTCGGTTTTTCTAATTGCTGGCGTATTTCTTTAACCATTATTTATTTTCTCTCCAACTTGGTTTCCGAATTTTACCAAGGTAAGTTCCAGACGGACCGAAGGATTTTAATTACAATTCGGTGGCGCTCTTTTATATCGTTGGGACCCAGCCACTTTATCGGCTGATAGCGGGGTAAATCGTTCGGTTCGTGGACTTGCATGCCACATGGTTATTGAATCATAGCATTTGTTTTTAAATTGTGATTTATATCAGTTGATATAAGGGAGTGCTGCCCAGAAGACACAAAACACACACAAATTCTAATAAATTATTTTTTTTTAAATTATAAGTTTTTAAGAATCGTTCAACAAACGGTCTTTGTCCTCTAAGAAAGATGATAGTTACGAAAAAACTTGAAGATAGAAAAATTGTCCAAAATCTTATTATTTTATTATCTAAAACTGTTTGAACCATATTTCTGTATTCCCGTTGGTTATTGAGTTATATGCAACTTTTGCGAAATACAAAAAGAGCTAGCGAGTAAATTTTTGACATTTTTCAATTTCGACATAAAAACGTTATAACTCAAAAGCTATTTAAGCTACAGAAAAGCATAATACATGCATTTTGGCTATTTTGATGAGATGGGCGTATTTGATTTTATACAGGGTGATCCATAAAGTATCTAAAAGTAAATGTCAATTGATTTTTCTAAATCAAGAGGGCGAGTGTTTATCAAAGTTGTCAATATTATACAAAAGAGTGTTTTCACTCCTTGGTTAAGCATGAAGTAAAAATTTAGATTTCGTCATGATAGCGACCAAATCCCAACTTGCAGGCTTTATTAAACTCGAAATTGTATTTTATGCGCCACGCGTATAAAACACCGATTTGATGTGAAGTTCAACCTAGAATGTTTTTAATTATTTTTAAATAAATTACCTTAATAATAATTATTATTATGTAACAGTAAATATATATACAAGTTTTTAAAAATGCTTATACAAGGTGTCCAAAAAGGGTGAGTGTAGAGCGATACTGCAGATGGTTAGGAATTTCCTAGCTCCATTTTGCAACAGTTTGGTGGCTTTAATGCAGAAACTTTTAACAAGATGGAGTTAAGAGTCACACATCAAACCCTTTAATTGGAGCACTAAATGAGCTATTCCGAAATAAACTCATTTAGCGAAAGGGTGATGTTAAGTGGCCACCAGGCAGTCCAGACGTGAGTCCTTTGGATTATTTCTTATGGGGGTACTTTAAAGAAAAGGTGTACATCGATAAACTAAGGACATTGACGCAGTTAAAGGATAATATCGCAGCAAACATTGCATTGATACCTCAAGTAGTGTGTCATCCCTTAGTAGAAAATCTTCTTTCAAGATTAGAGGAGTGCCAGGAGCGAAACGGTAAACATTTAGACAACATTAGTTTTAGTAAATATTTTCCCAATTATCTGTAGTTAAAAATGAATAAATATTTTTTTGTAAGATTTTATATCTTTGATTTATTTTGCTATAAAACTGCACTCATCCTTTTTGGACACCCTGTAGAATTATTTGAATCTTGACCCATTTGATTATGTTGACTTGTAGTATGTGGCCCGCAAAGGAAAAAGGTTGGAGACCCCTGCCCTAGCCTATTACAAAATCCATTAATCACATTCGTTAGTGTTTAAGCGTTATTACGCGCACATACTTCAAAAATTGCATTCCTTTAAGAATCAATATTTTGAGTGACGTATTTGATAGATTTTGGATTTCATATGGTCCCACTGAAAATAAACACAAGGCGCTAAATCAAGAGATCTGGCAAGCCAGTTAATTATTCCACCACGACCAATAATCTAGCGATTTTAGAAAGTTTTTTTTATAAATATTCCCGAATATTTACTCCAAAATGCGCTGAGCAGCCATCTTGTTGAAACCAAACGTCCTTATTGTCACGTGTTGCTCCTTCTAAGCTCTAAAAATGATCTCGAATTTAAATTTCCGATAATTTCAAATGGTCTATTAATTGTATTGTTGAAAGATCCCGCTTAAATATTGATTTTTTTTGGTGTACTGCGTCCTTGTGCAAAAACTAAATAGTGCGTGAATTTTTAATTTACGTAATTTTCAGGCATTTAACTTAAAATTGAACTCTATTATAAAATCGACGAATGCCTGAAAATTACGTAAATTAAAAATTCATTGAATATCATTAAGACCGGGAAAGTCAGAGAAAAGTCATGGAATTATATTCAAATTGACCAAAACTAACAAAAAAGCCATTTGATATTGTTAAATTTGTCAAAATTATCAAAACACGTAAAAATTTATAATATCAACTTAAATATTGATAAAAACAATGTAACAAAATGAGGGTTTCGCACAGAAGTAAGTTATATTAAAAGGTCAGAGAAAAAAATCTTGAATCAGGGTAATGCCGGTAAAATTTAACATCTCAGATTGTGGCTGCTATGTCAGTTTTACTTCAAATAATATTAAAATTTTGAAAACTGATTATTATCTTTAAAAACATCGTCATTTAATGTTCAAAGCATTCAATTTAAAGTTTCGAACGAGCGTTTTTACTCCCAGACTAAGCATGAAGTAAAATTTCGAGTTTAATAAAGCCTCGTAAAAATTTGTCGAGGGTCGCGCAGCAACCCGAGACAAATTTTCTGGGCTTTTATAAACTCTAAATTTTACTTCATGCGCCACGCGTATAAAACAGTGATTCAACGAGAATTTTTCTGGCATGTTCAGTGTTACATAAAACTGTGTATACAGCAAATTTTTATTTTAAGTATGCATATGGATACGCTGTACATTTTCCGACATTCGTTGGTTTTGTTAAAAAAGTTTGAAGCTTTAAACGAGTGTTTTCCACTCCCAGATTAAGCAAGAAGTAGCATTTCGAGTTTAGAAAAGCTTGATAATTTGGTTTGATTGCATAGCGAAGCGTAGCGATGAAACCAAATTTTCAGGTTTTTCTAAACTAAAAATTTTACTTCATGCGCCACGCGTATAAAACACAGGTCTCAAGTGAAGTTCAAAATATACACCTGTAGAATACTGCTTTAGTACCATATTGCGAACTTCACAATATTTGAGTGGTTTATACGCGTGGCGCATGAAGTAAAATTTCGAGTTTAGAAAAGCCTGAAAATTTGGTTTGGTCGCTCCGCGCTTCGCGCTACGCGACCAAACCAGATTTTCAGGCTCTTCTAAACTCGAAATTTTACTTCATGCTTAACCTGGGAGTGAAAAACACTCGTTGAAAGCTTTAAATTGAACTCTAATCTACAGAATAATTGAGATATGTATACCTTAAAGAAAAACTCCCTGTATATACACTCATAATATTCTTAGCGAAGTTTTAATGGCATCCTCTTGCACATTAACCATTATCCTCGATTAAATTCCTTGTGGCAATGGCAATGGTAAAGGTGTAGGGCGTAGGGGACGACGAGAGGCGGGGAAAGGGAAATCATATTCGAGTGCTCTTTGCTCTCCACAAAGTACTTCCAGCTAATTGTCTCGGTTTCATATATAAAGGTAATTCCGGCCGCGCGCGTAATTACAACTAATCATTTTACACGCAAAATTAAAACAACACACACGCACCGTTAATAAAACTCGAATTCAATTAAAATTTACACATCACAAACAGGCGTTATTAATTGTTCCGAATTCGACGATAATTTACACGTAATTATGCAGTTTAGCGTGCGTTTAATTCGATGCGGTTTATTTATTCAATAGGGTAATAACGTAAAATGCGTTTTGTGTGAATTTTATGCCCGGCTTTCGATTGACTCGCAGAAATATTTTTTGTTTCTTGTTTTTGTTGCGGGATTCCAATTTAATTAAGGGCCGGTAAGAATATAAAGGCGTTTTATCAGTGCTCGGTAATTTAATTTCCCCCCGTGTATGTGCTAACACATCCATATGACCCTCTGTGGCTGTGCGGCTATGTGTGTACATTATATCGTAAACGTGGCTGAAATTCTGAAATTCACAATTTCAGAAATTCGTGTCTTGTCCGCGTTTAACACATGGCACATGTCTACTGTTTCGCACCTATTTCCAGGATTGGAATCAAAGTTTTCGGTGGGATTTACAGGGATTAATTCTTTTGTGCAACTATATACGCTACGTAATTATTACTTCGTAAAATATTTTCATTTGCAAGTTGTTCGACCTGCCCTTTATTTTCTTGTTGTTCAAAATTATGCTCATGATCAGTGCCAGCGGAACGTACAGGCAAAACAGACAGCCGTCTGAAGCGGTCAAATTTAGGGGCTGTTAAATATTTATTTGAAAACATTTTGTGTTAGTCCAAACATAAGTTGCAGAAATTAGCAAAATGGGTAAGTGCTTTTTTATATTAAAAAATGATTAAAATGTATATAATTAAATACAATTGTGTAATTATTTCTATAAAGTTGAGGAAATTCACCACCATTTGTGTATTATCGAAAACCAACTTATCTATATCTAAAACTTTACGGTTAGGCCAGAATTAGTCTTTAAAGTTCAAAAAAATATTATTAATTTTATTTGTAACGATTCGATTTGACTGAAATTTATTATGGTTGATTATCATAATATAACACACCATTTAAGTTATTATGGTCATCATTAATTGACAAGAAGTATGAAAAACAGTGGTACCACAACATAAAAACTATTTCTTTTTACTGACGCACCTTATAAAAAATTAAAAAATATAACTTTTAAGATTAGTTCATTTAAAAGCTTTTTTGTCTCTCAATAATGTTTGATATCTTGTACAGTTTTGCTACAAAAATATAAAATATGAATATGGTATCGTCAATTTCCTTAGCAAAATCCTAATACAAGCAACATACAGTGATTTTTTTTTTAGGTAAACATATGTAGAAGCTGTACATTTTCCGACATTCGTTGTTTTTTGAAAGAGTTCAAATTAAAGCTTTAAACGAGTGTTTTCCACTCCCAGACTAAGCATAAAGTAAAATTTCGAGTTTAGAAAAGCCCCGTGAATATAAAGTTCACAATATTTTAGTGTTTTATAAAATTTCGCCCAGAAATGCGCGACCCGAGAAAAATGTTCACGGGGCTTTTCTAAACTCATAATATTACTTCATGCTTAGTCTGGGAGTGGAAAATACTCGTTTAAAGCTTCAAATTGAACTTAAACAAAACAACGAATATCCAAAGGTTTACAGACAAAGGGATGAATTGGGAATACGTATACTTAATAGAAAAACTCCCTGTACATTATCTTCTGTTTCTATAAAATAAAAATAATGTACACATACCACAACATTTTATTTTCTGCGTATATTATAATTAGGAAAATAAAATTCCTTAAATTCCTATCAATATTTTAGAAAACTAAATACAAATGATTTAGTAAAAAGAAAACACCATCACCTACGACTAAAATTTTGTAAAATATTGAAAAAAAATCCTAATTATACATGCCGATTATTTTCACAATGATCTAAAAAGACATTAATCTTTAGAAAATTAATACAAACTCCACAGCACAAGCTTAGAAAGACATTTGTCGATGGTTATACGAATTTACATGTATCATCATTTAGTTAACCAAAAAAAAACGGTAAAATTATTAATTATTGGAAAAAAATTATGCAATGCACAAACATCTTACTCTTTAACACGTTACTCGTTGAAGCAAGTTACCTTTTTAATATTAATCGTAATTAAGAATTAAACCTCTTAAAAAAAAAAACATACAATTTCTTCGAGTTTGGTTCAAAATATATAAAAAACTAGTTAAGATAATAAACTTTTTTTGAAGAATATTAAAAATTGACGAATTCTGTGTAAATTAAAAGAATTATTTGTTGCTTTATGCTGAATCATTTGTTTATTTTGCATAAAAGTTTAAACACATTTTGTTTTCATTTTCTATTTACTTAAACTTTTCAACATTTTCGTAGTAAAATTTACCGAGATTTATTAATTTTCTATAAAAAAGTTATAGGTCCATTACTCCTATGTAAATTCAGTGATTTTCATAATAAATAAAATTACGTTAATGTTCACTTAATTCAATTTTATCTATTGTATTTAAAGTTTTGAATTCAAATTCAGTGATTTTCATGTTGATTAGATTAACTGTTGATTTTTTACATTTTTATAAACGATGCTAAAATTACGTTAACGTTCGGTTAATTTAATTTTATACATTATATTTAAAGTTTTGGATTCAAATAGTTTTTAAATTGAAATATTTAGTGATTTTCATGTTTATTAGATTAACTGTTGATTTTTTAATAAGATAAACAATTAGAACAACATAAGACATTCATAAACGGGGGTCTTTTTAGGGGTAGATTTTCCGGGGTGTTATATTACAGGCAAAGATATTTTATAGGTGGTTGGTTCGGGGGGTGGTTTTGCAGTAATATTTTTACAAAGGGTGGTTTTTCTAAGAAGAGATTTTTACGGAGGTGGTTTTTTAATGAGGGTCATTAAATGGCTTTACAGGGGGTGGTTTTTAAAGGAGATCATTTTCTGAAATGGTTTTACTTGGGGTGGTTTTTTGAGGGGATGAATTTTGCTTTTATCAGGAGATGTTGTTTTTGGGGGTAATTTTATAAAAAAGTTTTACAGGGGAGGGGTGATTTTCTAGAAATATTTTTAACAGAGGGTCTTTCAGTGCGTAGTTTTTTCAGGACGTGATTTTCCAAGACGTATTTTAATTTTTAGGGCCCGTGGTTTTTATGAGGGTTTTCTCCGGGGGTGATATTTATTAGTAGCAATGATTCAATTTTTATATAATTCTAATTAATTTTAATTTTAATTTTACTATTATTTTACTTTTATCGTTTATTTTATGAATTATTTAATACAGCATAACTTTTTATGTGATTTTCTGAATACATTTTGCCTGCAAATATTAAATAATAGAAGCAAAATAAAAGTAATTCATATACTTTGCAAGTGTACAAATTACCTATTTAATCAAATTAAATAGTGTGATCGTTGAATGATACTTCCTAGGCCGATCGATCAGCTCGAAAATAGCTCAAAATAACTCTATAGCATGAAGCTAGACCCTATAACTTGATCAATTGTCTCGAGCCGACCGATTTGATCAATATGCTCGAGCCGATTGATCAATCGACTAGCTCGAGAAGTTCGAAAATATCGAGCTGCCTGAAACGATCGAGCCGCCTGAAAAGATCGAGGCGATCGAAAAGATCGAGACGATCAAGAGGATCGAACCGATCAGAAAGATCGGGTTGATCAAAAAGATCGAGCCGATTAGAAAGATCGAGCCGATCGACAAGATCGAGCGGAGCCGTTTGTTTTTTCATTTCTAACAAATTTCATAGCTTTTCCTAATATTTACTATTTTACGACTTTTCTCAATATCGCATTTTTGTATAAAACAGAAAAACACAAAATAAGCTATTGACAATTGTCGAACTATTATTATTCAATCCCAGGTTAAGCATAAAGTAAAATTTCGAGTTAAGAAAAGCTTTCTCAACTCGAAATTTTACTTCATGTGCCACGCGTATAAAAACACTGATTTATTTTAAAGTTTTAAATATTCTTCTTATTTAATAAAAAAATAACATAATCAATTCAAATTGAAATTTTTAAACACTTTTTTTTAACAATTGTCGCATTTTTAAGAATTGCAATTATTACAATATTTATATTTTCAATAATTTTGACACATGTAATTTTTGATATTTATCGACTCTGGCATAAGTTTATTGAGACAGCAGATATTAGATGGCGCTAGCCGACATTTTAACAATAATGACACTTGACATAAGTCGACGCCAGCCGATATTTCATCTAACGATGACAGGTGACACTAATCGGTGCCAGCCGACATTTGAACAACAACGACACTTGACACAAGAAAAATTAAATTTGTTATAAATTATATTTTTGTTAATGAGAATATTATTTAGATAATATTGAAGAAAAATTAGGTTTAAAATTACTCAATATCATTCGTAGTCTATACAATCTTTGAATTTAAAATTATTAATAACACTCGATCATATTTAATAATTTTAATTAATAGTTGCATTTATTACTTTCAATAATGTCTATTTTAATGTTGTTATTTTCCTTGACTATCATCGACCTCCCATCGACCCCCTGACTATCATCGACCCCTAATCGACCCTCTATCAAATTTCATAATAATCATAAACATTTCTCTGTAAAAAGCTCTAGTTGTAATAATTACAATAATTATTTAACCTATATTTTTTAGAGAGCCAGAGTATAACAGGCATGTTTTAAATAATTGATGGCCCATTGAATAATTACATGTTCTGACTGCACGAACAGCATCTGGCACAAGGCATCAATTTTAAATTGAGGGCCCATTAACTCCGCATACATTATTCAATTATGATTAAAGGTGATCGTAGACTATAGCCGCAAAATGACTGACGGCTAAGGACTCCCGTTCAAATTAAGCAGCGCGCCGTGCACTTTTCCTCATCCGATATGCACATTTCCCAACAATTATACCGCAATTTACTCCGCCCGCCTCGACATGCGAAAGGCGCAATACATGATGAATTTCCATCGATTTTTACTTTGTACATTCCATTTCGTCGTTATAATATTCTAAAGTTTTTAATCTAATATGAGAGTGTTTTGTGTTCAAGGTCATTATAAGTTCTCGTTCACTTGAAATCTTGCACTTAAATGTTCTGTCTAAGATTATTCTTAAGTTCGTTTTCGCTAACAACTATGCACTCAAGTGTTTAATGTTCAAAGACATTCTACTAAAGCTAGTGTTCCTGCCAAACTTAATTGACCCTTGGGAGGTTGGGACCTACTAATGCATTCTTTGTTGAAATACTTATAATTTTTCTAAAATATTTAAGAAAAAATAAACGAGTACGTGTATGTTTTTAACGTTATAGTTATTTTGTTAACGTATATTTCATTTAATGTTGTGTTTTTTTTAATGTTATAGTTATTTTTTTATTGTATATTTCATTTAATGTTGAAATAAATCAACATATTATTTCATCTTATGTACATTTAAATAGTTCTCATTGGAATATATCTATCCCGGCGCATTCACCATTTTCGCAAAATGTTCAACTGGGGGTTTTAAAGCAAACGTGGATATAAATTCCCATGCTAATAAATCGTGTCCATCATAATCATAACTACAATATCTCAGGCTAATAAATCGCATCCTTTATTAAGACTAACAATTTCCCATTTCCCATTATTCCCCTCTCACCTTTTCGCCGGTGCGAGCGCGAAAATTCGGAATGAGAATTTAATGAGAATACACCCTAGCGATATCATGTGTGGAAAATGCGCGATATAAAGACCGTCCCCGGCCAAATTGGATGAATTGAATTATTGAACGGTCCCCGAGGGCGGCCTAAACGTCCGCAGGTGAAAAATAAATACGGCCGCCCCCTTAAATACCTAATGACTGCTTTTTATGTGTGTGTATGTGCACGTTAATCATTCCGCTGAATTTTGAAGGGCGGATGTAGGGCGCGGCCTTGACCTTGAGTTTATAGAAATCGATATGGAAATGCGAGTGATGAGTGCCATTATTAATACGCGGGCTCTTGCTGCTTGTCTTTATCTCAATTTCTTTTAAACTAATAGTCTATATGTTTAACCATTGAAGGAATCGTAAATACAGCGAGTTTTTTATTTTAAGTATACGCATCTCCATTACAGCGTATATGCTGCAAATCTTCAGATATTCGTGTTTTTTAAAAGAAGTTATTTTGAAGCTTTAAAAGAGTGTTTTCTACTCCTAGATTAGACATGAAGTAAATTTTCAGGCTTTTCTAAACTCAAAATTTTACTTTATGCGTCACGCGCATACAACACTTATTTCACTTAAAGTATTCACTTATTTCACTTAAAGTATTCACTTATTACAAATTGTTAAAAATCAAGTAATATTTCAGTAAGAGTTTCTTACACACTACTGCACTTCATAAAAATCTTTCTTTAGCCATAATGAGATGGTATACCACTTAACCTTAGAGTTGTTAAAAAAATTGTACTTCATGCGCCACGCCTAAAAACACTGATTTACAGAGAAGATAAAAAAACACACACATACAACAACAATTATAGGCAACCTAATATACGTTAGAGGTATTGGGTTGAATATAATCACTGTTTACAACAATTTCTTTTATTATTATTTTAGGGTTTTATACGTGTGGCGCATGAAGTAAAATTTTGAGTTTAGAAAAGCCTAATTTGGATTGGCCGCTCAACTTCGCTACGCGGCCAATCCAAATTTTTAGGCTTTTCTAAACTCGAAATTTAACTTCATGCTTAGTCCAGGAGTGGAAAACCCTCGTCTACAAATTCAAATTAAAACTTTTAAAAAAACATAGAGTGTCGTAAAATTTGCAATGTATGCATATGTGAAGAAAAAAGAATTTCCTGCATTTAATTATATTTATGCACACATATTTGATATTTTCTTGTAATAAAATGTTATGTTTATTAATGTAATTTGAAATATTTTCAACAATTTAGCTTAAATTTAAAAATGTAAACAAAAAATCCTAATAAAGTAGTATAAAATATAATTTAGCAAATTTAAAATAATAAAAAAACATTATAAAGAAATTTAACGTTCAAAACATGATTTAAACAAATTTAGGATTTAAAACAAAACAGTTTAAAACACGACGGCTGTTTTTAAACATGTTTAAAACACTGTTTTAAAACAAAGTGTTTTAAACATAACAACTCTGCTTAACGTCTGACATAAATTGTAATGAGGAATTAAAGTTAGAAATCTGCACAAGTTAATATATCACAAGAGCAACAAAAAATTGATAAAATATATTTATTTGAGAATATAACTCAAGCGTCACATGGCTACATTCCCTCCAATCAGAATCGCTTATTTTCATAGATACGCATTATCACAGCGGTGATAGAATTGTATCACCTTGTTTTGGTCGTTGCTAAGAAAATAATTTATCAAACTGGACAGTCGATAATTAAAAATGTCAACCGGGCGATCGGGTGAGGTTTCCAAGACGGAAATATAGTGAAATTCGTTATATTCTCTCATCGAATATAACTCGTGGTATGATTAATAATAATATTTATTCGTGAAACCGGAGCAGCACATTCATCTGCAGCTTGGTTTTACTCATGAATATTATCGATGATAATTATACCACTTGTTATATTATAGCTGAAAATATAATATTTTTACATGGATTAACCTGAAGTTTTCTGTTAGGAGGGTTTAAAACCTACAATTTTCCTCAGAATGATTTTTTTCGATATAAAGTCTACTTTTTGAGTTATACTTACTCATACACATACACTCACAAGAGTAACCTTTTGTTACACTTACTACATTAAATTTATTGTCACAACAATTCAAAAAACATGTAAGTTGCATTTTCAAGAACAACATTTTCGTAATTTTATATATTATGTTTAAAGTGTGCAAACTATAAGAAACGTAAGCTTATTTTCTCGAATTCAAATAGTTTTAAATTTGAATTATTTTTGTTTGAACAAAAATTCTAGTGGAAAACCGATACTTCTCTCTGGTGGCTAATCCGCAGGTCATTTGAGAAGTAATTAATCAGGTTAGATTATTTGGAAATCTTATGCCCGGAGTTTTTCTTTTAAGTATACAAATCCCAATTATGTACTGTACATTTTTAGATATTTGTTGCTTTATAAAAGGGTTTAATTTGAAGCTTTAAACGAGTGTTATCCACTCCCAGGTTAAGCATGAAGTAAAATTTCGAGTTGAGGAAAGTCTGAAAATTTGGTTTAATCGCGTTGCGAAGCGGAGCGATCAAAGCAAATGTTCAGGCTTTTCTAAACTCGAAATTTTACTTCATGTGCCGCGCGTATGAGATACTGATTTAGAGTGAAGTTCACTTGTTCACAATATTTCAATATTTTCAGTGTTTAATATGCGTGGCGCATGAAGTAAAATTTCGAATTAAGAAAAGCCTGAAAATTTGGTTTGGCCTAAGTGAGCGGTCTTACTGCTGCCATTGGAACCTAACCTAACGTCACAAGAGTAAAGTTTTAGATTCTAGATTAAATTTTATTTCAGTTGAGATACTTAACGGCAAAAGACAAAAGTTGCAGTCATCAGATATAAAACATCAACAAATAACATATTTTTTTTATTGACCAATAACAAGTGAATTTAGAGAACCTTAAGCTTAAATTTTTACATATCGAAACAGCTGAAAAAATGATCACAAGAGTAACGCGACTTAGAATATTTTTTTATGAAGTCACTGTTGCTTGAAATTTAAATTTTATTTTATTTTTTCATAGTCATACTCTGCATTAATGTAAATATTCATTTAATTTAAGTGTATTATGGTTCATAGTATAGCGAGCAAAAGCAGAAATGTTCAGAGAAACACACAAGATTAACTTTGGACGTTCGCATTTACAATAATAATAATATTTGTATTTCAATTAAACACAGATTTACAAAGAACATGTGTAAATTAAAAAAGTCAAATAGAACATGAAATAAAGAACATAATATATATTGGGTACATATATACACATTATACATACATGGTTCGTAACACCAACGAAATTCGAATGCTTAATGGATGCAAAATCGGTCATGATTGATTATTAGCTGTCAAGATATTCTTGAATGCTACATGGTTCAATGTTAAGAAGTAATTGTTTAATTTTAATTTTAAATTGATTTATATTTTATAATTTTAATATTCTAAGGAAGTTTATTGAATAATTTTGTGTAAGTATGCAATGCGCTTTTCTGTGAAATAGTCAATCTATGCAATGGAATTCTCGAATTACAATGCCTCGTGCTATACCCATGTTTATATTCACAATCAAGAAAGTAATTTTGATGTTTAACAGCAAATACCAATGATTGCATTATGTATATTGCCGGAATCGTTAAAATATTAAGTCTTTTAACCACAGTACGACACGATGCATTGTATTTTAATTTGGCTATAGTTCTTACGAATCTTTTTTGAACTATGAATAATTGTTTTGCGTCTGCACATGCACCCCAAAACAATATCCCAAATTTACTAAAAAAATTTGCGTAGTACATTGTCAATAGAGTATTTATGTGCATATGTAACGAGGCTACTCGTATAGCATACGCAACTCTACTAGTTTTAGGTAATAGTACTATATGAGTTTCAGAAATTCATTTATGCTTAGACCCAGGAAACAAGCACTTTCGATATATTTTAAAAAAGAATTCCCGACAGTTTCTCCCACTGATGTTTTAATGTTTGATTTTGCTGTTTTGAATAATATACACGTTGTTTTTTCTGAATTCAATATGAGTCGATTTTTTGTGAACCGGCTTGATAATGTGTTTATAATGTGGTTAAGGTGGAGTTTAAGATCCGTATAATTGTCAGCCGTAACTAAGATGTTTGTATCGTCAGCCTAGTTTATTAGTTAATACTTGTCTGTACAAAAGCTGAACTGAGGTCATTGATATATATAAAAAATAGCAATGGCCCTAGGGTGCTACCTTGAGGCACACTAACAGTGGATCTCTTTAGACCTGACTCCATTGTCCTATCATTAGATTTTAGCACAACTTTTTGCTAGCGATTGCTTAAGTAGGATTTAAACCAACCTAGAGTTATTTATCTAATACGAAAGGCTTATAATTTATTGATAAGGATTTCATGATAAATGGTATCGAAGGCTTTAGATAGATCGACAAATATGCCCATGCAAAATTTTTTTCGTTCTAAAACCGTTATAATGTCATTTACAAATTTGAAAACAGCTGTATCTGTTGATTTATTTTTCACAGCCGTGTTGTGCAGGACTATTCTGTTGATGTGCATGAATATAGCTGCATAACCTTGTAACCATTACCGATTCAAATATTTTCGAAAATGAAGTTAACAAACTAATGGGCTTATAATTATTTATATCCTGAAGATTACCCTTCTTAATTACAGGAATAATTTTAGATAATTTTAGTTGATCTGGAACTATGCCGTGTAATAGCGAATTGTTAATTATATACATTTTGGGTCTGCTATGGCTGTTATACAAGACTTTAATACTTTTGTTGTAATATCATCAATTCCAATACAATTTTTACGTTTTAAGTTTTTCACAATTGCTATTACTTCATGCCTATCTACGGGAAAAAGATACATTGACGTGTTAGGCTTAATTATGTTGTCGGAGTATGGAATGTGTGTTAGAGTGATAGTTGCGTTTTTTCCCGTATTTTTATAGTGCTCGCTGAATTTTCTACATATTATGGTATAGTCGTCATTGAATTGGTATGATTCTGGATTGCTAGTTTTTTTTCTGTTATTTATTTAATTATATTCCATGTGCATTTTGTTTTGTTAGTGGCTAAGTTTAATTGATTATTTATATTGTTTAGTTTGATTTCTGCAAGTAATTTCTCAAATTCTGATTTTGTTTTTTTATAAATATCTAATTGAGATTTTAAAAGTTTAATTTCAAATGTATTAAATATCTGCTTATTGCTGCCACTAAAATGTTTTTTGCAAGTGACTGGAAAATTTTCATTTATGAATATTTTTAAAAATGATTCCTATTGAGCATTTACAGTAGCCTTTTCTATTTCAAATACATTTGACCAATTCGCTTTCATTAAGGACTCATGAAATGAAAGTATTTTACTTTTTTACGACAAAAAAAATCATACTCACTTGTTCGTAATACTAATTCCGAACAAGTGAGTATGATTTATTTGTCGTTGTGATCGCGTAAATTAAAAGAATATAACAGTAAAGTTAGATTTCGTTTTTAAACACTATTTATATCGAAATCGACGTTAAAGTCACTGCATTTAATAATGTTTAACTTATCGTTTACAATTTTTGAGGAAAGATGTTCGACTGATGCGCATTCAAATACATATATTTCACTCACGCTATGAATCACCGTAAAGGATTTTTAGGTAAATGTCATTTTAAGATTTGCTGGCAATAGATTGTATATGGCCTTTTGGTATTTTTTCTTATTTGCAGATAGGTAACATTGAATTAAAACCTCTAATTTTTGCAATCAGTTCATTCGTGTGTCATTTTATAAAACACTTGTTTGCTTATACAAGGAATTTTTCTTTTAGGTAAACATATGCATAAGCTGTTAATTTTCCGACATCCGTTATTTTTCAAAAGAGCTTAATTTGAAATTTTAAACGAGTGTTCTCCACTTCCAAACTAAGCATGAAGTAAAATTTCGAGTTTAGAAAAGCCTCGTGAGGTCTTCACGAATTTTATATTTAGTATCACTTCGACAAAAGACTGCCGATCCGCCATGTAGGCCCGACGGGCGACAAAATGTTGAAGTTAATAAAAAAACCGTTTGGGACAAACACATCCAATTCGAAAACAGATTTCCAATGTTCTGTAAAACATAACAATTTGCAAGATCTGTATTCGTATAGAAACGCCTCTAAGTTATATATATATATATACAGTTCCCGATTGCCTGTAGATTTTGAAGTATTACATATATTTCGCCTATGTTTTTTGTTGCTTCTTGCAGAGATATTGAAAAAAGCGTATTCACTGCCACGTTCTCGGGCCATGTATTGCGGTCGGTGATAAGTTCTTTATATTTTACTAGCACGGTGATTTTGAACGAGCTGTACTCCTCCGGTCGTCTTGACTCAATTTGTTCATATTTCGATTATTCTCTTTCAAATAATCCTTCAGATATTTAATTATGTGCAATTAAATACTATCTTATTAAAATTGTTAATTGAGTATCCTATATCAATTTGAATTACAGTTGCTCAAAGTATTAAAATAATTAAAGAAATTGTTAAGAAATAAATATTACTTTAATTACTATTCCATATTAAAGGCAATAAAAATAATAATATAAGCCTTAATAATTTAAAAAATCAACTTAAATATGACGTGAGCGATCTTTCGAGCAATCATTGCAGAGATCTCTCGAACAATCTTTTGAACGATCTATCGAACAGTCACGAGGATCTCGAGATGTTCCATTATTTATATAACCGAATGCATCGATTGTCTAATAGTTTACATGTATATATTTTATTCTGAATAAATCCATTTAATAATTTACACTAATCAAAAACGCGCATTTAATTTTACACCCAATTCATATGTGCCAATAAACAAATTAACTCGTACTGATGGTTATTCAATTAATATTCTATATTAATGCCATTTTTGCTCAGCACGTACGGCGGTTAAAATAAAATTGATAAAAAAAACTAATCAATTACGATCCATTAATGCAAATGATAACGAGCGCGGTTTTGGTTTTAATGAAATTGGATGAAATTTTCGGTCGTTCACATTAAACGTCATTACACAGAACATTCCCGTGTTTTAGTGCAATAACGAACGTTTCTAGCGTCAGTAAAACATTTTTGTGTAATAGTTACAATCATGCGGAATAATATAGAAAATTATCCCGGTTTGAAGTTATTGTATTATTTTGTATAGATTTTATTTGGAAATGAACCATTTTTTAATGTTGTTTGTATAACTGAGACTCGTTACGTAACCTAGAGTCTCGGTTATAGAAACAACGGTAATAATATATTCACCTAAGCCATTTTTACAATTTTATTACAGTGAATGTGTAAGTCAATTTGTTTGGAATATAATAATATGTATATTATGTCACGAGAGTGGTATGCAACATATTACATATGAGCGGATATGTTGCGCACAAGCCGCGCAGCGGCGAGTGGAATATTCCGCAAGTATGTAATTGCCATACCACTCGATAAACGTACGATAGTTTACCTACACCCTAACAAAATAAACAATGAGCATTAAAGAACATCTTATTTATTTAATAATTTTATGAGATGACATTGATAAAAACTAAATTACTACTTGATCAATATACATCAAAGAAATGTCATTTGGTTGTGCGGTAATCAATCAACGGTTCAGCTGTTAACATGTGATATACTTGTCAAAGCTATTAGGTGCATGTGTAGGTAATGTCAAGCATACGCGTCAAGATGACAGTGTGGTATGATGAAGTTACTAGATAGGGCGTAGGTAAAAGGAGTTTCATTTATGTAATATGATCAGGGTTCGGACGATAAATACATATATTCGATATTTTGATATTTATATTAATATTATGATACTTCCGAACCTTGATTATGATGTATAATGTAGTAGAAGCGTCCACCATTAACGATTTTAATTAGTTATGAAAAAGAATATACGTGCAAACTTTTTCTGACGCAAAATAATGAATTAAAAAAAATACATCTTCGAATCAATTATTTACGAACATCTATTTTTACGTACCTTTCATTCCCGTCAACAAAATATCATTCCCTCCAGATTTCTCGCACAAACGATAGAATAAAACAAATAAACACGAAAAAATAACATAGACTAAACACACAAACACCACCCAGACATTCAAAAAAAAAAGGCAGCCATTCAAATTAACGCAGCAACCCTCCATTTCATATCCACCCCCACGCATACACACCACACACATACACACAAACAAAGCAAGCCCAGCATGGCACCATCCGACCTTTATTGCTCGAATATACTTTATTCTTATACATGTATTTTTTTATTATCCTCGTAACATAAAATAAATATAAAAAAATAACGAAATTCTGGATTTTAGTGTTGAAACATGCTTTATTTACTATTGCGTATGTGGAATGATATTACGGGGATAGTTTTGATGTCCAGCGCGGTATTAATTGAAAAGGTTGTGCGTATGTAAAACAACGAGGTATGTTTGTTGGGAAAATATTTTTAGCATATGTTACAGTGCGTTTTTTTTTTTTTGTTATTGTGTAGGAATCAGCTTATTGTGCGTGGGATTTAATGCCAGGACAATAAAAGTATTGTGAAATTTAGAACATTATGTAATAAATATGTTTTTTTATATTTAAAATCGATATTACTGTATAAAATTAAAAAATAGTGTCCATCAAAGCACTCTTCCGTCATTTAAACAATTAATAATTGACATCCTCAAATAATTACACATTCACTGCAATAGAATTGTAAGAATGGCTTAAGTGAATAAATAATTTATTTGAAAAGAACATGTTTTCAAAAATTGAACAAAACTTACGAAATATTTAAAGCAATTATTAAAAAAAACTGTACAAAAAAAGAATATAAAAGTCAATGAGTTTAATCAAAGAGAATAAACTTTATCTTAGTTTATCTTAGAATTTATTTAAAATTATGTTTATCTTGGAAAGTTTTTTTAAATTAAATTTGTAAGTATAAAGAGAAAATCTACTAACTTTAGCAAATGTTTGCAAAAATGTAAAAAAATCAACATAAAAATCAGTGAAGTAATTTTTAGAGACACATTTCAATGTGATTTATTTTAAATAACTTATTAGTATTTTATTTTATAAAATCTTGGTTGTTTTTTAAGAGTTTGTTAAGTTAGATAAATATCTCTAATTTTTATCAAAATTAAAGTTTCAATTATGTTTTTTTTATAAAATAAAAAAAAAGCAGAAAGTGATATATTGTTTTTGTCAACTATTAATCCCGATTGGTTTTTATTATAGTCTTGAATTTAAAGCTTCTAACAAGTTTTTCCACTCCATTATTAAGCATTAAGGCATGAGTTTAGACAAGCCTGAAAATTTGGAACCTAACCAAATTTCTAAACTCGAAATTTCACTTCATGCACCACGCATAAAAAAACAAAAATATTGTGAATTCATGTATATTTGAACCTCACTTAAAATCAGTGATTTTACGCGTGGCGCATTTAGTAAAATTTCGAGTTTAGAAAAGCCCAGAAAATTTGTCTTAGATCGCTGCGCGACCCTCGACAAATGTTCACGGGGCTTTTCTAAACTCAAAATGTTATTTATGCTTAGTCTGGGAGTGGAAAACACTTGTTAAAAGTTTCAAATTAAGCTCTTTTGAAAAACAACGGATGTTGGAAATTTTACAGCTTATGCATATGTTTACCCATAAGAAAAATGTTCACGTTGTTTTTTTTAGAAGAGTTCAATTTGAAGCTATAAACGAGTGTTTTCCGATCCCAGACTAAGCATGAAGTAAAATTTCGAGTTTAGAAAAGCCCCGCGAAAATTTGTCGAGGGTCGCGCAGCGACCTGAGACAAATATTCTGGGCTTTTCTAAACTCGAAATTTTACTTCATGCGCCACGCGTAAAAACACTGATTTTAAGTGAGGTTCAAATATACATGAATTCACAATATTTTTGTTTTGTACGAGTGGCGCATGAGGTAAAATTTAGAAAGCCCCGTGAAAATTTATCGAGGGTCACGCAGCGAGCCGAGACAAATGTTCTGGGCTTGTCTAAACTCGAAATTTTACTTCATGCGCCACGCGTGTAAAACAAAAATATTGTGAATTTATGTATATTTGAACCTCACTTGAAATCAGTGTCCAATACGCGTGGCGCATGAAGTAAAATTTCGAGTTTAGAACGCACTCGTTTAAAGTTTCAAAACAAGCTCTTTTGAAAACAACGGATGTCGAAAAATTTACAGCTTATGCATAAGTTTACCTAAAAAAAAAAAATCCCTGTACAACCAAACAAGTGTTTTATAAAACGACACACGAATGAACTGACTGCAAAAATTAGAGTTTATAATTCAGTGTTACCTACCTGCAAATATAAAATTTATCAAAATTCCATATACAATCTATTGCCAACAGATCTTAAAATGACATTTACTTAAAAATCCTTTACAAAGATTCATAATACACATAACAATTTTGAATGTACCTTTAGCCTAAATATAACTAAACTAAATGCCTGTTTAAGAAAAGTTGACAATACCGGGCGTATATGTTATTTTTTTTAATTAAACCTCAACTCTTATTTAATAAGAAGTATATATTTTTGTATAACACGAAATAAAATAAGTTTGCGAATAAAGTCTAGTTATTTACACACCTGCTCTTTTCTTCGTTAATCAAATAAATACGTGTTACTATTTTAAAAATTATTCTAAAGCACTCATGCACAAGAAAAATATGTAAAAATATACAATTTAAATTCCTGAACATTTAGGAAAAATGTAAAAAATGTGGAAAGATCTTTTAACTTTTAAATAAAAATAAAATCATGAGGAAGCAATTGGTTTCACAGAAAAAAATAGTATGAGGTGCGGCCCTTAAAACATTTTAGCAGTTATTTTGGCCCTTGTGGTAATTTGGGTTGGCCAGTCCTGCTGTAATATATTGCTAACTTTACAACAGTAAAATAACGTGAGTTATAAATATCCAAAAAAATGACGGTCAATGTCGAAATTATCATGTTATAATAAAAGTTACGCAATATGTCAAAAAAAAATGTTAACTTCGAATAAATGTATGTATTTATAAATTCAGAACACATATTTAAGATTTTTTACAATTGGTCAATTTTATGTTGATTAACCAGTTTTTCAATTATTTCTTATAATTGACCAACTCTTAAATCAACACAAAATAGACCAATTCTAAAAAATCTTAAGTATGTGTTCTGGATTTATAAAAATATAAATTTATTTAGAGTTAACATTTTTTTTGAAAAATAATCTAATACTGGTAGACTATATTTGATTTGAAGAAATATAAAAAATCAGAGATTAAAAAACGCAGTAAGTAAACCGATTTTATCAAATAAATCACAGACCCAATGACAAACAATACAGTGACGGACGATATTGACATTACTAACATCTTTGCGACTTATTTCAAACACACAAAGACAGACCACACAGCTATGACAATGAATTCCTTGACAATGTAAACTCCTGATATATAAAAAAACCACCCAAACACCTTTTCCCCAAATGATGCTATGAAGAAGGAAAAATATTTTGAAAACCTTAAAAAGGGCGAAAACACGGCGCCCGGTTATGACAACATTCCTAGAATTATCCTCAAATCTCTTCCAACAAACATCCACACCTATATCCTAAAAATATTTAATCATATATATTCTACTCAGGTTTTACCGTCGGAGTGGAAGAGAGGTATAATTACCTGTATACCCAAACCCGGAAATGACCCATTAGATCCTAGCAATTATCGCCACATCACCCTTTTCCCAGTCCTCAGAAAATTGTTCGAATCCATAATTAAAAATAAGCTTTTGTCCTGCATAGCTGACCTGATCCCTCCCTACCAGTTTAGATTCCTTGAACGCCGCTCCACAACTCTACTTTTATCCATTCTCACGTCCAACTGTCAAACAGCAAGCCTTAAAGGTCGTAAATCTGCTATATTATTTCTAGACGTTCAAAAAGCGTTTAATTCCGTTTGGCACCGGGGCTTGCTATTCAAGTGCAACTCCCTGAATATACCTGCACACCTAATCAACCTCTTAGACAGTTTCCTGCACAACAGATCCCTCCAAGTTAAAATACGCCAGACCTTTTCCAGCGCCTTTACTCTTAAGCAAGGCCGTCCGCTAGGATCCCCTCTATCACCATTTCTTTATAACCTCCTCATCCACAATACATACAACCCCGATCCTAACTATTTAGATAAATCCGCCTACCCTCTCCTGTACGCTGACGATACTGCGTTAACCGCACATGCTCCCACACGTCCAAAAGCCCTCAGCACTCAACAGGGCCTTATTGACACCATACAAACATGGTTTGCGAAATGGCGAATTTCCATAAAACCCAATAAATCCCAGCTTCTAATCCCTTTTCACCGAGCAAACAACTCCCCATTCTCAATGTCTATAAACAACCAAGTTATCCTTTCTTCAGCCAATTGCAAATACTTAGGTGCACTCTTTGACCCAAACCTCACCTTTAAAGCTCACTCCATAATCCTCAAAGCAAACATCAAGAATCGGGCGGCTCATTTTAGAAGTCTGACCTTCAAACGACAAGGCATTAACATAAAAACAGCCGTTCATATATATAAGATGATATGCCGTCCCTTACTTGACTATGCTGCTATCCTGTTCCACAATTCCTATCCTACTACAAATAATTTACAAGTCGCCGAAAGATCGGCCCTGAGAGTGCTGATTAAAATCCGTCATCACCTAAACTTACTGCACAATCTCTCCAATCTTCTCCTTTACTAACTTACAAAAGTTACCCATATCCAAACCCGCATATCCTATTTAGTTTATAAATCTGCCTGAAACCCCACCCTTTACAGTCTCTTACATCCTTTATGCATTCCTCGAAAATATAATATCACTCCTAAACGTAAACGTTTTATCTCCACAATTCATCATTACATAACTCTAGCGATCATCACGATTAAATTCATTTGACAAGACAATGGACGACATAAGCAATCAAGACTTTTCCTACACAATAACTTACAATGACAGAACACAATAGCTCCAGGCGGAAAGACCAACGGTCGATAGCCAATTGGCAGATTATTTAATTTTTATGTTATTAATTGTATTATGTTTGGTTCGTTATTTTTACTATTTTCTGCTAATAGTCTTTATTTTATAAATTATCGCAACTTGATTAAAAAATGACTAATTTAATGACCTTAAACCAACTAAATGTTTACAAAAAATATTAAACTCTAACCTTATTCATAGATAATTAAATTATCCCATCTGTTTTTTTATTGAAATATTAACCAAAGTTTAAAATTAAAATTATTACTACTAACCCATTAACGGTCTAGCAATTATTGAGTTAACTCTAAAAGTAGACTTTAGGACAAATTTTGAACTGATTTTTATGTTTTTTATCAATGACTTATTATATTACATTCTGAGATTTTTTCTTTTAAATATACATAATGTAATATATGCTGTACAGGGTGGCCCAAATCCGATGTTTTTATAAGGTATCTTAGTAACCCAAATATTTAGACAAAATCTGATACAGTATTCGATATATCGGCCGTTTTTCAATTGTTGGCTATTTTTAAATACGTTTTTTTCTCAATAACTATAAGATATACAAATAAATAGTTTAATAGTTATTTGTGAAGTTTTCAACGTAGAATTCAGTGGCGTACTTATTTTTTATTTAAACTTTTAATTTCAGAGATATGACACAAAGTTGCATTTTTTCAAAATGGAACACCCTGTATGTTTTATGTTATTAAATAGCATTTTAAATTAGCTTTAAATTTATGTACATATTAAGCAAAAATTCGTAAAAATACGCAAAAAAACGATTATATTAAAAACTAAGTTAGTTTAAATATTAATTTTATAATTTTTGAAGACTTTTGCGATCAATTACTGAGTCTACAGATCACTTCATTATTAATAAATAATATTAACATCTCTGTGATTATAATAGTATGTATTATCAAATATTCATCTAAAAGCTTCAAAGTTGAAAACACAATTTTTCCATAAAAAAACTAAAAAATTGATAGAAAAATTTAAAGCTAATTTAATTTAAAAAAATATATATAGGGTGTCGTGGGGGTTTGTGTTTATTTATTAAACATTAAACCAAAGAGTGCTTTTCGTTGTTTTTAATTATTTATAGTTTATATACAAGTTGAGAACGTACAATACACATAAGTCAGTTAATACACATTCACTCTTCGTGTCACTGTCACGGCGGGCACGCTGACGTACGTAGAATCTCCGGGGGTGGCTCGGATGTACTCGACGCGGATTCACTCCCTGGTACCGGGGTGGTATTCCGTTGACTTCGTGTAGGGTTGAATACTCTTCTGTCGTTGATGATGGCAGCGCAGCTGTGTTGCCAAGTTCCAGTGGTTGCGGGGTGAAATACAGCTCTCTGTTAGCGCTGTCCGTGACGCGTTGTCGCTTCCGTGGTGTTGGAGATAGCGGAGAGAGGCAGGCCGGAAGGATAGAGTATCGGGCGGCGCGTCGTGGTGCGTTCCGTTCTTGTTTTCGCCATCGGCGGTGCTCGTCGTCCTGCGGTGGCCGTCGTCTTCTCGCATACCAGTGTGGTGCGATTCCGGTTGCTATTGTGAGTTCACCGGGTTGGTCGGCTGTAGCGGGGAGTATTCTTAGTTTTTAAGCGATCCAGCTGACTATAGTGGGATCGTGCTGCTATGGGGATCGAGCTTTTGATCGTGGCTGGTATGGGGAGCGAGCCGTGTTCCCGTTCGAAGTGCCTTTTTGCAGCTCCGCGCTGCCCTTATAACGGCCGCTGGAATCATTCCTTTAGTCAATTTTCTGGGGCGGCCTCTGCCGGGTTAACACGCGCCTCTTGCCACGGCAGGCTGTGCGTGCTTGGTGGTGGGAGAGCGTACGGACTGGCGAGTGGTGAGTCACCCTAGTGGCGAGCGCTTTTTCGCGCGCTCCGCCTGGCGAGCGGCCGGGTTCCCACACACCCCCTTTCTTGTGACGGTCACGCACCGTTTTCTTGCTTGTTGTTCCCGCTCGTGTTGTGATTGCTGGTGCTGCTTGGTCCTGGCCGTTCCTGAGTCTGTTCGTGTCCTCCGGTATGGTTTGACTTGTTCCGTGGATACCGTGATCGGTAGGCCGTTTTTTTTTATTACCACCGTGTTCTTGCCCCATTCGATTACCTTGTATGGGCCTTCGTATGGTGGTTGCAAATATTTCTGACTTATGTCCAGTCTAACAAATATGTGTAATGCTTTCGTTAGATTTTTGAACACGAATGGTTTAACTTTGCTGTGATCAGATGTCTGTACAGGTTTAATGGTTTTTATGACTCTTCTAAGCTGTGTCGCGTAATTTTCGGGTTCTATCCTTGTTCTCTCTGGATTCGCTGATAGTAATTCTCCGGGAAGGCGCAATATCTCTCCATACACCATTTCTGCTGCTGTTGCATTGATGTTTTCCTTCCAGGCTGTTTAGATTCCTAGCAAGACGATAGGTAGTGCATCGGTTCATGGTATATCGTTGTGGCACATTAACGCGGATTTCAGTTGCCTGTGAAATCTTTCCACTAATCCGTTCGCTTGTGGATGATACGCGGTTGTTCTAATTCTCGTGAAACCTAAGGTTTCCTCCAGTTGTTTGAACAGCTGGGACTCGAATTGGCGTCCTTGGTCTGTCCTTATTCTGAGCGGTGTGCCGTATCTGGCTACCCAATGTGTGATAAATAACTTGGCTACTGTGCTCGATGTTTGCCATTGGAATAGCTTCGGGCCACCTGGTGAAGCGGTCAATACATGTTAGGATGTATTTTTTTCGTTCGCTTCTTTTAATGGGCGGACAATATCGATGTATACGTGGTCAAACTTTTCTGATGGCAGTCGGAATTTTCCAGCAGGTGGTGCGTTGTAACGTGTAATTTTCGTCTGTTGGCACGTCAGGCACTGCTTGCTTTATCTCCTGCAATCTGCCCGCACGTTGGGCCACACAAATCTCTCTGTTATGAGTTTGGTTGTAGCTTTTGCACCAGGATGTGAAAGTTGGTGCAGACTGTTGAAAACTTGCTTCCTGAATTTGTTCGTTATGAAAGGTCGGGCTATGTCGGTTGCGATTTCACAATAAATGTGTGTATTATGCTCTGGGAAATGGATTTTTTGTAGCTGGAGGCTCGACTTTCCGTCGTTTAATATGTGTTTGAGTTCTTCGTCCGTTTTTTGCCTCCTATCGCTGCAAAGTTCATTCCTGTCGTTACTTGCTCAGTTCTGCTGAGTGTGTCGGCGACTATGTTTTCTTTGCCTTTTATGTGTTGTATGTCGGTGGAGAATAATATAAAAATATTATGTTGAGGATGAGTGAACCGGTTGACGGCGCTTCCGGTAAGGCGCCGGTAATAGTTCCTTCTTGCAGTTGCTGGATTACGCCTCCTATCGCGCAGTCCGAGGCATCTGTAATGACTGCGAGTCTGGCGATGGGTTCAGGGTGTGTTAACAATGCTGCTTCGGTGATTTCGTGCTTGCACATGTTAAATGCTTTTCGTGCTTCCTCGGTCCATACAAGAGGTTGGTTGCCTTTTTTCTTTCCTTTTAGTAGGTCATTAAACGGCGCTTGTTTGGTTGCTGCTTTCGAAATGAAATGTCGATAATAATTTATCATTCCTAGCACTTGTCGTAATTTCTTTGCTGTTTGTGGTAGTGGAAATTCTTTAATGACTTTCACTTTGTCTTCCAGTGGCCTTGTTTCTTCTTCTGATACCATGTATCCCAAAAAAAAAAAGTTTATGCAATCCGAATCTGCATTTTGCAGGGATAATTACAATGCCGTTTTCGTCTAAACGTTGGAAAAGTTGTCTGAGGTGCTTGGTGTGCTCCTCTTCCGGCTTTGATGCTACCAAAATATCGTCTATGTACACGTAGCAAAAGTCCAAGTCTCGTAGTATTCCATCCATGAATCTCTGGAATGTCTGGGCTGCGTTTCGTAACCCAAATGTCATGTATGTGAATTCAAAGAGTCCTAATGGTGTCGTAATGGCTGTTTTCGGAATATCTTCCTCGGCTATCGGAATCTGGTAGTAGGCTCTAATCAGGTCGATCGTTGAAAAAAATGTCCGTCCGTGCAATTGTTGTGAGAAATCCTCGATGTGCGGGACGGGGTGTTTGTCGGGTATCGTTCTTGCATTAAGGGCCCTATAATCCCCGCACGGTCGCCATTCTGCATTTTTCTTTGCCACCAAATGTAATGGTGAACACCAGGCACTCTTGGATGGTCGTGCTATTCCCATCTGGCACATGGTTTTGAACTCGTTTTTTGCTATCTGTAGTTTATCCGGCGCGAGTCGTCTTGGTCTGCTGGACACTGGAGGACCGGTGATGGTTTGGATGTGATGTTCGGTTTCGTGGCGCGGAAAAATTGGCAAACCTGATGGTTTACAAATTCGTGGGAACTCTTGCAACATTTGATGATGCTTTTCGTTGTTGCTGAGCTTATTCCACCATCCTTTGCTGGTTTTACTTAGCCCCATGCCGTGAGGTTCGTAGTACCGTCACGCATTTTTTTGTTTCGGATGTCCGGCAATAACTCGTAAAACGATAGAAAATCGGCGCCTATTATCGCCTTCTGTACATCGGCTATTATGAAACGCCACGGGAAATTTCATCTCAGTTTCAAGTCCAAGTTCAAATTGATCGTACCATACGTATGTATTAGAGACCCATTCGCTGCGTACAGGTTGTATATGGATTTGCGTAGTTTTTGTTTGACTAACCGATACGAAAAAACACATACATCTGCTCCTGTATCAATCGAATATGGTATTTTTGATTGTTGGTCTGTGATGTACAGACGGTGCGATGTGCTTGGCGAATTGTCAGTTGCCGCCTCTACTGACTGCCCTGTCCGTTTCCCTCCGGTTTAAATTTGCAGGGGGGTCGACAGTTTCGTGCTTCCTTGCCGAATTTGAAGTGGAATCAGCACGTATCGTACGTACGGTCTCTTGAACGATTTTGCCCTCGAGGTTTATCTCTGCCGCATGAACGGCTTCGCTGTCAGGATTGAAAATTTTCCGCCCTGGCGTTTTCCTGTTTTCGGAGTTTATTTTTCAGTTGCTCAATCTCGGTCACCAGGTGTCGTAAAATATCGCTTCCGGCGACTTCGTTGACTGCGGGTGCGGTAGTGTTTACCACTGCGTCTGCTACTTCGGCTACCTCGCTTAAACTCGCTTTTTGTTGGGTTGCAAGTATGGCTTGCACGTTGTTTGGGAGTCTTCCTAGCCATAACGAACGCAGTAATATGTCTGGGACTGTTGTGCCTGCTAAATGTTGCAGGTGTCGCAGGAATTGTGATGGCTTGCTGTCTCCAAGTTCTTCGCGTTCTAATAATTGACGTATGCGATTTTCTTGGCTCGCGCTGAGGCGTCGAATGAGCTCGGTTTTCAGTTTGTCGTATTTTCCAACCGCTGGTGGTGACGTCAGGACATTGCGTACTTCTTTAGCAAATCGTGGTTCTAAGTTTCCAGCCATATAACCGTATTTTGTTTCGTCTGTTGTGATTTTCCCTAATTCGAATTGGCTTTCTACCTGGGCGAACCAAACTTCGGGGTCGTCGTCCCAAAATGGCGGGATGCGTACTTGCATAAACAGAACCGAGAAGATAATGTTATTCCATTCATGGGTCCAATGTTGTCTTCCCCTGCACCAATCAAGTCTTGCTCTGCGATGCTGCGGAGTAAGAGGTAGACACAATTGTGGACGGTAGGATCTTATACCAAAACTGCGGATTCTTCTGTAAACAGTAGCCATGGATACTCTTTGGCCATTTAGAGCCAACCAGTCATTTCCCAATGCCCGCGACGTTGTAAATCTGTCCCTTAAAGTTGTAAGACGAAGAGCTCGATCTTCACGCTCAGTGGTGCTTCTTGGACGTCCTGATCCAAGTCTACGTCGATTCTCCCCAGCTTCGGACCATCTAGACCAGCAGCGTACGATCACCGATACACTACGGCCTACCCTTTCAGCAATAGCACGAACCGAAAAACCCGCTTCTCGCATTCCAATAATGCGACCCCTTTCAAATTCACTTAGATGATGATATTGTGCACGCCGGCGAACACGGGGCATCTTTTTATGTTTTACAAACTAAAACGTCAAAATACCATTAAATAGTAACCAAAACAATTGATTTTTTGATCATCGATGCAGTTCATTTACATGATCAAATTTCATTAAAATCGTCGAATAAATACTTTGTGTTCTGATTTTTTTGAAAGGCAGTATATATAAACAGAGCAAAATTACAAAAATAAAGATCACGTGATATAAGTTCATGTTTAAAGAAAATAAATTAATTATTTAGAAATTATAATAATAAAATAATAACGAAATAACAAAGAAATAACAATAGCTAGTCTATGCAGCCGTCTTTTTTTGTTATTTAATAAGTAATAATAATTGAAACATATAAATAACATAATATTAACATTTATCTACACACATTCTAAAGTCTGATCAAATAATACAATGTATCAAATTAACGTATTCAGTAATTCAATTATAAAAAAATACTGTTGGGTTATTGCATCATTAACCCTTAATCAGTTAAATCAAGAGAATAATTTAATTGACATTTCTTAAATAGTCAAACAATCAAATTATATTACTATATTACATTTTCGTAACAATCAATCATTCCTTCTCTTTTTATAGATTGTCGAAATTCTAATTGCGAATCATAATAATGATTAATAATTTGCGAACGGGTTGATAATGGAGCTGAAAGGGTTCAGAAACAGTTATTAATTTTATAATAAATTATAGTTAGGATGGCGATAATTGCTTCACCCCATTTTCGAAGCTGGCGCTCGCAAAAAAATATATGGGTTGTGAATTGATTAAATTTTTCGTAAATGGCAAAATCTATCGTGATTTGCAATATGTTTTTTCTCATTTTCGTTACTATAACTGGGATGTATTATATAATTTTTGTATGCTAGGTAAAGTACACAAAGTAATTTTTCTTTTCAAAATCCGTTTTTTTATACTGTTTAAATCAGGATTTTTTACTCTATTGAGAGGCAAATAGCACTGTAAAATTTAAAAAATGTGACTTGTTTTAGTTTATCTCCAACATACAAATTTATGTAGTTATGTTTGGCTAACGTGTATAAATTTTATAAAATTTTGGTGTTCAACTGAAAATTAAATATATTATTATTGACAAATCTTCATTTTTTGTCTGCTTTATATTTCTTAAATTGATATTCTTATCAGGTGTTTTTATATTTAGTTCCGTTTTCCTAGTTTGTTAAAATTAAAAACATGTCTATATTTCATATTTATTTCATTAGTTTTTACAAATCTAATGATTAATTTCTGGTCCTTTTAATGATTTTTATAATGAAATGCAATATATCTGCACTTATCAATTTACAAAAAATCTAGAATCATCCACAGTTATTAATCCAATTTACAAAAAATCTACAATCATCCACAGTTATTATTCTAAGTTCATGATAATATTTTATTCATTTTAATTCGTATTTTAAACTTGTATTTATATATTAAAAATACTAGATAAAGTATCACTTTATCTCCGTTGTCAACGATTCGACAGTAAATAAAGTATCACTTCATCTCCGTTGTCAATAATTATCCAAGGTAACTTTACTGATTTATAAATTTAAATACAAACGAGTTTTAAACAAAATAAATTAGATTAGAAGTACGAAATAAAATAAAATAATATATGCAATTTGAAGATAAAGCCACATTTAAATCTTCGGAGATCTTATAACTCCTCAGCCATCGCCTCGGAGTGATAACAATACCTGATCAGATTTAAAGTACCGCTTGATCTCCTGATTACATAAGATATACCGGGTGTTCGATAAAAAAAACGCCCAACGCCATAGCTCTGTTATTTATTGATCGATTTGAATGAACTATAAAACAAAGTCAATCAATACCATAAATTGACACTAATTATATATATATTTTTTAAATTAACTTCATTGCCAAATAATAATCAACTTTTATTTTGTAAATGGCTGCATATACTTTTCTTATTTTAATATATGGAATATTGTATTTCTGAATAAAATTATGCTGGATGTGCTTATATTAATTTATTAATTATGCTAGAAAAAAAATTATAATAAGTCTTGTTCACATGATTTTTGGCAAAAAATGTAGTATGCCTTTTACTGATCAAAATTTATAAATAAAATTAGTATGTATAATCAGCTTAGAAGATTCAACACAATTTGTCAACCAACCGAACAAAATAGAGGCTAGCATTTTTTAAACTTCACAATATTTTAGTGATTTATACGCGTGGCGCATGAAGTAAAATTTCGAGTTTAGAAAAGCTCCGTGAAAATTTGTCACGGGTCGCTGCGCGACCCTCGACAAATTTTCTATGCAGGGCTTTTCTAAACTCGAAATTTTACTTCATGCTTAGTCTGGAAGTGGACCGTCAAGATTTTCAACATGTCCAGATTTTCGATATTTCTAGATTTTTGTCGATGTATCCACAGTTTGTTATTATATTAAATGCAACTTTAATATTTAATAAATATTGTTATTTTTGAAAATATTTGCCGAGCAAAATAAAAAGTTGACTCTAAAAGTTGATTTTAGGTAAAATTTTGCATCTTTTTTTATGATTTCAATGAATGATTTATTATATTACATACGTCGATTTGATAAAAGAGTTAAATTTAAAGTTCTAACGAGTGTTTCCACTCCCAGACTAAGCATGAAATAAAATTTCGAGTTTAGAAAAGCCTTAAAATTTGGTTTGGTCGCGACCAAGCCAAATTTTTAGGCTTTTCTAAACTCGAAATGTTACTTCATGCGCCACGCATATAAGGCACTAAAATGTTGTAAAGTTATAAATACACTTAAAAAATGAGTAATAATCGAAATATTGAAATAACACAGTATTTACATTTTTCCTTTACTTTTATTCTATATTAAGTTGTTACGTAGGTAGTTATTTGTTGTTTCGTTATTATTAATCGCATAACCTCACAGTAAATGGCATTTGTCACTTTTTTTACAAGGCACACTAATTATAATTTAAAATTAACATGATTTTAAATAGAAGATTTAAAAAAATCGACCAAAACATTGAACAAAAACAAGAAACTGGGCGTTATTAGATTTAGAAAAATAATGTCTAATGTAATAAAATTAAAAAATGATAGGCAGCCATTTAAAAATCTTAAGTTGGCTATTATTTGGGAATGAAGCTATTATTGAAAAAAATCAATATTCATATCATTTTTTAGTATCTAAACGGCTATTGTCTTTGGTTTCTAGTTCAATAAAATCGGTCAATAAATGCAAGAGTTAGAGCGTCAGGCGATTATTTTTTTTATCGAACACCCGGTACTAAATAACTTAATTAGATTTTTTAAACGTTTATTTCATTACATTACCATAATAACATTTTTAATCACAATTCCTGCTCTATCCGGATCTCGTGATGAACTTTAATAAACGAAGATTAACTCGAAAAAGAAAGATAGGGACAATATGCAATTTTTATCCTGTGCGCTGGAGATTAGCCCCGGACTTAAATCAAGTTAAAAATATTATTTACGGCTCAAACAAACTTATTTCATTTAACACGCAAACTTAATAACCGTAATTAAAACTTCAAGTGCGAAAAAGCCACGGGGGCTTTTAAGCGCGAAAAAAAATATTAAACGGCCGGGCGATATCTTCACACGGAATAAATTTCTCTTCTTGAAAAGAGAAAAATTTCGAGTTTTATATTATTACCTCTTTTTTCTTAACTCTTAAATGAGTTTTTGTAGTTTAATTTAAGTCGGTTTGGTTTTAATTAAAGTCTACTGTGAGGGAATTAATGTAACGAAAATTAAAATTTACCGACGATTATGCTAAGAATTACATAAAACAATTTTAATTTGTTATAGTTTTCTTGCGCTTTCGAAATTTGCTTGGGATATGTAAGTATAATTAAAAGAAAACATCCGAAAGCAAATTGATACAGGCAGTTGAATTTTTTAACATTTGCTTGATGAAATAATCATTTGTATAATTAATTAACGTGAGATATAACTTAGGCGGTGTATTTTAGACTTCACTTTAAATCAGTGTTTTATAACTTAGGCAGTGTATTTTAGACGTCACGTTAAATCAGTGTTTTATAGGCGTGGCGCATGAAGTAAAATTTCGAGTTTTGAAAAGCTTATTTTGGCTTTTATAAACTTAAAATTTTACTTCATGCTTAAACAAGGAGTGCAATCACTTGTTAGAAGGTTCGAATTGAACGCTTGTATAAAAACAACAAATTACTAAAAATTTACTAAATACAATAATCGTCGGTTAAAACAAAACGCATTTTGTCTAAACAATGTCTGTAAACTGTAACTTTTTACTGATTACAGACATTGTCCAAATTAAAACATGATTTCGGATTTTGTCCAGGGAAATTTCGGCCGAACGAGTTTAGACTAGTATTAAAGTAAACTACATATATTTTAGTAATGGTGGCGCGACAAAAGCGCCCATTGCAAATGCGTCCCGACCCTAGCGCTTGCTATATTCTAGCAGTCGCAAAAAATTTAATAAACAAATTGCAAGGAAATGATAAAATTGTTATTTGACATAAAAACTACATAATTTATAATAATAATAATAATATTTATTAACCAACAGAACAACCCAATTAAAGAAAAATTCTACGAACAGATAAATTCTTAAAATAATACATACAAAGAGAACAAAATTAAGCCAATAAAACTGGATAAAAATATAAGGCATACTTGGAAATTAATAAAAATAAATAGATCATTAAAAATATTTTATAAATATTTCTAATATTAATCGTAGAAAGTGATACAAAACCTCGAATGTGTCATATAGGTCAAAAAGTTCAAAATTTAGGTTATTTATTTATTTAATTAATTTTGTGCTACTACAGAAATGGTTACACAGGTCAATAATTATAATAGTATAAAAATAATAAATTATATTACAATCACATACAGATTAAAATTTATTATACAACTAGGCCGGAAAAATTACTAGATAGACATTTCGATATACTAAAAAATGTCTGCTTTTCCAGATATCTCTTCAAAACTTGGCGAAGGTTGTCAGCGGCAGCGCCTTAATCGAATTTGGTAGAATATTGAATAAGTTAGTCCATGAAATTTAATCGCATTTTTCGATTTACCCAAACGAAGGAATGCAGAGTATATGAGGTTGGCAGATCTTGTGTCATGCTGATGATTTTGACTGTGAGTTTTTAGTTTGTCAGCATTTTTTCGGACAAATGCAAGACATTGTAATACATAAATGCAAGGAAGTGTAAGAATTCCATGGTGAATGAACGCCTTGCGACAATCTGCTCTATAATCAAGAGAAGCAAGCACGCGTATAGCGCGTCTTTGAATGCCAAAAATTCTGAAAGTTATGCAAAAAATGGCCCCAAGATAGAATCTCATATGTAATGTGCGCCTGACAAACCGGAAAATAAGCAGTACGGAGAGCCTCAGTAGGCAGAGAATTTTTTAGTTGTCTAAGAAGGTATACGCCCTTACACATTTTTTTAGACAATGCCTGCTCGTGTGCATACCAGGTAAATTTTGAGTCCAACTCAATTCCTAGGAATTTTGCGCTGCTCTCTTCGACGTCTTTCTTCATGGAAAAAGTTACCTCCGTCGACTTATCAGGATTCACAGTGAGACCATTCACTGTATACCATTCTGTCGCTCTTTTAACTGCTATATTGTTTTTATCAACAGCTGCCGTTTTGCACACAGAGGAGCTTTGCAGTGTGGTATCATCTGCAAATAACACAGTATTTACACCATGATTCTGCCCAGACAGATCATTGATGTAAATAATAAAAAACAGAGGACCTAGGATTGAACCGTGAGGTATGTCGCAGTTGATCTTTACATCCTCTGTGTTATTTTTACAAGAAACTTGTTGATGTCTGTTAGAGATTAGTAGCTGCTTATGTGAAAATTATAGCAGTACAGCTTTCCCAAAAGAATACCATGGGGGACACAATCCAATGCCTTAGTGAGATCCATGAAGGTTGCTATAAAGTATTTTTCCTCAAATGTGTCGTATTATGCCTCAGTAATAGCGGTGATTGCGTCAGCCGTCGATTTTCCTCTGCGAAACCCGTACTGCTGGCCAGGTTAGATTAGATGTCACATTGTCAAGTTAGGTTAGATTAGATACCACTCTATTGAGTTAGTTTGTTGATTAGATATCACTGTGTCAAGTTATCTTATATATCATGTTGTTAAGGTTTTTTATGTTGTCTGCCACTTTATTAAATTAGGTTTTTTTGTATTTTGTATATCGTCGCTGTTTTGATGAAACCTCCTGTGACATTTTTTTTATAAAACAGGGTTTTATTATCAAGGGACTCTACGTTATTAGCAAGATGAGTTCATGAAACCTCCAATGTGGTAAAGTTAACTATTAAATCTTGTACAAGGATCTATTAAAAATATGTTTAAAAAGAACTACTTCAAACATTTTTTTTAACAGTTTTGTATTTCCCGAAAATTTGTGTTTAATTCACATAGGAGATTTCATCAAAATAACGACGATATGTAAAGAATTTTAAATTATAAATTCTTAAATCTTATATTCACTCATTATTTATTTAATGTTGTATTAATTTATTAATTGTACAGCATTTTATTATTATACAGGGTGTGCGTAAAGTATGGAATATTAAAAATAAAAATGAATTCAACCGGTTTTCTTAAAAACGATGAAACAGGTCTATTTGTTTTGGTTATTGCGCTTAAAAATAGTGTGACGTCACTAATGTATAACGTGTGACGTCATCAGCAATTTTTTCAAATGGAATTCGTTTTTTTTTTATTTATTGATTTGTGTAGAGCTCTTAATTCTCTTTACAGTCACATCGTTTTTGAAAAATACGCGTGATTTAATCTAAAAACGAGGTAGACAAAATTCATATTTGCTCTATCAAATGTTTCAAAAAAATCCAAATGTAGGCAAAAACTATTAATGGATTCGATAGCTAACGCCATCTAACGCTCCATAGTGGCATCCTCAGTGACACGAATACATAAAGTGCATATACAGATCACTGTTTCGTCCACAAACGAGCTAAACTCTGTATGTAAAACCAGAAAAACAAATATCAAAATTGAGTTTGTGTTCAGTATTCCGACCTTAAAGTCCGAAACGCTTCTATGGGTATCTGGTGCAGAAATACTAAACACAAATTCAATTTCTAAATGTATGGTTTTATTTGATATTTGACATGTTAACAAGTTTGACATTTAAATTTCAAGATCCACAGTAAGTAGATTAGTCGCAGAATGCCATGAAATAGGAAGCACTAAAGATCTAACTTAAAAATGAAAAACATTGTATTGATGGACGATTGTAAACCTTTAGTATGAGCAAGAAATAAACTTACTTATTTAACTTACTAAAAATTACTTAATTTGTTTTACGTTGCTTAAAACTTTTCCTGAAATTACTGGATTATATTTTAATTTATATATACTTTTAAATTTGAAATTAAAATATAATCACTTGCTTTATAAAAAAAAGTCATACATAACTAAGTTACATACACATGTCAAAAGTAATGGAATGACAAACAAACAAAACATTTTTTGATCTGTTTAAAAATATAAAAATTTTCAAATAGTGATAATAGTAATAACAATTATTACTATTAATAAATATATCTTTAATATATTTTCTTAAATATTAACTTCAAATAAAATAAATTGATTTGTTTTGTTCTTTTGGTTTTCGATTTTTGTCAATTGTATTTCACTATTTTTTTAAAGTATTGTTTGACAAACACAGCAGAATGATGTGTTTGTTTAATATAGATAGATAGGAAATAGTATTTTGTCCGTAACATACAGGGTGCCCGTATTTCAACAGAATGAATGGGGATATCGGTTATTTGAAGAGAAAGAGAGTCGGTTAAATTGGGGCCCAATAATAATCTAAAAACAAACTTGAAATATCTTCTATCGTTTTTGAGATATTGTCAAAAAACAGATTTTTTGAAATTTTGATTTATTTTCTTTATTTAAAAAACTATTGAATCCAGACATTTACAACTTTGACATTATACAGGCACTTTTCAACGAGAAATCTAGTAAAATATTTTATTTGAAGATAACTATAACATTTACCCTGGGACTATAGCCAACTTTTCTTTTTCTTATGGGCGCCATTTTGGGTATTTATATTTTTTGAAAACATATTTTTTTCTGAATTCAATAATGTACCACACTTATAGTTTATTATACATTTTGTATGTAAAATTTGTATCTTTTGTTTTTTGTAAAGAATGGCTTGGAAACAGTTGAGTAACTCACTCCTTTGACAACTCCTAGGACCTATAATTTGCTTACATATCACTCCTGAAGACGAGCATCCAGCTTATTAATTACTGTACTGATAGAAAATGTATTTGTTTATAAACGAAATACTGATGTGACATTTTGAATCTTAATTAATTGCTTGACTGTCTTTGGACGATCATAAGATTTTGTCATATTATATCTTTATTGGCCGTGCTTTCACTATTGTGACTGTAAGTGGATTGATTGACAGTCTTTTAAATATGCTACGATTTTGTCTGATTATATCTCTCTATGGACTATATTTTGGCTATTGTGATGTTATGATTGTAAGTCACTTAAATCATTATAGCAAATACAGTCAATATAGTGATTTAATGACAAAATACGAATACGGTACACAGTTCACTAGTTGTAATGTATTTTAAACTAACGAGTGTCATTCACTCCCAGACTAAGCATGAAATAAAATTTCGAGTTTAGAAAAGCCCCGCATAGAAAATTTGTCGAGGGTCGCGCAGCCACCCGAGACAAATTTTCACGGAACTTTTCTAAACTCGTAATTTTACTTCATACGCCAATCAAGCTTATACAGCCGCGTCTACTTTCAGCGATCCGTGCAGGTGGAGACCTATCGGACCGACAATACGGCTTTCGACGTGGGAGATCCACGATCGATGCAGTGCGAGAAGTTGTTCAGGCTGCCTAGAATGCGCAAATGGGAAACCATCACTCCCGAAAAATTGTGCTTCTCATCACCCTGGACGTAAAGAATGCATTCAATTCTGCGAGGTGGACAGATATGCTAGAAGGACTAAAAAGTGTTCGTGTCCCCAAGTACCTCCTTAACATCGTAGGAGACTACCTCGACGATAGATCGCTGGAATATGATACAACGGAGGGCAAACGGTTATGGAAAATAACGGCTGGAGCAGCACAAGGTTCCATACTCGGTCCAGACCTATGGAACATTGCATACGACGGCCTGCTTCGATTAAACATGCTCGACGATTCACACCTGGTAGGCTATGCTGATGACGTAGCAGCTCTGATTACAGCACGCACTACAGATTAGCACAGCTAAAGCTAAACCAGGTGATGAGAAGGGTCAACGGCTGGATGGCAGACCACGGGCTTACGCTAGCTACCGAGAAGACGGACATAGTTGTGATGACAACAAAACGAATCCCTACTCTTATACCGATGTCGGTAGGGGATGAGATAGTAGAGACGAAGCCTGAAACAAAATATCTCGGCATTGTGGTTGACACCAAACTCACCTTCAGTGAACACATCCGACATGTTGCAGAGAAGGCGGAGACGTTGTCAACTCTACTGATTAGGATCATGGCTAACACCCATGGCCCGAAATCTAGTAAGCGCCGCCTATTAATGACAACGGTCCAGTCGATACTCCTGTACGGTTCGGAAATATGGGGTAATATGATGAGGATAGAATGCTACAGAAAACGCATAGCATCTGTACAGAGAAGGGCCGCTCTCAGAGTATCGTGCGCATACCGCACTGTCTCCGAGGCGGCGGTCCTTGTAATAGCCGGAGAAATCCCCATTGGGCTGCTGGCCATTGAAAGGAAGGCCGTCTATGAGCATAAGTCCGAAATTGGTAGGGAGCGTGCTAGCAAGGAGGAGAGGGCGCGGACACTGGAGGAGTGGCAGAATTCGTGGTCCACTATCGAAAAGGGGAGATGGACCGCAAGACTGTTGCCCTGCATCAAGCCATGGATCGAGCGCGACCACGGGGAGATCACATACTTTCTCACCCAGTTCCTCAGCGGACACGGATGTTTCCGTTATTATCTTCATCGGATGGGAAAGTGTGTGACCCCTATGTGTAATTACTGTGGAAACGCAAAAGATGATGCAGAACATACTGTCTTTTACTGCGAGAGATGGGCAAGACAAAGAATAGAATTGGAAGCAGAGGTGGGCCATCTGTCCCCAGAAAATACCATGGGGAAGATGCTGGAGAGCAAAGCAAGCTGGGAGAAGATAGCGACTTTTATGGAGGATGTCCTCCGCAAAAAAACATCAGGAAGACGCTCCACCTGTTTTGACATGAGCGCCAAGAAAGAAGGCCCAACCCGAAGTAATGTGGTAAACGGTCCGGGTTGGTATCCTCGGCGATAGTGGGAGGGGTTTTCGTCGGTAGCCGCAAGGAGTCCGACACTGCGTACGTAAATGTATTTCCCCTCCCACCTTAAAAAAAATATTATTATTATTATTACAAAAGATTGACAATCTTTAAATAATTTTGACTGCTAAAAATGATTGAGTGCTGTCAATATTCTATTGATTAATAGATATGACGTCATTGTTTCCAAGGCAAAATATTATAATTTTAAATATCAAATCTAAAATAAATTATGAGTGTGATACATCACTGAGTTCAGAAAACAATATTCTTTCAAAAAATATAAAAATTAAAAATGGCGCCCATAAGAAAAACAAAAGTTGGATATGGTCCCCGGGTTAATGTTATAGTTATCCTAAAAAAATATGCTACTAGATTCCTCATTCAAAGGTGCCTAATATTTTCAAAGTTTTAAATGTTCAGATTCAGTAGTTTTTGAATAATAAAATTGAAACAATTTAAAAAAAAAACAGATTTTTGTCGATATCTCGAAAACAAAAGAAGATATTTAAAAATTGTTTTAAGATTATTGATAGGCCCTAAAATACGCAACTGTGCCTTAACCGACTCTCTATATCTTCAAACAACTGAGATACCCATACATTCTGTCGAAATACAGCCACCCTGTATATTTAAAATAAAAATTCGGTCACGGGAAAGGATTCTCGCCCAAATCTCGTATTTCGCATACATTTTCTTACTAATAATATTGTTATACAAAAATATTGCACTTTTCTGTAACTATAATAAATGCAATTTTCACATTATTTTTAACAAAATGTGTATACATCATCCATCTCATTACAAACACGAGTGCATCCGTTTTTCACCGGAAACACTAAATAATCGCAATCATGCAGTAGTTCGTGGCGAAGTGTGTAATTGGTGCATTTGAATTTCAAAATATCGCCAATGATAAACAAGCACAAAGCGAAACGTTTCGTTCTGCAGGGACGTTTTTCCTCTCCCTTTAGTTGTTCTCCAAACGGCGCGGATATGGGATTTGAATTCCAGCTGCGACTTTCAAATCAGGAAAGAAAACCAGAAGAAAAAAAACAACGAAGTTAAGACTTTGATAAGGCAAACACGCGAAAAAGCTTAAATGTCTCCCTCGGGGGGAGAGCATACGTCTGGAGAAAGGGGGAGATTTTGAATATAACACAAGGGTCGAGGGGGAATTAGTCGATGTACTTGTAGTGTTTGTGGCTCTATTAAATATTTAGATGAGTAATGTTCATTGCTGCGGAAATATTTTCTTTGAGTCATTAGTTTTATTTACACCACGTAAATTTATGGATCAAAAAAGCGTGCAAAGTGTGTATAAAAAAAAACTTTATTGTTTTTTTAATACGTCTTCTATTTCAAACGAAATGATAAAGTGCATATCATAAAGTTCTCAATAATATAGTATTAAATTCCACATGACTAAATTTGAAATAATAAATTAATTTGTCACATAACCGGTGGTTAAATATTATTTAATCTATTTATTATACCGTTATACCAACTATTAAAGATACGAAATCAGGTAAATTAGCAAAATATTCAATTTTTAATATAAAATAAAATTACGTTAACAATTTTGACTTATCCTATTTGTGTTTACAATGTAGCGAAGAATGTAAAAATCGGTTTTTCTTATTCTTCAACAGTCAAAAAAGGTGACATTAACACACCGTTTGGAATTTGCAAAGTGGGCTATTAATTTACCTTGAAAAGTTGTAAATATTTAGCGTGAAAAAATATCTTTTTTTTATGCTAAATTCCAAAATGGCGGCAATTAATACAAAATATAAATTAACAATTTTTATTTAATGCAATACCTAATAATTAATTGTCCATAGATGTTCATAATTGATTCAATATGTCAATGTATCACTTAACTCGTGATGAAATATTGTTGATTCTCATTATGTTAAACATTTAACTACAAGAGGCCGCGATTGCCGAGCGGTTAAGCCGTCGATTATTTTCGTCTAACATAAGCTATATAACTGTCACCTAACCTAACCTAACTGCTATCTAACCTAATAATTAGGTTAGATACAGAGAATTAATTTTAGGTATACATACATGCTCTGTAAAAGTTTAAACATTCTTTGTTTTGTGAAAGTGTTCAATTTAACACTTCTTACAAGTGTTTCCACTCCCTGATTAAGCATAAAGTAAAATTTCGAGTTTAGAAAATCCTGAAAATGTTCAGGCTTTTCTAAACTCGAAATTGTATTTTATGCACCACGCGTATAAACACCAAACCAACATAACGTTTATATACGCGTAGCGCATGAAGTAAAATTTCGAGTTTAGAAATGCCTAAAAATTTTCAGGCTTTTAAAACTCGAAATTTTACTTCACACTTAATAAGGGAGTGGAAACACTTGTTAGAAGTTTTAAATTAACACTTCTTAAAAACAACGAACGCTTGAATATGTACAGAATACAAATCGAGGTACGTATACTTAAAAAAAATCTGGAGAAGTATTGCACTGTTTCATAACCATATTCTTTCAATGCACTTTGAATTTGGCAATGGAAAATATATTTTGCGTTGTATGAATAAAAATGCAACATGTATGCGAGTTGTTTTTTTTTTTATAAAAAAATGCGTTTGAGAGAGAAAGAGCGTAAAACGTGTAAAACGAAATCACAAAATCCGAGCGTTTGATTAGGGCCTATTCACACGTCCATAATGAGGGCCGAAGAATGCATAAACGGGAATGGAAATGAAATTGTTTGAATGTAACTAATTTTCGCTTCAGTTTCAGTTTTTGAGCGTTATAAATGGGCACGGCGCGAGCGATGAAAGACACCCCTGATTGGATCAGGTGCCGTTGCTGAATGTTTTAATTAGTCCCGATGAAATTTCTATCCCTCCATTTATAATACGTTTTCACTTCGGACAATGTCTTTTAATTTTATCTCAGCATTATTTTTTCAATACAGAAAATATTGTAGAACTAGACAATATTATTTCATCTAGGATAAATAAATTAGAGCTTTTGAATAGACAAATTATTTTTTTTTTTATAAAAAGACAAACAGATTTTTTTCAATTAAAAAAGCAATATCAAATAACTTTCTCAATTAAAGGATTGTGGAAATGTTAATAATAATTCGATAATTTCAAAAATGTATCGATATGTCGCATCTTACCATATTCTGATTATAATACAATAATTTTAATTAACAAAAGATGTTCATTAACGAGCTCTCGAACTTTCAGCCTAAATATCTGTTTGGTTGAAAATGTTTGATAAATATAACGCTCTGCTGGGAGAACTGAAAATTTGGTTAAGTTGTTTAACCTAGCTGATAACAAGAAATGTTTTTTTCAAAAAAAAGTTTGCTTTGTTGGACTATTATTTCGAAGATGTCGATGTTACTGACATTTTCGGTGCCGCACTCTAAGTAATAGAATGAAAGTATAAAATGCGTTAAATTAAGATTAAAAGCATTATTCCAAATAATATTTTTGGAAATGTGAACAAAATTATAGAATTTTGATATAAAAATGTTATTTCATATATTAATTATGAATTTAATTGTAGGTTAGTGTTCCTAAATTCAAAATTAACAGAATGGCTATATCTAAATGCATGAAAATCAACTAAATATATTTATATTTACTATAATTTATTAATGTAATCAGTATATTTTTAACATCACCTAAAATCAGTATTTTATACGCGTGGCGTATGAAGTAAAATTTCGAGTTTAGAAAAGCCTGAAAATTTGGTTTGGTCGCGAAGCGAAGCGAAGCTTAATCAAGGATTGGAAACACTTACTAGAAGTAAATTTCAATTATATAATTCAGCAGTTGAAATACATATTTATAAACATAACTAAAAACAGTGTAATATATCTTCTAAATGATTTTAAATCTAATGATCTTGAAGTTGAAACATATGAAAGTGCGATGTTATTAGGAACAACATTTTAATTTTAGCTGAAAAATACAGTAAACGAAGCAAGATATTGTTTTTGATGACAATTTTTTTCAAGTTATTAAATTAATTTTTTTTTATTAAAATCTGAGCTTTTCAAAGTTATAAAAATAACTTATTGCATTTTTGCAAAATTCCCAAATAAATATCTTCATAAGTGTGGCGATTGTATATATATATATATATATATATATATAACTTGCTTGAGTTTTTTGGGCTGCTTTCTCGCGTTGATTGGTTTATTTGCGCTCTACGTTTCGGCAGCATCACTTCTGCCATCCTCAGGAGCTGTTTTGTATACTGAGTGATGGATGTCACGTTCACTGTCAGTATATTTGTTTTGTAAACTAGGGACTTGTAGTCTAGATCTGCTGCGTGTTATTGGTCCACTCGATGTAGAAGGTGCTAAAATTTCTTGATTTGTGTCCGATGTATCTGCATTATTGAAATTACTTGAATTTGTCTGAATATTCCGAAAATTGTTGGATATTGGAGGCAAGTCATTTTTTTGTTGTTTTATATATATATATATATATATATATATATATATATACAGGGTGTCCCATTAGTGCGGTCTCGGAAGATATCTCAGCTCTCGTTAAAGATAGAAAAAAAATGTTTTCACGAAATTTGCTTGCTTTTAAGAGCTGCATAACCTAAAATTATTTTCAAATATACAGGGTGTCCCATTATTCCATACTTAATACCAACTTTGTTATTTTAAATGGAACACCCTATATATTATTTTTTTATTTGATCCGCCTTTAAATAACCTACACAAAGATATATCATTATCGGCACTTTAGGTAATTCGTTACTTAAAAAAAAAATATTTTTTGAAAATTTTGGCAGTTTTAGTACTTTACTTAAAAATTCACTGTGTTCGTATTTTTTAAGATACCAGTCTGAAATTTTACACACAAATGCAGTAAAGAATGCTCTATCCATTGACTATAACACATTTTAATATTACTTATAAAACCTAGTAAAAAACTACCCTCGAATATTTAATATTTAAAATGTACATTACTTCATTTTTTTAAATGGGACATCCTATATTTTTTTATTTTATCAAATCCGCAATAAAAAATGCTTTATTTCTTGTATAACATACCCTATATCTATTTTCATTAGTTTTGGAGATATTAACATTTTTCTGTCAAATATGGGAAATTAGGTCACAATCAGCATTAAATTAGTCTTTAAAGGTTGTCTAACTTTAATGGTATTTAGATATTTCAGTTTTACTTTACTTTATTTATTTATAACATATTATAATTACATTTATAATATCAAAGTAAACAATATAAACAAATTTTGTCATTTTTTTAATATATCATGAATGCAATAAAGGAGGCCATGAAAAACAATTGATAAAGTAAACAAACGTATTTATTTGACATACAGATAAATAAAGTGCTGTTAACACTATTATTAATATTATTGAATTTTTGATAACGCAATAATGATTTTTTCAAAAGAAAAATTAATAAAAATGACATACGTTTTGGGTGCAAGTCAAGAAAATTGTTTTCTTGCAAGTCGAATATATGCACAAAAGTATCCAAATGCGGAACGGCATCCTAGTGCAGCAATTAGATGGCGCACCACCACACTATAGTCGACAAGTTAAACAATATTTAGACCAAACTTTTCCTAACAAATGGATTGGAAGAGGAGGACCAATTCCATGGCCAGCGAGGTCACCCGATTTAACAAAACTGGACTTTTTTTTATGGGGTGTTGTGAAGGAAGAAGTTTATAAAATACCTGCAACAACACACGAGGATATGAAAAATAGAATTAGTAATGTTATGCGTGCCATTACTGTAGACAACTTAGTAAGTGTCAATCAAAGCTTCATACGGAGGCTTCAAGTGTGCCAAAACCAAAATGGAGGCCATATCGAACACTTAATATAATTATCAAATTCATTATATGCTAATCTGTTAATATTAATACGGTTTACTTGTTTCCATTGTCGTTATATTGTTTACTTTGATATTATAAATGTAATTATATTATGTCATAAATAAATGATTTCAAGTAAAACTGAAATATCTAAATACCATTAAAGTTAGACGTCCATTAGAGATTAATTAAATGCTGATTGTGGCCTAATTTCCCATATATGACAGGAAAATGTTAATATCTCAAAAACTAATAAAAATAGATATAGGATATGTTATACAAAAAATAAAGCATTTTTCATTGCGGATCTGATAAAGTAAAGAAATATAGGGTGTCCCATTTAAGAAAATGAAGTTATGTACATTTTAAATATTAAATATTAGAAGGTAGTTTTTTATTAGGTTTTATAAGTAATATTATAATGTGTTATAGTCAATGGATAGAGCATTCTTTACTGCATATGTGTGTAAAATTACAGACTGATATCTTAAAAAATAAGGACACAGTGAATTTTTAAGTAAAGTACTAAAACTGCCAAAATTTTCAAAAAATATTTTTTTCTGAAGTAACAAATAACCTAAAGTGCCAATAATGGTACATCTTTGTGTAGGTTATTTAAAGGCGGATCAAATAAAAAAATAATATATAGGGTATTCTATTTAAAATAACAAAGTTGGTATTAAGTATGGAATAATGGGACACCCTGTATATTTGAAAATAATTTTAGGTTATGCAGCTCTTAAAATCAAGCAAATTTGGTGAAAACATTTTTTTTCTATCTTTAACGAGAGCTGAGATATCTTCCGAGACCGCACTAATGGGACACCCTGTATATATATATATATATATATATATATACCAGGACAAGAAGTAACGGTCGTACTACGTTAAGAACAGAGACGTTCGGAAAACGGATCCTAACAGGGCATTCGACCAAAAAAGGAGGCAGGAGTTGCTATTGTAATCTACTTTATTGTTTACCAAGCTTTCGGGACTGACTTTGTCCCTTCCTCAGGGTTACACTATAACAAAACAATGAGTTTGGATTTGATACATTATCTGACTGTAAGTGTGATGTTAATTGCTTACATTTGAGAATTGTGAACTAAACTGGTGTCTTCGCACCGACGGTATTTACTATGCATTGTAGTTAAAACTATTGTTTATTTTCGTGGCACGTGTGCTGAGGGCTGATGTGAGGTTAAGTTTGCGGTGAGTTGAAAAACACATATTGTTACTGCACTAACACGTTAAAAACACGTAACTGATTAATACAGGTTAAAATGGAGCATTGGTTGTTGTACTGAATGTTGTTTAAAAATTATAGAAGCCGCCGCATCATGAAGTGGTGCAGTGTTTGTGCGAACACGAGTGCGGAAATAAACACAATGGCGGATGCTGGAGCAACAGGTCCCGCCTGTCTCCCTCTCACTCTGTCACCGAGAGAGGAAGGCACGCGAGGAACAGGGCTGCCAACTTCGTTACTTTCGGGGCGCCCGAGCCGCGGGCTTTTCAAATTCGAAAAATTCGAAAAAACCCGCCACCCGCGCTTTACCCGTCGTATGCCGTGTCTATTTATTCACTGTTAAGTATGTGACTATTATTTCGTATAGGGTACACCTGACGTAGATTTAATCTGTACGATCGTGCTCGTTATCGCTTGATTAGAAAGGTTGTGAAGGAGAAAGTATTAATGTTAACAAAAATTCAACTAAAATTATAACTAAATGAAAAGTTACGAGCAGCAATCTACTAGAGAAACCGTATGCAGAAATTATACTAACGCGCCCTTCCCTGTCCCACTCTGGCCGCACTATCTTACCATTTGTTTTCACCTTCGTTTTGCAGGTTATGATCTAGCTTAAATTCCTGTTTCAGGAATTTCCTTTTTTGAATATTATAAAACGTAGTGACCACGTATTACAGGGAGAACCAGAAAAATCAGGGAGGTTTCGTTGTTCTATGTGATTGAATGTTACTGGAGTCTAACTTGATAAATTTGTTTTCTAACCTGAGAGGCTGAAGGATAACGGTGCCACCGGCTCGGACCGTGTCATATCTATTAGGTACGAGTAGATAGTGCTGAGCCCTTCCGTATCGGCCTTGAAGTTCATTGCACCCTCTCCCGCCTTCTGTATGTGAAACATCTCAAGGAACAAACGACTTTTGTAAAAAGTTGACTGATCTAATATTTCAACATTGTTAAAGTCAGGTGCGTGGCCATCCCTGTTGCAGTGGATGGACAACGCACATGACTTCTTGTTGACTTTGATGTCGCTTTTATGTTGTATTATTCGTGACTTAATCCATTGAGACGTTTGACCTACATACCGAAGGGGGCACTGGGTGCACGGGACGCCGTAGACTACATTTGACATCAGAGCCGTTGGCACCGGCTCCTTCAGCTTGGTGAAAAATCTCCTAATTTGTGATAATCCGTATTTTGCAAATCTTGTGTTGTCATTTCCCAGGATCCGAGCTATCTGTGTTGTAATTATGCCTAGGTAGGGGAGCTTTCTGTAAGTGATGGTTGTAGGGGGTGGAGGGTTGGGGTCAGGTTCTATTATTGTTGAGTTTAGTAGGGGGGGAGGTAAAGGGTTATGGGTACTTAGATTTACGGTTGTCGTGGCAAATAATATTTTGTTGACTATGGGTTTAGGATATCCATTATTGAGGGCTATTGTTTTTAATTTATTCAAGTTTTTTTGTAGCAAAGTGGGATGTGAGATCTTAGTTATTCTATTTTTTAGAGCTCTTATAGTGTTGAGTTTGATTGTTGATGGGGCAAAAGAGTGGAAATTGATGTATCTGCCGGAGTTGGTGGGTTTTTGATACCAGTCTAGTATGAGTTTATTATTATTCAACCGTACAACACGTGTGTCGAGGAAGGGGATAGATCTATCCACTTCCTCCTCAAACGTGAACTGTATGTGAGGATTGTAGCTGTTGAAAATCTCACATGTCACTCCAACAAAGCCACTCGGTACGCCGAGGAGAAGGTCATCCACATATTTTTTTATAAAGGAAGGCCTGAAGGGCAGTATGGGGATAACCTTATCCAACAGCTCGTCCATAACAATCAAGGCCAACACTGGGCTAATAGGTGATCCCATGGGGGTGCCAAAAGTTTGTTTGAAAATTATACTGTTAAAGATGAAATAGTTGTTGTCACCTATGAACCGCAGTAGGTTCATGAAGTCAGGCTTGTTTAAGCTTGTGTGGGCTCTCACCCTGTCGAAGCCTGATTCCACAATACCCACGGCAAGATCTATAGGGATGTTCGTGAACAGGGAGACTACGTCCAGTGACACCACCTCGTGCCCATCAGGTAGCTGAAGGTCGTTAAATTCTTCGGCGAATTGAAAAGAGTCAATTATATTATAGTCTGTTCTTGTTGCAAAAGCCTTACTGAGAATGTTTGCTAGGTAGGATGAAAGTTTATAGGTTGGTGAATTGTTTGATGATATAATAGGTCTGAGAGGGATGTCGGGTTTGTGAATTTTCGGTAATCCGTAGTATTTAGGGGCTACTGCGTTGTGTATACATAACTGCTTATACGTTACCTCATCGATAAGAGTTTTATCTTTGAGGTTTTTTTGCATTTTGTTTAGTTTTGTTTGTATAGCAGCAGTAGGGTCCCTCTGTAAACGTTGATACGTAGATGTATCGTCGAACAGGGCTAGGGATTTATCTATGTAGTCCTGTTTGTTAAGGATTACCGTAGCTGCGCCTTTATCGGCTCGGGTTATAATTAGATCGGGGTGATCTTTTTTAAATGAAAGGATTTTGGGAATAGCATTTTCTAAGCAAGGCTTTTGCAACTTACGGACATAGCTGGTCATTAAGTGAGTGATTTGAGCTCTTCGTGTGTTCTGATGGGTGTGAGGCGATGTCTCTAGCGCGGACTCGATTTCTCCAAGTATTTTTCCCATATTGATATCCCTGTGTGTGGGGGCAAGGCAAAATTTAGGTCCTAGTGATAGGAGGGTGTTAACCTCCTGGGGAATGACAACCTCTGTGCAGTTGCGGATCCATTTGCTATTATCTGTGAAAAATTTAGTGGAACATTTCTTATTGTTTAGATTTTGGAATTTACTTCTATGTTTTAGTTTTGCTCTGTGAAACACTGCCTGAAATTTCTGCTTCATGCGGTCTAAGTAATTACTAAAAATGTTAAATGGTAAGTTAGTCCGGCAAAAGTCAACTAGGTGGGCAAAATCTAAACAATAAGAAATGTTCCACTAAATTTTTCACAGATAATAGCAAATGGATCCGCAACTGCACAGAGGTTGTCATTCCCCAGGAGGTTAACACCCTCCTATCACTAGGAACTAAATTTTGCCTTGCCCCCACACACAGGGATATCAATATGGGAAAAATACTTGGAGAAATCGAGTCCGCGCTAGAGACATCGCCTCACACCCATCAGAACACACGAAGAGCTCAAATCACTCACTTAATGACCAGCTATGTCCGTAAGTTGCAAAAGCCTTGCTTAGAAAATGCTATTCCCAAAATCCTTTCATTTAAAAAAGATCACCCCGATCTAATTATAACCCGAGCCGATAAAGGCGCAGCTACGGTAATCCTTAACAAACAGGACTACATAGATAAATCCCTAGCCCTGTTCGACGATACATCTACGTATCAACGTTTACAGAGGGACCCTACTGCTGCTATACAAACAAAACTAAACAAAATGCAAAAAAACCTCAAAGATAAAACTCTTATCGATGAGGTAACGTATAAGCAGTTATGTATACACAACGCAGTAGCCCCTAAATACTACGGATTACCGAAAATTCACAAACCCGACATCCCTCTCAGACCTATTATATCATCAAACAATTCACCAACCTATAAACTTTCATCCTACCTAGCAAACATTCTCAGTAAGGCTTTTGCAACAAGAACAGACTATAATATAATTGACTCTTTTCAATTCGCCGAAGAATTTAACGACCTTCAGCTACCTGATGGGCACGAGGTGGTGTCACTGGACGTAGTCTCCCTGTTCACGAACATCCCTATGGATCTTGCCGTGGGTATTGTGGAATCAGGCTTCGACAGGGTGAGAGCCCACACAAGCTTAAACAAGCCTGACTTCATGAACCTACTGCGGTTCATAGGTGACAACAACTATTTCATCTTTAACAGTATAATTTTCAAACAAACTTTTGGCACCCCCATGGGATCACCTATTAGCCCAGTGTTGGCCTTGATTGTTATGGACGAGCTGTTGGATAAGGTTATCCCCATACTGCCCTTCAGGCCTTCCTTTATAAAAAAATATGTGGATGACCTTCTCCTCGGCGTACCGAGTGGCTTTGTTGGAGTGACATGTGAGATTTTCAACAGCTACAATCCTCACATACAGTTCACGTTTGAGGAGGAAGTGGATAGATCTATCCCCTTCCTCGACACACGTGTTGTACGGTTGAATAATAATAAACTCATACTAGACTGGTATCAAAAACCCACCAACTCCGGCAGATACATCAATTTCCACTCTTTTGCCCCATCAACAATCAAACTCAACACTATAAGAGCTCTAAAAAATAGAATAACTAAGATCTCACATCCCACTTTGCTACAAAAAAACTTGAATAAATTAAAAACAATAGCCCTCAATAATGGATATCCTAAACCCATAGTCAACAAAATATTATTTGCCACGACAACCGTAAATCTAAGTACCCATAACCCTTTACCTCCCCCCCTACTAAACTCAACAATAATAGAACCTGACCCCAACCCTCCACCCCCTACAACCATCACTTACAGAAAGCTCCCCTACCTAGGCATAATTACAACACAGATAGCTCGGATCCTGGGAAATGACAACACAAGATTTGCAAAATACGGATTATCACAAATTAGGAGATTTTTCACCAAGCTGAAGGAGCCGGTGCCAACGGCTCTGATGTCAAATGTAGTCTACGGCGTCCCGTGCACCCAGTGCCCCCTTCGGTATGTAGGTCAAACGTCTCAATGGATTAAGTCACGAATAATACAACATAAAAGCGACATCAAAGTCAACAAGAAGTCATGTGCGTTGTCCATCCACTGCAACAGGGATGGCCACGCACCTGACTTTAACAATGTTGAAATATTAGATCAGTCAACTTTTTACAAAAGTCGTTTGTTCCTTGAGATGTTTCACATACAGAAGGCGGGAGAGGGTGCAATGAACTTCAAGGCCGATACGGAAGGGCTCAGCACTATCTACTCGTACCTAATAGATATGACACGGTCCGAGCCGGTGGCACCGTTATCCTTCAGCCTCTCAGGTTAGAAAACAAATTTATCAAGTTAGACTCCAGTAACATTCAATCACATAGAACAACGAAACCTCCCTGATTTTTCTGGTTCTCCCTGTAATACGTGGTCACTACGTTTTATAATATTCAAAAAAGGAAATTCCTGAAACAGGAATTTAAGCTAGATCATAACCTGCAAAACGAAGGTGAAAACAAATGGTAAGATAGTGCGGCCAGAGTGGGACAGGGAAGGGCGCGTTAGTATAATTTCTGCATACGGTTTCTCTAGTAGATTGCTGCTCGTAACTTTTCATTTAGTTATAATTTTAGTTGAATTTTTGTTAACATTAATACTTTCTCCTTCACAACCTTTCTAATCAAGCGATAACGAGCACGATCGTACAGATTAAATCTACGTCAGGTGTACCCTATACGAAATAATAGTCACATACTTAACAGTGAATAAATAGACACGGCATACGACGGGTAAAGCGCGGGTGGCGGGTTTTTTCGAATTTTTCGAATTTGAAAAGCCCGCGGCTCGGGCGCCCCGAAAGTAACGAAGTTGGCAGCCCTGTTCCTCGCGTGCCTTCCTCTCTCGGTGACAGAGTGAGAGGGAGACAGGCGGGACCTGTTGCTCCAGCATCCGCCATTGTGTTTATTTCCGCACTCGTGTTCGCACAAACACTGCACCACTTCATGATGCGGCGGCTTCTATAATTTTTAAACAACATTCAGTACAACAACCAATGCTCCATTTTAACCTGTATTAATCAGTTACGTGTTTTTAACGTGTTAGTGCAGTAACAATATGTGTTTTTCAACTCACCGCAAACTTAACCTCACATCAGCCCTCAGCACACGTGCCACGAAAATAAACAATAGTTTTAACTACAATGCATAGTAAATACCGTCGGTGCGAAGACACCAGTTTAGTTCACAATTCTCAAATGTAAGCAATTAACATCACACTTACAGTCAGATAATGTATCAAATCCAAACTCATTGTTTTGTTATAGTGTAACCCTGAGGAAGGGACAAAGTCAGTCCCGAAAGCTTGGTAAACAATAAAGTAGATTACAATAGCAACTCCTGCCTCCTTTTTTGGTCGAATGCCCTGTTAGGATCCGTTTTCCGAACGTCTCTGTTCTTATATATATATATATATATATATATATATATATATATAAACATCTTTATTGTGCACTAATAAATTGGGCGATTATTTTATTCTATTTATAATTTTTTTTGTCAAAATTAGAGAAAAAAAGGCAACTTTGTGTCATAACTTTGAAAGTAAAAGTTGAAATGAAAAATAAGTACGTTACTGAATTTTGTGTTAAAAACTACCGATAACTGTTAAACCATTTTTTTGTATATCTTATAGTTATTGAGAAAAATATTTATTTTAAAATAGCCAACAATTGAAAAGCGCTCTATATGTCGCAAACTAATCTAACTAACCAATGCCATTGTTATTTTTTTCAGAAAACGAGGTCATGACGTGTATATCAGATTTTGTCCAACTATTCGGGTTACCAAGGTACATTATAAGAACATCAAATTTTGATCTCCCTATATATATAATATTTAAAAAAGGATTACCGTAAATTATTATATAAAAATCAATAATGTAATAATAAAGGTTTTTCCATTAAGAGGTCCCATTTTAAATTCCTTGGCATTTTTAAACTGTTAAATAGAGGGCCTTGATTGGTTCACACTTTTCAAGTGAAAAGTGTACGATTTGAGAAAATTAAATGATATACGCTCCAACAACGTAGAGAAATAGTGAAAATTCATTGTCAATACTGTGAAAATGTTGCCAAGACAGATCGCAGCGTTCGTATGAATCTTTTCGCTGTGCCATTATAAAACTTATCACTATGCCATTATATGCCATTATAAAACTTATCACTAAATTTAAGCAAAATTGACAAATTACTGATGTAAAATTGCCAGTTCGTACTTATATCTCTAGGTTAGCTAAGAATATTACCGCAATTCAAGCGCTCAAAGAAAATATGCAAGCGGTTATTAGTCAAATAGGAGCCAAAATTAAAATGCTAAAATGTGATAGCCATTTTCAGTAAAAGCAAAAGTAGTCATTTACCAGATATCATTTTCCACGCGTAGTCGTGGATCTTGTCCTATGTTTTAAAATAAAAATGTTGGCACTATTTCATAAAAAAAAATATTGTTTTTAAATAATTTAAATAGGACCTCTTTATGGAAAACTCTATACATAAACGTATTAAACTTTTACAATAATAAAAAAAGCAGGTATATTTCTTCAAATCAAGCCATTTTACTTATATAATAATTATGACTTTGCATGCATTTTTACGTTTAGTTTGTGATTTTTGAGGTAATTCAAAAAGACATTTAAAACAAATCACTATTCATTTATCTCAAAATTACAGAAACTGGTATTTAAAAAATATTTGCTAATTATTATACTTGTAGTGCATTCACTATTTGTAACATCGAACAATTAATAAAAGAAATTCGTACAAAATATCCAAAATCCTACGCACAGAGTAAATATTATTTATGAAATTTAAAAAAATTCACAGAAAATCCTAGGTATTAAAAAGTATTTAAACTGTTTTAATATTTAAAATGGGATATATAACTTAAAATAGTTGAATAATATTACAATTTTTCAATAAAATTAATAAAACAGAACCAATATTTTTATTGAAGTCCTTAATATAATTCTAACGAGTGTCTTGGACTCCTTGATTAAGCATGAAGTAAAATTTCAAGTTTAGAAAAGCCTGAAAAATTGGTTTGGTCGCGTAGCGCGCAGCGGTACGCGATCAAACCAAATTTTCAGGATTTTCTAAACTCGAAATTTTACTTCATGCCCCGAGCGTATTAAACAGTGTTTTATTATAAGTTTAAAAACAGCTCATTGATTCTATATTATTACGAAAAGTATAGTTTAAAATGTCAAATAATTCCATTAACCTTCGTTAAATGTATGTGAATACACCTAAGAAATATATTTTTAAGTTATTTAATTTGTTAAATTAAATGATCTAGTAATTATTAGCTTTCATCCTCCAAATAAATACCGGATGCTATAGAAAGAACTTTAACTTAAGTTAATTTACATTTTTATGATATACAATTTTGTTCTGTTATTTGTTTATTTTTTCTTGCGGAATTTCGTTTATTCATATCTGTTTATGTTAATATGAGTATATTGCATGTTACGGGGTGGGGTGCTTCGCGGTTGGAATTTATATAAAATTTTCGTTAAACAATTGAGGTGTTAAACGAAGACCCACACTGCAACTTCCGGCTAGCTATTTAGTCACTGAATAATAAAATGATGCTTACCAGGGTAATCACTTCACTGATTCTAAGTTAAAAGGTAAATGAAAGGTTTGAAATTGAACTTTAAAAGTAAATGAAAACTTTAGCCAAAGAGTAACAAAATGTATTAACACGAAACAAATTAAACAACGAATATAAATTTACAAATGAAGATAGAAAAATAAATAAGCAAACAAAAAAAAAACGAGAAATACAATTAAAAAAATAACTTACGTACGACCACTGGGTCGTAAAGAATACTTGTAAAAACTTTCGCGGACGGGGACGCGGACCGAAATCTAGCGTAGTAACGATGCACGGTTCGAAGACTTTTTCGAAGTGATGTTGACGGGTCAACAGACTTTTTTGAAGTGATTTTAGCCCTTGAGGCCGGCGGTATTTATTTGGTTTTTGGTCAACCCTCTTCCGTCTTACCCCTCTGGCGACCACCAACTTTCGTTGGCCGAAAGAAAAATGGCCAAAATAAATACTAAATATTAATATTTTGAAATACAAAATATGTCATTATATGCGCGATATGATTCTGCGTCCGGGCATATATGACATATTTTGATTCGAGCTGAGAACGGGGTTTAATAGACGTTTAATTTAATTAAGCCGAAGGGGTTGACCGAATTTGCCTAAAAGTAATACCAACGATGTGGAATGATAAAGCGCATCGTTTGGTATACCTAGCAACAATATGCATAAACAATTACGCCCACCAACTCCAAACAACATATAAACAATAGGGGTGGTATGCCTGGACTTAGAAAATGTATAATAATAAGGAAAATACTGAATAGAAGTTTATGAAACTTCGTCCAAGCATAACGGGGAGCATAGTAATTGTTTATACATATTTGTTGCTATGTGGAACCCCGTCTAAAAGCAAATTAGTAACAATTAAATATCATGACAGCTCGCGGTTTATATCCTTCTGGTTCGAACTAATCATATCGTGTTTGGTGTCGTTCGAATCGTCTTCTTTTCAGTTATCCGATGAGGGTTGTGTCTGTCGTTCGCGTATGTATTCTACATACGCGAACCACGTAGGGGATGTTCCTATCCCTTGCATTCGGCGGTTTTATAACCCCTGACGTCATGCCCGATTCTTTTGTGCTTCGCACGTACGTTTTGCTCGCGCGATCGCACAGTGGTCGATTTTCAAATTTAGCCGAACATTTCGCAAAAAATAAAGTATTTAGAAAAACGAATATTTGTGTAAATATCATTAGTATAATGACCCATTGGTGCGCAGGTAAAAGCATAATCCCCTCAACCCTCTTTCCTGGTAATTATCGGTACCCAAAGTACACCCTATTGAGACACCGATCATTAGTTGTTTGTACGCTCTCAAACGCATAAGTTTTAAATATTTAGTTTTCAGTTGTGTGAAGTGAAATTTTTAAAACAACGATGGATATACATTCTACTGGTATGTATTTATCATTTATGATTATTTGTTTTTTTATATTTTTATGCAACAATAATAAATAATGACATAAATTACTCATACAATTTTTCATTGTAAATTAAAATTTCTTAAGTATGATAGAGAAAAAGTATATTCCGTACGCAGCGGTACGCATTGGGATTTTTTTCAGTTATAGAGCAACTATTTAACTTATCATATAAACAAAAATTATATGCAGCCACGTGCAACCATTCAAGTAATAATTTTTTTCAGGCCGCGTAACCGTTCGCCGAAGCGCTCTCTTCAATGTTTGGCGTATGGAGCGCACGGTGGAAGAGAAAAACAGCGCCGTTCAAAAATATATTTTTGATTTAATGAACTTTAATGTTCAAGACCAAAATGAAAATATAAATATATTAAAAGATCAAATACGTTCTTTTACGTCATCTTTAAATTCTAAGTGGCAAAGAGTATTTAGAGTATGTTCCCGATTTGAAAATAATTTTGCAGAGTGGCTAAACGAAACACAGACATTTTCTTTGACTGATACAATCGATAAACCTGTACCTGGACCATCTTCGAGAGGGACGTACAAATCATTTAGTGATTTATCAAATTTTTCGAAAAAAAGAAAAGTTAGGCCATTGATGGAAAATTATTCCGAAGAGGAAATTGCGTTCGCCACTCAGGTTAATTTACGAGCATCTGGAAAGAGGGATAGTGCAGAAATAGTGAACGAGGTTACAACAAATTCACCAACAAGAGGTTCCAGTATTAAGAAGGCTTGGAAATCACCCCAACAAAAAGTTCAAAAATATACACCAGAAGAAGCCTTGGCGTTATATATCGACTGAAGATTTACAAAGCATTCCTATAAATTGATACAATCTGGAGCTAAGGTACGTAATGCAAATATTTACCCAAGCTATGATAGTATTTTGAAAGCAAAAAAAGCATGTTATCCCGCAGAAGTTAGTATATCATACACTGAAACTGCCGCAGAAGTTACTTTGCAAGCCTTGGTCGACCATACTAGTCAAAGATCATTCATTTCTCTGGGAAATTTGAGTTCATTTGATGAAATTGGAAACGAGTTTAAAATTATGTACAAATGGGGCTGTGATGGTAGTTCAGGTCACTCATTATATAAGCAAAAATTCTCTAATGAGTCCGAAAGTGATGAATATATATTTTCTGCGTGCTTAGTGCCTCTTCAAATAATATCAATAAAAGATGATAATATTTTATGGCAAAATCCGAAACCATCCTCAACTAGATTTTGTAGACCAATTAAGATTATGTTTGAAAAGGAGTCTAAAGAAATTATAAAACTTGTGGTAAATGATATTGAAAATCAAATTGAAACCATTTTACCAACGAATGTAGAGTTAAACAATATACAAATTATAATTAATCATAGTTTTAAAATGACTATGATTAATGGCAAGACTTATAGCACAGTTACAGACACTTCAACTCAAACGTGTGCTATATGTGGAGCTACCCCTAAAATAATGAATCAATTAGAAAAAGTAAAAAAATTACCGAAAATTGAAAAATACTATGATTATGGTATTTCTTCTTTACATGCTTGAATTCGTTCATTAGAATGCATGCTGCATATAGCATATCGTCTCGATATCAAAAAATGGCAAGTTCGAAATATCAATGAAAAAAAAACATTAGAAATTACAAAATTAAAAATTCAAAAGGAATTAAAATCTAAATTAGGATTATTAGTTGATGTGGTAAAACCTAATTTCGGAACAACAAATGATGGTAATACTGCAAGTCGTTTCTTCAAAAATTACAGGGTTAGACGAAAATTTTTTAAAAAGAATTAAAATAATTTTGCAAGTCATTTCTTGCGGAGAATCTACAAATATAGAAGCGTTTCGTTTGTATTTGGATGAAACAGCAAAAATATATATCGAATTATATCCATGGTATTACATGCCCACCTCTTTGCATAAAATGTTAATTCATGGTGCGGATATAATTCAATCAGCAACATTGCCAATTGGGATGTTATCCGAAGAGGCACTAGAAGCTCGCAATAAAGATTTAAGGAAATACCGAGAACATCACACTCGAAAATTTTCCCGCTTACAAACCATCACAGACCTATTTCATACATTGTTATATTCTTCAGATCCATATATTTCAACTATATCAAAAAGAAATCATATATCAAGATCTGCTAGAATTAAAACATTTGACGATGAGGCTGTTAAATTGGTACACATTTCAAATAATTTTGATTTATCAGATAATTCAAACTCCGACAGTGATATTGAATAGTTTGGTGTAAATGTGTATTTGCATTATGTACCTAATATTCTGGTTTCAATTGAACATGTGTATATATATTTATGTGTATATAGTGTGTCCATGTATAATATGTATATATAATATATTTGTGTAAATAATGTTGTAAATATATAGCTTTCTAATAATAGAAACATTCTCTAATGCAATTAATTGGATTACCCTTAAACACAAAATAAAATAAAAAAAGATTTTGAACGGGGGGGTTACAAAACAATTTGTTTTTTGTTATTTTCATACAAGTCTACAAAATTCGCTAAGACGTTTTATATTTTCGCACAGAATTTCGGGGGGGTTCAAACCCCCATATTCCCCACCCCCCTAGCTACGGCCTTGTGTTTCTAGTATAAAATAAACATGTAATCTTTATAGGAACCATTCCAAGTAAAATAATCTCATATTTTGTTACAAAATTTTAAATTATTTTGAAATATGAGAGTGTTTTCTATATAAATTAGATGGGTGGGGGTTGTTTAAAACTTTTTATTATTTTTTTTTATTTTACGAAGAATGACTCATTATATTTGTTTAAAATATTTAAAAAAAAGATTTCTTTTACAAAAAAAGCTTTGATTAGGGGTTGGTAGTGGGGTGGAAAATGTGTCCATAACATAAATGACAATTAAATACTTAATTGAAAAAATATTTCTTTCTATTAGACAGAATTAAAAAAAAACAAAACAAATAATAACGAAATGTTCAGTTAAATTTGAAAATCGACCACTGTGGATCGGGCCGGTCGCAGGTAGCGGCGTCCCATCGCAGATGTGGCGAACTCGGGGATAACCGGGAAATCCGTATATATTTTGGACAACCCTGGATCTGGAAATAGCGGATGCCGTAGAGTTCTACCCTTGGACGGCCGAGAGGAGTTTTGAGCTGAGTTGAGCTGTCTGATGTTCGAGGGCGCTATTTGACGAGATTCCACTAGGCAACCTATCTAACTTAAATAATATCAATGTATGGCGCGAACTTTACTCATTTGGAAAATAAAAGAGAATGAAGCAATATTGTGTACTGAAAAATAGAATGAGGTGAATTGGGACCGTTGTTCCGAATATTAAAATATGTAACAAAATAACGCCCGTGGTTATGTTGCAGCTGAAATATTGCTGAATGAACAAGTTGACGACGCTTACGGAAAAGCGCCGGTAACATGCAGAGCTGGGACGAATCCTCGTAAAAAGATTTGAATTACAAATCCGAATCACCTAATATGATTCGAATCACGAACACTCGAATAAAGGATTCGTAAGAGCTAAATATGATTCGAATCAAAGATTCGAATTCTGTTTTTTCGAATCACGAATACAGATCTTTTAAGAATAAATTTGATTTCATTATTTTTTGCAACCATTAACATATAAATATCGTTACCAGTTGTTTTAACAAAAATATTCAAAACCTAATTATTTATTATTAACACTGAACATAGTTTATAACAGACTAAATATCTGATTCCGTGTTACTCTGATTAAAGATATATTTGTGTGTTTTTGAACTTCACTTCCAATCAGTTTTTTTTTGTACGCGCATGAAGTAAAATTTCGAGTTAAACGAGCTAGTCGAGTTGGTCGAACCAAATTTTCAGGCTTTTCTAAACTCGAAATTTTACTTCATGCTTAACCTGGGAGTGAAATCACTAGTTCAAAACTTCAAATTGAACTCTATTATCAAATCGACGAATACCTGAAAGTTATGTAAATGAAAGAGTCACTGAATATCATTAAAACTGGGAAAGTCAGCGAAAAGTCGTGGAATTATATTCAAATTGACCAAAACACTAACAAAAAAGCCATATGATATTATTAAATTTGTCAAAATCAACAGGCATCATAAAAATTACAAAACACATAAAAATATTGACAAAAACAATAAAAACAATTTAACAAAATGAGGGTTTACCACAGATGAAGCTTAAATTAAAAAGTCAGGGATAAAAATTATGAATCAGGAAAATGCCGGAAAATTTCAATATTTCAGATTGTGGCTACTAGTTTTACTTCAAATAATAATAAACAAAATTTTGAAAACTAGATTATTACCTTCAAAAACATTTTCAGTCATTTAATGTTCTTAAATCAGTCTGAAGTTTCGAACGAGCAACGAGCGTTTCCACTCCTAGACTAAGCATAAAGTAACATTTTTAGGCTTTTCAAAACTCGAAATTTTATTTCATGCACGCGTATGAAACAGTGATTTAACGAGAAATTTAAAAACACACAAATGAAATTTTTCATGTTAATCCTCACAATTAATTCGAATTATTTTTGACGATTCAAATCCTTTTGTAAGTATTCGAATCCTTTTGTAAGTATTCAATTATTTTTGTAAGTATTCGATTACTTTTATAAATATTCGAATCCTTTTATAAGGATTCGAATCACCCGCATTTCGATTCGAATACGAATCCCCTTAAAAAATGTAACAAATCCGCATCCCGAATCCAAGTATTCCTCTAAAAGGATTATAATCTAGGATTCGAATCCTGAATGATTCGAATCCTGCCCAGCTCTGGTATGTTGCACTTTATACTTGACTAATTTTTTTATTTGAAAAATATTATTTTATTAATTTATGTAGAAGGTAATTACCGTAAAAATTAACAAATATTATTATTGTTAGTAAATATTAAAAACAAAGTTTTCCGTCCAGGCGCATTTGCCAAAATTAAGTTTTAGCGCATTATAATTACAATACAGTACAGAAAGGGCGTTTTGTCAATGGTAAATAACTATTGTTTGTTTAGTAGTTGTGCAATAATAAATTGAATTAACGTCAGAGGGCATTATTTGCAGTTCTCCACGGCTTAGTTTGAAAACATTTAATATGTACGTGTGCATGCCTGCGTTGTTCAGATCGAATGGAATTACACACCCGTACCGTTTGTTTAAAACGTAAAACTGGATTTTCTTTCGTTTGCTCGTCAAGTACAAATGTGATTACTAGACACGATTTTCGTTAGAGTTTACTGAGCACACTATGAAATTCGAGTTTTTTTCATCAAATGGTAACATACATTGTTAGAAACTGATTTATTGGTGTTACAGAGAAAAAAATCTTAAGGGTCTGAAAAATATTGATTTAAATTAGGTTAGACGTAATAATCATTTATAAAATGTATTAAGGTTTATCGCCTATAGCAAATAACATGTGTTTTTTCGTATTATTGAGCTAAATTAATACTTTGTGCACTTTTAAGAAAATATAAAAATACCACTACAAAGAGTGCACTTGGATTAAGGCTTTTTTCTGATCAACATTATGAAAAAATGCCAAAAGATTAATGTTAGAAGAAAAAAATATCTTCTATAACTGAGTATTACTTAGAACTTCTGGTAAACATAGTATTTTCTAAAGTTTGTATATAAAGTTCGTATTCCGTACTTCAATATTTTTTATTTAAATTAAAAATAAAGTAACGTAAAGAATACACATTGTATATGCCTAATAAACAATTTCACGTAACTAAAAGATTATGGTATTTTCTTTTGTTTTGCCAGATTGAATTTAAATCAGGGTTGAACTTAGTTTAAAATTTTATTCAACTGGTTTCTTTGAAAAGCACTTTATAATAAAATCGATCTTAGTAGTTTGTTAGTATGATAGTGTCGCCGAGCGGTGTTGAAAGACGATCGATCGAACTGTAAACCAACCCCTTATAGTTGCCCTTTTCAACCTCACACAACCCCCCATGCATACTTAATATCCCATGCAGTGTAATTAATTAAACCTAAACTCTGGCCGTGCGATACTTAATAAACTTTTACTAACTCAATAAGGCGCCCGATTTTCGCGCGCGCGCCAGTCACACACAAAAAAAGGAAAATTCGCTTAATTTAGCGCGCCGCGCGGAATTAATAATTCCCGGGGTTTGGGCGAAAGGGAAAGAAGAAAAAGTGAAATTTGTGCGTTTTGAACTCGTCCAATAACTCGATGAATCAAATCAGGAATTTGCAATCGCGAGCCGCCTCATCACCTAAACGACATTACTGGGTAAGGAAAATTTGCATGTATGATTTGATTTTTCCGTTCCCTCGCTCCTTTCTGCTGGGAAATTCTGAATAAGTAGATCGATCGCTTCCGATATTTTGCATTCTCTGAAAGCTAAGCGTTTCAATGAGTATCTTTTTCCAACCGCGAAAAAGGTTAAATACATTTCATTGGATTCTCATCTAAAAATACAGAAGAGATATCGTAACTATTTAATATGATTATTTACATTCACTTGTAATAATATATTACGTCACGAAAGTGGTATGCAGCATATTACATATGAGCGGATATGTTACGAACGAGCCGCGCAGCGGTGAGTGCAGTATTTCGCGAGTATGTAATTGCCATACCACTCAAGAAACGTACGATACTTTACCTACGCCCTAACAAAATAAACAATAAGCATGAAAAAAAAAACTTATTTATTCAATAATTTTTGATAGTAACATGACATTGATGAAAACTAAATGACTACTTGATCAATGTACATCAAAGAAATGTTATTTGGTTGTGCGGAAATCAATCAGCTGTTAGCTTGTAATATACTTGTGAAAGCTATCACGTGTATGTGTAGGTAATGTCAATCATACGCATCAAGATGACAGTATGGTATGATGTGGTTACTAGATAGGGCGTAGGTAAAGTTGTAGAATATATCTTTAATACTTAACTGTATTTCTTTGAAATTTTTACCTTTTCATCAAAACGTTGATAACAGAGAAAAACTGTATTTAAAGTCGCAATCCAAGTTTATATAAAATTTTGAAGGGCCTCATTTTGTCTGTGTTAAAATTTATATAAATAGGTAGGTAGTCTTCATATAACGCGATAAAAGAACTATGTGCATGTCGCATTCTAGTTTTGAATTACATTAAAAAAGAGTTTGAGAAACACTGTTATGGGCAGAGCTATTAAATGTTAATTAAAATGTTTAATTATCTAATATTAAAACGTCTAAGATTATTGTGTAATCACATGTTATCAGTAACTAAGCACCTAATATCATGCAAAACTTAATATTTACTACAAGCATTAAACAGGTAATTACTGCTCGGATGGCAGTACGTAATTCCAGCGTTATTACCCTAGATAATGCCGATACCCATTTAGGGATTTAATGAATCTATTTCATCCGTAGGTGCAATTATAATTTCGCTATCCTGAAGGACATCCAGTTGTCTTCTAACGCAGTGAAGCCCGTAGCTTTATAAAATATTCAAACGAGACATGTCGTAAAAGAGACGTGTAATTCACGTCCTGTATTGATGTAGCCATCAGGGTTTCGTAATGCGGGATTAGGAAGCGCCAGGTGCGGAAACAAGGAAATAGGGGATGTCGGATGTCTTTGGGATTTTTTTCGAATTGGACGTCGTAAAAAAATGAGCGGAACGAACATTGGATCGAATAATGAATCGGTCGATCGTGAAAATTCAGTTTAGTGTTTTTTTTTTTCTTATTCTTCTTCGGTGGTAGGATTATATGGCTATAACGTGTTATTGCGTTATTGATTGCGGGGACTATTAGAGATAAATAAATGTGCAGAGGGAAATACCGTGCGATCATTTACTAAATTAGAGTAGGCGGCACTTTTTGTGGGGTTGCTTAAAATGCTAATTAAATGATGAAATAAATGTTAGGTTATGGTAAACTATATGTTAACAGTCAGTAGTATCAATCTTATTTCGATTTCACCTACTCTGGTTTATATTTTAAATGATCGCACGGTATTCTCAACTATTTGAACTACTTCAACTGTTTTATCGTGAATATTAATACATGCATTACATTTTATTTACATAGACCCATGTTTTCCAACCTTTATTTTACCATGCCCCACCTTATTAAATCGACCCCCCCCCCCCCATGCACGCTTCTGTACATGCCAGGAGGGGTTTATTTGAAATTATTCGTGCACGCAGTTATGCACTTGCAAATGACTTTTGATGTGTATTAGTATGTTAAATATCATTAGACACAGTCAAATGTTTCAAGTCCACATCTGTAAAGTTTTTTTATGTGATTATTTAAGTAAGTTACTAAACAAATAATGACATTTCGATACAATATGAAATTTACTTTTGATAAGTTAAACTAGTAAATTTTTAAGAATTTTCATGTTATATGCACAAATGCGTATTTATTTCTCGCCTAGTTAAATGAAACGAGCTCTAACTTCATAAAATCGTTTAATTTGATATTTATAACGGATGTTTCCTATCCTTGATTAGACGTAAGGTAAAATTTCGAGTTAACAAAATCCTGAAAATGTGATGATATTTAAAATTCAATTATGGCCAATCAAAGTTTATTTATTTATTTCTGTGTGGATTCTATGAGTTTTATGTTGATTTGATAATCTGTGGATTTTTTACAATTGTTTCGTTCTCCTAACATTGTTGATTTTATAGCATAATTATAACTTTAGCATAATATTTTTTCAGATAATTTATTTTCTTAGGAATTTAAAGCTTTTGTGAGTGTTTCCAACCCAAGATTAAGCATGAAGTAAAATTTCGAGTTTAGAAAAGCCTTAAAATTTGGTTTGGTCGCTCCGCAAAGCGGAGCGACCAAACCAAATTTTAAGGCTTTTCTAAACTCGAAATTTTAGTTCATGCGCCACGCGAAAAAAAAAACACTAATAATAAAATGGAGATTCCGTTAATAAATATAAATATATAATATAAAGTGAAGTTTAAAATATACTACTTATGTCTACTTGGGCTTGATATGTACTTTACTTTTATTAATTTTGAACGCACATCCTGATACAAGATTCAATAATCCATCGGCCTTTTGCACACTATTGGGCATCCTTGAAGGAAAAAATGCTTTCATTTTCTTAAACTGTCGACTTTTTAAAAATGTATAACAGAGTATTCTTTAACTCTATATTTACAATACCACATTGTGTGAAGCATATTATACAGAATTAAATATACAAAAAATTAAAATCAACTGACAAATACAAATTGACAGATTATTAACACCATGGAGATGCATTTCATTTTATAGCAAATTTTCAGTGTTGCTATATCCACCCTCCGCTTCTTTTCCATGTGATCATTACAATATTTGTGTGATTTCAAATAAACCACCTATCGCAATTTTTTAATGCGTGTGCAAATTTTAGTATTCGCAAATTTTCGCATGCGCGTTTTTACGAGTGATTTCAAATTTTACAAAAACCGGGCGTTGACGCGATCAGGTATGCATAAGGATTTAACTGCATAAATGTAGTTTTTCCCTTTGTATACCTGATCGAATCAAAACTCTGAATTGTTTTTGCTCAACATGTGAAGACAATTACTTCAGTTCACGTGAATTGTAACAGAGAACCTGTGAGTCTCTTCGAAGTTTTGTATTAATTTTGATTGCGACTACATCCTTTATTTATTTTACATATTTAACTACACTTATGTCAATAATAAAAGATAAATTAGCTGTTTTCGAACTTATAATAGATCAGTGTTTCATACGCCTGGCTTAAAAGTAACATTTCGAGTTTAGAAATGCTTGGAAATTTGGATTTGGATGCTACGCAGGCTATTTAGAACTCGAAATTTTACTTCATGCTTATTCAAGGAGTGGAAGATACTAGTTAGAACGGTATTAAGAACTTCAATAAAAACATAGGTTCTGTTTTAATAATATTTTTTAATTTATTCATCCAATTTTAAATATTTTAACAGTTTTTATAGTTTTTAATTTTGACGATTTTCTGCAAATCATTTTTTCATTTTTATAAATAAAAATAACTTTGCATGGATTGAATGTAGGCTCTGCACACAATTTTGGTTATATATTTTCTTACGATTTTTTGTTATTAATTGATTGATATTACAAATGTTGAATGCACTACGAGTATAATAATCGTCAAATATATTTTAAATCTATAAAATGATTGGGAGAAAAACACTATAAATTGTTTCACAAATTATTTTTAATTTAAATTACACTTGCACTATCTATTTCTGTAATTTTCAGGCAAACCTATTATGAATTTAATTTTAATTAAAACATGCGTTTTTCAATTATTTTGAAAATCACTAACTAAACTTAAAAATGTATTCAGTATAATATAATAGACAGTATATCGTTTAGCATGCCTTTATTAACTCTTTAATGACTCGATATAAAGAGATATACCTTTTTTAAAATTGAAAAAGTTCAATACGTTTATATATTATTATAAAATTATTTTTTATTTTCCTAAGGGAATTCCTTCTTACAATGTATATGTACAAAGTGTTAACAATGACGAATAATAATATAATGGAAATTAACAAGGATAAATAATAATAATCATAACAAAAAAATAATAGTGATCAGGTCATAAAGCTCATCCAAAAATTCCTTTTAAACCGCTCACTACAAATCCGTATCCAAAAAATCTTATCAATTATTTTTCACCGAGAACAAGTTGTTCCCCAAGGTTCCCCTCTATCCCCACTACTATATAATGTATTCTGTTACGACCTCTACAATCCTAACCCTAATATTATCGACCTTACCAAATATCCTCTACAATTTGCCGATGATACCGCCCTAATTTCCCAATCAACTACCCTAACCTCAACGATAGATTCCCTCCAAATGGTTTTCCAAATGGAGACTCAAAATAAATCCTAATAAATCCTAACTGTTCCTACCCTACTACCGGTTAACACCTAATTCCCTATTGATATCCATAAACAGCACCATAATTCATCCTTCTCCTACATATAGTTGCCTTGGTATCTATTTCGATAACAAATCAAGAAATAACTACAAATACGTGTGCAATTATATACAAAATGATATGTCTCTCTTTCTTAGAGTACTCCTCCATCCTGTACTTAAATCCTTCCGAATCCACCCTCAACAATCTCTAGGTTGCGGAGAGATCGTCCCTCTGTACTCTTACAATACTCTGGCACCCCCAAAATCCTCGCTATAATCCCTCAAATATCATTCTCTACCAAACAACAAATGTACTACCAATTAAAGATAGACTTCGACTCCTAACCGAGCGATTTGCATGCAACGATAATAATTATGATCTACTCAAACAAATGTGCATCCTCAGAAATCCTGACATTCGTCCTAAATTTAAAAACCCGCCCATCACCCTACTCGAATATATATCCTCACTAAACCCTCCTACCCCTACATAATTTTCAAAAACCATACCACCAATAAAAACACGGCAGAAAGACTTATGGTCGATAGCCCTTATTTGGGAACGCAATATAAGATTATTTTTGTTTTGTTAATACTATATTTATTGTACATTACATTTTCATGTGTTCTAATTTTATTGTAATCAAGTAATTTAGAAGGTATATTACACTGTTTTTTTATGTTTGTGAAAATGTATTTCTTCTGATAAATTATTAGATTAAAAGTTACTTCTAACGAGTGTCTCCAATCCCAGACTAAGCATGAAGTAAAATTTTGAGTTTAGAAAAGCCAGAAACGCGGCCAATCCAAATTTTCAGGCTTTTCCAAACTCGAAATTTTGCTTTATGCGCCATGCGTATAAAACACTAATTTCAAGTTCAAAATATTCTCATAAGGTTTATACATTTATGATTTTATGCATTATTTTTGTTATGACAATTGAGGTTATGTATAAGGCTAGGGGTATTAAATATTTAGTTCTAAACTAACAATAGTAATCTACATAAACGTTTTAATAATCCGAAAATGTCAATATCATCCTTAGAACTGTGTGCTTACGTCTATCAATAAAGCTGGTTATGTTTTAAGCACGTTTTGAGCATGTTTTGAACATGTTTTTTAATTGTTAATATTTTAAACACTGTTTCAATGAAAAAACACTTTTTGTAAAAAAAACTGTTCGTTTTAATCAAAATGTAAAAAACATTCTTTTTAAAAACCCTGTTTACAATTATTCAATACCCCGGCGCATATACCACATATGTACTACGTTATTCATTTTTTGTTCATAATATTTTCGATTTTGATTATATTTTTTTTTATAAAAATGTATAAAAGTGAAAATCCCACGCGATCTCGTCACACTCAAAACGGCATAATTGTTATAGTACGCTAAATGGACGTTATTGCCGGGCCCCTTGATTTGATGCGAATGCGAATTTTCGGGGACCTTTCCGAGGCGCGCCTCCGCCGGAAATGTCTGGCGGAATTAATTTCAGTCGACATCAAATGTCAAGTCTACAGTCAGTCGGAGAGCCTCGGTCACATGCACACCGGCAAAATTTCAAATTTCGAACCGCCCCACCCGCGATTTGTTTCGACCCTTTTATTCTCCGGCCGACGTCACGACACGAAAATACTTTGATATAAACTGTATTACTCAATAAATCATTTGATTAAAATCTGCTTTGAAGATATTTTGCCAGGATGTTTAGATGTAAAAAACCATATTATATTGCATATATGACAACTGGAATTTCATACACAGGGCATTTTTCTTATGAGTGTACACATCCCGATAATTACCGCGTTTTTTTAATTTGAGGGAATCTAAGCTCTACTTCCAGGTTAAGCATGATGTAAAATTTCAAGTTTAGAAAACCCTAAGATTTTGGATTGGCCGCGTAGCGAAGCGGAGCTGCCATATACCTACCCTACCTAGTGATTAGATAAAGTGTACAAAAATATAACAAATAAATAAAAGTCAAAAACCCTTAAATCCCGATTTATTTTCAAAACCAACTAAATCCAATTATTTTTTAATGATTCAAGAATAAGTATGAAAGTAAGATTTTACTCATTAGAGCAGGTATGGGCAACCTTTGACATGTTGAGGGCCAAACTTTAGCGTGCCGCGTTTAAAAGTACTTAGTGCATTTTAAAGTAGTGATAATATTTTTTGCGATAGATATTAGACATTAAATAATACGACAACGTTATTATAGTACAATTTATTAAAATAACAAAATAGAATTTCAAAAAATGGTACATTATAAGTAAATCGTTAAATTTGCAATTGTTACAAACTACGAAAGTTAAATACACCGAAATCAATGAGACACTTGAGCTTGAATTTGGGAAACTAATCCATCGATATTTGGATTAATTCCACTGACACAAAGACGTAAAGAATTTTCCAAATTATCGTCAGTCAGTCTTATACGATGTGTTGATTTATTAACTTTCATCAATGAAAGGAACTGTTCGCATTTATAAGTACTGCCAAACGCACAAATCAATCTTCTTGCGAATTTTCTAAGCTGCGGAAAATTGTCTTCTTCTAGGTATTTTTTGTAGAAATCGCACAACTCTACGTCTTCAAATTTGGATTTTAGGAGTGAGTTTTCTTGAATCTCGATCAACTCCATTTGTAAGTGTATTGGAGCATTTTGTACAATATATGTTGTAGGAGTAGCAAATAAACTGAAACAGTCTTCCATGTTTTTGAAGTCGCAAAATCTGTTCGAAAATTGTTCCGACAGTAACTTGAGTTCTTCAGCATATTGAGCACAAGCAATATTTTCATACGCAGAGAGCGTGTTGAAATGGTAACTGTTACCAGACAGCATCTGTGACTCCCACAAGCGTAGTTTGATCTAAAATGCTTTTAAATGGCTGTACAAATCATTTACTAACTGTCCTTGTTTTTGAAGTTCCAAATTTAAATCATTCAAATAGCCTGTAAGATCGACCAGAAATGCTAAGTCACATATCCATTTTGGGTCACTTGATTCAGATAGTGGTTTATCTTTTATTTTCATAAAGTCTGCTATCTCATTTCTAAGCTCGTAAAACCGTTTCAACATTTTTCCTTTGCTCAGCCATCTGACTTCACAATAATATGTTACGTCGTTATATTCAGCTGATATTTCATCCAAAAACGCCTTGAACTGACGATGGTTATCGGGATCGAATAAAGTTAATGGTTTTTACTACCACATTCATAACATTTTGGAGTCGAATGGACTTAGAACACAAGTTCTGTTGATGGATAATGCAATGAAGGACTATCAAATCATCTTTTTGCACATTTAATTCTGTTGCTTTTTCATTCAAAATTCCGATGAAACCTTTACGTAAGCCGACCATAGAAGGTGCACCATCAGTGCAATTAATTTTGACCATGGCAAGCCAAAACTTGTGAATACCTTTTGAACTTCAATAAAAATATCCTCTCCTGTAGTGGTTCCTTTTAGCGGCTGTAAAGCAAGCAATTCCTCAGTAACAGTGAACTCCTTATCAACACCTCGAATAAATATAGCCAGTTGAGCTGTGTCAGACAAATCGATGCTCTCGTCTAATGCTATGGAAAATGATTCAAAACCAGCCATAGGGTCAGTCAATGTTGTTTTTATATCATTAGCCATCATTTCTATACGTCGAACAACAGTTCGTCTTGACAAACTATTTTTTTTCAAATTCTTTTTTCTTTTCAGGACACATAATACCGCAAACTTCTAACATACACTCCTTGATAAATTCTCCTTCGGCAAATGGTTTTAATGCCTTTGCCAATTTTGAGCTAACTATAAAACTAGCTTTCACAACATTATCAAGTTGTGTTCTTTGTTTATGAAACATTTGTTGCTGTTTTTCCAAATTTGCGGTAAGCTTCTGGATTTTGTCTTTTCTTAATTGTCCTGTCAGTGAGTGCAGCGTAGCATGCTTAGTTAATGGCTCTTTATATTGAATTCTTTCATTACTGAAATGGATTCATTACACAGCAAACAAATAGGCTTACCATTGTGCAAGATAAAAAAGAATTCTTCAGTCCATTTTTCTTGAAAATGGCGACCCTCTGTATCTACTTTTCGTTTCTTTCCACCAGACATCATTTTTGTTTACTTTTCGTTCAATAAATTTAATAACAAACTATAGTTAGTAACCGCTCAAGATGCACACAAAGTCACAAAGCAAGTTGGCGGCTCGAGCAGTTCGCTAGGATATCGCTTGTCCAAGTTATCACCTCGGTAGCTCAAATAGAACAGAACTAACAAAGAACAGAGAATTTGATGTTTGCCGCCTCACTGTCACTCCCGTGAGTGTAAGTACCTAATGTAATATTTTCTTACAGCGGGCCGGGGGTTGCCCATATGTGCATTAGAGCCTCTTATTTATCATTGTAAATACTAGCTATTTCTGCTATTGCAACTTTAATTATTCATCATTCATTAAGTGAATATAAAAATATTAAATTATTTGATAAAAATTGCTAATAAATATTAAAATGTATTAAAATAAATAAACATTTAACAATATAAATTACTGTAATAATCAGTAAAGATAAAATATAATTGTTTATATATTTTTTATTTTCTAAATTTTGGCTAAATTATTAGCCAATTTATGAAGATTATTACTTTAAAAATGTATGTGAATTCAAGAGTTTGTTGAATTATTTCTTTTTTAGATTTTTTTTTCAAACCAAACGCTTTTTAAGAATCAGTAAAGAGTATTAAAAAATCCCGTTTGTTTTTTCTTATAATTTTGAGCTCAAGTTGATTTCAATAAAATCTAATAAAACTTTACAGACTTCATGAAAATGTTGATGGAATGATGATTAATTATGAAATCAAGTGATAAGTAATATAATCCTAAATTTTGTTAAAATTAATTTCTTAAATTCGTTAAATTAATATTCTAAATTATAGTAGTGAGAAATTGGTTATGTTTATTTATGATATCTAATCGGTTTTATGCATTTTATTTATTTTAATGAGTATAGAGATTATATATATACAAACATCTTTATTCAGACAATACAATATACGGTACAAAAATGTATATATATATATATATATATATATATATATATATATATATATATATATATACCTATCATACTTGTTAGTGTTAGTCTGTCCGGGCTATCTGCCAAAGGTCTTTCTGCGCTGTTTCTATTAATTTTCAATTGTCCCACTCAAAAGCCAAATTGTTACACTGTGAGGCGTATGTCCTTCGGGCGAACCGAGGCTCGCCGGCTAATCCAAAATTTAAGGCTTTTCTAAACTCGAAAATTTACTTCATGTACAACGTGTATAAAACACTGATTTACTGTGAAGTTCGAAATATATACTACTTATTATAATTAATAAATTGTAAAAACTTAAACATTTATTTTGATAATCACAATCTTGTCATTTCAAAATCCCATAATGAATTCACATAATAGCATTTTCTTCCTTTCTTATAGTATTTTTACCATGACAGTAGGAGCTAGAGCACTTTATTGCTCGGTTATTGCCTAAAATTGTTAAGTTTCAAGCTCAGCTGAAAAGGTTAATATAGTGTTAGATTAAAACAAACATAATTTCGTGAAACAATTTAAGTGTAATTATTGTTATTTGTAGCTATATTAATTTTAGTTAATGAATACTTAAATAAATTATAGGAGTACTAAGTATTTATTTATGTACTGAATATATTAGTAAAATAATTTGTAAAATATAAATACATGCATGTATACTGTACAAAGGTTTATAATTATAATTGAGAGGTATACGGTAGAAATATTATAATCGAGTGATTTGCATTTAAATGAAACTAAACCGAGCGGTGGTTAAACTCAAGGTTTTACCCACATACAACCTGTTTAAACGTAAAGCTCACTAAGTGCGGGCAGTTCCCCGCACACTTAATGACTTCCACCTGTAATCCCCACGTTATGTACATATGTATGTGTACATAATGAATGAATCGATTTAGACAGTTGGATAAAAATGAGAAAGGGGTTCGAGGAATTCCGTAAGCTATTCAATTATCGCCGCTCGTACACTTTTCTTATTTAATTTTCTTCGGCTTTTGTCCGGCGACTAATCGGATAAATCGGATCAAACCCTTTTCACCCCGTCCCCTAATCCGACGAGAAATATATAATTAGACCTCATTCTATTTCCTGACGACATAATCGTTCGACTGTGTCGGACGGGTTATACAAATTCCATTAATTTCCGTCAGGGTATTACTATGTCATATAATATACTTGGGGTTAATGGTATGCTATTAATATTTGATGTTAGATTTTTGTAAAAGGGGAGCATTAAATGAAACATTCAACTTGCTTCAACTACGCCCCTAGCTTTATAAGCGTATTTAAGATTAGATGAGACAATAATAATAGTAACTTTTTGTTGAATCAATAAACTTCAACTTTAAAATATACAATTTGACGCCGCACTTAGCGTAAATTTATGAAATTTATCACGGTTAAGTGCGCGGCCGCAAGTGTCGTTACCGGGGATATGGGGTGGGAAATATCATCGAAGGCCATTATTTCACTCACCCCTCAACCCACCAGGAGCTTGTCAGATCCTGAAGGGGATTTATGCGGGGTCGAAAGGACACAGGCATCGATAAAGTAATAAACGGCGTTATTAAAATGGCCGAGAGTTGTTTGTTTGTTGCGCTCGCGCAATAAAACAAGTGTCTTAATGTGAAAGGGCCGTAAACGGGGAAGGAAAACTAAATTTTACGATTTTTGCGCGCGCTCTCATCGCCGCCGAGGGAGGGTGGTTTTATTAAATCCCAATTGAATTCTACTCGGTTTGATGTAAATACAGTAATAACATGTTGCAGCTATAAAGTTGTGCATTGTTGAATAAAACTCTGTTAAATGTTAATATCGCACATGACTTTATAATTTATATTCATTCCTAAGGATAAATTATTTGATTCATGTACAAATGCTTATTTATTCCAAAGTTTTTGGAGTCAATTATGAAATACTCCCAATTAAATATTTGATTATCTACAACAGGGGTCTCCAAAATTTGTCTTTGCGGGTCACATAAATAATTCTGCACAATCAAGTATGCCAAGATCTAAATAATTGTACAATCATTTTCAAAAACTTCAATAGATAATTGAGGCCCGTGGATTCTCATGGTTTAGACCATTAAAAACTCTAGAGTATTTCAGACCAGATAATTTTAGGTATAGTCTATGAGTGAGACCATTTTGTGGGATGGATAATCTAAATCTATAAAGATTATATACTAGTTTATACCATTTTGGAGGATATAGAGTATTCTAGCCAAGACAATTTTGGAATATCAGTATTCTATATAGATCTATTTTGAAGCGACAATAATAAACTCTATACCGGGTGTTCGCTAAAAAAAAAACGCCCCACGCCATAACTCCGTTATTTATTGACCGATTTGAATGAACTAAACAATTAAGTCAATGGCCATTTAAATACTAAGCAATGGCATCAGTATTGATTTTTTCAATAATAACTCCATTGGCAAATAATAACCAACTTAACATTTTTAAATGGCTGCCTATAAGTTATTAATTTTATTACATTAGACATTATGTTTCTGAAACTAATAATGCCTATTTTTTTTGTCTAATATATTTGTCGGAAACAATTAAAATAAATCATCTATATAAAATTATATTTTTCAAAAATTATAATTAGTATGCCTTGTTAAAAAGTGACAAATGTCATTTATTGTGAGGTTACGTCAAACATGAATATTAACGACCTAACAAATAAGTACCAACGTTACAACTTAATGGAGAATAGAACAAATAAGTAGTGCTAGTATTAATTTAACCCATTAAGTGCCATTGATACAATAACGCAACAGTGTTACATTATTATTTTATTATAAACTCGAAATATTACTTCATGCTTAGTCTGGGAGTAGAAACACTCGTTTAAACAATAAACAATTGAAACAGTATTTTTTTCCAAGGCAAACTACATTTATTGCCAAAAAATGACGTGAACAAGATTTATTATAATTTTTCTCTAACATAAATATTAAATTAAAATCAGCATATTGGGCATAATTGAATTCAGAAAACAATGTCTAATATAATAAAATAAAAAAAGTATATGTATTAATTTAAAAATTTAAAGTTGACTATTACTTGTCAATGAAGTAAATTTAAAAAAATATATAATACTGTCAATTTATAGAATCTATACGACGGTTGACTTTGTTTTTTAGTTCATTAAAATCGGTCAATAAATAAGAGTTATGCCGTTGGGCGTTTTTTATCGAACGCCCGGTACTGATTATTGGCTAGTGTAGACGATTTTTTTTTTTGTCTAAATTCAGAGTATTGATCAGACGTACGACACATATACCGTGCGATCATTTAAATTTTAAATTAGAGTAGGCAGCTTTTTTTTGTATAGTTGCCTAGAATGCAAATTGAATGATGGAATAAATATAAGGTTATGGTAAGTAAGTAAGTAAGTAAGTAAATTTATTCTTTCTTAAGACCAGAGGTTTACAAACGTCAAAACCGTGTATTAATAGTCAGTAGTGCCAATCTAATTTGAAATTCAAAGCCTGGTCTAATTCATATTTTAAATGATAGCACGGTATTAATTGTATATAGAGATGGTAGTGGTAAAAAAACATCTATAATTACCACCGGTAATTTACCATAAATTACGGTTGGGGCATAACAATAATCTGAAAACAATTTTGAAATATCTTTTTTTGTTTTCGAGATATCAATAAAAAAACTGATTTTTTGAAAAATCGTTTTAATTTTTTTTTTTTTTTCATAAACTACTGAATCTGGACATTTAGAACTTTGACAATATACAGGCACTTTTCAATGAGAAATCTAGTAGCATATTTTTTTCTAAGATTGCTATAACATTTAACCGTGGACCATAACCAACTTTTGTTTTTCTTATGAGCGCCATTTTGGATTTTTATTCATTTTTTGAAAGAATATTTTTTTCTGAACTCAGTGATGTATTACACTCATAATTTATTATAGATTTAATATTTAAAGTTATGATATTTTCTTTTTTGCAAAGAGTGCAATGAAAACAATGACGTCGTATCTGTTAATCAATAAAATCTTGAAAGCAGTCAATTATTGTTAGCACTCAAAATTAATTAATAACTGTCAGTCTTTTGTAATAATAATAATAAGTATCGATTATCACATAAAAGTTGAACAAACTAAATTGTTTCTACTTTTATTATTATTATTCCAAAACTATTCACAAATAGTATATTGTGTATCTAGTGGGTGAAGTAGACTTTTTTACACAAGCGTAAAGATAGCGAAACGAGCGAAGCGAGTGAAGCAATCACGCGAGTGTAAAAAAGTCTTCACGCACTTGTTACACACTATACTTTTTCTACGACTACACGATTTAATAAATTCCAAAACACAAACAAACTATTAACGTAAAGTATTTATTTATCTTTATAATAATTATTATTAATTGTTACAGTGCAGTTGGTTAGGTACATTACACCAGAACTTTCGTTGGATGTAGTATTTAGACTATTGTTATTATTATTGCTAATATTCAAAATTTTGTTTGAAACATCTTGCTTCTTTGTTATCGAATTTTCAACATAACTTTCTGCAACAGCAGAACTTTTCCAGCCTCCGTGCTTTTTTAAAGTTAACAGATCGGCACCAGCTTCAACTAACAGAGTTGCAGAAGAACGCCTAAAGCAATGGCCGGTATATTGCTCAGGATTTGGCAATTTAAAAAAATTTGAACATCTGCGGGTACCTTTCCAATTTTGTTAATGCCGATAACTTGACGGGTACATTTTCCTTTTAATAATTAATGAAAAATTTCTTGTCAGCGTAATTTTTAGGGCGTAGAGCTAAGTATTTTCTGTAGTATTCTAAATGTAGTGTTACAGCAAATGTTCATGAAATTTTAGTTTTAGTGTCTGGTACAACTATGAGAAGAGATGATCCAAAATCTTGAATATCCTCTATATTCAATTTAGATAATTTGTCTCTTCTCAGGGCACCAGCAAGTCCAAAAATTAAAACGACCTATAGTAAGAAAATAAATAAGAATTTTGAAAACTATGCTGCATTCCACTTACCTTATTTAATAAATATATATTATCGGGTGCTTCATTTATAAATTTAAGGATATGTTCTTTATCCAAAACTTGAGATTTCTTTGGAGTATATCCTTCACTTTTTCTCTTTAAAAAGGATATTACTTTAGTATAATTAAAAATGTTTATGTTATGGTTGACATTTATTGTACTCTTCAACATTGAATAGTGACTCCAAAGTGTTGAGGGCTGGAATTTTGTCGCCAGTTCTGCGAGATATGTTAAAATTACGTTTTCCGAAAATGAATTAATTTCATGTTCAGTGCGCCATTCCATGAATTTTTTATAAATATTTTCATAAATATCAAGAGATTTTTTCGGCAACAGCGACGAACTAGCAGCGTTTGCTGCCGCAATAATCCTTGGTGGGGTATTAGGCCTCTCTGGAGATAGTGATGTCTGCATTTTAACGTTCACCAATGTTCACCAACACACAAAACAGCACAAACTTAACTAAATGACATGTGTCATTTAAAAAATCACCGCCATCTAAAAATTGTTCACCGATGCTGAAAAGTGTATTGGCTCTTATGGCAGCGGTGCGTGAAATAAATCCCATAAGAATTGCATTGTACTTCACGCATCGGTATGAAATATCAAATTTCACACATTTTTATCGATGTGTAAAATTGTATTTCACAAATAGGAGTAGAAAAAAAATATTGCTTCAATTTTTCGATACATCTCAATAAATATTGATAACCATCACATCTAAGCGTTATATATTTTTAACTTTACTGTAAATCAGTGGTTTATACATGTGGCGCATGAAGTAAAATTTCGAGTATAGAAAAGCCCCGGGAATATTTTCTACGCGGGGCTTTTCTAAATTCGAAATTTTACTTCATGCTTAGTCTGGGAGTGGAAGACACTCGTTAGTTTAAAATACATCACAACTGTTAAAATATGTATCGTCGGATGACCGTCATTAGGGGTGATATGTAAACAAATTATGGGTCCTAGGAGTTGTCAAATATCTGAGTTACTAAACTGTCTCCAAGGCACTCTTTACATAACACAAAAGATTAAAATTTTACATATAAAATATACAATAAACTATGAGCGTGATCCATCATTGAATTGAGAAAAAAATATTCTTCTAAAAAAATATGAATACCCAAAATGGCGCCCATAAGAAAAACATAAGTTGGCTATAGTCCCTGGGTAAATGTTATAGTTATCTTAAAATAAAATATGTAACTAGAGAAATAATAAAAAAGTGCCTAATGTGAAAGTTGTAAATGTCTGGAATCATTAGTTTTTGAATAAAAAAATAAAAACGAAATTTCAAAAAATCCGTTTTTTTGATAATATCTCAAAAACGAAAGAAGATATTTCAAATTTGTTTTTAGATTATTATTGGGCAGTAAATTACCCTTAATTTAACCAACTCTCTATCTCTTGAAATAACCGAGATCCTTATACATTCTGTTGAAATACAGACACCCTGTATTATTGTATTAGGTGATTATCCGTCAATAAACTAAACTATACTAAATTAAACTAATTGTCCACTGATTTTATTAATTTCTTAAATTTTACGAATTTTCTAAATATATAATCAACTTTGTTAAAACTATACGTGTAATAGTGACCATTTATTGACTGTCATTTGACTATATAGACATCATTCAGATTGTTATTTAACAACCTTGACTACATTGACGATTTTCGACATTTTTGTTAGCAGAAGTAGTTAAACAGCCCTGTTACCTCTTTTGTGTTTAGCAACATTGACTAAAATTATATCTTACTGGAACTAAAATTGCAATCACTCAAATTTAATTAAAATATGTTGAGTATTTGAAAGTACAAGAAGAGTATTTTTGTCAATCGGTTATCTGTAAAACTAATCTTGAAAAAATCAATCAAATTCAATTTACTATGAAATATACAAAATAAAATCGGGAAATTATCAAACTTTTTTTCAGCTGTAAACGCTAAACATCAATTTGTGTTTATTCCAATATTGAACGAAACTAATTTATTTCTATAAAAAAAGCATCCAATCTATTAATTTTTACTACAAATTTTACAAAAAAAAAAAACAACAAAATAATATTTTGATAATTGTTAAAATAGTGTTTCCATTCCTAGATTAAACAAGCATAAAGTAAAATTTCGAGTTTAGAAAAGCCATAAAATTTGGTTTGGTCGCCAAACCTAACCAAATGTTCAGGCTTCTTTAACCTAGAAATTTCACATTATGCGCCACGCATATGAAACATTGATTTAATGCAAAGTTCATGTTGATGTATTTATTAAGTATTTTTTTTTTTTGTGTGGGAGGGGAAAATCCATTTACGGACGGAGTGTCGGACTCCCTCCAGGCGGAGGACTACCGACTAAAAACCCCTCCCACCTTACCGGCTTCGACTACAAGGTCATTAGCCGGTTTACTTGTTTCTTTGAAAACTTAATAATAAAACAAAAGACACAAATAAACAATAAGATAAAAATATATAATACATAAATAAACCTAAGCCTAAAATCACAGATTTTGTGGTACCAGGGTTGTAAAAGACCCTGGCACCGATTATACATAAAATAGACAAACACACCTCAAACCTAATATCACAAGTAGGCCGGAGTCTATTATCACAGATAAGACAACGACATTGGGATTGTAAAGGACCCCAATGCCGGAACCACCACACACAAGATAATCACAACCTAAACCTAATATCACAACGGACGACACCGGGGTTGTAAAATACCCCGATGCCGGAGCCTACACGAAACGGACAACACAACCTTATATCACAGATATAGGGTATCGGGGCTGTAAAAGACCCCGATGCCGGATCCTAAAACTATATACAAAATGTGCTTCAGAGTTGTAAAAGACTCTGGAGCGGACAGACACGAAATTAAAAGGTGACACCGAAGTTGTAAAGAGACTTCGATGCCACTGTACATAAATCAGACAGAACAATCAATAAATTAATAATAAATTAACACAAAAGAACATATACAAATCGCTAAAATCGCTTTAAAAGACTCGTATCACGTAGAAAACTAAGACATGTTTCTACGGACCCCTTATCATTTGCCAATACGGACGCCACAGTACCACCAAGCCTCAGCCTATTTCGCTGTATAGCGTAGACTGGACAATATAATAATACGTGCTCCACCGTTAATCGGTCGTGACATAGATGACACTTTGGTTCTTCGTCGCCGGCAAGAAGATAAGAGGAGGTTAAGTTGGTATGCCCAATGCGAAGACGGCACAGGGCAACCTCCTCCCTCCTCGTAAGTGTAACCGGCGACCGCCAGGGAGTCACGGAGAGCTTAATATGTTTTAGTTTGCTCTCGGAGCCATTCCAACTCTCTTGCCAATCCTCTATAATTTTCTTTTTGATGTACCCTTTAACGTTGTCTGGACGTACGGGTACATCATCTGTGCCGTCCGCTTCCGCTGCTTGACGAGCAGCTTCGTCGGCCAGCTCATTGCCCTCGATACCCACATGTCCCGGAGTCCAGACGAAGACAATCGTCTTTCGCTTCCAAAACACTTCAAATATCGAGGCTTGTATGAGCTGGACCAGCGGATCGGCTGAGTATAATGACACTATACTCTGGATGGTACTCAGAGAGTCGGAGCAGATGAGAAATGAGCTATGGTGGTTATTGTATATACGGAAACGAAGGGCTTGATATATTGCGTACAGTTCGGCGGTGTACACGCTGGCCGACTCGTGAAGTGACCACGAATGTGGGATGCCGTCGATAACGAAGGCAGAGCCCACACCGTGATCGGATCTCGAGCCGTCTGTGTACAACCGCGGAGAGTCCGGGTATTCAGCGATAATTTGGAGGAATTGGCCCCTTAAGACGTAGGGGCACATATCGCTCTTCTTAACTGAGGTCAGATCCAGCCGACACCTTACCCTTGGCATAAGCCAAGGAGGTACCTCCAGGAATCCGACCTCGTATACCCTTGGGAGACTAAAATTAAGACTCTCCAACAGCTCCTTCGCACGGACGCACACCGGCCTACTGACGGTAGGTCTTCTAGCGTATTTTCTCTGCTGCTCTGTAATCGAAATAAAATGCCGTCGGTTAGTGTGTCCCCTCCTCGCACGCATTGCCGCCGCGTATTGTAATACGAAGCGATTGCGGCGTGCGGATAGTGGAGGGACACGACTCGGTGCGGGACTCGTCCGGAAAGCACCTGTGGCGTACCTAATTCCGGCATGGTGAACAGCATCTAGGGCTTTCAACCAGGACTTTCTTGCCGAAGAGTATACTGCACAGCCATAGTCGACTCTAGATAAAACCAGAGCCGTGTAAAGCTGCAGCAGCACTTCTCTTCTAGCGCCCCAGTTGATGCTGGCCAGACATTTGATTACGATTAACGCTTTTTTAGAGCGCTGGGCCAGCTCATCGATGTGGGCCCGATAGTTAAGAGTCCTATCGAGCCTTAGCCCTAGAAAACGGATACTTTCTACAACTTGTATCCTAGTGCCCCGGAGAGATAGTTCGGGGTCCCGGTGTGGATGTCTGAGTCTACAAAAGTGGACGCATGAGATTTTCGTTTCAGAGAAACGAAAACCTCTGGACTCAGCATCGCTGTTCACCTTGTCGATGACCACTTGAAGTTGACGATTTATGGCGGGGATAGTATCTCCCGCCATGTATATTACTAGGTCATCGACATATAGACATTTTTTTTACAGGGGAATTTACGGATGCAGCGATTTCGTTTACGGCGATTGCAAATAGTGTGACACTGATAGTGGAACCTTGGGGAATCCCGTTCTCCAGCACAAATTGTGCTGATTCGGTGTCCCCAATTTTCACTCTAAATGAACGATTAGACATGAAGGATTTTATAAAAAGAGGCAGACGGCCCCTAAATCCCCATTCATGGAACTTTTGGAGAACTCCGTACCTCCAAGTCATGTCATATGCCTTCTCTAGGTCGAAAAACACCGCTACGAGGTGCTTTCTCTCTAGGAAGGCATCTTGGATGGAGTTCTCCAGGCAGACTAATTGGTCAACGGTACTGTGGTTAAGTATTATTATAATTATTGTAAAAGAGAGTAAGATAAACCACAATATCGTTAATTTTGTAATTCTTCAAAATGTTTATCTTACGCGAAGGCCTTTAAAAATATTATAATTTGCAGTATTAAGCAAATATAAATAATTAATCTAAAATGTTTAGTATCGATGATTATCGATATTTTGAATATCGATACTCTTCATTGCAATATTTTGCCCTTTGCACTTTGCTATACGGTATAATCGATGCTGATGATACAGCCCTAATATCACACGGGCCCACTCTCCCCAAAACTTTAAGAACTCTGCAGGGCTTGATAGACAGAACTGAACTATGGTTTGCAAAATGGAGAATTTCCATAAATCCTACAAATCACAGTTCCTAATCCCATTTTACCGCCCTAATAACTCCAAATTTAGAATTCAATTAAATAATCATTCAATCGCTCCATTTCTCACCTGTAAATACTTAGGTGTAACACTAGATCCAAAACTTACATTTAAACCTCATTCCCAAATCATAAAAGTAAAAGTTAAGAGCAGGGCAAGGCATTTCAGATCACTAACGTATAAGCAACAAGGTATTTCTACTGACACGGCTGTCCATATTTACAAATCGATCTGCCGACCCTTGCTGGAATACGCTTCTATCCTTTTTCAAAATCCCACACCTATTGTTTTAAAAAACCTCCAAGTAGCAGAACGATCAGCCCTCAGAGTACTTACAAAAATCAGACACCCCCTTAATCCTCTTTATAATCCATCCAATACGCTTCTTTGCGAACAAACAAAAATAATCCCAATTGAAGAGCGTATCCAAAAATTATCCCATAAATTTGCCTCTAATCCCGACTCCTTGGACATCATTAAGCTCCTATGTATTCCTCGTAACCCGAATAAAATTCCTAAAGTTAAACACCTATCATTCACAATTCATGAATTCATATCATCTGTACACGTTGACAATGACAGTAACAATGACGACTTACCAAGACAGTGACATAACAAAGACTGAAATAATTAAAATATTATAATTCCGATATCGAAAAAGTCAGGCTGAAAGACCCCAGGGTCGATGGCCAATTCGCAGAATTAAAATGAGAGAGTTAATAAGCTTGAAGAGAGAGAGATCATTCTTTTCAAGATTATTACCTTCCTAATAAGGTGCCGAGGACAAAAATAGTAAATTTTGTAAGACGTGCGCGAAGTCGAAAACATCAGCTGAAATGAAATGTGAAATTGATATTACACACATTAAAGTAAAAATAAGTGTTATCTGGAAAAAAACATATGTTATAGCCTTTGTTTTAAAATCACCCTTCCAAACAAAGCAGGTATTACGGTTGGAACGAAACAGTGCCTAATAAAATGCAGGCACAGTTCGAGAATACGAAAATCGGCGAAAGTGGTTGCTGAATATAAAACGACCGGCCCCCCTTTTCTCTTCCGGGGCGCACTGTGATTGGGAAATTAGTTGAAAAACTCTTAATCCCAAGTCGGAAATCCGAGTATGACGTGCAGTACTCCGGCCATAAATTGGCGTGCCAAAAGGGCACGACCGCGTGAAATGAAACCGGGTAAAATGCAGCGCGCGACAACTAATCCCTATTTCTTTCTCTAATTTTGCAAAGCCCCACTAAAGTCGGGCTTTGCATATAAAGTAACGCTCGCGATTCAATTTCTAAAGAGTCATGCGTAAGAAGAGTCTCGCAGCCCGCCCGGCTACAATCACTACACTTTCGACATGGATTTATCTCGACGAGAGAGCGGAAAAATGTAATAAATATCCGGATCGAGCGTAAATATTTATAAAGAAGAATTCATTTGAATAAAAGGTACATATATTTTTTTAATTGCGTTATTCGATATGTTTTTTTTTTATTAAAACCGCATATTAATTCGTTTGATGAATATTCAGTGAAGTAAACGTCCTGTATGAATTTTGAAAGCTGTTTTAATCAATTAAAATGTTTGCCTGCACTCTAGTTAAAACGAATGATCATTTTAATGCAAAAAATTGTTTCATTGTATCATTTAAAACTTTTGCCTTCGTGTTTTAAACCAGTGATGTACAACCTTTATTATTGCTGGGGCTCTTAAAAAATTAAAAAATAAACTGCTGAGCAGGACGCAACATTTTTTTGTCTAAAAGTGGCATATTAAATAGACCAATTATTTTTATTTAAGTATGCAATAATAATGTATCATATGTTGAGTGCCATGATTTTATCTTTTTTCAAATTTAAGTTGGCTACACACTTCAGGAATTGACATACAAAACGTCAGACATAATAATTATAATGTATATTTTCAGAGTTGATAACCTAGAATATTATCCATGGCACTCTAGAGATTCTATTTAATTGAACATACGATATAATTGTGGAAGCATCTCATAACCTCTCATAACCGTAAATATTTTATAACTATCACAAAAATTATCTCAAAAATATTATAATCGTCAAAATCTGCCCAAAACCATCAAAATTCTAATAAAGAATCCATAAAAAAAACTCTTAAGTTGTAAAAATAAATAAATAGTAAGTTCAATTCTAAGCTACTTTTTGATTTTTTTAAAAAGGAAAAAGTTATGGAAAATCAATTAAATCGTTTTTTTCTGAATTGAATCCAATGTGTACTCACGAAATTATAGCCATCTAAGTTTACCCAAAAAGTAAAGCAATATTAAAAAAAAACAGTGTTTTATTTCTCAACTTAATCTGACGTATACAAACAAAATTACAGTCTTCAATGTTGATCGAAAAAGTTATGGAGAATTAAAGAAATTAAAAATAGAGTTGCATTTTTAATTTTAGTCTAACGTTAACAAAGAAAGTGTTGACTTAAAAAGCGAGAGGAAATTAAAATGAAATCAATTTATATTTTTTAACACAACGTTCCTTGATTTTTATTTTAAAACAATAATAAAAAATTTAAAAAAGTCAGTGATTTATACTTAACTTAATCTAAGGTTTACAAATAAAATCACAGACTTTAAAGTTGACTCAAAAAGTTATGGAAAATTAAAGAAAATCAGCGATTTATTTCTTGACTATTGCTTTGAGTTTTAATTAAATTACCAGAAGTTGTTAGCAAATAAATTAACTTTGTTTTTACGATTGACTAAATGCAACTATGGAAAGTGGAATTACACAGGTTCATATTCGATTGAAAATCTGTAGATGAATATATGATAAAAGAAATTTGTGTTTCATTTTGAGCTTTGTAATAGGTCGTACACAGAATGTTTATGTTAGTTTATCAAGAACATTATTGAGGATTTGAATTTTTAGCACTGGAACAAAGGCAAGAAAGGAAATTACAATCAATGTTTTGTTTTGATATTTTTGTAAAGAAATTATTCTTTTTTTAAAGCGATATTTATTTGTAGTAGGTATTTCTAAAAAAAATGAAATTTATGTAGTAAATGGAAAATAAAGATATAATATTATGAAAAATGCACCAAATAATATGAGGGCTGTAACGAAATGTGATCATACAAAAACAGTGAAAATTTAATTCCGGACTAGGCACTTGCATTTGACAGATTATTAAAAAAATATATCAAAGTGAATTTATCGGCTTCCCGCAAAAAATTAATAAGGGCCATCAACAGAATGAATATTTGATATTTTAGATAATTACTTTGATATAGCTTTATAATGTTTACAGGAAGGTAAGCAAAGGAAGCAATAAAAGTCTCATACAGACATTTTTTCTTTTAAGTATACATATCCCGGTGATTACAGCGCATTGTAAATGTTCAGAAATACGTTGTTTTTATAAAAACGTTAAATTAAAAGCTATTTATCATAATAAAATAATACAATGATTTTAAAAATATAATAGATGTTTGTCGCATTTCCAATATATTACTTACGACACCAGCTCAGGAAGTTAAATCCACGCACGCAAAATTTGACAGCTGAACTGTCATTTTTGTTGAATTGTCATTTGAATTTGGAATGTAGAAATTATGGACTTTAAAGAATGACAAAAATAATGTATTTGAAGAAATTTGCGAAAAGGGTTGTTGGTTTAAAGATAACAAGTAAAGTATACTATGTGCTGAATAAGTTTGTCGTGAGTGAGCTACAGATGTAAGCTACGATACAGAGAGACTGATTGGAAAAAAATTTTCCCGAAGGTGTCTACGTAGGGAAGTGTGCCTGAGAAAAGAGAACATAATTAGAACTCTTAAAATTTAATTCCTCATTAATTAGGCGTATTTTTAAGCAAATCTATTTTTCAAGTTTAAAAATGAGCATCGGGGAAGGACTCGTCTCTGCCGTGTCTCGGAACGTCGGAATTGGCCCATCAAAGGGCCCCATTCGGGGTCTGGTGAGCAACCCTAGTGTACAAACTTTCGTCATTGAGGGTTAGAATTTGAGAGTTGGATTTTTAAAACGCCCACCAAAAATCAAATTCTGCACAGATTTCGTTGGGATTTTCCGCAATGCGTAGCCCAAAGTATCACACTCGCAATTCTGCAGCTCCGCCAGCGTTTCAGGTTTGGAAACAATAAACTAAACAACGGTACCCGGCCGGCGCCCGACTCAAAAAGAGGCACGTAAAAATAACTCTTGTTGCCAACTTTTTTATTCGACCGATTTGGAACTTGCTGACGTTTGTCAGATTCAATCAGAGATAACGAAAATTGTATTTTGTCGTTACTTTGATGAAACCTTCTATGTGCGTTGAGCAATGATTTTCAGCAACCACAAAAACTGTTTAAATTATATAAGATTTAGAAGATAACTTTACTACATAGGAGGTTTCATAAACTCATCAGGCTGATAACGTAGAGTCCTTTGATAATATAACCCTATTTTGTAAAAAAAAATCACATAAGAGGTTTCATCAAAACAACGACGATTTATTTTTTCGTTTTTCGAAATCTTTAAAACATCGCCAAAAATCCATTTTCATGCCGATTTTGATGCGTTTTTGTGTGAATTTACATCTTGCACTGAGGACAATGTTAGATTGAGCTACATAAGACAACAGTTATCAAGATTAAGAATTTTTATTTAAGAGATCTTGCACATTTTCCATGACAGCATTATTGTGATTTGTGATTTGTTGTTTAAAAAACTAGTGTACAATCCTCGTGCGTGCATTTTTTTTCCGAGTTCATGCATTTGAAGGCACTCGCTCCCTCGTCGCTCGTGCTTCAAAAATGCGTTAACTCGGGAAAATTGTTTTCCCGCACTAGTTTTGTAAATAACTATTTCGTATTTATATTAGGCACACATAATTTAAACAAAATTAATTTATTTTGGATAAAATTCTGTGAAAATGATCAGATATTGTCACATTCTATAGGAGTGTAGGCTCTTTTCGGTGATTTAAATTGGGGCGTCGTCTCCTGAGCCTTAAACAAGATTGATTTGTTGCGAGCAAGCAACTGCGGACGTGCTCCATTTTAAACATATAATATATAAGGGCGCGTTTTCTATTCAACGACGGCTTAATTAACTACAGGAAATTTTCCGGGGAAAGGGGGGCTCTTTCCCCCTTCTCAGAATCCGCGCATTAATGCAGACTAATCGTCTTCCCCCTTTCTACAAAGTACCTCAAAGAGATCTTTAATAATACATCAAAATTTTATGCGTAAATTTAAGTACGCGTTCTAAATTATATAAATCAATAGATTTAAAAATTATAAAAGTAGATATATATAGTAGTAGGACATAATGCATGAATTAAATAATTATTAGAAGAGTCATAAAATGTAGAAAATTATATTTAATCAACATTTTGTTGTGGATAATCTTCCGTTTTATAAAGCGATCTTTTTCTCTAAGGTATACATACAGAAAATATTTTTTTAGGCATACATACGCCGTAAATGTTCCAACATTCGTGGTTTTTCAAAAGAATTCAATTTGAAGCTTTAAACGAGTGTTTTTTACTCCCAGATTAGGTATAAAGTAAAATTTTGAGTTTAGAAAAGCCTGAATATTTGGTTTGGTCTCGTAACTTACCGTAAATTACGGTATATTACTCAGCTGTTCCGGTAACGTTAGTAGCATTTTTTTGTGTACGTTTGCAAGAGTATTTACTTTCCTTGAGTATATACAATTTGATTTAATTTACTGTTAAACAATGATAAATATCCGTATTGAAGAGCTTTATTCCAAAATAATTGCGTGGCACATGAAGTAAAATTCGAGTTTAGTTGGTTTGGTAGCCCCGCTTTGCGGAGCGACCATACCAAATTTTCAAGCTTTCCTAAACTCGAATGTTACTTCATGCTTAATCAGAGAGTAGAAGACACTCGTTCACGACAAGTCAATAAATTAAATGCTATTTATTTTTCAAGCAATTTGAAATGATGATTTTATATTGTTTATCAATTACAACAAATGTTTTTGAAATTAAAAATGTCGACGATTTTTAACGTATAACACATACAATTTTATTAATAGATAATTAAGTTTATCTAATATCATATAAAACTCAAATAGAATTATTAGAAAATGGTTTTAAGTACAATATTAAACAAAATCAAAGTAAACAAATTGAATTATTATTAATAGAGACAGAACTTACTATAAGTAAAACTGATAAACATTTCTTGGAAAAATACAAATTTGTTGTATACCTTAAAAACAAAAATGTTTTAATAATCATTATAATAAAATTAAAATAGCAAAATCAACTTTCATAACAATATAATTTAATATTTACTAAAGCTGATAAAAGAAACACGGTAATGGCAATAGATAAATATAAATACATTGCTTCGTGCGGCGCGTGTGAAACACTGATTTCAAGCGAAGTTTAAAATATACTATTAAAGCTAGACATTTTTTTAAGTTTAAGATTTCAACTCATTTAAAAATAAATTGAAATAATTAAAATTTTATGTTATTTTAATATTCATTTAAAAACATATTCAAATATGTGAACAATTTAGCGATTGAAATATTCGTATTGAAATATTCGAATATAAAATTATTGTTTTCGAATCACAGCCTTGCAAATTATTATCTTACTATTATACTTTCTAGTTACGTGCAGATATTTAGTAGTTAGTAGTATTTAGTATATAAAATGTTTACTTTTTCTTACATCTCCATTTTTTCTATACTATTCAATAACTTTGTTCGCAGTTTTGATAAATTTAAATAACGAATAACGCCATTAGTTTGTCTTGATAAAATAAGTGTTTAAAATGTCCAAACGCCTTTTTTTATCAATACAAACTAATGACATTATTATTTATATTTTATATAGTTATATAAACGTTATTGTCTCATTGTTTCAACTACAAAATTTGTAAATATAAAACCATGTTTTATTAATTGTCATAGAAATATATTTGAATTAAATAAGCGGTCGTTTAGAACTTCAATGATTTCTATGGTTTGAAAAGTGCGTTTAGAATAACCGCTCAAAGTTGATATTTAGTATTTTACAACTAAATATTCAACTTTGAGCGTTAGCATTGAACGCACTTGGTTTAGGTATTTAAAATTCTAACTTAATGGGTTAAATGTTGTTTCTGGTTAAAATAACTACATTGTTTTTACTCGTGATGAAAATGTCTGTGATATTTTGTTATAAAATTAAAATTGTCAACAACCTAGAGTCTATTTTTTGGAGACATTTTATTTTTGTACTCCGATATTCCTTAAGGTAAGATTCCTAAGCGGCGACTGTAGTCATATGCGACTGGGGCCGTGCGGCTCGAGTCGCGCGGCTCTAATCGCTTGGTAGGATTCCTATGCAGCGACTATTACTTCAATTTCAAGAGTTGAAAGACTAACCTAAGTTTATTTAATATAAAAAAAATGATTTCATAATTTTATTCGGTTTGCTTTCTTTAGACCACCAATTTGATAGAAACGATTTATCTTGTAAGAAATATATTTTTTATCAATGTAATAACTTTAAAATGATAAAATAAACTCAATTTATGTTAAAAGTCGCGCGGCTCTTACGACTATACTGCTCTCTGTACCAGTACAGTCGTACGACTCAAGTCGCCGCACTAGAGTCGTTACAACCGCGCGGCTAGTCGCGTCTTAGGAAAGGCTTCCATTTATTTACATGCAAAGCAGACGCGCGCGGCTAGAGTCGCGCGGCTCGAGTCGTTTCAGTCGTCGCTTCGGAATCTTACCTTGAGAGTGTTAAAAATAATATTGGTTAGTTTTTTCAAAGCTTCGAACCGAAACAGAATCGAAAACCGGAATTAAGCCTTCATTAAATAATAAAAACAATTGAACGTTGGACAGTAGGCCAAAGCATGAAAAAACCTGGCCAAAATGAAAAAAAAGTTTACAGACCGAATTCTAGTTCACAAAATTAGATGTAGATAGCATTAGTCCACACTGATTTAATGCTGGAATGACATTCCGATCGCCAATCTCCTTTAAATAACCTACCCAAGACAAGTGAAAACAAAATAGTGAAAAGTGGCCGATTTGATAGCTACAATTGCAAGTGTGCTGCGCGAATAATTTGCAATCCTGACCTCGATTCGCGTCTTCCAATAATGGATTGTACTCCGAAAGGTAAGTTAAACAGATATACACACGAATATATTATATTTATTTTCACAAATCTCGCGTTCCGATTAACCTCGTTTCTGTAGTGTAAAATATTTATATTTTATTTATTTATTCTCTCACGGGAAACCCCTTTTACAACGAATATGTACAAAATAATAACGATAATATATATAATACAAAAATTTCTCTGCGTTTCTGCGTTTGGAAAAATAGCTTCCCTGCTTCGTATTTCTATACTGAAGAGGCAACACCAAGAACTATCTGCTACTACCTGCTATTTTTTTACAATGTCGATTTCACTGAACAGCGCGCTGCAGCGCGTAGACTACCGGCCATGCTATGCCACGGGTATCGTTGGTGTAAATCGCGTTATCTGTCAACAGACATAATTTTGAACCATCATTTTGAATTTTAAAATTTAAACATTTAATTCGTAATTAGTGGTTTCGAAAACCTTGATGTACACGTTTTGCAAAATCAGTGTAGATTTTTACTAATGTACAAGTTTATAAATAATTGATCTGCCATAATATATCCGGCATTTAGAATTTTTAAATTTCGACATAAAATTCGCAATCAGCAACCTCGAAAACCTATATGTTGTAAAGTTTGTATGAATTCATTGATTTTTAAATATTCCGCCATTTTGATGTTTTACTTTTAGACATATAATCCGTAATTAGAGATCTCAAAAACCTGAATGTACACGCTTTAAAAGACTAATATGGACATTTACTATCTATGTACAGGTTTCTAAATATTTGATCCGCCATATTGGACCCGTCATTTTTAATTTTAAATTTTTGACATCAAATTCGTAATCAGCTACACCAAAAACCATAGAGGAACCAATTTAAAACATATTCTTACACATCTTCATATTCACTGTCGGGTCACTTCAGAGCTGCATTCTTTGGCTGTCTTTAGTTTTTGTTTTATGAACATATTCAGTTTAAAAAAAAAGTTTTGCTTCATTGTTTAAAGATTTTTTTTTATAAAATTAAATTTAATACGCACAGCGAAAAAAGCAGCGAACTCGACTACATTTTAGGTTCGGATTTAAGCGTTAAAACAAATGAACATTGCTTAACTTCAAAGGCCCGATTTTCGGCTACCACTTGTTTTTTTTTTTCTTCATGAAAATGTTTATATTTTTTTAAATGTATGCCTAATTGTTTTAGCGAGCATTTTTTAATATGTAGAGATTTAATACAGGTTCTTAATTTAATACGAAGGGTGGAAAAGAAGAGAATTCAACTTACAAATTAAGCTCCGATTTAAGCGTTAAAACAATTATGAGGATTCAAACCCTCGACCTTTAGCTGTCGTATTTCTTTTGTTCTATTAAAATATCAAGTTTTTTTAAAAAAGTTGTTATTAGTAATTTGAGTGATTGAGTTTTTTATTAAATTTAATACGAATGGCGAAAAAATACACAAAATTTAAGCTTAAATTTAAGCATATAAACAATTTGGCTGTCGTTTGCATTTTGTTTAATTAAAATGTGAAGTTTTTGAATAAAGTAACACTTAATTATTCGAGTCAGCAATTTTTATGAAACTTAAAACACAAAACAATAATAACAGTGTTTTTGACTTGAAATATAAAAGTTGATTTAGCGTAAGAAGAACTGAGCTCTACATAATTTTAAAGCTACATTCTTTGGTTCTTGTTTGCTTTTTATTTAACGAAAATATTAGGTTTGTGAAAAAATTTCTGTAATATTATTTGAGCGAGAGCTTTTTATTAAAGTTAATATGCAAAGTGAAAAAAGCAGTTGTTTTAGTTCAAAATGTATGCCTCGATTTGAGCTTGAAACCAATTAAGCTTTCTTTACGTCAATTGAAACCCTTGATCTTCGGCTATCGTTTGCTTTTTGTTACATGAAAATGTTGGGTTTATAAAAAATAATTATGCTTGGTTTTTTGTGCGAGCGGTATTTTTTCTTTTTTTTTTAATCTTTATTTCCACTATAATGCTTTTTACAATAATTAAATTAACAATACATTTATTAAAATAATATTAATATACTCAATGACATTAGAAGCGTAACACCAAGAAGGAATGATATTTTGAATTCATATTTTAGCAACAGAGTGACTATATTTAGAGCATACATTGATAACAATTTCAACCTTGTGCCTTTTATATTTATTGTGAAAAAAAAATATATTTCACTTTTTCTTTTTTGATAAAACTATTTATATGAGCTGTTTAGTACAGATGTTTTTAGTTTTCGTGTTTCCGTTGAGTGTGTTAAGCTTAAATAAAATGCCTCGAGTCCGAAGACGTCCACAATATCACCATTTGAGCGATTTTGACCGGGGTCGAGTTGTTGCTTATCGAGATGTCGGTATGTCCAATCGCGAAATTGCCCGCCGTATTGATTCCACTGCAGCAACTGTAATACGTGTGTATCAGGTATGGACAGAAGAAGGTAGAGGAGCAAGAAGAAGAACAATTGGTCAACCAAGGCGTACCACAGAACGTCAAGATCGGCGCTTAAGACAAATAGCCCTGCGAGACCGTTTCGCTACTACGCGTCAAATCGGTGATCAATGGATTGGAGAAGAAGGTAGGCCCGTTAGTATGCGAACCTTATATCGCCGCATTCAATCCTTTGGGCTTCTTTCGTACCGTCCAAGATTAGTGCTTCCTTTAACAGCGAGACACTGTCGCCAAAGGTTGGACTGGTGCAGAGAACGGCAACATTGGGAGGCAGAATGACACGATGTCGTATTCAGCGATGAATCACGATTTTGTCTAGGCACGCATGATGGCCGTAGAAGGGTACGACGCTACCGTGGAGAACGATCTTAGGTTTGCTATTGAGAGGCATGTACACAGGACTGCTGGAGTAATGGTTTGGGGGGCTATTGCTTATGGTAGTCGATCACCTCTTGTATTCATTCGAGGCAGTATGACAGCTGCGCGTTATGTTGAAGACGTCATACGACCGACTTTGTTGCCTTATTTAGATGGCCGCCCAGACGTACTTTTTCAACAAGATAACGCACGTCCCCATATTGCTCGTCGAACTATGAACTTTCTTAATGAAGCTGGTGTTAATGTTTTTTTCCGTTCGCCGGATTTAAATCCCATTGAATATGTGTGGGATATCATGGGAAGAAGAATATTCTCTTTGCACCATCCTCCACAGACTCTAGCACAGTTGATCGATGAAATTCAAGTTGCTTGGAACGAGATGCCTCAAGAAGACATCGCCCATCTCATTTTGTCGATGCCCAGACGTCTACAGGAGTGTATACAGCAAAGGGGTCGCCAAACACATTATTAATTTTTTTTAGATTGTTTCTAATAAAATTTCTTGAAAATGTAATCATTTTATTCTTGATGTAAGACTACCAGACTGGCAAAAAAATCAAGTTAAAATAATAACTCCTTCTGGGTGTTACGCTTCTAATGTCATTGAGTATATTATTAGAAATTGTTTTTATTAAAATTCTTCTATAAACTGTAACGAACGTTAAATTTACGGAGATTACAGTAAATATTGTGTTATTACTGTCATTGTAGAAAATCTACAATTTCATAGAATTTAATTAAAATAATATGCGACAATTAAATTGATTTTAATTTACTTTTTATTCACAATTTATAATAACGTTTGTAATACATAATTCTTGAGGTTTTTATTTATTTTATCTCCGTTTTTACATGATCAACGAAGTTTAATACATGTAGAATATATATACATACATTTTAGTGTTTTCAAAGGAATCAGTATTTTTATATTTAAATGTTTGTGTTCAAATTGATAGATTTTAGACAATTTAGTTATTTTTTAAGCATATATATCCCGAGGTGTACAATGTAAATGATCAGTTATCGCTGTTTCTCTATAGAAGCCTTAAATGTAAAGTCTTGTACGAGTATCTCCACTCCTTGATTAAGCATGAAGTAAAATTTTGAGTTTAGAAAAGCCTGAAAAAGTTCAGGCATTTCTAAAATCAAAATTTTACTTCATGCGCCCCGCGTACCAATACATTGTAAAGTAAAAAAATTGCACTATAGAGGGATGATTTCTTGTATGTATACCTTAAAATATATTTCAAATTGCGATATACCGAGTGTTCGATAAAAATCGCCCAACGTCATAACTATGCTAATTATTGACCGATTTGAATAAAATAAAATAAAAGTCAATGGTCCTTTTATTATATAAATTGACACTAATTAAATATTTTTCTTAAATTAACTTCATTGCCAAATAATATTGAACTTTACATTTTTAAATAGGTGCATATACTTTTCTTATTTTCTTGTATTAGACACTGTCCAATTATGCCTGATATATTGATTTTAGTTTTATATTTATGCCAGAAAAATATAATAATAAATCAATCATACATAAAAAGACTGTGATTCCTTACTTTATTTTTAAACTTAGTAAAAAGTGAAGAATTACAGTATTTTTATGTGTAATAATCACTTTACGTAAACTCAAAACATGTAGTTGAAAATCAATCAATCAATCAAAGATGCAAAAAAAGATGCAATTTATGTATTCAACAAAAATATTATCAAATGTCATTTATTGTAATATCAACCAAAAAAGAACAGAATTTGTAAATTGTCCTTTCAATATTGTTTAATTTTTGTTGTGTATCTTTAATCCACGTGTTCCATCAACTTATTTATTATAGATTCGCAGTTTGTTATTATTTTAATTGCAACTTTAATAACCTAAAAATTTGATGTAAATCAACAAGATTTAACCAACCTAACCTACCAACTTGATGTAAACAAACAAGATTTAAACAAACTAACTTACAAATTTGATGTAAACAAACAAGATTTAACAATCCTAAATTTAGAATGTGAATATAAGCAAACAACAAAGATAACCTCAAAGATTGATGTAAACAAACAGGATTTTACAAACGTAACCTCCAAATATGATTTAAATACTGGAGATTTAAACGATCTAAGCTCTAAAAATAAGGTCTAATGATGAAACAAGTGTTTTCCACTCCTAGACTAAGCATGAAGTAAAATTTCGAGTTGAGAAAAGCCCCGCGTAGAAAATTTGACGAGGGTCGCGCAGCGACCCGAGACAAATTTTCACGGGGCTTTTCTAAACTCGAAATTTTACTTCATGCGCCACGGGTATAAAACACTGGTTAAAAGTGAAGTCCGAATTTTGAAAATTAATGTATTAAATATTTATATAAGGAACACTAATTTCTTTTTTTAAATATAATTTTAAATAGAATATTGATTTCAATTTATTTTTGACGACAATACTTTTAAACAAGCAAGTAAAATTGCAAGTTTAGAAAAGCCTAAAAATGTTTCAATCTATTTGGAACATAAAATATAAAACTCTGGTAGTATTTACGATTCCGCAAAACGTGTAAGATTTAATGTAATACAAATAAATAATTACCGGCAGCCGTTTACAAATTTTAAGTTGGCTATTATTTGACAATGTAGTTATTATAATTATTATTAATTTTAAGTTGGCTATTATTTGACAATGTAGTTATTATTTAAAAAAAATATTAATGTCATTTCTTAGTATTTAAATGGCCATTGACTTCGGTTTTTAGTGCAATACAATCGGTCAATAAATAACCGAGTTAACGCGTTGAGCGTTTTTTATCGAACACCCAGTATATACTTGTAAAATTTATTAACGTGCCTATATTTTAAACTTCACTCGAAGTTGGTGTTATTAGTGTTTAGAACACGTGGCGCATGAAGTAAAATTGCAAGTTTAGAAAAGCCTAAAAATGTTTCAATCTATTTGGAACATAAAATATAAAACTCTGGTAGTATTTACGATTCCGCAAAACGTATTGTCGTGTTGGCTATATTAATTTTTATATTTTATAAAAAAAATCAATTTTAATATTTAAAATTAAAAAGGTAGCTCACATTTTTTACATTCATTTGTATTGATTATTACGATACAAACTCTATGTTTCGAATAACGAAAAAACGGACATCGTCGAGGAAATAACCATTAATAAAAACAATCTCACACCATCGATACAGACTTTACGCGGCCATAAATTTTATTGGTTAAAAGGCATTTGAAAACGTTGTATCGAAACATTGTAACAAACGCCGGTGGGGCGATCTCTTTTTCCACGGGGCCGTAAATTAAACTTTAATGCCATACATTCTCTCTAAACTCACGCTCGCCTCAATAACATCAAATTCAACTCAAATTATATTACGCAACCAGATATATAACTATATTATCCCTTCCATCTACTTTTAACTCATCTATAAATTATCCTCGCACACATTCACACAAGCAAAGCAAACCGAAGTGCTTTTGTTACAATTTTGCGCAATTTCTATTTCAGTTGCGAACATTTGTAATACCGCCCGGAGACAATTTATTCGCGAGATTTTATCGGCGAGGGTGGGGGGGGGCTATTTATTTATTTAAATCTCGCCCTCCATCTCCGAATTTAACAGACTTTAACTGTTCTTACACTTTATATTACCCGGGGTGGATTTTGAATGCAGAAATTGAGTCGTTGCTCATTTTTCTTTTTGTTATTATCGCCGGGTTTTCTCTGTTTGGGAAATTGCTCGTTTTTCAATTTCGGTAATTTATCATGTAGATTGTAACGTCCGAATAAATGCTCAATACATTTTTTGCCGAATAATTAATATTAATTATACTTTCAACTCAAACACAAATTGCGCAGATTGTAACAAACGCATTCATTACAAAAACGAAAAAAATCGACTCATCTCAAAATATCTTATTTTTTTCATTTTTGAACACAAAACAAAAAAAATAGGATTTCTTGAAGTACATGGAACGAAAGTAGTCTACAAAAATGTTTTTTTTTAATTCTAACGCAGGGTTGGCCAACCGAAATTGCTTCAAAAAACACCTAAAATGTTTCAAGGGCCGCACCTTAGAAATATACCCTTCGTATGTTTTATCGTGCTCACCATTGGTATTTCGTAAACTATTCAAAATTCAAAGATGGTTAAATCCGGCAAAAGTTGTAATTTTTAATACAAAATAAAACTGCGTTAACACATTTTATCAAGCGTCATTTGTATTTAAGGTAGGCGATAAAAGTGAAAATAGTCTAAATAATTTTTTTCTTTAACATTGTTTATTAGAACGAGGAGCTTAAACTTAAAGTATACCTAAAATAATATTCGAGGGACATACAAAAATTGACAAATGAACATCACATTGTTAAAATACAATATTTAAGTTAATTTTTTCTTATGGCAGCCATATATTCACACCATTGAAGAGACCGTGAAGTTTTAGTTCGAAATCATGCATCATATGTCAATTTAAAATGTATTGTCATATCTCCTAAAATAGAACACCCAGTATAACATTTGACAATGTCTTTGTACATCTACCAACTTATTTAAGTTATGTACAGGGTGCCGCATTTTCGATGGTATTTTCAAGTAAAGTACCATTTTTATAAATGAGATCACTGCTTTATTTAAAAAGATATTAATATGCTGTAAAAACTTTCTTATGAACTATTGTGAAGTAGAATCCGATGATTATATTTTTGGAAAGCTTACAAAAAATGGAATCGACTGAAGTAAGTCAAACTATGTTTTGTATTTAAAATAACACAACATTATGTCATATTTCATAAAGGTTAAACTTAAGACAAAATCTGATATAATCAGCATATTCTACTAAAAAAAGTGTCATAAGAATGTTTTTACCGGATGTCAATAAATTTTTAAATAAAGGCAGCCATATATTCACACCATTGAAGAGATCAGGAAATTTTAGTTCGAAATCACAATCGACTCACACCTTTGCAACATCGTGGCATGGAATTAGATATGTGTTTTCTTTATAAAATCATAAACTGCGAAATAGATTCAAGTCATATTGTTAGTATGATTAATTATTATGTACCACCTAGACATGCACGTAGCCGCATGCTACTTCATAACGAATTTTGCAGGACGACTTGCAGTTTAAATTGCCCCATGACTCGATTAACGCGCACGGCTAATGACATTTGTAGCGGTATTGACTTTTTTAACTCATCTATAGGTTTAATTAGGAGGAGTCTCGCGGATGGTGTGCACTAAATGTTATAACCCTATTATGGTTTACGCAGATTAACATATGTGTCTGTGTGCATATTTGTGATTCATGTTTTGTGTCTTACATTTTAGTTATATGTTTTTGGTTCTACATTGTAAATGGCTTGTCCGTTAATAAAGAATTATTATTATTATTATTATTAAATCATGCATCATATGTCAATTTAAAATGTATTATCATATCTCATAAAATAGAACACCCTGTATAACATTTGACAATGTCTTCGTATTTCTACCAACTTATTTAAGATATGTACAGGGTGCAGCATTTTCGATGGTATTTTCAAGTAAAGTACCATTTTTATAAATGAGATCACTGCTTTATTTAAAAAGATATTAATATGCTGTAAAAACTTTCTTATGAACTTTTTTAAAGTAGAATACGATGATTATATTTTTGGAAAGCTTACAAAAAATGCAATCGACTAAAGTCAAGTCAAACTATGTTTTGTATTTAAAATAGCACAACTTTATGTCATATCTCCTAAAGCTTAAACTTAAGACAAAATCTGATATAATTAGCATATTCCACTAAAAAAAGTGTCCTTAGAACGTTTTTACCACATGTTAATATCTATTTAAATAAAGAAGTTATTTTGCAAACAACTGAAGATAGACAAATTTTGATTAAGTAAATAAAATCTGCTCTAAAAAAGAGCTCTGGAAGTGTATATATTAATTTTTGTCTATCATCCATATTTATAGTACTTTACTTAAAGAAACCATCAAAAATGCTGCACCCTGTACACTTTGTAAAAAAATATCAAATTATTGTTACTAGCACTCATAAATATAGTATTATAATTTATGCTAATTACGTCAACAATTTTTTTATTCATCTTTCAGCGGATAGGTATCAATTAAAAATAGATGTAATATAAATTTATGTCAATAAAAGTCAATTTATGTCAAAAACGATTGATGTTTTCTGTATTTTTCACGTCAAATTGTAAAACAAATATTTAAATCGTTACTTAGAATTCTATTCTTGTGTTTTTGTAATTTTAGTTGATGAATGTATATGATTGTAAACTTGAGAATAAACCAGCGTTTTATACACGTGGCGCATGAAGTAAAATTTCGAGTTTAGAAAAGCCTGAACATTTTAATTTGCTGGGGCGTGAATCGCTTCGCTCGCTCGCCTCGGCAAATTTAAATATTCAAACTTTTCTAAACTCGAAATTTTACTTCATGCTCAATCAAGGAGTGGAAAACACTTTTTAGTACAATTTTGATGCTTTTATAAAACATATAGAAAGCAATAAAAATATCTACTTAACTTAGAAATTTATTTAATTTAATATCTTTCACTATGTTTTCATTAATCACTTGGTGAAATAAGAATAAAATAAAATTTTTAATAAAAAACGCTTGTTTCAATAACGTTCTAATTTATTCCTACTAGTTTCGGCTACAAACCATTATTTTTCTGTACATTCCTTGATAATAAGCCGAAACTAGTCGGAATAAATGAAAACGTTGATAAAACAAACCAAGTGTTTATTCTATTTCAAATTTTATTTAACATATTTGATTGATCGATTAGTGTCCGTTTCCTTCTAAATTACATATTCTTTAACCTTAAACTTCTAGTTATTGGATTTTAGAATTAAAAATCTAAAAATAAATAATTCCAAACTAAAATTTCCCCACTCCAACATAAAATCTTAATTTCCTAAATTTAGACTCAAATAAATTTCTTCTGCCTCTATGTATTTTATGTTAATGTTTAAAACTTCATACTATGTTAAAAAAAAAACATTTAGAAAAGTTGACTTCAAATTTTGAAACCTACCGAAAGTTACATTATTTGAAACCCTAATCATTCATCTAATATATCTTTTATAAAAATATCACGTTATCAAAATAAAAGATTGGTTTTAGAGGCATATGTTATTAAAATGTAAGATCACCTTAAGCCCAAAAACAACCAAAGTTTGCCTTACTTCAAAACTTTGTTATCTCGCTGTTCTTTTGAAATAATATTTTTGAAAACAAATACGTATATTGAAAAATAATCAAATATTTGGCAAATCCAATACTAATACAGTTATTCGGAATATCCCTATTGGTATTTTAAACTGACTTGAGTATTTTAAAAAATATGTTAGACACTTAAACTGCGTTTGTGGTCGCGGGCCTCACAGAATTGATCAAGGGCCGCGTGGGCCCACGGGCCGCGGATCGGCCCTGTTCTAGAACTTAAAAAGCTTGGTAGCTTAAGCATATTTTGGCCAGAGCTTAATTTGTCTAAAGTCAGGAATTAGAGGAAATTATGAAATATTTTGTCAAAATATTTATATTTACAAATTACAAAAAACCAATTTTCACTATAGAGCTTTAAAATCTCAGTAAATCATGAAGAATTACTCAGAGTTTAAGGTGCCATGAAAAGAACGCGTATCATTTTAAACCGCGTGTAGAATTATAGTCACCCAAAATCAGGATTAAGAGGAAATGATGAAATATTTTCTTAGATTTACATATTATATTTCTGTTATATATTTGTTAATTCTAAAGCTTTGAAATCTTGGTAATATATTAAAAATTAATAACAGTTTAAGGTGCCATAAGCAGAATATGTTATTTTGTATCTCGTGTAGAATTATTGTCAGGATTAAGGGGAAAAGAAGGACTAAGGAAAAATTATGAAATATTTAATAAGATTTGTACTTAAAACATTCGAAAGAAAAAAATATTCTAGAACATCAAAATATTGGTAAATTATATAGAATTAATTAGAGTTAAAGGTTCTATCGTATTATTTTAATTCATATGTAGAATTATAGTAACTCAAAGTCAGGATTAAGAAATTTTAAAATATTTTGTTAGATATACATTTAGAAAATTCTCAAATTATTTTTTTATTCTTAAGCTTTAAAATCTGGTTAATACATCAAGAATAAATGAGAGTTTAGGGTGCTATAAGCAGAATATGTTATTTTGTATTCTGGAAAGGTCGACACCGGGATACATAGTGCTGCAGGAAACGAATAGAAAGAAACTAGAGTGTGAGGAAATGGTGAAAATGACTAGGTATGAGATGAAGTTATGGGACCTGGAGGAAGACAGATTGTTGAAGGCGGTGTGGGTGGCGTGCGTGAATGGCAGAGAGGGTAGATGGAGGTGCGAGAGAAGGAGAATGTATGAGAGGGTGGGTTTGTCGGAGGCGAAGGTGATGGAGTGGCTGGGGAATGGAGTAAAGGTGGATGCGTGGGTGAAAGAGAGAAGAGTGAATACAACGATAGGTACGGGAGGTGGCAGGTGCATAGGAGAATGCCGAGCTATTTGGTGGAGGGGGGATGGAGTAGGGAGGAGAGGGTGGTGCTGGCGAGGGCGAGGTGTGGGTCAGAGGAGAGAGGAAGGAAGGTGTGGATGGGGGAAGAGTATGGGTGGTGTGTAATGTGTAAGCGGGGGAGGGATACGTGGAATAATTTGGCGGAGGAGTGCGAGGGGGACGGAATGGATGAGAGAGGATGGGGCCGGAGTAAGGACGCTGGAGAAGTTGGGGGAAGAGAGGGAAAGCAGCAAGAAGAGAGGAGGCAGCGATTAGTGCAGATGTAGATGCAAAGTAGTATTATGCCAATAGAGGTCTTTTTTTAAATTTTGTATCACGTATTGAATTATGGTCAGGATTAAGAAGATAAAAAAAAACAAATTGTAAAATATTTAGTTAGATATGTATTTAAAATTTTCTAGAAAAAACATGTTTTCATTCTAGAGCTTTTAAATATTTTTAAATTATGTAGAATTATTCAGAGTTAAAAGTTCCATGAGCAGAACGTATTATTTTGATCCACCTGTAGAATTAAAGTCACCCAAAGTCAGGATTAAGAGGAAATTGTGAAATAATTAATTCGATTTACATTTACAAATCTCTAAAAATATTTTAGTTTTATTCTAGAGCTTTAAAATGTTGATGATAATGAGTAGACCGTATCATTTATAACCACTCGTAGAAATTCAGGATTAAGAGGACATTGTGAAATGTTTTGTAAGATTTACATTGATCATGTTCTAAAGTTAGTAATCTATGCAGAATTGATCAGAGTATAAGGTGCTATGACCAGAACTTGACATTTTAGACCACAAGTAGAGATAAAGTCGCCCAAAATGAGAATTAAGAGGAAACTATGCCCATGTCTTACATAGAGGAATGTTTTCTTGAAAGTATACTTAGAAGTAAATAAACATTTATAAAATTAACGTGAGATAAATCATAAGCAGTATGTTTCCAACTTCACATATAATCAGATTTTTATACGCGTGGCGCATGAAGTAAAATTTCGAGTTTAGAAAAGCCTAAAAATTTGGATTTGCCGGGGCGTGACTCGCTTCGCTCGCGCGCCCCGCAAAGCATAATTTCTTATGCATTTTTTCTTTTGAGTATACATATCCCAATTACGTGTTGTAGATTTTTAAATATTCGTTGATTTCTTAAAAGAGGTCAAGTTTAAACGAGTGTTCCACGAAGCGCAAAGCGACCAAACCAAATTTGCAGGCTTTTCTAAACTCGAAATTTTACTTCATGCGCCACGCGTATAAGACACTGATTTTAAGCGAAGTTTACTCGTTCACAATAATTCAGTGCTTTGAGTGGCACATAAAGCAAAACTTCGAGTTTAGAAAAGCCTAAAAATTTGGATTGGCTGCGTAGCGCTTCAGGCTTTTCTAAACTCGAAATTTTACTTTATGCTTAGTCCGGGAGTGGGAAACACCCGTTTTAAGCTTCAAAGTGAACTCTTCAAAAAAAGGCGTATGCATATGTATACCTAATAGAAAATTCCCTGTATGTATACTTAAAAGAAAAATGCCCTGTATTAACAGATTAATCCGATGACTATTTGCTAAATCTACTGAATGCGCATTCGATCCAACTAACATTCTCGTTTGAGCTTATGTAAAATCAACATAAATTTATTTCAGTAAATACCTGAACTATTAAGTAGATCTGAAAATTTCAATTACACCACTAAAACTCACATTTAAAACTATTGTGCACGTTAATTAAATTTATTTGTAGCTGGGTTTTTGCAGATTTATTTTTACGAAGACATTGTCAAAATGTGACGATTAACCTTAAAATTTTAAAGCTGCATACCGGAACATACGTTTTCGTACGTTCCATCTAAAAACCATAGCAGACATCACAGTTCATATATATCCAGTTAGCCAGTCCCATATAAATTTTGGGTACACGCGAATGGGAGCAGAGCGCTGGATGCCAAATTGGTGTATATGGCTGCCTATATACACCAGTCTGGCTTCCTGCGGTCGGTCGGTAATAACTATTTTACTCCAGATGTCGCGAAATCAAGTCTCAGAGAGAGAGTGAGAGAGAGACAAATTCTTTCTCCCTCTATTCCGCGCTTCTCGTTGTATCATATTCCAGATGTTGATTTTTCAATCTTGAAAACACGTTTTTTTTTTTATTTTAACGAGCTAAGGATGCGTGTTACATTCATTTATGCGTTTCCTTCTCCAATTTCATTTTCCGCGTTATTAGAGAATAGATTTTATGAAATTATATGTGAACGTTGTGAAATTCATTAAGTATTATTTATTTTGTACAAAAAACTTAAAATACAATACTATTTCACATTTTGATAAAAAGTAAAACAAATACATCAACTTATCATTTTATTAACTAATCAGATCAATCCTATTGATCAGAGCAAATCTACTGATCGATAAGAGTTTCTTTTTTAATTAAAGGGGTCAGTGCAAAATGCAGTTGTCATTTTTTCTTAGTTTTTGAATTATTACCGTGTGAAGTTTTTAACCCATTAAGCGCCGTTGATGCATACACGCAACATTATTATTTTTTGATAATTAATTATTACCGTGTGAAGTTTTTAACCCATTAAGCGCCGTTGATGCATACACGCAACATTATTATTTTTTGATAATTAAGTTACTAAATAAGTTTATTTGATATATTATATTATTTGACCTGAATTGAAAATGTACCAAGAAAAATTTAAATATTTTGTTATTTAAAGTGTATTATAAATACTTCACAATTTTACAATGTTTTATACGCGTGGCGCATGAAGTAAAATTTCGAGTTTAGAAAAGCCTAATTTGGCTCGGTCGCTCCGCTTCGCTACGCGCCCGAGCCAAATTTTCAGGCTTTTCTAAACTCGAAATTTTACTTCATGCTTAGTCTGGGAGTGGATACACTCGTTCTTAACTTCATATTGCACGTTTTTATATAAAATCGACGAATGCCTGAACATTGACAGTGTATACATTACATTGTTGAGGCACTAATTTTTTGAAAATCCATTATCACTTTAATATAATAATAATAATAAACTATTTTTGATTTTTAACTTTTTATTAAATTTACGTATACATTATGTGTATTTAAAGAAAAAATTCACAGTAGGTAATGCAATAAGTCATTCATAGAAATCATAAAAAGAAGTGTAGAATTTTAATTAAAATTAACTTTTAGAGTTAAAATTGCTTGGCCGTTAATGGGTTAAAATAGTTTTAAATATACTATGTGTCCCGTTTCAAGGCGCATTGTATGTTTCATGTAAAGATGTCCAATGTAATTGGAATTTGAGTTTGTATCGCTTATTGAACCAAAACGATTACAATAAAATTAAAATCATTTCTTTACCTACTAGCAGTATTTTCGAGGTATTATTTTTGAGTTCTCCTCAGTTTCATTTGAAATATAGCTTGAAAATAGTGAACGATTATACGAAAATAAAATCGTCAAAACAGTAGTTGCTACAAAAAGTCAGTGTTTGGCATCAAATTTATCAAAACACAAAGCAATAATTCAATTCAACGTGAGTGTTTATTCTGCAAAAGAAAAAAATCAGATCCCAAAATGGACTCAGTATATAATTTAATCACGATGCGAATTTTATTAAATGAACCATACTTTTAATAAATATTAACAGTTTCAGAAATTTGTGGTTTTTGCACTGGCTACTTTAATTATCCGTTTACTTTGAACGATTGTTACATGATCAACTTGTACTTTTCCGATTGAAATTTTATAAACGCTTATTGTGTGCCATTTGACAAACACCGACAACACTCAGCGGGCACTAAAATGTTACCTAATTTTTGGATTAAAATTTATGGCATCCGTCGTGCGGCTGCATGGGGATAATTTAAAAAAGAATAAGCAGAAATATTTTTGATATTCTCAATATTTCCCGAGATACACGAAATGTTATATAGAGAAAGTACAAATTATATAAAAATCATGAAACTCTATAATTGAGAATATTATCAAAAACTGCGAAACAAACAAACTTGTTAAATCAAGTAATTAGTCACATTAATAACATTATAAATTTTACATTTTAATAATTGTTACCGACCTCATGGCTATCTTTTTTTGTACGGAAATATACGTTTTAGGGTCCCAGGAATCAGAAACAAGTGTTATCGATAATATTTGAGATAACTGGCTCAAATATTGAAATATGTTGGAAAGTCTCGTTAAGTGATGATAATCAAAAACATTTAGAAAACAACAAGATGTCTTTTAATAGAATAAGTATAATAGATTTTCTCTGAGAAGTGTAATTGCAAAAATTATTGAATACTCTATTTCCAGTTTACAATGTTTTGTATGTCAGGTTAATTCAATTATTTCAATGGTTTTATTCTTAGTCAGATTACATTTACAAAAGGTACCGATGGGATTATGTTACAGACTAAATAGGTAAGTAAAAATAATTCAAAATGATTTAAGAAAACCTGATCAAAAAGTGTCTAACTAAAATATCGGTTAGTGGTATTGTTCTGGTCGCGCAATACTTGAGGGTATACACCATAATAAAAACGTGGTCGAAAAAATGCCTACAAATAGGTAAAAACAGATAGATCACATCGAAGAATTTGATTTTTCATCCCTTCTATAAAGCTATCCCCACTAAAATAATGAATATTGTCCAAAAATAAAATAGTCGAGGATAAGAGTTAATTCAATATTCATACACGTTATTCAGAGTGTAAATGGATGAAACGGAACGTAGCATTTTTAATGTTAATTTCTCAAAATTAAAATATTATCTTCCCTAATTATTTCAGGGAAATTATGATATTCATTTGGTTAGAGTAAAAATATACACACCGAGCTTTGCTATTTATTGCATTTTTAAAAACCGGAGTGTCATGAAATTAAACAAGCAAATGATGAGGTGTTGATTTGTTGGCTTTTTATTCAAAATATATTCTGTTGATTTTGTGTTACACTTCGATCAATTCTGTATAATTATTACTAAATAAAAAAAAACGAAAAAACTGCTTCTAAAATATCGTTAATAAATAAGAAAACAGTTATATGTATATTTAATATAGTTTTTTAATGTTTGTTAGTTTTTTGTATATATGAATGTTTATATGAATCTATATTGCTATGTTTTTAGTTTTGTGTATTCGTAAATATATATATATATATATATATAAATCTTTATTGGCAAATTTTGGTAATAGTAATAGTACAAAAATAAATTACAATTAAATAAAGTAAAAATTAAATAATTTGCCAATTGGCTATCGACCGTTGGTCTTTCTGCCTGGAATTATAGAGTTCTGTCCTTGTCATTTATTGTGTAGGAAATGTCTTGATTGCTAATGTCGTCCATTGTCTAGTCAAATGAATTTAATTGTTGTGATCACTAGGGTTATGAAATGATGAAATGAAATCATGAATTGTAGAGGTAAAACGTTTACGTTTGGGAGTGATATTAGGGTTTCGAGAAATGCATAAAGGGTGGAGGAGATTATAAAGGGTGGGGTTTGAGGCGAATTTATCAGCTAAATAGGATAGGCGGGTTTCGATGGGGGTAACTTTTGTTAGTTTGTACAGCAGGAGGTTGGAGGGGTTGTGCAGTGGGTTTTGGGGGTGACGGATTTTGGTAAGCACTCTTAGGGCCGATCTTTCGGCGACTTGTAGATTTTTGAGTGTAGTAGGATGGGGATTGTGGAAGAGGATAGCAGCATAGTCAAGCAAGGGGCGGCATATCATTATATATATATGAACGGCTGTTTTTGTGGTAATTCCTTGTTGTTTGAAGGTCAGACCTTTAAAATGAGCCGCCCGATTCTTGATTTTTGCTTTGAGGATTGTGGAGTGAGCTTTAAAAGTAAGGTTGGGGTCAAAAAGGATACCTAAATATTTGCAAGTGGTTGAAGGGCGGATAACTTGATTGTTTAAAGAAATTGAGAATGGGGATTGGTTTGCTCGGTGAAAAGGGATTAGAAGCTGGGTTTTATTGGGGTTTATGGAAAATTCGTAAATAATTTATCTATTTTATTGAAATAATTTCTGTTTTTTTATTATCAATTCCAATCAAAATACCCATCAAACATTTTTCAAATTGATTTTTTCATTGTAAAAAGATTTTTGTATTTATCTAACTTTTAAATAAAAAATGTTTAATAACATATATATATATATTAAAAATCTATTAATTTTTAAAGACGTTTTTATTAAAAATATATATAATAACTAAAAATGTTGGAAATTTATTTTACATTTTTTCATTGTAAAATTACTTTGTTTATTTATACAAATTATGAATATTTGAAACAATAATCTATTAATCTAATAATTTTAACAATTTCTTTATTAAAAATATATAAAACAACTAAAAACGTTGAAAATATATTTTAGAATTGTTAATTTCATTGTAAATTTGTTATTATAAAATATATTCCCGAATTTCATAATTTGGAACACGCTTGAAATCTCAAAATAAAAGAAATATTTTCGAATAGACTTTTTGTGGTGATAATAAATTTTATTATTCGTCTACCACAGTTCATATACAGGAAGTTTTCCGTTAAAGTATACATATTTCAAATTCACCTTATTTTCTTTAAATATGTAGATATTCGTTGTGTTTTTAAAAGAGTTCAATTTGATGCTTTAAACGAGTGTTTTCCTCTCCCAGACTAAGCATGAAGTAAAATTTCGAGTTTAGAAGAGCCCCGTGAAAATTTGTCGAGGGTCGCGCAGCGACCCGAGACAAATTTTCGGGGCTTTTCTAAACTCGAAATTTTACTTCATGCGCCACGCGTATAAAACACTAAAATATTGTGAAATTTAAGTATATTTAAACCTCACGTAAAATCAGTGTTTTGTGCGCGGGGCGCATGAAGTAAAATTTCGAGTTTAGAAAAGCCCAGAAAAATATACAGGGTATTCTGTATATTGAGTTATTTATATTTAAAAAACTGTCGGTATAACTAATCAATAATATAAATTATTTGCCAAATTTGGTACATACCAAAGTTTTAATTGAAGTTATGAAGAAAAAAAAACAATCAAGATAAAAATAATATCAAATGAATTCTTTAATGTAAACTCATTGAATTTTATTTTTTGATTTTTAGTTAAATTTTAGGTTTATTTAGGAGCTTTTTAAATATATCTTATTCCCAAAGTCCATAATTTTGAACACGCTGGAAATCTGAAAATAAAAGAGATGTTTCGGAACAGTTTATTTTTTTCTGAAGGTCATCAAATTTATCATCGTACAAGTGGTGTAGACGGGATCAAATTACACGACGAAATAAGAGCGAGCGCGTTTGTGTGTGTGTGTGTGTGTGTGTGTGTGTGTGTGTGTGTGTGTGTGTGTGTGTGTGTGTGTGTGTGTGTGTAGACGCAACCGGAGCAGTTTTCTCTAGAATACTTCTACCTTTACTCTATTCATAAGTAGATGGACCCACTTCCCTACCACAGTCTCTCCTTGTCTATCCTCGAAAACTCGGAATCTAGTTCTCCCATAAGCATTGTCTACCCTTGCAGACATATTATGAAGTTTTATGTCTCTTTTCACACACGTAATCCAATGACATCAAATTATTTTCGTATTACACGTATTGGTGCATAAAGCACTACAAATCAAACCTTACTTTGATATTTCATAATTTAGTAATGTATAAATAATAATAATAATAATAATAATAGTACTTTTTTTTGGGTTTTACGTCATCTATTTCCGCTGCTAAGGCCAATCATGACGCCGGAGATTAGGTCTACAGCTATCCGGGAATTTTGCCGAACCCGGTGGGAGTTCCAACCCACCGGTAGGGATCTTTAACGTGCACGCAACATCCAGGCAGTACACGGGTCCTGCATGCATTTAACGTCATATCCGAGAAGACGGAGTGTTTGGCATTTTTATCCTAACCTATATAAATGCAGACAACTTGTTAGGCCGGTATTTGAACCCCGGTCCGTGGCGTGGCAGTACAACATTCTAACCACTACACCACCAAGCTGCCCTAATAGTACTTTATTTCCCAGCAATGAAATACGTATCTAATTACAGAGAAAAGTTATAAATATAAACAATTGCAAATACAAAAATATATTAGCTTGGAAAAAACATAACAACACACTAAATTAAAGTCAGAAAATAGAAAAATTTCGAAATTGTATAAATAAAAACTCTTTGTTTACCAACATATATATCAGCAATGGTTTTGTAAATAATGAAAATCAAACCCCGGAACAACATATGAATCGCCTAGAAGCAAAGGGGTGTCTATAATAAAATTTAATAACCCATTTTTAAAGTTCAAGTCATATTACAACCAAACAATTAAAATAGCAGTGCGGTTAAGTGAGACTTAAAAAAATATGGAAGTTACCTGTACCTATCAATTAAAGATCTTATTTCTTCTTCTATCAAAATAATTAATTCCCTTGCCTGAAAATTGATTTTAAAAAATTGGTAATTACACCCGTTTACTTCTAAGTGCCTCAGATGAATTATGTTTACACCTATTATAAGTCAACCTGTATTGTCAGTTTTAGTAATCTTCAACAATTTCATGAAAATGTCCATTTAACAATTAAAATATAATTAGTGGATGAATATCAAGTAACCAATTAATTATTTTTTATGAGAGGGGAATTTCGGCCGAACGAAAATGAGGCCGGATTCATAACACAAAACTGTCTGGGTCAGCTTGTATTTCAGCTGACCTGACCTCTACGTTCTTGGATGAAATATTCATTCGCCCAATATCGCTAATTGGGGAGTAATTACTCAGTCAATCGATTGGGTGCCCTGTCAAAGCAATTCGATATGAGACGAATGATATTTATTTAAAATTCAGTGTGTCATATGTATACGATTGCAAAAATACGATTTTTATAATTATAGTTTTTCAATTCAGAATATAGAAATGTAGAATTATTGTATTCTTTTGTATGCAATTTTTTATAAGATTTTATTAACTGAAAATGTTACTTCATTTAAATAAGAAGAAAGCTTACAAAATCCTGAAAATTTGGATTTGCAAAATTGAAATTTTCTGGCTGAAAACACTGAAATGTTGTGAGATTCAAAATATACGGCATTAGCATACTGCATTGGCAATATATTTTGAACTTCCTAACATTTCAGTGTTTTATACGCGTCGCGCATGAATTAAAATTTCGAGTTTAGAAAAGCATGAAAATTTGGATTTGCCGGCACTCGCTTCGGTCGCGCCGACAAATCCAAATGTTTAGGCTTTTGTAAACTCGAAATTTTACTTCATGCTTAATGAGTGGAAACACTTGTTAGAAGCGTAAAATTGAATGCTATTAAAAAACAATTAATGCTTTAAATTTTACGGTTACCAAAAACAGCAACAATTATAAATGAATGATTTAGTAGAGCGTTAAAAATTAAAAAATTTAAACTCCGATAACATTTAAGAGATTTCTTTTGTTTAACGGATCTATAAAATTGTCCTGAAATGAATAATATAATCTAAAATAAAATTCTACAATGTTAACATTTATGGTGTTGTAAACCATACATTTCAGAATATATTTTTCTTTATTATTGGGTAATCAAAAATAAAATGGTTTAAATTTAACATCCCTAGGTTCATTTGCACCCCGACCAATTAGGATGACTAAATCCACTAATCATTAATTAAACCTCTGATTAAATCAAATTTTTAAAAGATTAGAATGTTATAAATTTGTTAAATATCCTAAATTCAACAATATGGAATTGTGTAAACAATTTTTAAATACAATTTTTGTGTTTTTAAAAGTACTACTCACTGATTAAGTTAATCGACTTGGGTGCAAACGGGCACTAGTGTCATAAACTATATTTTAAAATATTTTTGTTTTTGTTATTGGATAATCAAAAATAAAATTCTACAAATTAAACATCCTTGGTGTCATGAACATTAAATTTCAGAATATATTTGTTTTAATTATAGAATAATTAAAAATGGTCAGTTTTAAAATAATGCTAAGTTTTTCAGATAAATTTAAATGTAGATAAGTTTTAATTATTTTTTGTATTCAAGTTTACATGATGCAATATTGTTTTGACTTTGAGGTCTCATAACTTTTATATTTTAAGGATTTGTTGAGTTGTCTGTTTAGTAATCAAAAATATTCAATTTAAAATTGTGTTAAGTATTTTAAATAAACTTCCGAATTCCATTATACCTACTTTTCTTACTAACAATTTTAGGTTTCCATAAAAAAAATCATTAATTCTATTTATTTCAAGTAATAAATTTTACAACAAGGAAAACATTAGAATAAATGATTGATCTCACGAGGGTTTGCATTCATTTATTAATCATGATATTTAATACGAATAACACGAACGAATAACACGAACTCGGATAATTTGTCTGTTCTGATTTTTAATTAGTTTTATTGGCACTTCATCGATGTTCATTTTTTACCGGAACACCTATACTCAAGGAATACCGGTCTAAAACCATCGAATTGTTTAATTGTCCTACTTAAATGTTGGTGCATGCGCCGGGAGATTTATTTGTTCATTTCCATTTTGTGCATACTTACTTTAAGAACTAACAATCCTAGGTTCTCTAAACAATATCTTATTTGATTTCTTTTGTGTATTGAGAAAAATAAGACTTGATTTATGGAATTAAATTATATAGTGGTGTATAATCGTTTAAATTCACATAGTTAACTCAACTTTAGTTAATGGGGCGTCGTTGAACCGCATTTCCATATGCATGCCTTATGTACAACATACTTTTCCATCATGCCTTTCCCCCGCTCACCCCTTTTAGTCTATTATCGCGCACAAGGGTGTACAAGTTCAAACATAACCGGAATTGCGACCTTACGTGCCCGGAACGTCACGTGTCAAGTGTCAAATGTCACGTGTCGCGTGTGTGCAGCGAGACAACAGGCGCACGTATTCCGACTCTATCACTATGATTATCCTCGGGTGCATCGAGTGCACTCGTTCATAGAGGGTAGATAATTGTCGAAAAAAAAGAATATATATACATATATATATATATATATATATATATATATATATATGTATATATGTATATATATATATATATATATATATGTATATATATATATATATATATATACGGTACACGAAATTAGCACTTAAAGTGTCAGGTTGAATTTATAATGTGACGGCCATAAATCATTTTTCTAACGCAAACGGAAATAAATGCGACAGCGTATAACCGTTCTATGTTGTAATGTCGCGCACGACAAGGGACAATCAATGGCGAGAGGAGGAATTATGAATAAATGAGGTTTTGAAGAGTAATTATGGCTTAACGTATGTTGGGGTCTTGAAGTTCAAGGGCGTGATTTTCTTTGTTTAAGTTTAACATTAATAAAATAACTAATGGACGTTCAACGTTGGTCTTTGTATCAAATTTATCTTACAAAGACGAATTCAAAAACAGCAAACATTATCTTCTCAAAATCTTGCAATTGTTATGTACTATTATTTCTTTTTATCATTTTTATTGCAGACTAACAATTAAAGATGTATGCCCAATGAATCTCGAAGATTTTCCAATGGATATATAAAGATGCCCTATAAAAGAAAAGTTGATTCAAAAGTTTTGATCCAAGTCCTTCACTGACAATAAAAATTAATTTACAACTGCAGAAACTTCTATACAACGCGATCTAAACATTACTCGTTACTCATAAATAGTACATTTATAAATAATATAACTACAAATGTATTTTATGTAAATATAAGTAAATTAGATGATGACACAGTGACGTAAGTGCTTAAACAAATCAACAACCCGCTCATTAAGGCTAATGATTATAAACTATTGTGAAGGGGAGGGTAGGGTTTAAATGTAACAGGACGTCCACTGTAAGTAGTTTCATTTGTCAGTTATGACTATGCTATGTCACCACCAAGCATTTAGGGATTCCCACTAATTCCTCCACTAATTAGTGCGTCTTTGTACCAATTAAATGAATACCCACTCTATTACATACATAACGATCATACATTTCAAAATTATTCTATAACTCTAAGTAGTATATTCAAAGACAAACATAAATAGTTAGTTGTTTGTTGTGAGATTTGATTACTATAATCTAACAGTACACATACACATATACAGGGAGTTTTTTAAATTTACCTACATATCAAAGTAAGGGCTGTAAATCTTCAGAAATTCGTTTTTTTTTAAGAGTTCAAATTTAAGCTTAAACGAGTGTTTTCTACTCACAGATTAAGCATGAAGTAAAATTTTGAGTTTAGAAAAGCCTGAAAATTCGGATTTTTACAAGCAAGATCTGGTTAGAAGAAATAAACTTTTATAAAATTTGAGATGAATCATAAGCGGTTCACTTTAAATCATTGTTTGTACACGTGGCGCATGAAGTAAAATTTCGAGTTTAGGAAAGCTTGAAAATTTGGTTTGGTCGACCAAACCACATTTCCAGCCTTTTCTAAACTCGAAATTTTACTTCATAATTAATTAAGGATTGAAAACACTCGTTAAAAGCATCAAATGTAACGCCGTTCTGACAAAAAAAAACGAATGCCTAAACATTTACAGTGAATAGGTAGAGGTATTTATACTTAAAAGAAAACATCTCTGTAATATTGGTAATTATTTACAATTCACTTGTTTCTATAACTTTTATGAACGTTTTAAAAAAATCCTTTTCGTTTTTACCAATATTGTATTTTGTTTTTCTTTTAAGATAGGGATTAATGAAAAATGTTTGCAGACGGTTATTCTGTAAGATGAGGTCCGGTAGTAAATATCAATAAATGTTTGCGGCGAAACAATAACCGCATTTAAAAAAGCCACCCACGGGAATGCTACAAACGTATACGTGTTCAATATCAGCGATACTTCCCCTCGATAGATAGTTTTACCGAAGAGATAGAGAGAGGCAGAGAGAGAGACCTCACTTTTTCTTTCCGCCCGCCGCATCCACTCGGTGGCTACATAAAATATGTTCAGAATAAACAGTACTTACATTATTTATGTAAGTAGAGAAAATGCATTATTAATAGTTTGGAACATTTAATATTTTAAGATGCATCCATAAAAACGAAATTTATAGTCGTCTACTCAATTTATATAATATACACATTCTTGATGCTTTGTTAATAGAAAAAATTATGAATAAAATTATGAATTATTTAACAATGTTTTATTACCTAATTATCGCCAGAAAATCGCAAACCGAGTTATTACTCCCAACTATACACCTATTTTTTTGATTTTAAGGTTTTGGTATCCCTGGATGTTACTAGGATGTCTTAGGTTACAATTTTAAAAATAAATAGATTTTCAAAACGAATCATAAACTATTAAAATTAAGTTGGAAAAATCCTGTCGAATGCAACACCTGCTGCATTTCTCGATTGCAAAAGCTGAAATTTTTTTTTTAACTGCGAAATCTACCAACCTTTTACTTAATTTTACATAATTTTTCTTAACCCCATTCAATACAACGCTCATTCAACACTTTTTCATTTATTCATAAGACGCTGCAAAATAAGTTTTTGTCATTTTGCCGCAAGTTTGTCAAAACACGTGTGGCTGGTTTTGCATCTGGGCGACTCAAATGATGTCACACAATCGCATGCCGAGTTTATTATTACTTAACTGCTGTCAAACAATCGCATACCACGTTTTTCATTACTCATTTGGTTTCAGCCAATCGTGTGCCGAGTGTTTTTATCACTCAATTGTTGTCAGACAATTGTATGTTGAATTTTTCGTTAATCAAGTGCTAGCAGACAATCGCATGTCGAGTTTTTCATTACTCAATTGCTGTCAGACAATCGCATGCCGTGTTTTTCATTACTCAGTTGGTTTTAACCTTTCGTATGCCTAGTTTTCATTACTTAATTACTCTCAGACAATCGTATGTTGAATTGTTCGTTATTTAATTGGTAACAGACAATCGCATATCAAGTTTTTCATTACTCAATTGCTGCCAGACAATTGTATGCCGAGATTTTCATTACTCAATTGCTGTCAGACAATCGTACGTTGAATTTTTCGTTACTTAATTAATAACAGACAATCGCATTGTCGAGACAATTACATACCCAGTATTTTATTACTCAATTGCTGTCCAACAATCGTATGTCAAGTTTTGCATTGCTCAGTTACTGTCAGAAAATCGCATGCCGAGTTTTGCGTTCCTCAATTGCTGGTTGATAATGCCACATGCTTAGTGCATAACTCAATCGGTCGCAAATTTTCTTTTCTTTATATATTGCCATTACTGTTTACTCGCTGATCAATATATTATAAATTACGTTAATTGCTATGATACTTTGTAGGTAATTTATCTCTTGGAAAATCATATCTCTCTAATTATAAATATCTCTATATTAAAATGTAATTATTAAAATAAAAAGTGTGACATTAGCAATTGCTTATATAATGTTTTCAAACGTTTAAAACTTTTGTAATGAAAAGTACATTTATTTTCATGACGAAATGTTCATATAACTGCTGGTTCTACTAGTATCTTTCCTTGTTCAAAAGTTATAGCGCTTTTAAAATATTGTCTTTTTGAACACTAATATGTAATTATAATTTAAAGAAATCAAAGTATTTTTTTAAGTATACCTTGTTAATGATGGCGATAAAATCAGCAAATCGAACAAATAAAAATATTCTGTTCTTTGTGACCCCTACAAAGGTCTACCCATAGTTTAAACATTTTTATCTAACTAAAAGATTTTGAAGCGTCATATCTTTAAATTTGGTTAAATTTTATTATTGTAAATAGACTTAATAAATATAGGTATTTACAAGGAATTCTTATAAATTTACAATTGAGTAAGCTATGAGCAAATCCTTGTTTTATTAAACACAAATCTACATCAAAATTTTACAATTCTTAGAAAAAAGTCTACGTTAGTCGTCTTAATTTAAAATGTTAAAAGATTGATTGGTATTCTGTAAATATTCAGCAATTATATCCCGAGTGCACGCCAAATACCTGAATATTTCGCAAATGCGCCAAATATTCAGTTATTTAGCGTGCACGAGGGTTATATGTAAAGAACATTTTACATTTACTAATTGTTATTTTACTTAATAAATGTTTTGATTATTTCTTAAAGTTTCATTTTTGGTTTGTCGTCGTATAAAATAATCATTACCTAGGTACCCCGGGTATTGCACATGTGCAATACCAGAGTATTGCACTAGTGCATGAATACTCGCTGATACTATTACCTGATTGGCTAAATTTTAAATAATGATATTACTGGATTGGTCGACATTTTCTGAGGACAATGTGACATTTTCTGAGGACAACGGAATATTTCTGGACAAATCCTAAGAAATGTATTTTATTTTACTCACAAATCGATTTTTGTGATTTTTTAAATAATTGATTACACCAGATGTTTTTGACCAAACAATTTTTTGAAAAACTTGTACTACGATGCATTTCTCTCACAAATCAAATTTAATTACATTAAATGAAATTTTAAATTTATAAATACATTAAAGCTTCTTTAAGTTTAGTTCTAGTATTAATCATAACTCTATTTAAATTTGACAAAAAATGCCGATCAATTGTTTCTTACATGAAATATTGATTATCCGTGTTTTCCATAATTGTATAATCTTTGAATTAAATTAATATTGATTTATTTCAATTTCGATTTATTACATACAGAGAATTTTTCGTTTAGGTATACATATGCATACATTGTACATTTTCCGACACTCGGTTAATTAAAATAATTCAATTCGAAGCCTTTAACAAGTGATTTCCACTCCCAGGTTAAGCATGAAGTAAAATTTCGAGTTTATAAAACCCTGAAAATGTGGATTTGCCAGGCGGAGCGAAATTTTACTTCATGCGCCATCGGTACAAAACACTGATTCAATGTGAAGTTTAGCGGTGTGTTTTAAACTTCATAATATGTCTTCGCTCTACCGGTACCGCATGAAGTAAAATTTCGAGTTCATAAAGGCCGAAGATTTGGTTTGGCTGCTCCGCGCTTCGCGCTGCGCGATCGAACCAAATTTTCAGGCTATTCTAAACTCGAAATTTTACTTCATGCTTAGTCTGGGAGTGGAAAACACTCGTTTTAAGTTTCAAATTGAACTCTTTCAAAAAAAACATCAAGGATTATTTAAAGATTACGGCACATACGCTGTAATTAGGACATGTATACTTGAAAGAAAAACTCCAAATGACCATGACATTTGGTAGGTTTAAATTAGATATACATATCCATATTTTGAGATGACTTTCATTTGTTTTGCATGACTTGCTTTTGTCAGAGGCCGCCATGTTTATTTTTTTCTAAATAGCAACCTAGGTTTAGTTGGTGTTGAATGTTATGTTATTAAAAATACAACGTGCTATAACATTAGCATATTTATTCTAAAATAACGACAAAAATAAATAATTTAAACAAAAACATTAGATAAATTAAAAGTTCGAAATAGAGTTGAGATAACAAACATTCTTCCGGCATATCTGCAGAATACTCTAGGCGCTTTTGTTGATAGACTTTCTTATTGCGATGAAGTGAATGGAGAACAATTTGAGCACCTATTGTGATTTTATTAGATTTCTTGTCAATTTCAGTTTTTGATAATATTATTTATTTTCGTTGTTATTTTAGAATATGATATGATTTCCCTTTCGTTAAAGTTAAAGATGGTCGTTAAGTTTGTTTGTCTCTGTTATATCAATTTTAACTCTAATGAATTATTTAGTTAATGGAAGCCTTAACGAAAAGAAAATCATACGGCCCATTGTTTTCTTTATTGGGTTAATGGAAAAAAAAACACTTAAATAATAATTTCAATTTCTTGTTACAACTTTTATGATTCGACAAGAAATAAATATAAATCTGTAAAATTTCGCCTTAGATTTCTCGATTGTAAATTATTCTTTCGTTCTATGGAATAACGAAATTACAAACAAGCATTGAAAAACAAAAAAAAATAAATTGCTGGAATTTTTATTACATTCAAAAATATCTCTCAAATAAATTAAATTACAAAACTATAAAATGGAATCAATCGTTTTTTTTTCTGCTGATGCGACCTATAAAATCTATAATTTAATATTTGATCGAAAATATTTTACAAAACAACAAACAATAAGTAATTATTATAATTTGACGAAAATCTTGAAATATTTAAAACCGACAAACATATTTTCTATTGAAAATCTTGATATCTTGAAAATCTGATAAGAATTTCATAAATTGACGAAAATCTCGAAATATCGAAAATCTCGACATGTTGAAAATCTTATCGGTCCACTCGCAGACTAATTATGAAGTAAAATTTCGAGTTTAGAAAAGCCCCGCGTAGAAAATTAGTCGACTAAATTTCACGGGGCCTTCCTAAACTCGAAATTTTACTTCATACGCCACGCGTACAAAACACTGAATTTAAATGACGTTTAAAATATACTTCATAGAAATAATTCATACAAAATTGATCAAAAAGGATTCTCTTGAAAATGTTCAACCATTTGGACAAAGAAAATTTGAAAATTGAATGATATGCCGAATATTTCCCAATTTTCGATAGTTTTTACAGAATTTTGCCAGGTTCGCCTGTTTTAACTTTCTGATGGCAGTAAATCACCAGATTGTCACTAAAACAAACACCAGAATTTAGCCACGTCTGAATCACAAACAATTTGTCTCAATCCGAAAGTGGAAAACACCAGATTTGATGACAAAATCACTAATTTGGCAACCCTGGTTATACCACGTTGTATTTTTAATGAAATAACCTTTTAAATAACACCAACAAAAATCCTGGTTGTTATTCAGAAATATTGAACATGGCGGCCTCTTCACAAAAGCAAGTCGTGCAAAACAAATGAAACTCATTTTAAAATATGGGTATTTATATCTAATTTAAATGTAAAATCTAAATGTGAAACCGGTTTCATATAATCCCATTTGGTGCGATACTTTTTACGCACACTGTATAATTAACAGAAAGATTTATGAAATACAATAAAACATTGTCAATCGATTGAAAATGAAAATAAATTTAGAAATAACAAAAAATTAATATTTTATCTTAAGTCTACAAATAATTGTATATCAAATGTATTAACTAAAATGGTTAAGAAACGAATTAGTTTATTTTCCTCTAAAAAAAAAAAAAAAACAACAAATTCGATCAATTAGAAATAAAACTACAAATCATAAAGATTGCATAATTTTTAGTAGTCTTTAAGATTTTGTAATTTTATTTTCAGTTGATCGAATTTGTCGATTCTTAAAGAAAAATAAATAATTTTTGTTGTTGTAATTTTATTTTCAATTGATTGGGTTTGTTGTTTCTTAGAAGAAAATAACTAATTCATTTCTTGTTTGTTGTTTTAATGCATTTCATAAATATTTCTGTTAATTATCTAATGTTACATAGGTTTTCATGAGTTGAATTTCGCAAATCTTTATTAACTTTTGCATATTTCTCAACTTTGAGCTTCCATTCATATACTTTTTGTAAGGGTAATTCGGTAAATTCGTAATTCTAAACTGGTTTATCAATAATTTTCCTGTAAATCACGATAACATTGTTTGACGGATAAAAGTTATTAAACGCATGGCAAATTAATAGCATTTAATGATTTACCTAGAACGAGGGTTTTCACTCCCAGATTAAGCATAAAGTAAAATTTCGAGTTTAGAAAAGACTTGAAATTTGATTTAGTCGCTTCTCGAAGCGGAGCGACCAAACTTAATTTTCAGGCTTTTTTAAGCTCAAAATTTTACATTATGCGCCACGCGTATAAAACAATACACTATTGTGAAATTTAAAAACACATTTTTCTGAAGTCAATGTTTCTTTTATGTTTTTTTTTAAATATGTATGTATGTATCTGTTTGAAAAATAAACAGTAATAATAATAATAGATTATAGTTGCACTATTTCTGCACATTTTGAATTTATTTGTATACTTAGCATAGCATTGTTATTAATAAAGTCCCTATAATTGGATATTTGTATGTATCGGTTGGGAAAATAAAGAGTAATAATAATAATAATAAGTTATTTATAAAATCGAGCGTATTTACAACATGTATTGTAGGCGTACATCTTGTAATATCAGGTCGCCTTTAAAAGACATATTTTTATCTTAAAAACGATTACTTATTTATACGCAAACATAAAATCGAAACGAAATTACTTATTATTTTAAAACAAAGAATATTAAATGCAGAAGGGGGATTTCGGCGTAGCCTTTTCAGCGAAATAAATTATTAATATTAATCGTAAAACTGCCTAATTAAATTATTGATGGTCCAAAACCAGCGCGCTTAATTAAGAAGACCCTTAATGAAGATATATCGCCCCGAAAACTCATTAAATTCGAGTATAAATTGGAATAGGAGTGGAATTGTTAAGATCGATATTTTCTTTAAAATATAATACCTAAGTATAAGATGTGTTTTTATTTAAATTAATATATACATTTTCTTAAATCAAAATAGTAAAGTGAGTAACACTACAATGTTTGTATATTTTGATATCAAATTTAACTTTAACTTTCTTTCATATATATGATAAACAATTTCAAGTAATTAAATGAAGAATATTTAATATTGAAATTGAATTAGTGTTCACAGACGCGTTTCGGACTTCAGCGTCCCCGTCAGTATGGTCCCGACCTAGTGGTGAGAAATACTAAGCATTAGATGGCGTAACTATCGAAATTTCTTAATAATATTTAATGTTTCACCTCCTGCCAAATGAGAAATTAACTCAAGAAATGACAATAACAATAGACGATTTATTAATTCTTGATAAGTTGAGAAATGTTTGGTGGTTTTGAAAATATCAGACAACGCATTAAAAATCGAATTTGTAAATAAATCATAAAAAAGAGAATGCAATGTAGATTAAGTTGCCTACAATTAGCCTTCGTGTGCTTTATTAATGTAGGCAACCAAAGATACACTAAACTACGAAGGTCATTTCATTAATAATGAACAGTTTGGCAACACTGCCGAGTAAAGAACGCGCCGATAGTGATTGTTACGTGAGTTGTAATTTGAAGTTTGAGGAAGAAGCCAGTGTTTGTGATTTATCGATAGGGTGTTTTGTTTTTTAATAACGCGAGTTAGAAATGGATCCTGCAATGGTCTCGGGTACTGTGACTATTGAGGATCGAATCATCATTATTGATGAAATGTAAGTTCGAAACTTTGAACTAGAGTAAAGTCAAACAAATGAAGAGGTCAATCATCTCCACGTCCAAACAAATTTCATCAAGCTTAATCTGAGATCAATCAAATGATGATCGTTTGCTAATTGTCACCAAGGAATTATGATGACAGGCAGTGTTCCACGTGATTTCATTCAAAAACGGGCACAAGGCTGGGCTATTCATTCTCCACAACAACGCATGCTCGCACAATGCCAATGTCGTACATGGAAAGCAGTGCGATTTTAGTTGGGAAGTGTTATATCTTCTACCCTAGTCTTGATATAAGTCTACTAGACTACTAGAATACTTAAGTTAAGTCATTAGGGAATTATGCAGTACCCATTTCCTATAATTATATCAAACAATAAGCTATCAAAAGTATTCGACAGTCATCGTCAATTTGAGTACAACAGTTTGTCCAATGAAATTTTACTCAGTGGGTGTTTCAAACAGACTAATTTTTATTTTTCCGCGGTTTGTGAAGGTAAATAACTATAGATCTCAATAAGGCACGTAAGAGTCGCATTTTATAGAAAGATTTGTTGGGATACAACATCTATAATTAGTTAATAGAATAGTTATATTTCCAAAGCATCCCCAATATTATGTTTTTTACTACAGTAAGTTTAGTCCTTTTACATTATGTTTTTGCTAAAAACAGTCTCCACTGTTTTCTACTTTAGCATATAATAATTTTAAAATGTTAATGGTCAAAATACAGTATTTTGAATATTAAAATTTGTATTTGTTTGTTATTTGTTTTATTTCGCCGAAATTATGTTTTTTTTTTTTTCTATTATTATGGGACCATTTAGCGTCAAAGTAATAATCAGAAAAAAGTTATTTAAGTTATGTTTTTTGGAAAACTATTAAATTGGTGCTGAAATGAAGAAACCCGATATACTTTAGGTCTCAATTAAAAAGTCGATGAAATGGTGCACACATCATTCAAGTTAAATTCGTTAACATGGTTTGAAGGAATAGTTACGTTACCAAAAGTAATGGTGCGACAAGAGAAGCTAATAAAATAATTTGGTGATCTAGTGAATGATCCAAGCGGAAAAAAGATGACATTCTAAGGGTATTTACTGATTTGGAACAACTTACAAATGGCATCAAAGCAAAGTTAGACGCCTCTGGAAAGAGAGATGCTGCTCTAATTCTTAAAGACATTACGAATTCCAGATTTAACCGGAATTAGACCAAGGCTATTACCTACTGAACCCCAGACAAGTGAAGCCCGAGACACGGAAGAATCAGACCCTGAATATAAATACAATTTTGTGTTAGTAAATGATGCTTTTAATTTAATGAACATACAGTGTCTCACTTTGCAACAGCAACTTCAATATGTAACAGCAAATACTTAATTTTATAATTCAATATCTGGAGGAGTATTTGCCCAGGAAGTAGTACTTTCACTGAGAATTTATTTTTGCTTGTTGTGTAAGCTAAAAGTTGCAGTGAAATTTTACTATTAATTGTTTTTCTATATTAATATGTATAATATTGGATCTGTGTAAAAGCCGATTTAATAAAATAAATAGTTTATAAGTTAGTTTACAAAGGTTATAGCATCGAAAACATTTTGGCCGCCCAGATCATTCAAATACCCCACTGTGCGCCGGTACCCGAGCCATTCGTCAGAAGAAGAAAGATGGCGTATTAAATGGTGATGCAAAGTTTCCCAGACGTTAAGACATGGTCATTGAGAAGCAGAAAGATTATGTTAAAGGATTGTAGAGCGATTATATCAAAAATATAAGCATGTGCGAAAATAAAAAATTATGTGTATTATTTATGAAATCACCCTTGAATTTTACAGGCTATTTTAAAATTTAGATACTGTAACGGTTCATTTTTTTCTCGGGAGCTAAAGTAAATCAAGTAATAACGTTTGCTTTAAAATTGCGCGCGGAATTGGTTGTGCAGGAAACAGGTGACGTTGAGGAGCAGAGGACGGGGAAGATGGTTGGCCGTGCGTCCGGAGACGAGATTGATACGGCGTATATGCCGATGTGATTGTTACGGGCTGCGACCCTTGCTTGGCTTAGTTATTTCGTTTTGTTGTTGCCGTGTGAAATTGTGTACGCGGTAGTATTGGTGCGCTGGATCAACCTGCCAGGTATGTCGTTGGTGAATTTCTATTTTGGGGGGACCAGCTAATGGTCGCCATTTCTTACGCAGGGGTTAAAACCTGGCCGTCTGAAGTGGTTAAGGTATGCTGGAAGTAATCGCTTGTAGCGGGAAGAGACCCCTCTCGAATATGGTTGGGGCCTTGACGTGGTGAGGGGTCTCCTCGGCCCCGGGAGCAGAGAACCTTATCTCTGCTGGTGGTGCTGGGGCTGAATACCAACCCCACGTGTTTGTGCCGTGCGTGGCGACCCGTGTCGACGGATGAAGGGTCCTGCTGGTTGAGAAGAAGCGGCACCTGCAGGGATGTGAAATCAACACACCACTTTGGCCTGGATTTCGTCTAGACGGGCGGTTGGAGCGACCCGACTCCAACGAATCGGCTGTGTCGTCCCGTCAGAGGGCCGGCGGGGTAGACCCTGAGGAGTGGCAGGCGCGCACGGGGCTGTGTCGTGAGCCTTCGGTTGGTTACCGGAGGGCTGTGGCCTGGATCCCTCTCATGTTGCAGGCCGCTTCTTGGGGACTATATCGGATCGGCAATCCTGGGTGTCAAGTTGACACTCCCCTTGTGAACTCCGTGGTGGGTGGGAACCGGAAAGATGAAGTTTAGAGATAATCTGATATGGATAAAGTCGAAAAAATCATAACAGGAGTGGAAGAGCTACTTGGTTCACTACTTAAATTGATGCCATTGGCAAAAAGTACCCCAACGAGAGCTGTGGCTGGGCCTTCGGGCACGCCGCTGTCTCTAGTAGGCAGATCCTCGGCTTTACCAGCAAGTGGTCAACCTGCGGCTGGTCCCTCAGGATCGCCACAGGATGACCTGGCTGATTTCACCCCTGTTGTTCCCAAGAGGAAAAGGAGCCGCATTTGCAGAGCAGAAGCCAAGCGAAGGAGAAATAGGAGGACGGCGGAGACATGCGCAGACATAGTGAAACAGACTGAGGCTGCGGGCTCCGCCAAGCCTCTCAAAAATCCCAATCAGGCGAAGCCCAGGCTGGGTAAAACTACGCAGGGAAAACCGATCTCTGACAAGGAAGGAAGGGAACCCAAAGACCAGGACACTAATAGGTTGCGTTCCACCACCTCCTCTGAGCCAACCCCGAAACGCCACCAAAGCCAACGGATGGGGGCTACAGCGGCAGGAGCAAGGAGAATACCTCTGGTATCCTACAAGGATGCGGCGGAAAGTCACCTCAGGCTGGTGATAACGGATGGATCCAACCCCTTTGGAAGCTCTCCCAGGAAAGGGCCACCTTAATTAGGCAGGCGCTTTTCAGGGTGCTTGACTTGGTGGTGTTGGGCTCACCAACCGCCACATCTAGTTCTCCGCCGAGATTCAGGGCCTGGTTCTACGCGGGTAAATTTGTAAAAGTTCACTGCGAGGATCAACGTACTGCTGATTGGTTTGTAAGGACGGTGGCGGTGATCAAGCCATGGCCTGAGGCTAGACTACTAGCCATAGTCGAGGACCGCCTTCCTTAAATCACGAAGTCGACCCTTTGGGTTCCAAGGGAAGATTTTGAGACTACGGAAGGCGAAGAAATGGTGCTCAAGAGATTGGCGGGGAAAAATCCTGAGCTCAAGATACGGGATTGGCCGATCTTCCACCGGTCTGTGACAGACAACTCACCTATGCAGTTGCTCATACTGAAGGTGGGGGAGGAGGATGTTAAAATCCTAAGCGGAAGAGGCTGAGAGCCAGCCTGAGACATCCAACTCGCCGCTTCTCAGAACGGAAGCTCCCAAACAGACTGAGAAGGTGGCTGCGACATCCGTGTCGATGCAACCACCAACCTCGCCGGTCAGGAAGGAGCGTCCGGAGGATTTGACGATCGAGTCACCGCTATCGTCGGAAGTGTCCGACGCTAGTCCTCCCGATTCCGACGAATCCACCCTCGTGGAATCAGTGGAGGACTGGCGGAGCAGGACCGATCACACATCATCCGCATAATGGCCTCTAAGGTAACGTACTTTATACAATGCAATTTGAGCCATGCAAAAACGGCTACGGCAACTCTTTGCCGCCGACTCGACATGGTAAATGACACCATTGCCCTCATTTAGGAACCCTGGATTGTTAAGTCCAGGTTTGCTGGTTAGGCAAATTAACAGGTAACCTATTTTAAAGGCCATGCACGAAGCCTAAGACGGCAATATATGCACCTAGGCAAATACGAGCCCATTTGATGCCACACCTATTAGATGGTGACATCACTGCAGTTACGATTTGTGGAGCTATAGACAAAGGAAAGGACGCAGTTCTGGCGGCAGTCTACCTACCTGGCGATTCAGCCCTTCCGCCCCCCACAAGGGGAATGGAGGGGCTGGTCGATTACTGCAGGAAGGAGGGTCTACCGCTAATCATGGGCTGCTATTCTAACTCGCATATCGTATGGGGAAGCAGGTCTACGGACAAAAGAGGTAAGTCTTTGCATGACTTTTTAGTAAGCAATAATTTACAGATACTTAACCGCGGGACGGAACCCACTTTCGTGAACGCGCGTAGCCAGACGGTGATTGATGTCACAATGGCTAGCTTAGATATTTCTAATTATATAGATAAATGGGAAATCAGTCGGGAAGCATCTATGTCCGATCATAGATGGGTAACTTTTCAGATTGCACTAAAAAAGAGTCCTAGTAAACCTTACCGAGATCCGAGACAAACGGATAAGGAGGCATACATCTGGCATCTCGGTAAGGGCCTGCAGGACATAAGAACAGAATGCCCAAAGGACAATGCCATATAAATTGACCTGCCCACTTAAAAGGAGAACAGAGACAGGGAGAGCCACCCCATGGTGGTGCCCAGATCTCAACTCCCTAAAAGATAAGGCTAGGAAAGCATTTAACAGAGCTCAACGCTCTAAACTGAGCTCCGACTGGACCATTTATAAGGCCCGCCTTAGAGAGTACAAAAAACTCATAAGGCAATGTCAACGAGCATCATGGCGTGCTTTCTGTGAAGGTATAGAAAGCACACAGGAAGTTAGCAAGCTCAAGAAGGCTCTCTCACAGGACCATAAACAATCTGTGGGAATCCTGAAAAAGGAGGACGGCGCTATAACCGACGACCTCCATGAGAGTCTGCAACTACTGCTCAACACACACTTCCCGGGCTGCACTATACTAAACAGGAACGTCGGGGAAGATCCTGAAACCACCTCAATAAGATCGAAAGACTGGCAACTAGCCCAGGAGGTGGTTAACGAGAAAAACACCCTAATGGCAATAAACAGCTTCTCCGCCTTCAAAGCATCTGGACCGGACGGCATATTTCCCGCCCTACTACAGTCGAGATGCACTACTTGAGCACATAGTGATGCTGTTCCGGTCCAGTCTAGCGCTGGGACATCAAAAATATGTGACTGGTCTGGAAACAAGTTAGGGTAGTATTCATACCGAAGCCTGGTAGAGCAGACTATACTGCACCCAAGGCATACAGACCAATCACACTCTCTTCGTTTTTCTTGAAAACGCTGGAGAGAATCTGTGAAAGGTACATAAGAACGTCAGCACTTATAAGTCAACCGCTGATGCCATCGCAACACGCTTACACACGGGGAAGATCCACCGAGTCAGCCCTACATAACGTAGTGAGTAGAATCGAGAGATCAATGGATAACAAAGAATCCGCCCTGGGTGTTTTTGTTGACATCGAAGGTGCGTTTGATAAAACTACCATACCGAAGATAAGAAACGCGCTAAACAAGTGCGGAGTACCATCAAAAATATGTGACTGGATTGGCAATGCACTTGCCAACCGAGTGGTCACAGTGGAGGAAGGTGGAGAACGTATCACCTGCAAGATTGACAGAGGCTGTCCACAAGGAGGTGTCCTATCTCCATTACTATGGAACATGGTGCTGGACAGCCTCCTAGAAGAACTTCAGCAATTAGGCTTCTTTGTGACAGCCTATGCTGACGACTTAGCCATTATAGTAAATGGCAAATTTTAAGACCGTCTCTGTGACCAAATGCAGGGAGCTCTAAATACAGTTTCGCGGTGGTGCAATGGTCACTCCTTGTCAGTGAATCCGGCTACAACGGAGTTGGTCATGTTCAACAAGAAAAGGGAGGTCATGAAAAGAGCACCTAAGCTAATGAATACGATGCTGCAGTACAGCGACGAGGTGAAATACCTGGGCATCACACTCGACAGGAAACTGAGCTGGAAAACGCACATCGAAATTAAACCGGACAAAGCCATAAGAGCCTTTTGGCAATATCGTCGGGCAGTGGGGAAAACCTGGGGGTTGAAACCGCGCACGACAATGTGGCTATACACAGTTGTCATAAGGCCTATGCTAATATATGGAGCTTCAATTTGGTGGCCCAGGACCAAACAAGTAACGACTATAAAGAGACTAGCGCAAGTGCAGCGGACAGTCTGTTTAAGCGTAACAGGCGCCATGCATACAACTCCGACATTGGCGCTGGAGGTCATGCTATGCCTTCAGCCACTTGATACTTACGTGGAAAGGGAGGCTATTGCGACCATACTTCGCATTCAAAGTAGCGGGATTTGGAACAACAACAAATGTGGGGAAGTCAGAGATCACCTCTGGAGGATGTTCTGCAACGATATACATCTAGTAGAGGCTGGCACTGACTACTGCGTACCGACACCAATACGGAATGCACCCTACACTGTTAATATCCAACTCACGAAACATATGAGAGAGTCGGCTATAAGAATCTACACCGATGGCTCAAAAAGGAAGGATAGGTCGGGGATTGGAGTTTTCTCTAGAACCCTGAGGATCCACACGAAAATCCCCATGGGTAAGTATGCGACCGTCGCTTAACTGGAGACGATGGGTATAACACTTGCGGCGGACATCATTTTAAGCCATAAAGTGTCAAACGAAGCCATACTGATCCTAACAGACAGTAGGCAAGGCTTGATATCTCTGAAGAAGTTATACAATACTTCACAAACAACACTAGAGTGCCATAAAAACTACGGCGGGCAGCAATGTATAACAACATTGAAATCTGCTGGGTGAGGGGGCACGATACAAACATAGGTTACAGGAGGGCTGATGCACTGGCCAGAGCAGCGGCTGGGATGAACGTCATCTCACCGGAGCCGCTAGTGCGATTGACACCCTTGTCACTATGTAACTTGTTACATTCCAACACACTTAATACATTCAGGAAGCGTTGGGATGATACGGAAAGCTGCAAACTCTCGAAGGAGACATTACTGTACCCCGAGATTTCAGCTAAACAGTACCTGCAGATGACTAGAAGGAACCTCAGACGGATAACCGCTGTTCTAACCGGACACTGCGGGCTCAATGGACACTTATACAAGATCTTGTAGAGGGTGTGAAATGGAAGACGAGACTGCGAGGCACATCCTCAGCGAATGCCCGGCACTATCGTCTACGAGAGGATCCAGACTGAGTGAAAGATGGCCGACGATGGACATTATCAGGGATTTGCCCACCTCAGTAATACTGAACTACCTAGACAAGGTGGGATGGTTGAGCTGAGGATGGGTGACCCGTATTGGGAGGCGGCACAATGGCCAAATGAGGTCTAAGTGCAATGCAGCAATGCCCACTCCTCTTATACCAGATACCAGCGGGAAGAGAGGCAGGGAAGCATTAGCTTGGAAAGCCGTCAGAGTTTGACGCCGTAGCGACGTAGCACCGATTACGTCACGGTAGTTGCCGTTTTGGAAGCCGCTGCGGATGATGTAACCACCCACTGGAAGCTGCCGAAGATCCACAGAAGCGGCCGCGTCAACCGTGTTGGGCTGCCTTGTGTTTGGTCACTGTGTTTGATGTATCGCTGTTCGCCGCACTCCGCAATTTAAAAAGGAGCGTAATTTTTCAATTTTCTTTTCATCAGTAAAAATAAAATATGTTGTCTCTTGCTAATTTACTTAATTTATATAATTCATTAATCAATGATCGAGAACGGCCTTTAAGGTTTCTATTTTAATCATTGTTAATTATTAATTTTTTATCATTAACTGATATTTCGATTTCATATAATTCCCGTGCCAAGTCCTTCGTCGCCAGGGCTGGCCGTAATATTTTCTTGAGTTACAGGAGATGTCAGGACTACGGATAGCTATCCTCGTCTCAACTTCCGGGGTAAGTTTTATTCAATGTTTTGTCGACCGGCCACTGCTGCCCTTAGCGACGTATAAAGCGTTGTAATATTTACAAATTTATTTATTAGGATTTATTGACAAGTTAATGCTCACTACCCATTTTATGATTTTATTCTTCAATAAAAATTTATAAAAAATATCTTCAGACCTCAACTTATACCCTGTGGGTTTTTGGTTTTCCCTTGCAGGTCAGCACCTAGTAATAAATATTTCATTCGAGCTTGAGCCACCTCATTTGCACGACCCAGCCTACCGACATAGAGCTCAGGTTGTGGTGCAAACAGGTCCTAATAAAGAGTAAAATAAACAATAATTAAATTGGATTTTTTCCTCTTGGCCTGGGAACGTCACAATACATATCATATACCGGGTGTTGACTTAGCGGAAGCAACATAGGTAATCGCACGTTAATTTTTGTGTTTAAATATTGGTTTCCCTATTTATTTTAGAGACAAAATGTATTTAATTTTTTTGTAGAGGGAACATTTTAAATTCATTAATGTTTTGCATTTCTCTATGTTAAAATAATTGAGAAAATGTAGTGTGATTTAATAAAAATAATGACATACCATGGAATTTAAAAAACAATTGCGGATGTTAATATAGCACAAGATATCGCTGTCACTTGATTACACTACAAAAGAAAAAATCCCGTGAGCTCTTTCCATTATCTCGAAACAAAATTCAGCCGTGCTTAAAAGAAATAAATTTTTGTTTCTCTAAAACCTAAATATCAAACTCCTTTTGATTTTGTCTTGCTGGATCTCAATCTCCTAGCTTCAAACTTGCTTACCAATCGTTGAACAGTAGATTTATTAGGTATCGGTCTGTCTTAAAACTGGACAGAAAACATATCGCAAACATTCTGATAACTGTGATCTTTTGACATCCGCAATTGTTTTTCAATTATATGGCATGTCATTATTTTTATAAAATCACATTATTTTTTGTTAATTATTTTAACTTAGAGAAACTTAAAATGTTAAGCGTTAACACAAATAAATTCAGATTTTGTCTCTCTACAAAAAAGGTAAACACATTTTGTTTCTAAAATAAATAGGGGAGCCAATATTTGAACATTTCAAAATTTACATGGGATTTCCTATGCTGCGTCCGCCAAGTCAACACCCGGCAGAGATAATACATAAATTTACTGACTTTTTTAATGACCATTAATTCCATAAATTTGTATAAAAAGTAGTTGACCTATTATTATTTACCAGTAACGCACAATAATGTTGTAGGGAAGGGTTAAAGTAATTAAATACTTAGACAATTAACAATATTTATTAAGTTATCTTTGATGCGGGTTTTCCACTCTTTACTTAAGCATGAAGTAAAATTTCTAGTTTATAAAAGCCTTAAAATCTGGTTTTAAAGCAATGATTATAGGCAACCCAATATCGCTAATATGTATTGGGTTGTTACAGTCATCACATCACTGTAAAATTAGAAATGTTTATCCGCCATTTCAAGAGAACATTATTTCAGAGATTCCATTTAATTTTATTATTTAGAAAAAACGTATACATTTTATCACAGCAACGACAGCCGCATATATAGGCAACCCTAATGATATTAATGTATATTGGATATACATTAATAGTATTGGGTTGCCTATAATCACTATTTTAAGCATTTAGTTCAATGCCTTTCACTCGCTTTTTGTTCATACATACATAAGGGATATTTTATTGATAAAAAAAGTTTTCTGTACACCGATTAAAAAGCTTTATTTAATTTGCCAAAAAAATTACCAGTAAATCTGGAAAAGCATTTTTCCACGAGTTAACCGAATTACCAGAATTACAATCTCTAATATCATAAATAAAATAAAATTCAAATAAAATTCTGCATCAACTTTAATATTAGCATTACGTTTAAATCAATATTTCTGTTCCGTTTTATATATGTATTTTGTATTCTTTCCCCTCTTAAGATGTGTGCACTTCAAAGAAAGGGCTATCAATTGACCTGTCAGGTCGTTGATCCGGACTTGCGGTTTTTATGGTCCGCATAGATCTCTTTTCCGTCTTATGAGGTTTTATTGTTCCCACTGCAAATGGGCTTTTTTCCGTCGCCATTTCTCAACCCATAATAAATAATGTCGACTATAAATTCTAATCGTTATTAATTATTGTTGATTTTGAATTTAATCAATTTATTGAAGACATCCCTAGTATAAATTTAATCTTTTATAAATATTTAGAAAACAATTATACAATCTTGTAACAATAATTTAATGTTAACACGAGATCTTATTGTAACAATATATAATTAAAATATTAAAATCATTATAGAGAATTTATTTGTATTCTATATTGAATAATTATTGTATTAAGGGGAATATAACAGTGGTCTGAAATTTAATGTTAGGTTTATTTAAAAACTAAAGGTCCTAGAAAGTTGAAATTTTGACAGCGTATATTAAGCCCAATTATCTAGTAAAATATCGAAGTACTTTTTTTTTAAACAATTTGCTTTCAGAGGTATGAAAAAAATAATGTTAAATTTTTCAAAATTAAAAAAAATATTCCCATATCTTAGTAGTTTATACTATAAGGAATATAATGTGAACATTTCATAAGGATGCGATAGCTCATGCCCGAGTCAGGTTAAAATAAAAATTTTGAAAAATAAGACCGTAAAATACCGCCGCCTTGCGGATCTTCTCTTAGTTGAACGCGTTGTACACTCATCTGCACAATTATTGGAGGGGGGAGCAGCATGCGGCCAGCGTTTATCCCAGGGCCGGTGAACGCTGTGCGGCTTCGCGTTTGTTTTTCTTTTCTTTTTTCAATCATAGTTAACAAAAACGGCTCGCGTCGTTAGCATTTATTCTCGTAAAATTAATATTTCGCAATTATAATCGATATTTTATTGTACTAGTGTTTTATTTTCATGCTTTCTGACTACTAATGGAATACGTTTTTTTATACTGCATGTTCACTAATATAGAAAACACGAAATGTTTGACTAATTTAAATAAAGATGTGTAATATACCTTTAATATTTCCTTATTATTTGACAGTGTCGGTATTATTAAATTATTTTTAAAGTTTTTTAAGCTGATTAATAAGCCAGAAGCAATCGAATAACAATCAGTCTTGTTCAAATCATTATTTCGTCTTAAATCTTTCGTTATTAAAGCAGTTGTTAAATGCCATTAAACTTCTCGCAATAAAACTATTAAAGTAAATTGTAAAGTTTCTAGCAATCGGACCTATTTGAACCAACTGCGACTTCATCAACGAATCAATGATATCAAAACTATAAGAATAGTAAGAATAACACCAATATGACGTTGTCGTAGATTAATGTTACAAATCAACTATTTTTTACTGAGCACAGGTAATATTTGTTTGACGAATGTTTAAAAAAATGTAGGGTTTAACTGCGTGCATATTCATTGTTAATTATTTTAGAAAAAATAGAACTATAATAATAATAAGGTAGTTATTATAATGCATTTCAAATAATAAGCTTCTTGCTCAACATTGCACCGAGCCCAATATATTTTTTTCAAATTTGGCTGATTTATGATGAGTCATATTTTGATAGTAAGTAAATAAGGAATAAATGAATTGAAATTGAATGTTATTGCAATCCTCTATTTATACGGCTCAGTCAACTTAGCGCCCCGAAGTTCGACTTTTTAAAAAATAACTGTTGCGCTAGGCTGTTCTAAACTCGAAATTTTACTTCATGCGCCACGCGTATAAAACGCTGATTTCAAGTAAGGTTCAAATATACACAAATTTCACAAAATTTTAGTGTTCTATACGCGTGGCGCATGAAGTAAAATTTCGAGTTTAGAAAAGCCCAGAAAATTTGTCTCGGGTCGCTGCGCGACCCTCGACAAATTTTCACGGGGCTTTTCTAAACTCGAAATTTTACTTCATGCTTAGTCTGGTAGTGGAACACACTCGCTTAAAGCTTCAAATTGAATTCCTGTAAAAACAACATATATCTAAAAATTTAAACAAAATAAAGTGAATCTGGAATACGTCTACTTTAAAGAAAAACTCCCTGTATATCGTAGAATCAGGATATTGAGATAGATTGTGTTAGAATGAAAATAAAGTCAATTGAATAGCAACGAAAGGAGCTTAATCACAATTTTGTAGCATCGAAAAGATACCCATGTTTTGATTAGGTACATACATAACCCGATGTGTACTAGGTAAATTTTCAGGCATTCATTGTTTTTGAAAAGCGTTCAGTTTGAAACTCCCAACGAGTGTTTTCCACCGAGTAATAATGATTTAAGTTATCATAAAAAAAACAACCGTGAGGTACGCCACTGTCTTGCTAGCACTAGCCATCTCTTGAATAACTTTCTCATTTATCACTTGGTGAAACATTTTGAAATAATAATAAAGGATAAATTAAAAACACTTGGTTTGTTTCACTATTTGTTTCTATTTACTTGACTAGTTTCGCTTTTTACGGCATTATCAAGAGTGAATCAAGAGTGAATCAAGAGTGAACTTTGATAATGCCGTAAAAAGCGAAACTAGTCGAGTAAATAGAAACAAATAGTGAAACAAAGCAAGTGATTTTAATTTATCCTTTAATATCACTAGCTATGTCGTTGTTAGTGTTTATAGACTTCAGTATAGCAATTACAATGCCAAAAAAAAAAATTGAAATCGTACGGTTAGTTTCCGAGTTATAACGATTTCAATTATCAAAAACAATCGTCAGTTACGCCACTGTCTTACTAGTGCAAGCTATCTCGTTGCCAGTGTTTATAAATATTAGTATAGTAATTACAACGCCAAAAGAGTTTCTTAAATCGTACGGTAAGTTCTTGCGTAATAACGATTTAAATTAGCTAGGAGTGAAAACACAATTGCCAGTTACGCTACTGTCTACTAGGCATCATGTTTCTAATAGCCAGTGTCTATGAGCATAAATAAAGTAATTACAACGCCGAACTATTTGTTGAAAGCGGTATATTATATGCCAAACATCATTTTGTATTAAAATTCAGGAAGTAAATGGTAATACGCATACAGGATCTGAAAGCTCTTGCATCAAAATTTGGACGTGAACTTTTTTTTACCTGATATTTTTGAGAAAATATTTTTGTCATATTCTGTTGGCGCTAGCTCTAAGTTATATTTTCCACCCAATTTGATTAAAAACATCTCATTTTAGGGGGCCAGGGTTAAAAATGTTTTATCATTTTTTGGGGCTGTGGGAGTGGCGTTGGCTTTTAAATTGGTAGCGCTAGCTCTGAGGAATCCGAATAGTGTAAAAAACTTAAAAAATCCAAACTCGGGGGGCTAGCATCAACCTAGCCCCCCGAAAGTTCAAATCCTTGTAGTTTTCTTGTCTAAATGGCGCTAGCTCTAATTTTTGTGGCGCTAGCTAAGGCCGGTCTAGCGCAATCGCTTTTTTCAAAAAGTCGAACTTCGGGGGGCTAAGTTGACTGAGCCTATTTATACACATCATGATTTTGTAAACCCTGTACTAAACATAAAAAAAAACAGGGCAGCTTTCCGTTTAATTTTTTTCAATCTATTATTTATTTGTTGCATTCATAAAAACTAGAATATTTGACCGAATATGAATTGAAATTCTCCCCAAAATTGGGGGTATTTACCCAATTGGGCAGAGGCCAAATTAATACACATTATTTTCATGGCAATAGCAGTTAGGGAAGATAATATTCCCATTTAAAAAATATCATTGAAAATCCTATGTTCCGTTTTTTTCATATATGTCCGGCATATAAATATTCACAATGAGCTTATGAACATGAATTATTTTATTATTATATTTTTAAGAAATAATCTATAATTTAATAAAATAAAACACATAGTTTGTTCGGCTGTCGAAACTGGAGTCTTAAAAGTAAAAATAATGTGTTATAATGACAAGAATAAGAATCATCAGTTTTGTAAATACCGAAAAATAACACAGGATCCGATAACGCTTTCTAACGAATTGAAAACAATACATAGCTTGTATGTATTATCAGCGTGTTTAAATAATACGAATCGACACTTTCGTTCGATCCGTCTTTTTTATACGCTTTGTTTTTTTCGTCTATTCCACGCGACGCGAGACCCCATCCGTTCATGCCAAGGAGCAATGCACAAATGCACAGCGAACTGACTGCCGCTTTTCTCTCTGACTGTATTCTCCCCACTTGTGCTGTAAATTTGGCATCGGATGAGCTACTCTAAACTATGTGGGTCTTTCCAACACGATCGGCGTGTTACACTGCGATAATCCCCTTAAGATGATACATGTTGATACACTATTGATACAATTGTAATTTATACATTGTTTTTACTAGAACATTAGATAACGCATTATATTTAGCAAATCAGAGCATGCATGATCACAGTTTAAGACAAATAGTAACTAAAAACATAAGTTACAAACGTAAAAACAGAACAAAACGTAAACTCTTACAGTACTTGTCAATACAGTCAACATTGACGAATTGCTACTCTAAATTTTATTGAGAATTATTAAGTTGAAATATTTGCTGCATTTCTTAAAAGTCAGTTATCTAGAAACGTCTTAACTTGTGAAAATAATGTGTAGTATGTCCACTTGAACATTCACTTACGCGAAATATTTTGCTGCGTAAAATCTCTTTAATAATTGGCTTCTATTTCAAACAATATCTGTATATACAAGAATTTTACTCGCTCATTAATAAAATTGTTTTAATATTATTTACGGAGATTTCATTGCGCCGATTCTGAATTAAATTTATAATTAATTAAAATAAACGGATTTATAAGCGCGAATTAAATATTAAATATAATCAGGAAAAGTGTATTCATTGGGTTAACCCAAATTTCATTCATAAGCTCGTTACGTGGATAAATCGCGAATTTAATTCCTTTCGCTCTGTACATTATTTTATTTGCAGAGCAGAAAAATATTCCTTTTTAGCTTTCCATTTTTTTATCATATTTATTATATAAGGGGAACTTTTCTTTGCATGAGTAAATTTTCCGACATTCATTTTTTAAAAGAGTTCAATTTGATGCTTTAAACGAGTGTTTTCTACTCCCAGATTAAGCATGAAGAAAAATTTCGAAACTTCATATTCGAATTTTAGTTGTTTTTTTTTTTTATCGAAAGACTTCAATGACTAAAATTATCCAAATTCAGGGCGTTTTTGTTTTAATTATAGATTTCCCAATTACAGCGTATATCTTGTAATTCTTCAGATATTGGTTGTTTTTTAAAAGAGTTCTATTTGAAGCTTCAAACGAGTGTTTTCCACTCCCAGATTAAACATGAAGTAAAATTTCGAGATTAGAAAAGCTTGCAAATTTGGTTTGGCCGCGTGGCGCGAAGCGATCAAACCAAATTTTCAGCATTTTTCAGCATTTGTAGCAGCTATGAAATTATACAATATAAACTTAGCTTAAATTTAAAAAAATATTAAATCATGGCCCTCTAGAGGTGTTTTTTAATTGAACATACAATATTAGATTAAAATATTGGTCATTCCGTATAAATATAACTTATTTCTGCACTTATTTCCGAGGTATCAGTCAATAAAAAAAATCTCTTTCATAATAATTTTCAGAGAAGTCTAAGAAAAGAGTAAAAATCACACAATAAGTTCTTAATTAAATATTCAGCATAACTCTGTTCTGTTACGTGCAACACAAATAATAACATGAAGGTTATTCAATTGCAAAAAAAGTAAAGAAGCCCGCTTGCTACCCCCAGTAATTTATTATTTTGAATGGAATGTGATGTTTTTTCGAAGGGAAATCCAATTAAATTGAAATTTTGCTCATAAAGCCGCAGATTTCCTTATGCGGGGAATTATTCATCCGGGCCTTAGTGCCACAGTTATTAATTTATTCCATAAATAACCGCCTTTCCCATATTCATTCGCCAAATCGTTCCTTGTTTCGATGCCAAAAGTTTATAATTAAAACGCCTTTAATAAATATAAACACGGAAAGGCGAGTCGTTTTTTTAAATAATAAATTTTAATATTGCGAATAAATGCACTGAGAATATTCTTTTTTATATAACGAGATGAATTAATCATAATTCATGTAGGATTATTCTTTTAATTTACGTGAATATTCGCAAAGCATTTAATTGGATTAAAAACTTGATTATGGAATCATAAATAAAAATGTAAGTAAAATGCAACCAAGTGTTTTCTTTGAAAATTAAAAATAAGAGATAAATAAATGAAGTGCTTAAGTATCATATTCTAACAAGAATAATTCCAATTCAAAAAATATTTGAATTTTATATATTATGATCATATTCTAATTTCTTGATAGTTATTGTGTATTTTATTATAAACTAAGTTTACTTAAAAAAATAAGTTTTTTTTTTAATATTAAGAGAAGATGCTAAAACAATCTAATAATTACAAAACACGCCTCGTAGTGAATAAAAAATGAAAATCTTAGACAATTTTTATTTATATTTCCCTTTCAAGCACTTAAAATGTTCAACAACTTTTCAAGAGCTCTACAAACAAAACTTTATTCTTGTGTATTTTTTCCTTCGCACCCAAATAATATATAACCCTCAAAATAATAAACACGGTGATGTGTCCATTATAGCCCTACCCCGTTAAAAATATGATGTTTTAAATATTAACAATATGGAAAAGTATCTTAAACTAAATTCATTCTTCTTTTATTATTAATTAATTTTTGCACTTTTTCACTATGCCTCGGTAAATATTGATCTATCACATCGAATCAGTACATATTTTTAACTTTATTTTAAATCAGTGTTTCATACGCGTGGCGCATGAAGTAAAATTTAGAGTTTAGAAAAGCCTTTAAAGCTTGGTTTGGTCCAATTGTCGAACTTTTGTTGGTATATTGTCAATTGTTTACGTGTTTGTCGATTTGAACTAATTTTGATAGTTTTTGTAGGTTTTGATAGGTTTTATACCAAATAGTTTTGAATGCTATCAGGAGCACGTATGAGACAGTAAGAGCAAGATTACAAATTGCAGGACAAAAATCAGAAGAGCTAATGATGAAAAATGGAATAAAGCAGGGAGATAGCCTCAGTCCTTTGCTATTCGTGCTGGTTATGGATACTATTGCAAAACGGATTAAATCGCAAGAAAAACAACTAAACACAGTAATCGGGTATAGAAATCTACAACCAATCAGAATTAGTAACCTACTATATGCAGACGATGTGGTCCTGATAGCAAACACTAAACATCAAATGCAGAAATTAGTCAATATATAGACCAACGAAATGGAAAAAATTAAAATGGAGGTAAACATAAATAAAACTAAACTAATGATCATTAATGAAAAAGAAGATAACCAAAACAATAAAGAAATTCGATGTAAAGATAGAGTATTAGAAAATAAAACACTTTTTACTTTGTTTAACCACTGTGGTTAAACAAAGTAAAAAGTGTTTTATTTACAAGTGTATTTAAGATGTACCACAAAGTAAACGCCTACAACACCAAACAGTATTAGAAAAGGTAAATACATACGAATATTTGTGGAGCCTCATCACAGAGGATGGGAAAATCGAGGCAGAAATAACAAACAGAGCCAACAAAGCAACAAAATTATATTACGCAATGAACAAAACAATACTGGGACACAAAGCCATTGAAATGGAAGTGAAAATGAAAATACATAATACAATAACTATACCAATAATAAACTATGGAAGTGAATGTTGGACAATACGAAAGAAAGACGAAGACAAGATAACTGCGATAGAAATGAAACATTTAAGAAAAATAGCTGGAAAAACAAAATGGGACCGAATTAGAAACGAGGACATCAGAAAAACAACGAAACAAGAACCGATTATCAGAAAAATAAGAAAGAGACAATTGAACTGGTATAGGCACATAATTAGAATGAAGACAGATAGAATCACAAGAAAAATAATGGAAACAAGAAGTACAAGTAAAAGAAGAAGAGGGCGACCAAGAAGGAAATGGATAAACCAAATTCAAGATATAGGGATGAAGAAGGGAGTAACATTAGAAGAAATGAAAATAATAGCAAGAGACAGAAAGAAGTGGAAGGAGTGGGTACAAGAGGAAACAGAAACGGAAGCCCCATCCGACACCTGAAAAGGTATAAGGATTCGAGAAGAAGAAGAGAAGTAAAACTTTATGTATGTTTTTTGACTATTTTATTTTTTTAAATTATAATTATTAGTTGAAATATAATATTTTTATAAAATGTTGATATATTTATCGACGGCAAGAAATATATTTATATTTTGATGTTATAGATTGCGACTTATCTTTATTAGTTTATTAATTTTATAAACTTTTTAGATTCTAGTATTTTCAATTGTAGTATATTGTATTGTACTTGGGTCTCGTAAATAATAATAAAATTATTTCTTTTCTATTTGTACGAATAATTAGAATCGTCAGAAAAAGTATAATTGTATTCATTTAATTAAATCATTTTCTTAAAATCATAAATTGCAAAGTTTTACAATAGTAAATTTGTAAACATAATATTTATGAATATAACAGTAATCATTAGCATGCATATTAATAACAATACGAAAAAATGATATTGAAATAAATATGGTTTTCAGGGAAAATTCTGTTGGTGTTAATTAATTTTAATATATATTAAACTTACATTTCGTTATTAATTGGAGTTTTCAATTTTTACAAATGCTATCGGTTCGTAAATATAATAATTGTTTCTCTTAAAAATTTTATTTAAAATTTATGAATTTTGTCAATTTTTAAAAATAAATTGATATAATTGATTGATTTATTTATAATTTAGAATTGTTTAAATGATTTGTTTACTAATTACGAGTTTTAAAGATTTATAAACATCCACAATTTTTCTTTTTACTTTCCCCCGTATGTAATACAAAGGGAAAGTATTGTTTTCGTGAAAATTTTCGAATCAAAAATGTTTGCGGAAATATCCGTTTTGAGGTCCCCTGAGTCGAATAAGACCATTTTTGAAAAATGTCTGTCTGTCTGTGTGTCTGTGTGTGAGTCTGTGTGCGCTGTACCGCAAAAACCGCTAAAGATATCGAGATGAAACTTGAAACTTAAGCTTTTTGTTACAATCGGAAGAACTGAAAAGCTTTTGGTGAAAATCGGAAAACCAGAAGTGATACTTTACTCTTAGCGTTTTTCAGTTTTTTCAGATTTTTTCAATAAATGTTCATCAAACAAAAAATTCTTTCAAATAAAAGTTGTAGATAATAACAAAATGAAGATGTATTGTTCACTTACTTTTTGTCATAGCACTCTTAGTTTTTGAGATATTTCAAAAGTTGTGTGTTTTATCTAGTTATTGGTGTGTGACAGTGTGTGTCGATACAATTGAAAAATGTTTCAAATAAAAGTTGTAGGAAATGAAAAACTAAAGATTTTTTGTAGATTCACTTTTTGTCATAGCACTCTTAGTTTTTGATATATTTAATAAATAGTGTTTTTTATCTAGTCATTGATTTGTGTCAGTGTATGTGTTGATACAATTGAAAAATGTTTCAAATAAAAGTTGTAGGTAATAAAATATTAAAGATTTTTTGTATCTTTACTTTTTGTCATAGCACTCTTAGTTTTTGAGATAATTAATAAATAATGTTCTTTTGTCTAGTCATTGGTTTGTCTCAGTGTATGTGTTGATACAATTGAAAAATGTTTCAAATAAAAGTTGTAGTTATCAAAAAGTTGAAGACATTTTGAAAATAATAATGCTACAAATATTTTAAAAGTGATTTAATACGCAATTTACGGGGGAAAGTACTATGATGGACACATCACCATTTTTTCGATCAATTTTAATGGTTTTTCGAATCTTAACTTTTCGCGCATTAAAATATGATTAAAATTAAAAATATAAAATACATTGAAAAAACACAATACATGCATGACGATTTATATTTATGTTTGCGCTTTCTTTAATAAATCATTTATAACAGACAGTTAAATTATAATTAAAATCAATCAAATCAAATTTTTATTAAAATTGTGGTAATCAAGATGTCGAGACAAGTGTACACCGGTAACCAGGTGTGGGGTAGAAGTCAGTTTCACCCTCGCCGCGAACGAGAGTAGTATTTTATCATTTACTATTGTCATTGTTTGACGGCCAGTTTATTTAATTAGAAACCTATAACCAATTGCTTATTTATTAATCCCACAATTTGGGGGCTTACCCAGGATATAAGCAACATCGAAATTAAATAGGTCGTACTTAAATAAATTGGCCGTCAAACAATGATAATAGTAGATAATTAAATACGACTACTCTCGTTCACGGCGACGGTGAAACTGACTTCTACCCCGCGCCTGGGTACCGGTGTTGGACATAAGGCAGCGGAATGCAAAGAAACTGCAGTAGCAAGGAAAGAAGAAAACGGTACAGGAGTGGTACGTTCATTGAACATTGCTAAGAATAAGATGAAGAAAATAAAAATAACTAACCGCGTATGGGAGGCGCTTATAGATACAGGCAGCCAACTTAATATTATCCCTGATAGAGTGTATGAGGAAATTGGTAAGCCACAGCTAAAAGACTCGAACTTAATACTTACAGGCTTCGGGAAGAATACGGTAAAACCATCAGGTTACACAGAACCAGAATTAAAGATAAACGATGAAACTATCAATACCGTGGTTTATGTCGTATCTGATGATATTTCTGAGTTAGACATGATCATAGGAAACGAACTATTAAACCAGACAGAGGTGATAATCACTAAGATACCGTAACCATTGAGAAGATAGTAAGTGAAGAAACACGCTTGATGAAGATTATCGTAGAACACAAAACAGAGTTATACATTGGCCAGGAAGTAAGCGAAGAAACCAAGACATAGATTGAAGAAATAATAAGAAATTATACACCAAGGAAACCTAAGACAGTAGACGTATCGATAAAAATCATAGTACAGAGTGAGGAATCAGTTTATTCCACACCAAGAAGGTTAAAATATGCAGATCAAGAAATAGTGGACCGACAAGTGCAAATATGGCTAGACGATGGAATAATAAAACCGTGTGCATCAGAATATGCCAGTCCAGTAGTATTAGTTATAATAATAATAATAATAATAATAATCTTTATTGTCCAACATTCATCAATTACAGGACATTGTAACTAAATATGATATAAATTAAAACACAAATAGGTATGTATATATAACAAACAAACAAACAAAAAATAAAAGAAAAAAACATATATAAAAAAACTTAATTACAATACTTAAAGACTAGACGTGTGGTTCACTTAACATTCACTCAACAAAAGACATCATCAAAAACTTTATTTGCATTTCTGGACATATGAAATAGTGGCGATTTATGTAAAGTGTTCGATTTGGCCAATTTTGTGTAGAACGTATTATTATGACGTGATTGAATTTTTGGGACAGATAGGTTGACTTGCGATAATAATTGTGAACAATCTATATCATTATGTAGTAGCTTATACATGAATTTCGCACTATGGAACTCTCTACGTACTGACAAAGATTCTACTTCAAACCTATCCAATAACCAAGCATAAACAATGCCTTGTACAGGATATTCCCCATCTAGTTTGTAAGACAGGTATTTCAGAAATCTTCTTTGAATACCCTCAATTGCTATGGATAGGTAAGTATAGTGGGGATGCCATACTACAGAAGCATATTCCAATTTGCTACGCACAAATAAAAAATAAACTGATTTAAGCAATTCGACACTGTTAAAATATTTAGTTGTGCGTATAATGAATCCTAGCATTTTAGAAGCACTTCTACATATGGTTTGTATATGTTTGGAAAATGTTATACGGTTGTCAAAAAATACACCGAGATCCTTTATTTCTGACATTTTCTGCAACGCTGTTCCCAAAATATTATAATTAAAATTGTTAATGCGAATTACTCGACCAAAACTAACTACAGCACATTTCTTGACATTTAGTTTTAGTTGATTATTGGCACACTAGGTGGTTATCGAATCTAGATTATTTTGTAATAATTGACAGTCTTGTTGACATTTAATATTATTGTATATCTTAATATCATCTGCATAAGCTTGAACATGACAAGACATAGACATAATTAGGTCATTTATGAATATAATAAAGAGTAATGGATCACGATTCGAACCCTGGGGCACGTCCGATGTCGATATAAATTCATATGACTTGAAACCGTTATAATAGACATAATTAAGCTTGAAATTGAGATATGATCTTATAAAGTTAACTGTATTAGCACCAAAACCAAGACTGGAAATTTTGTTTAAAAGTATACCATGGTTAATACTATCAAAAGCACGAGAAAAGTCTGTGTAAATCACACCTGTCTGAACCCTATTATCAATATCCTCACTAACGTGCTGCGTGAAAATTGCGAGATTTGTATTGATTGATCTGCCGACCATAAATCCATGCTGACAAGGTGAAATAGAAGTTTTGACATGAGAAAATAAGTCATTATGCAAAATAGACTCAAATACTTTAGCAAAATTTGATAGGATTGTAACTGGTCTATAGTTACAGAGCATTGATTTATCTTCTTTCTTATGAACAGGGATAATTATGAAGTTATGAAGAAAGATGGTACGCCAAGAATATACGTGGACTATAGAAAAGTAAAGAAGATTGAAGACGTGTTTGACACATTATAAGACGCCATACTGTTAGTTGTGCTAAACTTGAAGAATGGATTCTTCCATGTAACAGTTGACGAAGAAAGCCGGAAATACGAAGCGTTTGTTACGCACAATTTCGATTTACGAAGGTTCCATTCGGATTTTGTAATTCACCTGCAGTGTTCCAGCGATACGTAAACACAGTATTTCGAGAACTGATAAAAAGAAAGATTCTTTCTATCTACATACATGACATTGTCATTCCAGCAAAAGACGAGTTTGAAGCACTAGAGCGATTAGAATTAGTGTATCAAGTAGCCAGTGAATATGGGCAGACATCAACCTAAAGAAGTGAGAATTCCTACAACGACGAGTAAAATTCCTAGGGCACGTGATCGAAAATAGAAGGATCTACCTAACGCATACGAAAACTCAGGCAGTGAAAAAGTTTCCGTCATTGAAGACAATAAAACAAGTTCAAAGTTTCCTTGGACTGACTGGATACTGTACAAAGTTTATTCCACATTATGCCAGGATAGCAAAACCTCTAACAGATAAATGCAGCGTTCAAATTTACGGATAAAGAAAAAGCAGCTTTCGGGGGATTGAAAAATGCTCTTAGAGAAAGTCGAGTTCTTCATTTGCATAAGCCTGGTTTAGAAACTAAACTTCACACAGACGCAAGTAAGGAAGGCTTACAGCAGTATTACTCCAAAATAGTCTGAGTGACAACCAATTCCATCCCATTCAATATATGAGCAAGAAGACAACGGAAGCGGAGAAGAAATTCTTTAGTTATGAATTAGAAGTTTTGGAGGTAATTGGTGGCGTCAACAAATTCAGAGTGTATTTGCTAGGACAGAAACTCAAGATAGTAATAGACTGTCATGCATTCACAAAGACAATCTACAAGAACGACTTAAGCACAAGGGTAGCCCGATGGGTAATGCTGCTAGAAGAATATAAATACGTGATCGAGCACCGACCGGGCACTAGAATGAAACATGTCGATAGTCTAAGCCGGTACCTCATTATGAGGATCGAGGGCGACGCATTGTGCATAATGAGAAAAGCTCAAGATGATGACAAAGCCATAAAAACATTGAAGGAAGTGTTATAAGAGAAGAAAGAACATGGCAACTACGGATCACCAATTACGTGTTGTACAGGATGAAGAATGGTATAGAGTGGCTAGTAATTCCAGAGATTATGGAGACAGATATTACTAGAAAAGTTCACGAGCAGGGTCATTATGCAACGAAGAATAGAAAGGACGTAATTGATCGGGAATATTACATCCCGAATCTACAGAATTAAAGAAAAATAATGCTGTGCATTATGATGAACAGAAAAGGAGGAAAGCCAGAAGTGTTCTTAAATGCGCTGCCTAAGGAAGATGCGCCCTTCAGGAGGTATCACATGGATCATTTAGGACCTTTAAACTCAACCAACAAGAACTACAACCACGTCTAGGCAATAATGGACGCCTTTACCAAGTTCACGCGGCTGTACCCTACTAAGTCAACGACTACCGCAGAGGTGATAAGGAAATTGGATGTTCAAAAGAAGAATTTTGGTAACCCACTACGAATCATATAGGATAAGAGAACGGCATTCACAAGCAATTAGTTCAAAGAGTATTGCAAAAAGAAGAAGATTAAGCATTGGATAATTAAAACGGGGCCAATGGACAAATAGAAACGCTGAACCGCACTATCATAGCAGTCCTGAGCAAGATGGCAGTATTTTGATGACTTCCAGAGATTAAATTCGACCGTACAAAGAAGCATAGGCACCACACCATTCGAACTACTAACAGGAGTGCGAATGAGAAATCCCGAAGATCTCAGAATAAAAAAGTTTATTGAGCAGGAGATGATCAACGAATTTCAGAACGATAGAAATGTACTAAGAGAAGCAGCTAAGCAGCAAATACTAAAGGTTCAAGAATAAAACAGACAATACCATAACGCTAAGAGGAAGAGTCCAGAATGATATAAAAACGGGGACCTAGTAGCTATCAAGCGAACACAGATTGGCCCAGGGCTCAAGCTTAAAGCTAAATATTTGGGTCCATACCGGGTGACGAAAGTCAAATCACACAACACCTACGACGTGAAGAAAGAGGGCACCCAGGAAGGACCATTCAGAACATCCACCTGCGCCGAATATATAAAGCGTTGGTGTCTAATGGACAACAATTCTGAGGCGCGGGGTAGAAGTAAGTTTCACGGTCGCCGCGAACGAGAGTAGTCTACAGTGACTTAATTAAACACAGTGGTGACAACTTCCTGTCATCCACCATGATGAGGCAATATTAATCGAGAGAATAGGTTATAATACAAACATCTGATTCAATTGTGACAGCAAATGTTGTCATCTTTTACTTGAAGCGTCATCCATGTCAGGGAGCTATTTCCTTAATTTTAAAATAGGGACATATGATGGTTAATACCTCAAATTAACGTGTTTAGGTTGATTCTATTTACCTTTGCGAATGTTTAAGACACGATTTCGGGCTAAGTGAAATAAAGCACCATAGCTGTTGCCGTTGTTTGTCCGCCATTTTGGGTCGGAATTTTACTAACAACCAATCAAAAAGTATACTAAGGTTGTCACCACTGTGTTTAATCAAGGCACTGTAGAGTAATCGTATTTCATGATCTACTATTGTCATTGTTTGAGGGCCAGTTTATTTAAAGGGGTAGTACACTCAGGCAGCGCGAAAAAAGGTGATTTTTGCGATTTTTTCTCCTAGGATAAATAACAACCCACGAATAAATGCAAAACATATTTTTGCGCCGGAAGGTTCATCCATCTATTTAATAGTTGAACCTTCCGGCGCAAAAATACTATTTTTTAGAAAAAAATGAATCACTCCTGTAGCCGCTGCAGCAAGTGAAGTCTGACGCCGCAGTCCAAACACTACTGATTGGCGTGAGTTCTGCAGGTCGTCCTGTTAGAGCTACAAGAGAAAACGTTTTTTGTCGATATTGTCAGATAGATTTCCTATCATGGTACATAGGATATTAGAGAAATGTTGATAAAAAGAAAAATGGTGACACGTTAAAAAAAATGTTCGTTATGGACAAAAAAAATTAGATAAAAGCGTGCACCAAAAATCTATTTTTGACGATATCAAAAATCGGCTACGTACCATGATAAAAAATATTGTGTAGAATTCAAAAAACAAAGGTTTTGTAAAATCGGATAAACCGTTATAAAGATAGAACTCCCGCCAATTTGAAAAAGATGTTTCCGAGATAATCGCGTTTAAAGTTTCGAGAACTTTTTTTAGCGATTTTCGCGATTTTTCGCACAATAACTGTTGCATGTCGGGCCGATTTGGAGCTGGAGCACCTTCATGATCTGCAAGAGGCCATTAGGGCCGTCGTTGAAATTGCATGAGGCCACATTCGCCGCAATTTCTACAATTTTCTTCCCGCTGTGAATAGTTTTTGGCTATATTGACCAAACGCAAGCATTGAAACTTTCATTTGCGTTCTGCGTGTATCCTCCCAGAAAACGTTCCAGTAATTCATAGCGTTTCAACTCGACGTACACTGGACATATGGCATCGAACACCTTCTTCTTCAGGGTTGGGTTGTGTCTGTATCCACTCAGCTGACCGGTGGCTTTAGCGTTCTGCCACGTACACCAGGAATCTGCGCCTTCCGGACAATTGTTGTGTTGCGGATTCACATCCGTGGATATTTTGTGATACAGTGTCGCCATTATTTCCCTTTTCATATTTTCCGTCGATGCGGAATTCCTCCGAATAGCTAACTTATAATAGATGGTCAATTCATCAATTAATTTTCCCGTCAAGTTCCCCTTACCGCCGAGTCCTTTAGTTTTCTTCACCAGTTGGCGAAGTCGGCTGCCCGTGCGCTTTTGCACATGATCGATGCACTCCTTTTTATGCACGATCAAGTCCTCGTATGGATCCGAATCAACAACCCCCTTGAACGATTTACTATCGCCATCTCCGACATATTTACTGTACTTTACGCCATGTAAATCGACCGACCGCTGAAACATTTCGACGATAGAATCAACCTCCATTTTTCCGAATGAGCCCTAGTGATTTCGTTGACAATCGCTTTCGTGACTTTCCTGCCATTCCTCGAATTCTGTGGTCCTTTCCTTGTTTTTCCAAAGATCGCAAGCTTTACACACTTTTGACTTTACTTCCAGGTCTAATACATTTCCCGTACGCCAGCCAATAAGAGTAGTCACGCCCAACAGAGACGAAAATCCCCTCTTCTTTCACGACCCATCGCCGGACACTGTTAACCCGCTGAATTCTTTATCTTTTTCGGACAATAACTTCTCTCTTGTAGCTGCTTTTTTCATCGAAACATCTCGTACGGCTTCTGAGGCTGTGTAAATTGCGTCAACGATCATGTAATACGCTATCTTCACAATAGGACTGGGTAAGCACATGAATGCGCAAAACTTCAATATTCCGTTGTATCTGATTCCCAGAATTCTTAAGCGACGATTGATTTCGAATGCGCGACCATCAACTAGCGGACTGGAATTTATGTACTGCGGATCACAAGACGTACAACATACAGCGATTTTGAACCCCAAACCGCGGATACCGCTTTCTTGAAACTGTAACTCCGAACCGCACTTTTTACATACCACTAACTCGGACAGTGCAGTGAAAACAGTCAGGAATTCGATGAGCCGATATTCAAAACCAGCATTCACGTGGACGATATTGTCCTTCGATGCCCGAAGTTTTTTTGCAGACGCCGAAACACCTGAAACATCGCCTTCCAAGGAATACCGATTAATCGGACGGCGTCGTTTCATGGAACTGTTTTTCTGACGGAAGTTGTTGTATTTTGTCTCTTTCTGCCCTTCGCTCAACCATTTATTAGCCATTTTCGACAAAAAAAAAAACAACGCCGGAGAGCACGAGGAACGTTTGTTTGTAATGACAGGTTGCCATATACTGCCAGAGCCATCTATTATGCGATGCGCTAACATTTGGAACTCAATATAAAAAAAATTAACTTAGGCCACGAGCAAGAGCACACTTAGGCCCAAATATGGCCCATTGTGATGTCATAAGTGTTACCTTTCCCTCACGAGAACCATTTGGAGCCGATGATGAACTTTGCGAGGTTCCTGACGTCTACCGACTCATGGTCAGAAAGTTCTTCCATATATGGTCGGCTTGGGTAGGAATTTCTTATTCTAGCTAGAGAGGGGCATTGACAGAGGTAGTAAAGAACACGTTCATCTTTCTCTTCGTCAAGGCATCCTCTGCAGTAGTCGCTATGGAGAATACCCTGCCATTGAGCGTGTATGCCAAAGGGATGAAACGTATCAAGAATTTTAATTTTTCTAATGTTAAAAAACATCGCCCGTTTCGCCGATGACGGACTGGTTCTCTGAGTGCGCTCGGAGCGCCGTGACACGGGTCCACTAATTTGCCTGAAACTCTGTAACGTAGTATCTGGCGGACTTGCGGTTAAGTCTACCATAAAGTAGATATTAAAAATAATTTTTAAAAACCAAAAAAAAAATTCTAGTTTTTGAAAATTGCAGAGTGTACTACCCCCTTAATTAAAAACCTACAACCAATTGCTTATTTATTATTCCCACAAAATTTAGAACTGTTATGAAAGATTTGTTCATCAATTACGAGTTTTAAAGAGTTATAAACATCCACAAATGGTCTTTTTTTAAATTTTGATAATTTTTCGAATCTTGAATTTTAACACATTAAAATATGATTAAAATTAAAAATATTAAATACCATTAAAATGCACAACATATGACGAATTGTATCAATTTTTATGTTTTTTGTAACTCTGTTTAATTTGAATGATTTTTTATCATTTTTAGTTGATTTATAAATTAATGTTGGTTTTTTTTACGAGTTTTGTCAGCTTTTAGAAATCTTTTTGATTTATAAGTTTTTTTTTTAAATTGTTTATAAGGTTAGATAGTCTTTATGATTTGCAACAAGTTTGTAGCTTTCAATTAATGTTTGTTAAGAGTTTTGTCAGCTTTCAGAAATATTCTTTTTGTATGGATTTTGTCAACTTGTTTTTTTGGTCTATAAAGTTAGATAATCTTCATTATTTTCAACAAATTTGTAATTTGTAACTTTGATTTATTGTTTTGTTTCGTATGTGTCTGTTTTGCAAAAAGCAATTATTATTTTTAATATAATTATTATTAAATTTAATATTTTCAGCGAATTCCGCGTATTTTGTAAAGCATTCATAAACCGTAAAACTTTTATTGATTTTAAAATTTTGACAGTATTAGTAATTTATTTTACTATTTACCTCAATTTTTATCTACTTTGACAATATTAATAATTCTTATCATGTTTCGATACTTTACATGATTTCTATATATTTTTATATACAGTATACATATCCCGAAAATTAGAGCGTTTAGTAAATTTGCAGGAATTCCTTGTTTTTACAAAAGCGGTATATTTAAAACTTCTACCGAGTGTTTCCACTCCTTGGTTAAGCATGAAGTAAAATATCCAAATTAGGCTTTTCTAAACTCAAAACTTTACTTCATGCGCCACGCGTAGAAAACACTAGTTTAATGTGAAGTTCAAAATGAGATTGGAAGTTTTTAAAAGTGACGTATTCAAATATTTATTAAAACAGAAATTGGGAGTATATTACAACACACGTTTATGAATTGGTTTTAGAATAAATATTCTAACACTTCAATTTTAAAAATTCCCATTATTATCAAGCTATGTATGCTTATTTTATTATAATCTTGTAAGGAATTAACAATAACTGCGTGTTTTTGCATTTGCGCCCTTTGTGAATTTGTACTTATATTTTAGCAAACAAAAATAAATATAAAATATCTACAGAGAAATATTGACTATTTTTCCAATTATCTAAACAATAAATTGCACTTAACAAATTGAATAATTAATGATTAATTCTTCTGTGTTCTGGCGCCCATTGGATCACGCGCTCCAAGGTTCTGCACAAATCTAAACATTCTCTCAAAATGTTGCCTTATGGCGCGTCAAAATTGATTGACTTACGGTCAATGTGATTTTTTTGTTATCAAAAACCGTTAAAACGTTAAAATAAGTATATTTCTATAAAAAAAAAAACACCAAACTCAGTAATAGCCGGAATAACTTCAAACTCATATGAATAACTTGGTATAATCAAGAGCTACATACAAATAATATACAGGTGTGTTCAAATTCTAGCGCCAGCTTGGAGATCCCCACTGATTATAAGAGATACTAAAACTATCGGAATGATCCTCTTTCCTAAACTGAAACGTTCAGATTTACTTAAAATTATAACGCAACAATAAAACGTGACTGGAATAAATATTTATAAGCAACATTTTCTTCTTATTTTGGGTCAATATTAAAAATGCACGTTCCCTATTTTTCACACAAAGGTGGACTATCCGAAAGAGGCGGTTTTTATGCAAAACACCGCGCCAGGTAACTTAATTTCGACGCGGCAAAATTGGAATAGTAAATTCGGCCCCGTTAAATAAAATTGCAATTGTGCACTTTTGTATCTGTGCCTCGTAATTTCATTCGCCCAGAAAAGTTTCCCGCATAATTCAGCACGATGGGAAAAAGCATTATTTAATTTTACATTTCACGAACTCCAGATTGAAGTGTATTAATTATACACTATAGATATTTACAGAACTCATCCGAATGAAATTATTCTCCGGTTCCTGTTTCGTATTATTAATACCTTTCCTATTTGCTCGAATCGGGTCAGTCAAACAATGGGAAAGCAATATTTCAATGCAGTCCATTTGAAACTTAAATAAACGTTTAATTCCCGGCTGAATCATTTTAGATGCACTTCCATTATGTGTATTCGCTCAAAAATATACGTGCTTAATTCCGGCTCGGAACACAGCGTGCATTCATTGCACTAATGTCGGGGGAAGTTTGCAGATGCACTCTAACCTCCTTCATCCCCCACTGCCTCTCATCCACCAACCGTTCAAAAACAAGCACATATTGCTACATACAAATTACAGATTCATTGGCGGTTTGTTCTTTGTACAAAGTGGGTTAACGCTTCAAGGACTTAATTTAAGCTTTACTTATTTATATTCTTATTTTAAACATAGGTTTCCTTACTAATATATATTAGTAGACACTTTTAAGACGTATGTAAAATACTGAACACATTAATGAGGTAGAAAATTAAAATTGCATTCAGTACTCCAGCACGATTGGATAACCCACAGACGCGTTTCGCATTTCTGGGTGCTCGTCAGTGGGGTCTGATACTAAGAAGCATTTATAGTGAAACAATAAATATATGTTGGAAATCATAAGTTTTGTAATAAATAAGATTCATAAACGGATATCTAAATAAACTTTGTTATAATCTAAAGAAAAACAAAATCTAAGTTACCTTATAAACTGAAATGTCCCTATTTACATTACATTTACCCAACATGTGAAGACAATTACTTTAGGTCACATGAATTATAACAGAAAAAATCTGAGCCCATTCAAAGTTTTGTATATATTTCAACTGCGACTTTATCCTTTTATTTATTTTATATCTTTGACTACAGTTCTGACAATAATAAAAGATGATTTAGTTGTTTTCAAACTTATAATAAATCAGCGTTTTATACGCCTGGCGCATGAAGTTAAATTTCGAGGTTAGAAAAGCCTGAAAATTTGGTTTGGTTGCTCTGCTTCGCGACCAAACCAAATTTTCAGGCTTTCCTAAACTCGAAATTTTACTTGATACTTAATCTGGGAGTGAAAACAGTCGTTAAAATGATATTAAGGACTTCAATAAAAGCATTGGTTATGTTTTATTGATTTCATTGAAAATTCGTGATATATTTTAACAATTTTAACTGAATTGTCCCGTTTTAAATATTGTAACAGTTTTCATAGTATTCAATATTTACTATTTTCTGCCAATCATTTTTAGTTTTATAAATAATAATAACTTTGTATGTATTAAATGCATCCAAGTAATTGATGTTACAAATGTTTAATGCACTACGAGAATAATAATCAACAAATATTATCTGTTTCAGTAATTTTCAGATACATTTAATATTCAATATGTTATTATACAGGGCTATTCAAAGGAAAGGAACAGATTTCAGACATGTATTTCTTCCGAACTACAAAGGGTAGAACTACAATTCCAACGTTCCTGGACAGACAAAAGTTTAAAATTTGAACAGTCCAGGCAGAATTTCCAACCACGGCCGCATTGGCGCTGTTGCTTGTCATTTTGATTGTCTGTAGTAAAATGGCGATACAACAATAAAAAGCACTTTGTGTGCTACAATTAGCAAAACTAGAGTTCATTATTAAAGTTCAACGTGCTTTTTACCGCCTCGTCATAAGCAGATTTACCAGTGGCATCGAAAATTCGTAGAAGATGGTTGCATCTACAAACAGAAAATCACGGGATGTCTACGCACATCGAATGAAAATGTTAAGCGTATTCGTATAGTTTACGAAAGGAGCCCCTAAAAAATCCACAGCACGGGAAACACATGGTGCTCATATTGAATGCATAAAAAATTGAACTTTTCTCTTTCCAGGAAGGTTGGAATTGTGTTTCTATCTTTTGTAGTTTTAGAAAAATAAATGTTTAAACTCTGTGCCTTTATTTTAAATAACCCGGTATAACTTTAAATTCCTCAGATTTTGATGAAAGCATAATTAATTTAGTTACTTTAAATAATTAGTGATAAAAACATGTAACATCTCGCTTGGTTTAACAGTAATTTTCAGCCATAATTAATAGATTGTTCGTGGCAACATCGCATACTTATAATAAATCGGTGTTGTCACTTCACTCTAATTAAATTTAAAGTAATTTAGAGGTAATGTTACACCGCTTCTGTTTATGTTTATATTTAAACTGCTGAATTATTTACGTATTAATTTACTTCTAGCACCTGAAACCAAATTAAGGCTTCTTCTTACTCGAAATTTTACTTCATGAGCCATGCAAGTTTAAAATATACTGATTATATTATGCATTCATAAATCATAAACAAATCATTGCATAAATAAATATATTTAGTCGATTGTTATGCATTTAGTTATAACAATTCTACTAATTTATAATAAGGGGAGGCCCCCTTAAGATTAAAATTGTCCCACTTATCTAAATACAGGACTTAAGTTAAAAGTTTTAGGGAATTAATTTAATTCAATTGCGATTATTAAAAAATTCAACGGTTTTATTTAATTGTAGAAAAATACAAATAAAAGTTTGATTTTGATACAAAATGTTTGTAAATTATTAATAAATTGATTAAATTTAATAAGAATAAACAAAATCTAAGCAACAATTTTATTTAAATATAAAAATTCAAATAAGTTTGATTTTGAAACAAATTTTTGGAAACTATTTTTGAATTAATAAACTTAAATAAGTACAATAAAAAAACAAAATGCAGAAAATGAAATTATAGAAGCTAAAAGTCAAAAAGAACTAAAGTAATTCAATTGCGAATTGAAAAATTCAACAATTTTATTTATTTATAAAAAAAACTACAAACAAAGGTGTATTTTTAATAAACATTTCTGAAATTATTGACAAAGGAATAAACTTTGCTTTAATATAAGAAACGCAAAATCTATATGCAAAAAGTGAAATTTGCTGAAAGTTAACCCCTTAACGCGTAGCCCCGTGTCTAACACGGAAAAAGGCTATTAATTAGCAAATGTTCGCATATTTTAATCGGGAATTTTTATTGCGATTAATAAAAAAATCAACGATTTAATTTAATTTAATTTAATTTAATTGTAGAAAAATACAAATAAAAGAATGATTTTGATCAAAATGTTTTGAAATTATTAATAAATTAATAAACCTCTAGAATAAAAACAAAATTAAAGTGCAGAAAATGTAAGTGTAGAAGCTCAAATTTAAAGAGAACTAAATTACTTTACTTGCGATTATTAAAACAATTAACAATTTTATTTTATTATAAAAAAATACAAACAAGTTTGTTTTTGATAAACATTTAAAAATTATTGACAAATTAAATAACTTTGTTTAAATATAAGAAAAGCAAAATCTATGTGCAGTAAGTGACTTTTTAGAAGCTCAAAGTTAGAGATTAATTTAATTAAATTGCGATTTAATGATCAATGCAACGTTTTTATCTAATTATAATAAAATATGAATAAAAGTTTGATTTTGATAAAATTCATTGAAGGTATCAATAATTTTATTATTTTGTTTTAATATAAGCAAAAATCAGAGTGCATAAAATGAAATTACAGACGATCAAAGTTGAAAAGAATTAATTAAATTCAATTACGACTAATAAAAATGTCAACGTATTTATTTAATTACAAAAAAATACATATAACAGTTTGATCAAATTTGATTTAATATAAAAAAAAATCAAAGTGGACAAAATAAAATTACAGCAAACCCTCCGAGAATAAATAAGAATCTTAATGATTGTATTCATGATCTTACCTTCCCCGATTTCCAAATTCATTTATTCCAACAATAGAAAACACAATATTTACCAAGGCCTTCCTCTACGGTAATGTAATAATAATAGGCGATTTCAATCTAAATACTGCCAAAAAAAAAACACCTACGACATTTTCTTTCCAATTCCAACTTTACTTACATTAAAACTGACCCTACCTTCATAATGAACCAAAACCAAGCCATCACTCCCGATATCCTATTATGTACTAACAATTTAAAACCCGCTATACACTCAGTCCAATTAGTTCCCGAATTATGTTCAGACCATCTTTCCATTTTATTCAATATGACAATTAATCAGAATCCCACCCAAATATTACCTGAATCCATTCTAGACTACAAACCTTCAAACATCTCACGTATAACAAATTATCTCCTGCAATTTATTTCCAAACATCCTGATATAGACCATCAACCACTCCATATTTTAATGACTTATTATCCAAATCAATATATCGCCACACTCCTAAAATCCCTAGACGACACTACGAATACCCATTGCCCAAATTCATCCTAATACTAATAAAATACAAAATACAGTTATATAGAGACTACAGACAGTTAAAAGACGAACAAATAAATTAACATTCAATAGACTAAACAAAGATATAAAAAATGATACCTGAATACAAAACACATAAGTGGCTGGAAGCTTCCAATCTTCTTGCCACTTATGTGTTTTGTATTCAAGTATCATTTTTCATCAAGGAAAAAATATTGGACATAAATTAAAAAACTCAGCAAATATAAATCTTACAACAATATAACAGAAATCATTGACCCGACAACAAAACTCAAACTAACAACGGACAAGGACATATGAGAAACATTTGAAAACCATTTTCAAAACGTATACAGAATGGCATTTGACACATCCTTTGACCTTTGATACCTGGAATAAAAATCATGTTTGCACTAAATCACGTACCCCCCCTACAGACGACAAACTAGACGAAAATACCTACTTTGAAATTCTTAACAAATGCAGAAATACAGCTCCTGGACATGACAAAGTACATCGACACATTTTAAAAGCGCTCCCTCATCCCATCCACTCACACAACCTTAAAATGCTCAATTACAATTACTTTCAACAGATATTCTGAATATAAACACGTGTATCCATAAACACAATACAGATCCCCTAGCAGCAACCAACTATCGCCCCATCACTCTCCTACCAGTGCTTGGAAAGATATGAGTATCACTATGAAAATACTAAATCCTTAATCAAATTTAAAAAAAAAAACATATTCTCTTTTATTAATATGGCTTTCTCTCTAAAAGCTCCACAGCACTTTCTTTAACTATCCTGACGTTCAACTGCCAAACCACACACCTAGAAGAAAACAAATCCGCCGTGCTATTTTTAGACATAGCTAAGGCCTTCGATTCCGTATGGCATCGCGGACTATTATATAAGTACAGTACTCTTAACCCACCTAATCAGCTTATTAACCTTGTCCAAAAATTCCTCCAAAATCGTACACTACAAATACGAATCCGAAAAACTGTATCCTCTACATTCTACCCCGAACAAGGTGTGCCCCAAGGATCCCCAGTATCTTCACTTCTATACAATATTTATTGCTACGACCTTTATAATCCTAACCGAAACTTCATTAACTCGCTATCCCCTCCAGTCTGCCGATGATACCGCCCTAATTTCCCACTTCTCTACCCTGGCATGAGCCTTAGAATTTTTACAAAAAGTAATAGATAAAAGCTCCAGGTGGTTCTCCAAATAGAGACTCAAAATAAACCCTAATAAATCCCAACTGTTCCTACCCTACCATCGAATACCACCAAATCCTCTATCAGTATCCAATAACGGAACAATACTCACTCCTCCCCCTATTTGTAAATACCTTGGTATTCATTAGGACCCTAAATTCTTCTTTAAGAAGCACACATCATTAATGAAATGAAAGGTTATAAAGAGAGCTAAATATTTCTGCTGCCTCACCTACAAAAATCAAGGAATCAGTACCAAGACCTGTACCAGAATATATAAAATGATATGCCGCCCCATCATTGACTACAGCTCAATCCTACACATAAACCCCTGTAAGTCCACCCTAATAACCTCGAGGTAGCAAAGAGATCTTCTCTCCGCACCCTAACTAAGCTTCGCCACCCCCAAAATCCTCTCCATAACCCTTATAATATCCTCCTTTCTCAATCACCAAACATAATACTAATAAAAGATAGGCTTTGTTTTCTTGCAGAACGTTTCGCATATAACGAAAGTAACTTCGAACTAATTGGAAAAATGTGCATCCCGAGATATCCCGATATACCTTCGAAATACAAAAACCCTCTCATCACTTTATTTGTATATATTTCCTCTCTACATCCCAACATCCAACCTTGAATTGGAATTCCAAAAATTTACTTGGGAACTTCATGCAGTGACAATATATATATATATATATATATATATATATATATATATATATATATATATCAATTAATTTAAATTTCATGTTTTTTATAAAAAAAATGTATGTACATTTTTAAGTAATAAAGATTTGATAGTAGTAAAATTTCAGAAAATCAAAGTTAAAGAGCATTAATTAAATCCAATTACAATTAATAAAAATGTTAACGTTTTTAGTTAATTACAAAATAATACAAATAAAAGTTTGATTTTAATCAAATTTAAGAAAAGTATTGCTAAATAAATAAATTTAATATAAGAATAAACAAGACCCATTTGCAGAAAATGTTATTACAGAAGCTCAAAGAATTAATTTATTTTAATTACTATTATTAAAAAATTGAATAATATCATTTTCAACTATAATTACAAAAATTGATATAAATAAAAGCTTGATGTTAATCAAATTAATAAACATAGTTGTTAATAAATAAATGTTGTTTTAATTTAAGAAGAATGAATATTGATCTATTCGAACTAAAATTACAAACACTCAAATTTCACTAGAATTAAGCAAAATGCAGAAAATCAATCATATATTTCAAGGTTATGTAAAAACAATTGAAAATTATATTTATAATAAAATCAACACAAATTGTTAACAAAATTAATGACCTTTGTTTTTATGCTAAAAAAAAACGCAAAATCGCTAAACTGGATAAGGAATTAAAGAAGCTCAAGTTTTTTAGAAAAAAAATCAATGTGTCGAGTAAAATAATAATAATGGTCCGCATTCGTTAAAGTTAGAGACAGTCGTTAATTTTGTTTGTTTTTATTATATATGTTAATTTTGATATGTTTTCACTCACTCTGATAAATTATTCAGTTAACAAAAGCCTTAACGAAGGGTAGGTACATCATTAACAAGAATAATTCCAATTCAAAAATATTTAAATTCGAGAAAATAAGCTTACGCTTCTTATAGTTGGCCCAATATCTTTATTGTGTTAATAGCAGTAACTAGTTTTAAATTGTTATATTTTGTATATATTATGTATAATATATAATAATATAGTCGTTTTGATTTAACCCGTATTAACATAATTAATTGTTCGATGTAGTTTGATACTGAACAGTTTCTATGTTTGACTGTTTATTAAATTTTAGTAAGGTAAAACACCACAATTTGCTGAAATCTGATACATTATAATGATATAATTGATTCAACACTTACCTTTTGTAGAATAAAATCAGGATTGATTCCTAATTCTGCAAACAAACAAAAAATAAATTACTAATTGTAATCAAAAACACCGAACGAGTCGTTTAAATTCGAGGGACAGGAGCGGTTCGCCTCAAATGCCATTGTATCTAATAGCGAAACGAGGTTTCATTCTTAATTTTAATGTTGGAAATGATTCAATTAACTTAAAACAAAGTTAGAAACATGATTTTTTTTTGTTTCGTAAAATTCTCAAAATATACATACAAAAAAATAAGTATTTTATATTTCAACAGTTTATTAAAAAAAAACAATTCAGATTTGGTTAGTGCTTTCAACTTTTGAAGAGGTATGATTAAACATATGTTAACAAAATTGTAGAAGCCTAAATGTTAACTCATTAAAAAAAATCGCATGCCTGAAAATCACGAGATTTGTTCAATGAATTTTAAATCAAATCAATAATACGAATAATACTCGAGTAATAAATTTAACGAGTTCAAATAGAAAGGCAATTATCGCAAGTCATTTTAATATTATTAGTTAAATCGAATACAAAATACAAATATCTCTAAAACAGTTATATTTAACAATGAAACGCTATACATTTTTTACAGAAATTCCTAAAAAAAAAATAATTAAAATCATCGATAGCAATCGACCGGTTGGGAACCCCTACTCTATACCATTGACAGAAGTAGAGGGCGCAATTTTCCGAAAGTAAAAGATGAAATTATACATTAGTTTGCATATGTTTAGGGCTTGGAACCATTATTTTTTATGTTCCGGTTTTCGTTCCGGTTCAATTAAGAAAATATATATCAGTTGGGTTCCGGCATTCGTTCCAGAAAAAAATAACGATTATTTTCGGTTTTCGGTTCAGCTCCGAGTGGTTGTGTTAACTTTTGAAATGTTTTTATTTATATTATAAAGAGGTAATGTGTCCAACATACTACTTTCCCCATTATAGATATGATGATGTAAATATTAAGAACATTAAAATGAATCTCAAATGAAATTTGTTCTACTTATATTATTATTATCATATTTACAAAAATTCTAGTCTAGAAAAGGCCGCAAAATTTGCCCAATTTTCTTTTTCTAAACTCGAAATATTACATCATGCTTAGTCTGGGAGTGGAAAATACTCGTTAGTTTAAAATATGTCACAACTATCGAAATGTGTGTCGCAAGTGTCATAAAGGAAAACAATAACATGACTATCTAATAATATATTTAAAATAATAGTTATCTCAAATTGACAATAGTCCTAATATCGGCTAACGCCGATTTATGTCAAGTTTGATACTTGGACTAAATGTTATTTCAAGTTGACAGGATACACTATAGTCTGCTGACGGCGACTCATGTCAAGTTGACACAATGGACTAAATGCCGACTATCGTCATCTTAAGTCAAGTGTACACGATAGACTAATGTCAGTCAATACAGTGACTTACAGTTATAAAATCACAATAGTCAAAATATAGTCGATATAGTGATTCAATGACAAAATCATATCATAATCAAAAGATATTAAACCAAGTGGCTTACAGTCATAATATCGCAATAGTCAATATACAGTGATATAATTACAAAATCCGAATAAGTTAAAAGACAGTCAACGAAGTGACTTACAGTTATAATATCACAACAGTCGAATTATAATCGATAGACATTTTATGATAAAATCCTAGCATAGACAAAAAGCAGTTAAACCCTAATAAGTTAAAAGACAGTCAACCAAGTGATTTTAGTTTGATTGCATGACAAAATCCAACTATAGTCAACCAAGTGATTTACAATCCTAACGTCACAATAGTCAAAATATAGCCAAAAAAATATAGTATGACAAAATCCTATAGTAACCTAAAGACAGCCAATCAAATGTTGACTGTATATTGACATTTGCAACATTTTGATTGTAAGTACAATCAAAATGTTGCAAAGGTCAATATACAGTCAACAGAGCGATTTAATAACAAAATCACATCATACTTAGAGACTTGTAATCAAAATACGGTCGATAAAGAAATGTAATTACTAAATACTATTGTAGTAAAAAAACTGTCAACTAAGTGACTTATAGTCATTATGCAATCAATCAACAGCCGACCAAGTGAATTGAAATCAAAATTATAAAGCGGTAGAAAAAGAAACGACCAATAATTATGATAAAAATGTCGTAGTCAAATGAAGTCTCCTTTAATATTATAGATTACATGTTGATTATTTATTTATTTATTTATTTAAGAGGGCGGTTAGGTGCTCGGTT